>OY770263.1:284825672-286025672 GCA_963669355.1 Chorisops tibialis
CACGTCATCACTACACGATTAGATTCGATGAGCACAGCTCTTGTATCGTTGAACAATGATTCCACGTTCTTGACTAATAAAGTCGGTGGAATCAGTGATACGTTAACCGTTCTGAATAACTGCTTTGACGACATCCGTGAGCATGGTACTCAGATTGATAAGGTTGAGTCTTGTTGCTCTCTCATGCAACATGACGTTTCGAAAATGTCAAGAAAAGTTTCAAACTCGGATAGCAAATTGACATCCTTATCCAATAACATCACGGATCTATGCTCTAGCTTCACTGAGTGCAGTGAGATTGAACCTATGTTAGGCAACGTGCAAACATTACACAAATTAGATTTGTTAACTGATAGCGTGAAACTACTATCATCTAATTTAAAAATTCCTAAGGAACATGTGCCAGTTGCTAAATCCAACATAGACTGTCAAACCGATCCGATAACCTCATCCTGCTCTATTGGCTGCCAGACTGATTCCAACGCGTTGCTTCTGCCACTTTCTGGTGCATGCACTTTACAGCCACAAGTAGTAGACAGGAAATGCAGAAAGAGCACGAAAACTAGTAAGCACACTCGACGGAAGGCTGCTAAGTCTCCTAAAGACAAAGGTACCTTCCCATCATGTGATATATCGAACCAAGAAAATGTTCCTGAGTCTGATATTGTGCCACCAAGTGGAGCTACTGCGGTAGATTACGACAACAACCAAATGGATGTTATGCCTGATGCTTCGACTACGTCAAAAGACTTCCGCTGTACTTTACGAGCCGCTGTGCAGCCAAAGTTACTTTTTGTATCGCGCTTAGCATCTGACACCACGGAGAAGGAAATTGCTGACAACGTCCTCGGTATTTTACGCTGCGCAAATGTTGACATATCACCGGACTTAGTATCCTGCAGAAAGATTACTCCTTTATCCCGTGATGTTGGTGCGAGAGTTTCTTCTTTCAAGGTTGTTCTGCCGGATTCTTGCTTTGGCCATGTTGTGTCATCGAAACTATGGCCGAAATCTGCTATCGTCCGTGAATTTCTGCCCCGAAATCGTCTTTCGCGCTTACCACCTCAACATCCATCGTCAAAAAACGGGCAAGCTCTATCTCGATATCCTACAGCAACGTAAGCGGGATGCGTACGAAGACTCAAGATCTATATCTCGCCGCTGCTGTTTGTACCTTTGACATCGTGTGCATTTGCGAGACATGGTTGTCCTGTCAGTTCAAAGATTCGGAACTTTTCGATTCCGACTTTGAAATTTTTCGTCGTGACCGCCACCCCAACTTACTTGATCCACCGGTTGGGGGTGGAGTTCTCTGCGCCGTTCGTCGCCGGTTTGCTTCTACGATAGTCGATGTTCCAGGAACCGAGAATTTAGAGTTCTTGTGTGTAGCTGTAACTCTCGGAAACCGCAAGCTATACGTCGTGACTGTATATATCAGATCGCCTTCACCTTCATCAGTTTACGATGCGGTTTATAATGCGTTTGAAACCTTGCTGGGTCTTCTACATCCATCAGACGATATTTTAATTCTGGGAGACTTTAATTTACCGCAAATACAGTGGTTACGCTCTGATGATAATGAGGTTTGTATGTCGCCTTTGTATTCCTCCTGTGCCCGACATGAAATACAATTTGTGGACAACATGCTTGCTACGGGACTTTTCCAAGTGTGTCCGATTTCGAACGATCATGGCAAATTTTTGGATCTGATCTTCTCATCTGATGCCAGCCTTACGACGGTTGATAGATGTCACAGCCCTTTGCTGCCTGACTTGCCAATTCATCCTGCGCTTCACGCAACATTCAACTCTCAGACAGAATTTACGAACTCGAAATGTATTGTTAGTAATTATTTTAATTTCGCCAAAGCTGATTTTGAAACTTTAAATCTTGACATATCCAATTGCGATTGGTCGTCTGTATTGAATGAATCTGATGTTGACAAAGCCACTTCTAGTTTTTACACGATTTTAAATGGCTGCTTTCTGCGTTGTGTCCCTGTAGTTTGTTCGAAACCTACCAGGAGGTTTCCCTGGTTTGACGATGATTTAATTAATTTGAAAAATCAAAAAACGAAAGCTTGGAAAACTTACTCGCTCTCAAGGAGTGATACTGACTACATAATTTACATAAACCTATGTAATTGTTTCATAAGTCAGTCTCGAGCTGCATATAACCAATACCTTTTTAGTATTAAAAACTCTTTTAAAGATAAACCGAAACAATTCTGGAATTTTGTCAACTCTAAGAAAAACTCTGATGGTTATCCTTCCAGTATGTTTTTTAATGATGTAGTCAGTGCTGATCCTACTACAATTAGCAACTTATTTTCCAACCATTTCCGGACCGCCTTCAATTGCAGTACGCCGCTAACATCCGTTGGCAACTTTGAATACATGTCAAAGTTTCCTTCTTCGTCCATGGTTCCTAAAGATCTTTACATTGACGACTCCACTATTTTGAAATACATTGATAAACTTGCTTATAATTTCTCCAGAGGACCAGATGGTGTTCCTTCTTCTGTGATTAAAAAGTGTAGTTTATCCCTTTTACCTATCCTTGGGTATCTTTTTAACACATCGCTTCGTAGTGGAGTTTTTCCTATGTCGTGGAAATACTCAACTATAATGCCCTTACTTAAGTCTGGTAAAAGAGACAATGTAAATAATTATAGGCCTATAGCGAATCTTCCATGTGTTGCTAAGCTATTTGAATCCATTGTGTGTGATGTAATGTATTTCCATTCCAAGTCGATTATTGGATCATTCCAGCATGGCTTTGTCAAAGGCAGATCCACTGTAACTAATCTTATGGAATTTTCGAACTTCTGTCTTTCTGCTATCGAAAACGGGAAGCAGGTCGATTGTATATACACTGACTTCAGTAAAGCCTTTGACAAAATTGACCATAACATTCTTGTGCATAAACTCCGCCTGCTTGGTTTTCCTGACATTTTCGTCCTTTGGATTAAGTCGTATCTTAGTGATCGCATTCAGAAAGTATACTTTCGTGGAGCCTTATCTTCTGAAATATTTAATACTTCTGGTGTTCCGCAAGGTAGCCACCTGGGTCCACTTCTATTCCTTCTCTTTATTAATGACGTGAGTTCGTTTATCTCTAACTCGAACATTCTTCTCTATGCCGATGATGCGAAAATCTTTAAGATTATCTCCAGCAGCAATGATTGTCTATTATTGCAAAGTGATATCTCGCGTTTTCATGACTGGTGCTTACTTAACAATTTACATCTCAACATTAATAAGTGCACTGCTGTTTCGTATTCTAAGAAGAGAATATCAATGAATTTTGACTATGTTGTAGATGGATGCTCTTTACTTCGTTCTGACAAAGTACGTGATTTGGGCGTACTGTTCAACTGTAATTTTACCTTTGATGATCACGTGAATCACATTGCTGGTAAAGCGAACGCTATCCTCGGTTTTGTTAGGAGACAATCGAAAGAATTCAATGATTTCTTTACAACGAAAATGTTGTATTGTGCATTTGTCCGATCTATCCTAGAATATGCTAGTCCTATCTGGTCACCATTTTATTCCATTCACATTGATAGGATCGAAGCAGTTCAGCGTCGGTTCTTACGGTTTGTCCTTCAGGGCCTTCCCTGGTCCGATCCACTCAGGTTACCGCCATATGTTGATCGTTTAAATCTGCTGTCTATGGATTCCCTTGAGAAAAGACGGATACATGCCAGAGTTGTTTTTGGTTTTAAAGTAATTACAGGTATAATTGACTCTGACAAATTGTTGTCTATGATTAATTTCAACGTTCCATATCGCCCTTTACGAAATTATGAGCTTTGTAGAATTCCGCAGCATCGCACAAACTACGGGTTTTATGAACCAGTTTCATTCATGTTAAGAGATTTCAATAACTTCTTCTCGCAATTGGATTTTCACATAAGTGTCCCACAAATAAAAAGTCAGCTTTCTTGATGCTAATAATGTTTGATTTTGTAAAAAGTTTAAATTTCTGTGTACCTAATTCAGTTTAATTTATTATTTATTATTAATTAATTATATTATTAATTTATATTATTATAACTGTGGATATATGTAGTAATCAATTTTTTGATGAATAAATTATTATTATTATTATTATTATTATTATTGTTATGACGTCTGTCTTGGTGTGTACGATGCTGTGTGTCGCAACGATAACTCGAGAAAATCTCAACAGAAAAGGATAGAGGTGGTCGCAAAAGATCGGGCAATTCGATGGTCAGACCTGTATTATTTTTGAAAATGAGCGCAAACCGGAAGGGAGGTCTATGAGCATTAAAAAATGTTTTTTTTTCGCCGACTGAAAAATTTTGTTTGACAAAGTTGTAGCTTAAAGCAACTTTTTCATTATTCTGTTTTTCGTTTTGGTTATATTGGCCCCGATTTGCCGTATTTTCAATCAGGTCAAAAAAGTTGCAGAGCTAACAAAAAAACATTACAGAATTATGATTGGGCTTAAAGCCCAATCACATGATACTCTAGATGAGATGGAAATGACTTTAATATCCCGGAAAATATATCATCTCAAATTCTTTCGAATAGTGAATAGGGACTTTTGCATAGGAGGTGGTAGAAGTAGAGGGGGAGGTTTGTGTTTTTCATATATGACACCGAACATGGCATGCATAATGTTTTTTGCTGAATTTAAAGTTTTTAGTTTTCATTATTTTTAAAGAAATTGGTCATAGTCTTTTCGAAATTGGGGCATTTGTATGGGAGGTGGCAGCGGAAGTGGAACGTTTTAGATGATTTTCAAACTGCTTATCATCACCCTTATCACCATGCTTTGATTCGATTTCAAAGTCGATAGCTCTCATATACTTGAAGGAGAAATGCTTTTCTTGACTTTATAATACAGACATTTGTATGGGAGGTGGTAGAAGGAGTGAAGCGGAGCTAATAATTTTTTTCTAAAACTTATTTCAATTATTAAGAAACAAATTCTGGCAAAATTTGAAGTTTGTACTTTTTCTAGTTTGAATGGAAATCGATAAAATGCATTAACAAAAATTATACGTTTGTATGGGAGGGGGTAGAAGGAGTGTACGGATCAAAACAAATTTTTTTCGTATTATAATTATTTCTATTCGTATACTTTACACAAAATATGAAGTTGATAGCTTTAACAATTTTGAAGAAAAATAATTTAATTTAAATTTCAAAATTTCGTGAAATTTGTATGGGAGGGGGTAGAAGGAGTGAGGTGAAGTTGATAATTATTTTTAAAATAAACTGCAATTATAGTAAAATTAATTCTGAGAAAATTTCGTTTTTTCAGCTTTACTAGTTTCAATGAAAATCGAAAATATGTATTTTTCAAAATTGTCCATTTGTATGGGAGGGGGTAGAAGGAGTAAAGGGATCGGATCAATATTCAGTCATAATAATGACATCTATATCATAATACTTAAACCCAAATTTCAAGTTGATACCTTAAATGGTTTCAAAGAAAAATCAATTTCTGAAAATTTCGGAATTTCGTGAAATTTGTATGGGAGGGGGTAGAAGGAGTGGGGGGATGTGGCCCGTTCACGAACTTAAAGTTACTTTTTTGCTAAAAATGACACACAACAAGTTTCAGCACGATAGCTCAAAGCGTTCGAGAGTTATGCTGTAGACAGACGCACAGACAGACAGACGGACAGACGGACAGACGGTCACTCGGATTCGAAGTTTTTGAGCGACAACAAATATTTCTGTACCCTTGGCGGCTCTGTGCGAGCATTATTTCTTAGCGTTACAAACGGTAAGGCAAACACAATATACTCTCAGATTTCATCTAGAGTATAAAAACAATTTTTACCAAAGACTTTTCCATAATTTGCAAATTTTCTTCATAAATTTGAAATTTCTGCAATTGGCCGGCTCTCTAATATAAATGGGACTGCGCATATGCCGAACTGATTGACGGACACCTAATTTTATCCTATACGTCCAGCAATTATATTCTTTCCCTCATTTAACTGACTAAACTGGAAATATTAAGGGCTAACGCAAGTTCATCTTTTAACATTATATACATAATTCAATAAATTCAGTGGATTGAAACACTTAGTACCTTACCGTGAAATCCCCGGACTGAAACATAAAAAGCTTCTAACCTACTCATACTCGTAATTTATCTTTCCCTTGTACAGATTGATCAGAATAATCAAATAGATATCTGTCACTATTCTATCAAAGACGTGTGTATATTCCTTCGCATATAACATGATAAATGCTTCAGATTAGATTTAGCTATTTCCGTTTTCACAGGGAAAATTAATTATTTCGCCTTCCGGTATTTATGTCGTTGCCGGTCGTTAATACCATCAAGTGTTCAATTTTCCCCTTTATTACCCATGCATTAGAACGACGAGAGAAAAGTTTCGACGAATAAAAGACACAGACAAATAAATTCCATTTGGTTGAATCTATACAGTTCAGTTTATTATTCTTCAAAAAAAGAAAAAAAGGAATACAGGGAAAAAATACCAGAAGAAAACTCTCCAATCGTCCTAATGAATTAATTACATCGAATTAGTGAATCATTGAAGATTCTCATTACTACTTAGCCGTTGGCGGCACTAGGAAGTACCTCCTAATTAGCTAATGCTTCTAATGAATCTACCGACTAGAACTGCTAAAGAGGAGCATGTCTGCATACTGATTATGCAGACGTGGTCACACGATCGAACAATATGTAATTTCGCAAGACTTTGTATACGTTGCTGTGTAACCACGACGCTTCTCGCAGTAGTCGACATATGTGAAATCCATGTAATCTAAAGACCAAACTTTTACTATTGCAATAAGTAATTCGGGCTGAAGTTGCAAGGGAAGAAACTTTGGATGATAAATAAGTTGAATTTTAAATGACTGCAGAGAGATCATGAGGTAATTTTTGGGGTGAGAGATTTAGGAACCTAATAATATCTCGAATCTACTTCGTACCTGGTATTGTTGGAATATTAAGAACTAAAATAATTGTGGAGACGTTTTTCACGTAGAAAACTGTTAGTTAGTCTGAATAAACTCACGAATCACTGGGTCCAATGGATCTTTTGATGAAAGGAAAGTCATCTCCAAAATAAAATTCTGGACCGGATTAAACTTATTTGATGCCCTTTGCTAAATTGATGGTACTGCTATTACCATTTGCTCTTTAAACTTTGACTCTTGCTCATAATTCTTGCATGCCCCAGTCTACATCTCCTCGGATGAAAACTGATCTTTCCCGACCACCCCAACTCTTTTTCGTCACGGTTTACTCCAGCTATCGTCGAGACATACAGACAGGCCTCTCAACGAAACATCCTTTTTCGGATTACTGGGACCTCAAATGATGCAAAACTGTTAAAAATTTCATTCCGATATTTTTTTGCGATCACAATAGTGCCCCTCTAATTCATAATGTGGAAAACTAAAAACTGCCCAGCTAAATTTTTGGTAAATACCTTGTTTCTGCTGGCCAAGGCTTTGGTGAGACTGATGTGAGGTTAAGTTAAACTGAATTGCTCAACATTCTAGTCTTAGAGCAAAACAGATTGACAAATATATCATTTGAATATACTGATTATGAATTAGACACATGACCACCTTTCTGATGTTGTTGGATCGTCATTACGCAAAAAACTCCAAACTTGCTTCAGGATCTTTTACTTGTTCATTCATTTCAAGCAAGCTTCACGATCAAGCAATCAAATTCCGGTTAAGACCCCTAAAGTGACATAAGACAGAAACAATCCTCTTCCACAAGGCGAGATCCTGAGCATAGGCCTTAGATATTGCCAGGACTTGTTTGTTTCTCTGGCCTCCTGCTCAACTGCTCGCCTCCATGCTACATGGTCGACCAACCCGACATCTTCCTTGAGGATTGTAATCTAGAGCCTGTTTGGCGATGTTTCGCTCAAGTTTCCTCAAAGTATGACCGACCCACTGCCACTTCCGCTTTTGAATATCAATGCCTATCATAGTTTGTCCAGTTGTCCTCCAAAGTCCGTCGCTGGAGATAACTTCTGGCCAGAATATTCCGGAAATGCGACGGAGGCATTGGTTCTTCAAATTTTGTAGTTTCTTGGTAAGTCGAACGGTCACTTTCCACGTAGTACAACCATACATGGGTTTGATGCATGCGTCAGAAACTCACTAAATCGTGCGAAAGGCGATCTCTCTTAATCTCCAGAAAGGAAAGGATACCGAAAGCCTGACGGGCTTTATTTAGACGAGCCTCAATATTCTTTACGGCTCCGCCGTCCATGCTCACAATGCTTCCAAGATAAAAGAGTCTTGCACCACTTCCAGATCTTGTCCGTTAAGAATAATCGATTTGCTTGTGTTTGAATCCATGTGCATGTACTAGGTCTTACGAACATTTATTTTCAGACCCGACTCTTTGCATTTAGAATGCAACGAGCGAGCATTTGACTGTGCGTTCGAACGATTATGTGCAAGTAAGCACACGTCATCAGCATAATCAAGGTGACTTAAGATGTTAAATAGTCTCCATTGAAGAACTTTATCTTCCCCACCTTCCAGTTCGGCAATCAACATGTCATTTATTACCACAGAAACAGGGCTGGTGATAATATGCAGCCTTGTCTGACACCCGTTCGCACAGGAAAACTCTCGGACAGCTCTCCTCTATATAAAACGCGGCACCTTGCATCTTTGTATGATTTTTAATCATAGCTATGACCTTATCTGGAATATCTCTTCTACGCAAAGCATTCCATATGTAGTCACGATTAACGCTGTCGAAAGCCTTCTCGAATTTCACAAACGTGAGATGTAGTGGCGAACCCATTTCGGTGGATTGCTCCAATATTATCCGTAGAGTGTTTGCGTGGTCGATATAAGACGGCTCTTTACGGAATCCAGCCCAATAAACTTCGAGAATGCTCTCCACGATATCACTATTCCTATTGAGAATTACCTCAGCCATGGCTTTCGATACGGCAGTAAGTAGACATATACCACGCCAATCGCCACAATCCCGATGGTCGCTCTTCTTCAAAATTTTCACAATGACGCCCTCCTTCCATTCAGTTGGATATCTTCTTGCACTCCAAGCCTCAATAAAGAGTAGGAGAAGTATATCGGCCGTTATTTGCGGGTCCAATTTGAGGAGTTCGGTTGGTCGTCCGTCTAAACCTGGGGATTTCCTTTCCGCCATTGACCGAAGGGCAGAAACTATCTCTTCCTTATTGGGGGGATCGTCCCTAAAAGAGGATTGTTACGGTTGGATGTTTGGTAGTGGTTCTGCTTCTGGAATATGTTCCCCTGACAAGATATTTAAAATATCAATGAAGTATTCCTTCCATCGTCGCAACTGGTGTTCACTCATATTAAGGAGAGTTCCGTTAACATCTCTCACCAGGTGGTTGTCGGTGAAATTTCTGTTCGTCAACTATTTCATGATTTTGAATAGTGAACCCATATCGACAAGGTAAGCCGAAGATTCTGCCTTGTTTGCCAGATCTTCAATGGCCTTTCTCTTGTCGCAACTAACAGCCTTTTTAAGCTGTATATGAGCATGGCAGTAGTTTTGCCTCAGGTCGGGCGTTCGTTAGTTGACATCAGGTTGAGAGATGATTGACAATTTGGCTTTTTTCCAGAAGAAACCCAAGATGTTTTATGGTGACTCTTGTGTGGAAAAAGGGCCCCCCTCCGATGACTATTTGCGGAGTACTACAAAACTCCACAAATAATTCGCCGTTTTCGGGTCTCTTAATCCAAGGTCGTGACCTGTCGACCCAAGGGTCACTATGCTGACATCTGCCTTCCCGCCATCATTCAGTGTTCGAAAGTTCCAAAATCTTATCTTAATCCATTTTCGAATACCATAGGTTACAACAGAATCTGTCCATATTCGAGGTGCTGTTTCTATTCCTCGCATCAGTTGGATTTTAAAATCACAGGTGATAAAAAAAAATCCCCCAACAATTTGTTTTTAGGCCCTTTTCTCGGATCCCAATGGATAAGAAATTAAATTATTTTTAAAGTTTGTCCGATTCCAACTTTCTACGTAGAATCATGCATGTGATATTCGGATTCGTAGTTTTCGGTTCTAGAGCTCCATTTGACCTTAACCACTGCACCCTTAAAATTTATGTCCGCCTGAGATCAGTACCCATTTATAATCCACCAAAAGTGAAGACTGATTTTTTTTTTAATTTTTAGCTTAATTTAGTTATAAAAAGCAGAGTAGCAAATTTGTTTTTCTCACGTCTACAATACTTTATTATTAGAATAATAATAATAATAATTTTCTGGAAAATCACTTTCTTCTTATTTCATTTACTAACATAATTGCATTCAATCCAATACTTCTTTCGTAAAATTAATTTTTATTCCACGAGAACTTTGCTCAGCTAATACGTTTCAGTATTGGGATTTGTCATCCTTGACACTTTTTGCAATGAAATTATATCTTCTTATTCTCTCTCTCTCTCTCTCTCTCTCCCTCTTTTCCTTAATTTATAAATACGCAAAATAAACAGAATATTCAAGAATTTGCAGATTTGTACTCAGTCGTGTTGAGGAAAATAAAAATTTCTACAACAAAAATCTCTTAGAACTGTAAAAAAACACGAAATTTCAGCAGACAGACAGACAACTGCAAACTCCCGTGGTGAATTTTAATTATTCTCTAAATAATTGAATTTCAACTCACCGTGAGGCGTCGGGTTTAAGTCCCATTTTAACAAATTTACAGTGATAAAATGAATTTTCGTTCGGAGATTTAAGTCTTAAGGTTTTTACATTGTACCGAATGAAATTAATAAATGAGAGAATTATATGAGACAGGTGCGGGATTTTGTGTCTCGAATTATAATTTAAATCAGAAAAAAGGATCGAAGAGGGTTGAATAACGTGTCCAGAATAGAACAAGGTTAAAAAAAAAATAGATAGATGAATTATCTTGAGTTAGGCAGACTCTACATAATACGTGCGATATCTACGTATTACATATTTATATTTGAAAATTTCTGTCATTATTAATTCTCCAGAAATTATATTAGTATTCGCTAAGCACACCTAATTCGTCAATTAATAGCAATTGAGGTATTCTAGAGTAAATACTGAATACAAACTGCTCATTCAACCGTACTAAATCATCGTACTGATTGAATTTGAATAGGATCTGCATCCGGATGCTCATTGAAACTCACCTGTAACATTGCCCCGCTTCCTTTCAGCTTTCTGACGACCTTTGCTGCTACTGATAAAAGTCACCGACGAGCGAAAAAATAGGATACAAATCAACTAGGATATAATACAACGAAATTTTCCAATTCCAGGATACCGAGAGACCGTAAGACTGTGTGTGGCTTGTAAAGGATATACGAGTGTTATAGTTCAATTTTGGATTTTATCAAAAAGTTATTTCGAAGGGATTTTAAGGTAGTCAGCAAAATATGTTACAATATGGGACAAAGATAAACATGCGGAGGACATAAAGCCTTTACGTTTCGGTATCATTTCGGTGATATCTTGTGCCATATGTTTGCGCGCCAGTACCATTTGTTTGTACACTCTGCTTTGTCAGCCTCATCGAATCTCTTTTCAATTTTAGAGCTCTTGTTTATCTAAGCCTTAAATTCCAAGGACTCGCATTATGGATAATTTAAAACAAAAAAAAAACCAAACGTATAATGCACTCATAAATTGGCAAAAGCTTACCGTAAAGGTATGTGTATTTATCAGCGTAATACCATTCTTTAAGCGCGCGAAGCTATATGCAATAAATCCTCGTAAACCTGTCGGTAAATGTGAAATGTTTTTTACGAATTTTTTTCATTATTTTCGAAGTAGAATTATTACAAGTATTGAATTTTTCACGTTAAATTTTACTTATGGAGCAATTTTTGCGCGTAACCTTGATACATTTCGCAAAACAAGGTACGTCTACTATTTCATAGGTTATATTAGGCCTTCACCGGCCGAAGATGATTGATTAGTTGATTCGATTACAATTGGCGGAAATGTGGCACTCTTTTATATATCAAAGACCGATCCTAGAAAACAGAGCTCTGTTTCGCATGCTATTTTACTTTATTATTCTAATAATAAAGTATTGTGATCGACACAGAAAAAAAAAATATGCTACCCTTGTTTTTTCGCGTTTCATGACTACATTAGCCTAAAAATGCATATGGACTCATATCTCCGAGACCGTTGAAGGCAGAATGTTCATTTTTGAATGGGTTGTTGATTCGGTAAGTGAGCTTCATTTTCTAAATGGGGAGTTTTAGGTGGAAGAGAGTGGCAGGGGGAGGGAAAGAGTCAAAAACTGCACTTGCAATTATCTCCACCAGGAATGCAGGTACGAAACTAAAAATCAGCGGAAATATAGAGAGGGTTGTGCGACAAACTTTAACAATAATTTCATTTTTTTATCCATTGGCGTCCGAAAAGGCGGGGCTAAAAACAAATGGTCGGTCGAATTTTTTTTTCCAAATGATTATATCTTCGAAATTACTTATCGTAAAAAGTTCATATTTTGGAACCATTAAGGTGGCATACAGATTCATCAGAATCAGCCTAGAGAGAGGCTAATTATTGGAAGGGGGAGGGTCAGGGGGGATGCAAAGAAAAATACTTAAAAATTAATATCTCGACTGTCTCTAAAGCTATTTAATTGAAACTTCAAATATTTATTAAGCTATACTATCCAAATACGAAACGAAACGGCCCACTTTTCGAAATTACAAATCGTTATATCTCAAAATTGAGTACAGATATCAAATCGAAAATTCGTCAGATTATAGAACTATATAGTATTTAATTTGGTAAAAAATTTAAGTTGGGAGGTGTAAGGAGAAAGAGGTGATAAGCAAAATGTCCAAAATTTTGAGTGATTTTTTTTGAAGGTGCTGGTGAAAGATACAAAGTTTTGATTTTGTATGTGGATACATCTATTTGTTATACATAGAAAAAAATAATATTTTTTTCCACAATTGTTATAAACCGACACCCACCATCTAACATGCACAAGGTGTTTTATGTGCATTGAAAAAACCATATAAACTGAAATTTTTAGAACGGAATTTTGAGGTAGAAACTTGAAAATTTTCAAAATGCACTTAAAAAAATTCCTAAATAAATGAAATATTATAATAACTGGTCGAATACCTTTAAAACTTCTACCCCCAATCATACAAAATTATTTTTTCGACCATTCTTAAGAAATCAATTATAACCTCAATATTAAAAGCTATCAATTTAAAACTTTGCATACAACTTTTAAAAATAGTTGAAACAAAATTGCGTCAAAAGTTTTGAGATAGCGCTTGTTGTTCTACCCCCTCCCATACAAAAGTATGATTTCGATCAATTTCATTAAATGAACTAATAACCAACAAATTAAAATCTAAGAACTTGAAACTTTGTACGAGTACCTTACAAGAGAAACGAAATAAAATTGCATCACAAATTTTACGATTCCTTACAAATGTTCGGTTTCGTGAATGTAAAATACACCGAATCTTATGAAAATTCTATTGAACTTCGTCTATGAAACTGACATTCTTTACAGAGAATATTGGACGTGATTTAATTTAATTTAATTTTTTTAATTTAATTTAATTTAATTTATTAGCCATTGAACAAAACAAACATTTCAATTACACAATAGCTAAAAGGAAGAAAAGTGAAAAATGATAACAATAATACATTACAAAATATAAAAACAAATAAAAAATTTCCAAAAAGCTAAAAGTATCAAAACAAAAAGTATTCACCAAAAATTAATGAAAAAATAAATTTTTAAGTTTTTTTTTAAAAGCGTTAAAAGAAATGCTCAAAGGACCAAGCTGTAAATGGTCGTGATTGCGCTGAAGTCTTACTGCAGGAGAGTAGAAATAAACCGCAAGTAATGCGCGTGGAGGATAAAAAATATTCAAACAACGCGCATTAACATTATCGACTCTAAAAGTAAGCTCATCTACGAAATTAATCATGACCAAACCATTTACAACCTTGTAAAGAAAGCATTCCTCAATATAACTTCTGCGAACGTATAAAGGATGAAGATGAAGCTCCGAAAGCCTAAAGGAATAGTCAGTGTACGGTTTTTAAAACGAAAAAATAAAGGTCGCGTGAACTTACGTTGGACGGATTCAATAGCGAGAGAATGACACATATGGTGAGGATTCCAAACAACAGAACAGCATTCTAAAATACATCGAACTAGAGACGTAAACAGAAGAACAGCAGTACTAGCACGAGAAAAGGTTGAAGACAATCGAAGGACAAAACCAGAGATACGGTAAGCTTGGTTGTTTATCTGCTCGTAATGAGCAGTGAAACTCAGTTTACCATCGAATGTCACAACAAGATCCTTCATTATCGACACTTCCGATAGTCTAGTTCCATCAATATTATAAGAAAGCTCAGGAGGTCACCTTTCTTGAAGATAGGTATTACATTAGCAAGTTTCCAAACGTCAGGAAAAACACCCACCCTTAAGGACTTATTGAAGATAATCGAAAGGGGAATTCAAGCAATCAGTTAAAAAACGATTAACATCCACCCACTATTACTATCACCTCTTCCTCCTCCCCTCATAAAAACCCAAACTTGCATAAACGAATGAAATATTGATTACATATACTGGAGCTATTAATCGTTTCCGCAATTAAGTGTTAAATTGACAACAGCCCAGCCCAAGTACTCCCTAACCACTCTAAACTGCATATTGACTTTCCACGCATCCGCAACTTGTACCAAGAATAATAAAGTTTCATCCGACTTTTTGGCAGTTTATTTATACTTTAGATGAAATATGAGAGTATTAAAAGTTTGCTCTAAAGTTTGTAACGCTAAGAAATAACACTAGCACACTCGCTTTGGGTACAGGAATATTTGTTGTAGCTCAATAATATAAAAACCAGATGTCCGTCTGTCCGTCCGTTCGCTCTTTAGCTTGAAAACGCGTTGAGCTATAAGGCTCCAATTCTGTACACGTTAGTTTTGCTGAAAAAGGAAGGTCACTGCACTCTTTCTACCTCCTCCCATACAGAATGACACATAGTATGGTGAAGGCTTTCACTGTGCATTTTGAATTGAAAGCAAAGATTTCCGGATTTTAAGCTGTTTGTTTTATTTTGAGTGATGTTTCGGTCTCTGCTGTAACATTTATCAAGTTTCTCAACTGCCACCTCCCATACAATCTGCACTATTTCACGAAAGGTAATGCACCACTTTTTCAGTATACATAAAATTTATGGAGCTGAAATTTTGTAAGAAGTATTTTGGTAGCAATTATAGTGATATGAGAGGAAATCAGATTGGTCCTCCGCCACCTCTTCTATCACATCTCATACAAAATAACAAAATTTTGCGACCTTATATTCTGTTCATTGTCTTAGAAAATTTCAATGGCAATGTTCTAAAATTTTGAAATAAGCACATTTTCAGTATTTTTCCCCTCCAAAAAGCACTATCTCACGGGATACAATAAAACCATCTTCTTAGTACCTATCAAAGTTTTGAAGCTCAAATTTCGTGCAAACATTTTGGTAGTAAATATAGAGAAATGTGAAAAAATAAGTGCGATCCCGCAACTCCTTCAATCTCCTCCTATACGAAACGACACAATTGCGCAACTTTACAATATGTCGGTTTTCTTCGAAAGCATAAAGGTTACTGGTCCGAAATTTAAATCATATTATTTCAATATCGATTTTAGTTACCTCTGTGAGAATCGTTGAAATCCCCCCCCCCCCTTCTAGCACCTCCCATACAAAATCCACTGCCTGGCGAAACTCGTTAAATAATGATCTAATTAGACAAAAAGTATGTGGAAGTAGGTTATTGATTTGGCAGGAAAATTAACCCACTAAAAAATTTCAATTCCATCTGAAGCATCGAATGATTCATGGTTCATCCACAATCGTAATACTGTTATGTTTTGAATTAGTTTCACCCGTTTCGAATATCTTTACGCTTTTTAATACGACTAGTTAAATACATATGAATAACTGCCTGTTAAAATCGCCAGAAAAACAATTTTTGTGTACCGATTTCTTTCATATTCACTCTGTGGTCTGAAATGATTTTTGGACTCCAAGAATTTAAATTTTTGCATATAAAATATAAATAAAATAAAAAATCATACATTTTGATTTTCTGAAAATAAAAAATTTAAATGTGTGACTTTTCATGTGGTCAGAGTACATTAATGATAAATAATAAAGATCAAAATAATTAATAATGAATCACTATTTATTAAATGCTTCAATATGTAACAAATAAATTAAATTGAAAAAATTATAAATGGTAATTTTTCATAAGTCGACAGTGCCGATTCTGCCATACTTGACCAGCCGCCACTGTTCCTTATAGAACTTGCAGTTAAAATTATAATTTGAGAGCTTTTAATTTTGAGTAGCTCGATTGTAACGTTATTATTTATATACTCGTAAATATTTAAGTTGTTGTTTTATTTAAAATTTTATTAAAAAACACAAATAAAAAACTTCTTTGGCAGGGGTATGTGTGCTTGCAGTGTTCCCATTCATGAAGCCGTTACCCTCATTTTCTTCCAATGCAAAATTGAAATTTATGCGAAAACTTTACGAAAATATTCTTACTCCCATTGAAAACTTTTGTCATCAAAAGAAAGTCATCAATTAACGTCAAGTACTGAATAAGTTGTCCGGAACGAGCAGTGTACAAGAGACGGTATAGTTTTCATCAATTATGTTCAATCGTCTCCTTTCCGCTCGACGAATATAATTCATCACTAAACGAAGAATTAAGTACACCTCGCTGAGCGGCTTGCTATGCATTTAAGATTTAAATGGAAATCAGGAATTTCAATTCAATTCCTTACTATTCCATTTCGCTGCAATTAAGAGTCCTTGGAAGATACGAAATGAATGCAATCGTCTTCATTCGTTATCAAACTAATTCCGAAAAAGCATTGATTACATTCCTCTAACCTTGTTTTATTCGAGAGACTAGGTGGTAGATTTTAGCTCTTTGAACATTTTCATTTCATTGTTATTGCAGAATTAAAAGATACTTGGCATTATTCCCGATTGAATTCAGTAAAGCTCCTTAAGTCCGGCAATGTAGAAGGAGAACCGGGTCACGAAATCGCCACATTGAATGATGATGGCTCCGACAGGACGCAGAGTGCGACTCCAGATGTTTGTACATCTTCTTAAATTATTCTATAGCATTGAGAGACTCCTTCGTCCTGTTAATCGCATTTTTGTTGCATTCATCTCTATCAACAACAACTTCAAAATTCGAACGAAAAATTTCATTTCGCAAGATCCCATCGAGAATAGAAAATACTGCAGCAGGATTATGGATGAAGGAAGTGAAGGCAAACGGGAAAACAAAAATAAAGTAAATCAACTGCATTAAAAATGATGCCCAACTGCTGGGATTCGTTTTTTAGGAGAAGATAATGCCTGGAATTGTATGGAGATTTCTGTTTATTTTTGCAAGCGCTGCTTTGTAGGGTTTTCCGGCTAGACCTTAACTAAGGTTTCAAATATTTATTTTCAAATTTTAATAATGGACATACAAAATATTGCAATTTTTTCTAGAAATCTAGAAAGGGATGATGTTAAAGTTATTTTTGAATGGAAAAATAACTTTAACAACATCTGTTATTTTTGCAGCGAAATTTATGTAAAGCATATTTTTATGTTTTCCACTCATATTACTGCAATACTCTAAGTAAAAAAAATGTATAATATTCTAAATAATAATGAATGGAGCACTAGGCTTCTACGGCGACGATTAAAATAGAATTGGAATTAGAATTAAGTTGATAATTTACATAAACGAGTAAAAGCTTTTATTAAATTGCAGTAACGGCCAAAAACGTGACATTCCTAACTTTACCAGATATAATCATGTAGTCCACAGAGTGCGCTATCCATTGACTAATAGCTGCAGAAATTGTGACGACTACAAACAATTACTTAAATAATTTTGTTAAAATTACCAGCATTAACAAAGCTGAATTTTTTCTGAAATTATATATACGAATTTCGACAATAAGGACTGAAAACTAATAAAGCAAGTGATTGATCATATAAACTCCCTGGAAAGTTTTGGGCTCCACACTATTCACTCGAAAAAAAACATCGCTTTAAATATAACAATTCCCCTTCATACGACATGAGTATTATTATAATTATCAAAAAGTTCGTGACCTAAATAATTAATTGTAGAGAGAAAATAACTTAAGGCTTTCAGATCAGAATGACCCTTTTTTTTGCCTAGTTCGTACGAAAATAAAAAGGCCATCCCAAATGTTTGTTTAATCCTTTTCGTAATTATAATTTCAGAAGCGACAGAACATTTCCCAAGCATTAGAGACGACGGAATAGTTAAAAGTGTAGACCAGGAAAATCTACCCGTGCGCATTTTCTAGGACACTGTTCGCTCGTTAAAAACAAAATAAATTTAATGAACCGGGAGGAACAGCAGATTTCTTCTACTAGGAAGCATCGCACATCGGTGATGGAGAAAATAATTGGTAACCGAAGGGCATTTTTCTTCTTTTGAACCCACCTTAACTCATGCCTATCCCATTCCGAGTAGTCTAGTATCACCATCTTAGTCCTTCCCACAGTTCGGCTTTCGCTAGCCTTTTTTATGTTATCGATGGCTTCTATAGAAAAATTCGTCGGTAAAAAAATAATATTAGAGTCTCGCTTCAAAGGATCAATTAAGGCACTAATAAATTTATTACCATCTTCTATGGTTCATTTCTTCGAAATTGATTTTGAGAATTTTACGATGTGACATAGGTACCATGAAGAAAATCGTTTTTAAAGGACTTTTGAAATGAATAAAAGGAATCTTAGTAATTAAAATCTTAAGTTTTCTTCTTGTTCGCCCTGAAGCCTGAAGTTAATGGCCAGATATAATAAAGTGCCTTATTCAAGCATTTATTGCGAAACGTGTTGTAAGTTTTGTTCGCAGTTGTATTTTGTACAGATAATAATGGCTTAAAAATCCAGAGCCCTTTTGAGAGACTTTTGTGTGTATTGAAGAAAATTGAGGTTTCATTATTTTAATATCGTGGTATACCAGAAAAAGCGCTTCCTTATCTTTTCTAATTGAGAAACGAAAGATTTCATTCAAAAATATTCCTTTGTCATTTGAGTCATTTTATATGACTCAAGAGATAAACATAACAGGATTACGATTAGGCGTAGAGCCGAATCATGCGACGAAGAAGTTTTTTGATTCTTAGAAATTTTGTATGGGGAGTGGTAGAAGGGGTGAACGCATTAAATCAATTTTTTCACATCATGCTAGAATTACTATGAAAATGGTTTATACAAAATTTAAGCTTCAAAAATTGAACAGATACCGAGAAAATTAGTGTATTCGATTTAGTGAAGTCGTGCAGTTTGTATGGGAGGTGATAGAAGGAGAGGAGAGTTCTTGATGATTTTCTCAGAAATAACTATAAATATCATTCAGTTGACATATTTCAAATTGCAGAACAGTAGCATTCATACTTTTCAAGAAAATATACTCTTTGTAAAGTTATGAAATTGTGTCATATTGTATGGGAGGGGTAGAAGCAGTAAAGCTAATCGTCAATTTTTTTTTTTTTTTTTGTTGACTTACTAATAATTTAAAACAAATATATTTGATGCAAAATTTCAGCTGAATACATTTTATACGTACTGAGTTAATTGGTTTATAGTATTTCATCAAAAAGTGCAGTTTGTATGGGATGTGGTGGACAGAGTAGAAGGAATCAAATAATTTTTATACCGTAGATTGAATCCACTATAAGAATTATATATTATACAATTTGAGATCAATAGCTTTTATACTTTTAGAGAAAATCCGTTTATTGCCAAATTCCAAAATTATGCCATTTTGTATGGGTAGGGATAGAAGGGGTGGTGATTTGGCCCATTCACAAACTTATCCTAAGCTTTCTAGCTTAATATGTTCTCGAACTAGAGAGGACACAGACGGACGGACGAATCCGTATTGTTATATGATTGTACTACGTGGAAAGTGACCGTTCAACTTACTAGGAAACTACAAACTTTCGTGAACCAATGCCGCCAACGTATTTTAGGAATGTTCTGGCCAGAAGTGATCTCCAACGCCAAACTTGGGAGTACAGCTGGACAGACTAAAATAGGCAACAGCTTAAGGTTGATGCTCAGGATCGCGCCTTGTTGAATAGAGTTGTTTCTGTCCTATGCCCCTATAGGGTGTCTTAACAGGAATTGATAGATTGATTCAATGCTTGAATATAATTTCGGGCACGTGGCCATCGCGGCAGGCGTAATCTGGAAGTCCAATTTTTACGTACACATTTTGTTCAGTGATGAAGTACACGTTTGTCTAAATGGCTGTATCAATAAGCGAAATTGCTGCATTTGGAGCGATGATAATCCAGCAACCATTGTCGAAACACCATTACATCCAGAAAAATCACCGTTCGGTGCGCTTTATGAGCCGGTGGAATCATTGATCCATATGTCCTCAAAAATTATGATGATCAGAACGTTACAGTCAACGGTGAGTGGTGTAGAGACATGTTACTAACTTTTTTGTGCCACAATTGCCAGGCATTGATGGCGCATATATGTGGTTCTAACAGGACGGTGCCACATGCCACACAGCGCGCGATACTAATAATTTACTGAAAGAAACATTTGATGATCGATTAATTTCACGAAATGGATCTGTTGACTGGCCACCTCGATCCTGCGATTTGACGCCATTAGATATTTTTCTCTGGAGATATGTAAAGTTCCATGTCTACGCCGATAAACCAGAAACTATTGAGCACTTAGAAGCCATTCGACGTGTTATTGCCGAATTAAGTCCTGATTTACTGCGAAAAGTGAGTGAAAATTGGACTTCCAGGTTGCGCCATGTACGCGTCAGCCGGCGGCCACATGTCTGAACTTATATTCAGTCATTAATGTTGTAAAATTATCTTTCAAATAAAGCTAATTACATATGTAGATATTAAAAATATTTTTCGGTGTTTTATTTTAATTTAAAGTACTCCGCCTCTAAAAAACAGCCTATGTAACGAATTCATCCAATAGGCTTTTTACAATTTGTAAACATTTATATTTCGTGCTCAAAATCGATTCCAGTACTCCGAAAATTTGATCCAAAATCTACACATTATCTTTGAAAGAGTAATCTCGACAGTTTTTCGGAAGAATGTAGTAGGAAAACTTTTTGAAAGCTAGCGGATTTAGTTTTCTAACTAACAATCGGACCTTGACATTATCGTTCATTTTCGCTGCGTCGACCTTAAAAAGATCTTCGTATCTTGCGAACCATGTGCGGAAAGTTAAATCTTTCGCTGGGTCGCACAGAAATTCCTGGATGCTTTTAGATAACGCTTTCTTCAATTGTATTTGTAGCCCCTGTTCTGACTTGTTATCTGACGTGTTGTCCGAAATCGACAACCTTGCAAACATTCTGTCGTGTTCGAGCACCTTCGCCTGCGTTTTCAGGAGCCATAATAAATTTGCACTGATTTACGCGTCTTTATTTTCTTCGTTTTTCCAACATAATAAATTTTAACTTTAAACGTTTGTGCGCTATAATTTTTTAAAACGATCTCAATCAAATCAAATTCCTGCTAAGACCCCCTATAGGGGCATAGGACAGAAACAACTCTCTTCCACAAGGCGCGATCCTGAGCATCGGCCTTAAGCTGTTGCCATGACTTGTTTATTCCTATTTAAAACGTCCTAGTCGCCACTATTGTATTTGGGAAATACCACTTGTGTAGCTTTATATTATATATAAATTTCTTAACTTAAAATAACAATTTGAAAATAATTGTGAAAACCAACTCATTAACCCGTTGACAGCCGGTAGATCAATAAATAAATAATGTTTAGGGTTGCCAACTATACATCGCCCGGGATTTTAACTCCCGACCTTGTAGACTAACACGCTATACACTAGGCTACACCTAGCATTATGATTTGTCCTTGCTGTAAGTTGTTATGGCATCACTGAAATTACATATCATTTTCCTTCCAGTTAACTATAAAAATGCTGGTATTCCGGAAGAAATTCATTTCGCAAATGCAATTATTTTAAATTGGAGCACGTTATCGATTGAGGTATGTTTCTCAATATGGAAGAAAAAGTACAACACCCATAAATAATAACAATCAAATAAATACATTGGATTGTAGCTTGTCTCGCTGAAAAGTAAACGACATTAAGAATTTATGAGTTTCCATCATGGTGCTACACATGAGGTCAATAATGAGCAGTCCATAACGAAAGTGCAATTTCAATTCACATTTCTCGTATCTTCCCTTTATTATCTATGTTGGTGGTGGGAATTGTGGCAACGGATAGTGGATTTCAAACAAACGCGCAAATATTTATGCTACCGATTGTAGCAAGAAGCATTATTGATTAACTTCGCAAGATGGGTGTACATAGAGTTTAGTTTCAGTCCACAGAATTTAGGTCATATTAAATACCTTCTAGTGAATTGCAAACTAACCAATGATGGTGAATTTAGCTGTCGATATTCGGAATTCGTAGTATGGATTAATGCCATGATAAGTAGGAATGCCTTTGAGATCTAACACATTTCATCATTTGATTCAGCTAATTTACTTTGCATGTAAATTAGAGCTTATAATTGTATTAAACGCTTTCATTTTTTAATTACTTTATTATTCTAATAATAATAAAGTGTGGTGATTGACTTGCAAAAAAAAAACGATTTGCTACCCTGAAATTTGGTTTTTTCGCGTTTCATGACTAAATTAGCCTAAAAATAGGTAAAAATCCGTTGGTCTGTACGCTCAGCGCACATTAACTCTCAAAACCCTTAAGATAGAAAGTTTATTTTTGAGTGGCTTGTAGAGGGGTGTTGATCTTAGGCGGACACTTATTTTTGGGGGGTATTGGGATTAAGAGAGAGACAGAGGGAGACAGAGGGAGCGCTAGAACCAAAAAATATTAATTCAAATGTCTCAAACATGGTTATAGGTAGAAAGCTAAAAATCAACATACTTTTAGAGGGGTTTATAGGAAAAACTCTAAAAATAATTTAATTTCTTTCCATTGGGGTCCAAAAAGGGGAGAGCTAAAAACAAATTATCGGCCGAATTCTTTTTAAAATGTTATTTCTTCGGAATTACTAACGATAAAAAAATCATAATTTAGGACCGATCAGATGGCATATATGTAGATCCACCATATTCAACTTAAAGGTACGCGAATGATTGTAGTTAATGTAAATAATGGAAATCAAAATTAATATCTCGACCATCACATAAGCTATGCAATTTAAAATTAGAGAATATATTAAGCTATACTAGCGGATTATGAAAAATATCTTACATTTGAAAATTATTATGGCTTGGGGAAATGGGGACCATTTCAAAAACGAGGGAATTTTCAAAATTTCTAATCGTTATATTTCAAAATCTAATCTTTCTTTTCTTTTCATTGCATGATTTGTAATTTACTCGCATTACCTTTTAATTTATGTCTAAGGGCTCGATCTGCATAAATAAATAAACTTACATTTCTTTCAAGTATTTATAATATAAATATCTCAAAGCCACTGCCGAAAAATCTTCCCACTTCCTGACCCGTTTTATTGCCACTTGAGAAGATTATATCGCAAAGATTATAATATAACTTTGAAAGTTTTCTCGTCCAAAAAATCTTGGCAAACAAATTGCTAAGATATTTCCCAACCAATTGAAAAACTTAAATCAATCAACCGAGTAATATATATGATGTTCGCACCTTGCCAATAATGTTTCAAATGATTCATCGCTGTTGTTTCACAATAGTTGGTTTGACTAAATGTTTTGCATGGACAAGCTGAAAATGCTATCGAATGTGGCAAAACGCCTCTTGGGCGAATACAAAGCTGGCGCATCTGGAACAGTTTTAAAAAAATTGATTTTTAAACTGGAATTAAAATTAAACTTACAATGTAAATACCGGTGTTGTCCTTGGAGCACAGTCAATAATAAAGCATCTGAAAAGATCTAAATAATCATTTTTATTAAAAGGGAAAAATGTATATTGTAAATGAAAACCCATTTCCAATTTTAATTATATTTACTTAACATGTTGTATTACTACGTACTTGCCTGCAATTTTTGTGTACCTAACTACGGAACGGGGAAGAAACACAAGTAAAATTCCAAATAAATAAACACAGTTTAAATATTAAGACTAAACCAACTTTAAAAAAAGTTCAAAATGACACCCGCGTAAAAAAACATATCAACATTTAAAATCGCAAACTGTCAAACCAGCGTAGCTATAAATTAATTATCCACGCAGCAAATAGAAAAAAAACACAGAATTATGATTGGGCGTAAAACCCAATCATATGATACTCTAGATAACATAGGAAAGAGTTTATTGTACCGGAAAATATGTCATCTGAAATTCTCTCGAATAGTGAAAAGTGACTTTTTTATGCGAGGTGGTAAAAACATAGGAGGGAGGTTTGTAATTTTTGTACATAACACCGAACGTAGGATACAAAATGTTTCATGCTGAATTTAAAGTTTGTAGCTTTCATAATTTTCGAAGAAATTGAACAATTTTTGTCTGAATTTAAGGCATTTGTATGGGAGGCGGTAGAGAAAGTGGGAGGTTTTGAATGATTTTGAATCCGCTTTTCGACACCCTAATCACATTGCTTTGTTACAATTCTAAAATCGATAGCTCTCATATGTTCGAAGGAGAAATACTTTTCTTGAATTTTCAATGTCCACGAATTTTTGTGTGGGAGGTGGTTAAGGAGTGAAGGGAAGTTTTATTTTTTTTACCATTTATTGCAATTATTGAGGGACGAACTTTGGCAAAATTTTAAATTTTGTACTTTTTCTAGTTTCATTGAAAATCGATTAAGTGCATTTACTAAAATTGTGCATTTGTATGGGAAGGGGTAGAAGGAGTATTCGAATCAAAACTAAACTCTTCGACTTCAATGATATTTGTAATAGTATACTTTTCTCAAATTTTAAAGTTTTGAAGAAAAATAAGTTGAATGTTTTTCCAAAATTGGTTGCTATTGTAATAATTTTGATTATGAAAAAAATTGGTTTTTTTAGCTTTGCTATCGGGTTTTCCAATAGGGACTTGACAACTTTGAATTCAATTTGTGAACGCACCCTTTCACTAATCATCGAACTGTTACTGTCAATTTATTCAGTAAACTTAACATTTTTATCATGGTAAAGTACACGAAGGAACAACGTCTCAAATGGTTTGCATTTTATTTTGAAAAAAAGTTGTCAAGTCCTTATTGGAAAACCCTTTAGTTGCAATGCAAATCGAAAAAGTGCATTTTTGAAAATTGTGCATTTGTATGGGAGGGGTAGAAAGAGTAAAGGAATCCGATCAATATTTTTGGACGTCAATGATATTTATATCATTATAATATGAACTAATTTTCAAGTCATTAGCTAAAATGGTTTCGGAGAAAAATCAATTTCTTTAAATTTCGAAATTTCTTGAAATTTGTATGGGAGGAGGTAGAAGGAGTGGAGGCGTAAAGCCCAATAATATGATACTCTAGATGAAATGGGAAGAGTTTGTAGCAGAAAGTACGTCATCTCAGAATCGTCGAAAATTTACATGGGAGATGGTAGATGGGGAAGGGTTTTCATTTTTGAATATGTCACAAAACATGGTAGGCAAAATTTATTATGCTGAATTTAAAGTTTTTAGCTTTCATAATTTTCGAGGAAATTGAACAATTTTTGTCTGAATTTATAGCATTTGTATGGAAGGTGGCAGAGAAAGTGTAAGGCTTTGTATGATTGTGAAACTGCTTATAAACATCCTAATCTCATTGCTTTGTTACAATTTTCAAGTCGAGCTTTCATATATAAATAAAAAAATTAAATCTGGATAAAATTCGTTGTTTTAGCTTCGCTGATTGCAATGAAAATCGAATAAATGCATTTTTGAAAATTTTGCATGTGTATGGAAGGGGGTAGAAAAAGTAAATATATTATATATTTCATGCCGTTAATTATGTTCACATTATTCTACAATGCCTCAATTTTCAAGTCGATACCTGAAATGGTTTCGAAGAAAAATCAATTTATTTAAATATCGAAATATGTATAAGAGGGGCTAGAAGTAGCTTGGGGATGTCGCCCGTTCTCAAAATTCGAGGTTTTTGATCGTCAACAAATATTTCAGTACCCTTGGCGATTCTGTGCGATCTTATTTCTTAACGTTACAAACGGTAAAGCAAACACAACATACTCTCAGATTGCATTTAGAGTATAATTAGCAGTTGATGGACGCAGTCATTGGATCGGGACGACTGGAGGCGACGGTTTCAGGAGCCCAGAGCTGGTTTGTGTAATGTAATTTTGTAAACAGTTTTCAAATATGAGAAATGTATCTTACGACTTTCAAAATTCTTAAAATCGTGTCCAAAAGTTGCTTACAGATTAATTTTAAGCTAGAATTGTCCTCTAACACTCAAAAGACCCTCAATTAACATATTTTTCGCATATATTAAAAATTGAGCACGTTATAGATTTCTAGAGTGTGCTAAAAGAACATTGTTTATTCTTAATATTGTTTCGAGGTTTTATAGTTCCAAAAACCTGTAAGATAATTGTATAGAAATAATTTTTTTTGATTGATATAAAACTTGAACCTTGGAGTTCCTGGCACTTCAACAAAATATGTTTATTTGGAGACATTGAACTTGCTTAAAAATTTAATTTTCACCAAAAGTTTCAATCAAAATATGTTAATTAAATGAAGAGCTTTGGATCGATCACCTAAAGCTACTTCCACAGATTTCAGTGTTCTAAATATCCTCCCATTGTGAGAAACTCAGTATTTCATGTGCTGAAATTCACTCTACGCCAAATATTTAAATGCCATTTCAAGAAAAACACCTTCAAAGTTTTGGTTTTAGCCTGAGTCCGCATTGTGGCGCTCATCGGTAATATGCTTATCTTATAACAATAATTCAGATTTCGGTCAAAAACATACGAATTTATATTTTAAAGTTTCAAAAGTATAATTTAAAGCAAACGAATAATTTTCATCGAATCTATCCATTGTCATCTTCGTTTGTAATAATGTAATCATTTACAGAACCAGTCAAGTAGGGTCAGGAGTCTGAAACGTATCGCTGAAATAAGTTTTGGGTTTTCTTAAACAATACCTTTTTAAATAATTAAAATATTTTTGATAAAGATTATCACTGAAGCTGGTCTCAGTTTCCATTGAAATAAATTACTCGAAAATCCCTAAATCCGAAACGAAAATTACTTCACTGCACTGTACATTTTTTTTACTTTTGTAGAAAAGGAAACTTAAGAATAATGTCGTGCCCGCACTTAGCGGAGACGTCTATTCGTAGTTATGCTGCCTTTTTCAAATAACATGATCTAAAAATTCGATTGATTTTTTCTCTCTGGATTGAGATAGTAATGAATTATAAATCAACATCAAATGTCCTGCCAGCATTTTTAACATTTAATGAACATTTTTATTATTGAAATTGCCTAGCTACTGTATTTGGGAAGGATAATTTATGTGGTTTTTATCGTTATCCCTCTACTGGCCCCATCCCATGCAATAAAATATTATCTATATTATCCTGTTCACATAAATATTCTGTATCCGGCATTCAGTATATTTTATGATAGTCTCCCGAGGGTTATTTAGATTACTTTAAGTCGTCTGTCATCATATATATTAATATTTTGTAAATATGTTTTGTACAAACATTTCAGAATCATTATGATAATTATTATATCATGAGGAATCCCAATCGACGCTTCGAATTCTATTCGGATTTACAATAGGATATTGCGTCTTAGGTTACAGAACGAAAATATATATTTTTGTGCTCTGCTATGTTTACATGTATGAAATCCAAGAGTATTATAAGTTTGCTCTAAAGTTTGTTTTCCCAAAACCGGATGTTCGTCCGTCCAACCATCCCCCCACCTACTAACACCACCCATACAAACTGCACTTACTTATTTACCATCGCGCTTCAGCCCAAATCGGACCTTGGCCTCCTGTATACTTCGCCCACATCCATCTCGGCTCAGTGACCACGTCTCCAGTTTGAGAATATTAGCATTGATTTGCTGTCTACGTCAATAGAATCCTTCCAGCGCTTCCGTGGTTTTCCGACCAGTCTCTGTTCATTGATTCTTACTTTTAGTATGATTTTTTGAGAATTTTTCTGTCACCCATCCGCTCCACATGACCAGCCCATTGTTGCTTCTTAAATTTTATGAGGTTTGTCACTTCTGGACAGTCCTATTCTCATTCGTATTCTCCAGATCGACCGTTCCCTCAAAGTTCGAGGATTTTTTTGAAGACCTTCTTTCAAAGGCGTTAAGTAATTTATTGGACGCCTGACATAAGATCCGCGTTTCGCTGCCACAACATAACACAGGTAATTGTTTTATAAAATTTAAATTTAGTTTTCCTGTGCACATTCTTGTTTTTAATTTTTAGAAGTACCGAATAATAAGTCCAACTCAGGCATAGGCGGTCCCAAGCTCGTTTGAGAAAGAAGGAGGAAACATGGAGTCAAACTGAACGGCCAGTAATACCAGTGCGTCTCAGGAAGTGGGCAAAAAGTATGACATAGCTGGACTCGCAGCATAGCTGTGAGAACTCCAGCATGTTATATTTAGCTGAAAACTCCCACCCTTTTTCTACCATGGTGTAATAAATAAGTAGGACCGGTTCTTTAGGTCAGCAGTTGGGCGGGGCGCAAAGTATCACCGGAAAAAAAATAATGCCCAGAAACCTGAAGAACAGCCTTGGAAAGGATGGACTCAACGGTAACGACCCCGGAAACGAAAAATCGACTACTCTTTTGGATCTTGGAATGTTCGATCCTTATTTAGGACAGGAGCTCTGAAAAAGTTCCTCGAAGAAGTGGCAAACACAACATCAACATAACTGCCATCCAAGAAACGAAATGGCTCGGTACCGAAATCATTGACATGAGATCACACACAATCTATCCAAGTGGAAAATTGTTGGCAAGCAGAGAGCTTAGAGTCGCTTTTATCGTTGACAAAAAAATTAATCAGCAGGTCACAAGTTTCAAACCAGTAAGTGAAATATTGTGTGCAATTCGAATACAGATTAAATTTTTCAACACTTGGTTGATCAACGTCCACGCACCAATAGAAGACAAGAGCGATAAAACTAAAGTCGAATTTTATGCCACCCTAGAGACAACCTATGATTCACTGCCCTCGAATGACCTAAAAATTGTCTTAGAGGAGTTTAATGCAAAAGTCGGAGGAGGCTCCTAGAGGAACAACACGAGGGCACAGTCTCCATGACATAACCAACTACAATGGCCAACGTCTTATTGATTCCGCAACCAGCAAAAATATGATAGTAAACTCTACATGCTTCTCACATCGAGATATTCACAAACACCTTCAACCAAATAGACCATGTTCTAATTGAGAACAGGGCTGCTTCCAGCATACTTGATGAGCGAACCCTCCGCTGTGCGAATTATGACTCTGATCACTATCTAGTCAAAGCTAAGTATCGATGCCGAATAGATTGTCGTGGGTATTCGAAAACGAGTAGAGTTCGCAAATTCAATGTCGACAAGCTTAAAGACGAAAGCATGTAATAAACACCTGACATCAATATATGAAAACATCCAAAATATGCCAGTGGAGAATGTGTGGATAAAAATGCGAGACGGCTTCAAATCCTCCGCAGAAGAGGTAATAATGCGAAAAAATAATTATTGGTTGGACCAAGAATGTCGCGATGAAAAAGAACGAGGCTTATCAAATTTTAATTGAACGACCAACACGAGCCAAAAAAGATGTATATAACGAGTTTAGGGGATTTGCGAAAAAAAATTCCAGGTTAAAAAGGAAGTACCATAATGACAAGATACAAAAAATGGAAGACGATATGAGACACAAAAAACGCGGGACGCATACGCTATAGTAAAAGACATGAAAAAAGATATATAAGCCAAATAAACTGCCAACAGGTTGGGCGAAACTTTATTATTTTTGGGACAAGTTGCGAATGCATGGAAAGTCAATATGCAGGTTAGAGTGGTTAGGTAAGACTAAGTGGGGCAGGGCTGTTGTCAATTTAACAATATTTCATTCGTTTCAGCAAGTTTGGGTTCTTATGAGGGGAGGAGGAGGAATAATAGTAAGGGTGGTTGGATGTTAATAGCTTTTCAATTGATTGCTTGAATCAAGTCCAATATTCTTTGAATAGAATGTGTTTCATAGACGAAGTTGCATAGAATTTTTATAAAATTCGGCGTATTTTACATTCGCGAAACCAAACACTTGTACGGGAAGGGGTAGACCGGGTAAGGGAATCCTAAAATTTGTGATGCAATTTTATTTCATTTCTCTTGTAAGGTGCTTGTACAAAATTCCAAGTTCGTAGCTTTCAATTTGTTGCTTATTAGTTGATTTAATGAAATTGGTTAAACACCTCGTGCACGTTAGACCGAGGGGGTCGGTTCATAACAATTATGCCACAAGTTATTATTATTTTGCTACGTATATCAAATAGGTGTACTCACATGCAAAATTTAAACTTTGTATTTTTCACCAGAGCCCTAAAATAATTACTCAAAATTTTCTACATTTTTGCTTATCTTCACCCTCCCCTTACACCTCCCAACTTAAAATTACCAAAATTAGCGACTATATAGCTCTACAATCTGACAAATTTTCGATTTGATATTTGTACTTAATTTTGAGATATCACGATTTGTAATTTTAAAAAGTACGCCATTTTTTAAATGCTCCCCATTTCCCCCATTGCTAATATTTTAACATGTGATATTTTTTTCTTATTTTCCTAGTACAGCTTAAAATATGTTTTAAGTTTCAATTACATAGCTTAAGAGATAATTGAGATATTCATTTTTAAGTGTTTTTCTTTGCACCCTCCGCCCTGACCCTCCCCCTTACAATAATTAACCACTCTCTAAGCTGATTTCAGTGGAAATATATGCCACCTTAATGGTCTCAAAATATGAGTTTTTTACAATAAGTAATTTCAAAGATATAATCATTTGAAAAACAAATTCGGCCGACAATTTATTTTTAGCCCCCCCTTTTCGGACGTCAATGAATAAAAAAAATTAAATTATTTTTAAAGTTTGTCTCACAACCCTCTCTATATCTCTACTGATTTTCAACTTCCTATCTACATTTGTGGTAGAGATACTAGCAAGTGAAGTTTTTGACTCTTTCCCTCTCCCTGCCTCCCCTTTCCGCCTAAAACCCCCAAAATTTAGAAAATAGAGCTCACTTACCCAGTCAACAATCCACCTAAAAACGAACACTCTTCCTTTAACGGTCTCGGAGTCTAGTCTAATTTAGTCATGAAATGCGAAAAAACAAAATTTCAGGGTTGCAAATTTTTTTTCTGTGCCGATCACAATACTTTATTATTAGAATAATAAACTAAAACCAGTCTCTGCAAAGGCGCAGAGAGCAACATCATCAGCGACATACAAGAAATTAGAAGGAGATGGGCTTCCTACTTTAAACGTCTTCTCAATCTCACTAGCACCGATCACGACAAACAACGTTTCAATTGAGGCTTGAACTGGTGAAGAAGAACCATCATCGACACTACCCACGCTTGCTGAAATCAGCCCTATGTGACCAAAAACTAAGCAACAGACCAGATATTCTCGGTGACACAGGTGTTTGAGAGATGCTGGGAATATAACACACGTCTGTGTTAAATCTTCGTAGATTTTAAACAAGCATACGACAGTATCGACAGCAGCGTACTGTACCAAATCATGCTTGACTTTGGAATTCCTCCAAAACTAGTCCGACTAACAAGACTCACAATGACGAACACTGAATCTCAAGTGAGAATACAAACCGATTCCACAACCAGCTTTCGAACGGAATGTGGTTTAGAGCAGGGCGATGGTCTAGCCCCCATGCTTTTCAACTTGGCACTAGAGTATGTCGTCCGAAAAATCCCAGTCGACATCAACGGGTCACTACTATTCAAGTCCACCCAACTAGTAGCATACAATGACGACATTAACATCCTAGCAAGATCCATCTGTAGCTACGGTATAGCCTAGTAGGTAGTGTGCTGGTCTTGTAATGCGAAGGTCGTTAATTCAAATCCCGGTTTGGCGCAATATACAATTCCGGCTCATTGCCTGCTTGGATATACCTTGGTCACCTCAATCTAAGAAAATGAAAAATTCGTAGAAAGAGGGTTGTGTGAAGGGCTAACAACCCTTCCACAGTAAGTAATGAAAAATGTTAAGGAACTTGAATATCAGGAGGCCAAGGTCCGATTTGGGCTGTAGCGCCATTGTACTAGAAGATCCTTCTATAGTGCTGAGGAGGCGATCTTTTAGCTCTAACTTCTCCTTGGTATTCACCAATTACTTTTTCAGCATACTGCTTAATTCTTTTTTTCAGAATTTTCGTCAAGATCTTATAAGATGTATACAAATTGCATAATTTCACTAAGTTCAATACACTAAATTTCTCAGTACCTAGTCAATTTTTGAATCTTAAATTTTGCTTAAAACATTTTTATAGCTACTCTAATGGTATCAACCCTTCTACCACTCCGCATACAAAATTTCTTGAGATCACTAAAATATCTATTTCATTTCGAGTATCGTATGATTGGGCTTTACTCTCTTCAATGGCGCTACAGCCCAAATCGGGCCTTGGCCTCCTGAACTTCAGGTTCCTTAACATTTTCATTATTTATTGTGTAAGGGTTGTTAGACCTTCGCACAACCCTCTATCTACGAATTTTTCATTTTCGTCGATTTAGGTAACCAAGGTATATTCAAGCAGGTAGTGTGCTGGAATTATGCGTCGACCGGGATTTGAACTCACGACCTTCGCATTGTAAACCAAACACGCTACCCACTAGACTACACCTGGGCTTTACGCACAATCGTATTCGTGTTATGTTTCTCTTTGTTATCATTATTATTTTGAATGGCTGCTTATGTCAACACGTGCTTCATAATTACCTAAATTCAATCTATATGGTAATTATACAACTCACTCAATTTCAAATACATTAAAACTGAAATGTAGTCTTTCGAGTCAGGTATCTCCTTTATAAAGAAAATTGTATTAGCCAAGGAAATACATTTTACGGATTACGCATATCGAAGAAATTATATTTATGCGGTCACCAGTTCCTTAATATAGTGCTAAGTATTCAGTATATATCAGTTGGTATGAAATATAGCAAACAGGGAAAACCATGTCAAGATGTTGCTATTGTTTGAATTTGTCTGGATTATTAACAAAACAATAAAAGTACTGCCGATAAAAAAGAAATTTGTGTCCACGCATGACGCTATTTGACAAAATAAATACAAAATGTCATTTGTATTTGTTTGATTCATTCATCGTATTAAAACCTTTTTCATAAATTATACTTGAACTAAATAAAGGCGATTCGCTAAAAACCAGCAATCCTTCAAAGTTCTTTAGAACTCCTGTATAAAAATCAAATATAGTATTATTCAATTTCTTATATTTAGAAGGCATCATGCGTTATAAGATGGCATCGTATTTAGCCAATAAAAAGCATAACTTTGAAGGTTTGAAAAGATCCAAAGAAAACTTGTACATGGTGCTCATTAGCTTCGTCGGGGTACACAAAGAAAGTAAACATTTATAAAAATGAATAGCGCCGTACATACTCGTACCTAACACTTCAAACATTGTGTCTGTTTGCATCATTAAGAGCCGTACACATTCCTCAAGTTAATAAGCCTGATAGTATTCTTGTCGTCTAAGTACTCTCGTATTTGTCACCCTTTCGTTTTATGGAAAATGTTGTTCAAGCATTTTAGCAACATGCTTAAGTGAATGTTATTCAGTAGAAAATTGTGCTGAAAATGAGCAATTAGCTGCAGGCTTATACATATTACAAGAGATGTTGGTGTCGGAGAAATAAGAGGATTATACCTACAAAGTACGGGTTTAAAAAAAATTGTGATAAATGATAAAAATCAAATTATATATATTCGAATACTTGTCTCTACTTCCCCGCAGGGGGTAGTTGTAGGATGAGATTTTACCAATTCCTGCAACTATCTTTGGAGGCTAGCAACTCCACGGAGCTAACCATCCTTCTGTGGGATGGGGCAGTAGAATTCAATGTGCTGGAATTATATATTGCGTCGACCGGGATTTAAAGCGTCGCATTACAAGACCAACACACCCACTAGGCTACACCCTAGGAATATTCTGGCCAGAAGTGATCTCCAACTACGAACTTTGGTGCACAGCTGGACAGACTAAAATAGGTATTGAGATTCTAAGGCGGAAGTGGTAGTGGATCGGTCACACTTTCAGGAAACCAGAGCGAAACATTGCCAAACAGGCTCTGGATTATAATCCTCAAGTACGACGTCGGGTTGGTCGACCATGTAGCACATGGAAACGAGCAGTTGAACAGGAGGCCAGAGGAATAGACAAGTTCTGGCAACAGATTAAGGCCGATGCTCACGATCGCACCTTGTTAAAGAGGATTGTTTCTGTCCTATGTTCCCTTAACAGGAATTTGATTGATTGACTGAATACTACTCACGATCAAAAATAGTATGGTAGAACCAAAGATAAAGCTTAATTGCCCACTTATTAAAGATAAGCTTTTTAGAAGTATTTAGAAAAGAAATTTAAATACAAATTCCAAAAAATAAAGTTTAAAATTACGAATCGAAACAGACAGGATATTACGATATTTTCGTAAATAGATATTAGAACAATCTATGAACCAGTTTTAAAATTTACAAGAATCAACCAGTCTCGATTTCACAACAAAACACTCTAACATTAAAACCAAGAATAACTTTCCGATCTTCCTGAAATAATTATGTTTTACAGCTAAATTAAATACTTTCAGTAACATATACAAGCTCCAGTATATATGCAATTACGAAAACTAAAACAAGAAACATCACTTTACGAAAAGTTTACTCCCTTAAGTATACCCATTGTACAAATATTATCCATGAACTTTAACCACGTTCTTATTACTCGCTGCTACATAACCTCAAAATAAATCATGCAAAGCACTTTGATTGCAGTTCAAAGTCAACTTATGAACTTCTAACGATAAGCTTCTTATTCATAGCATCATTGGATTTGAAATTATGCGATATAGCTTTAGTTCCCGCAAAAGACTAAGCCAAGTTAGAGGTTATCATGATATTATACGAGTATACACATGAAAATTCAAAGAAGATAATGTATTTTGTAAGATAGAAAAAACGAAAAAAGGGCGCAATCACTACGGTACAGCGAACTCTAAAATACCAATAGGATTCTATTGTTCATAAGACAAAATAGATAGTTTCCAGGTGAAAAGAAGTCTTGTGAAGAGGAAAAACTTTATGTTGGTCAAAAGGTGAAAGTTCAGTTGTCTGTAAAACTTTCTCGAGAAAACTTTAAGTCCAATGGATTTTCGATTTTAATTTTAAGATATCGGTACAGTTAAGGATTCGATGCACAAATATTCAAAATCGAACAACTTTGAGAATATCATAATATGCATGATTAACATGTACGACATAATGCAAGGCTCATGCACAATCGCCAAGAATGCAGACATATTTATTGTCGCTCAGTCTCTGTCTGTCATCAAAATATTTCTCAAAGGCTTCGAGATATCGAGCTGAAATTTTTTACAAGTCATTTCCAATAAAAACGAAACCTGAGGCTCGTTACCAGTCTACGTCCCTCCCTCTCCTCCCTCATTCTTATAAATCCCATACAAAGTTTACAAAATTACGGTGAACATTATTTTTCTTTGAAACTGTTGGAGCCATTGACTTGAAAATTTAGGCAAAGTTGATATCTCCTGCTACCACCTCTGATACAAATGTCAAGAGGACCCAATCAATTTCTTAGAAAGTAATGAAAACAACAAACCAAGTACAGTGTTAAATTCAAAAAGTATGGTTCACGGTTATTTTCCTTATAGTTGAGCTATATATCAACACGGATTTAAGTCATGCGTTAAACACTCGCAGATGATATATGAGTACAAAGAATGGCTGATATTAGTCCAAACCAAAGTAATGAGGGTATACCTCGTCAAGTTGAATGAAATTTTAAGAAATATTTCGAAATGGGCTGCTGAAAACGACATTCTAGTTTATTCACGCAGGCTTTTGTTATCAGTCTCAAATCTGTTAACATAAAAATGAATGTTGCAAAATGAAAATCAATAAATGAAATGGAGTCATTCAAGGGTTCTAAATATTGTCTAAAAATAAATTTAAAAAGTTGAATTGGACAGCTATTTAAGAAAAAACAAATTTAAACTTTGACAATTTCCAGTCACTTTGCTCAATTCACTAATCTCGAATTTGATCAAATCTCAAACTTGCGTATATTAATATTGATTCAATGTACTGAAGCTATTGATTGTAATCGCAGTATTAAATAATTAACAACAGCTCTGCCGTAGAAACCCCCTTCACTTAGTCTTCTCTATCCACCCTAACCTGAAAATTGACTTCCCACACACCCTCAACTTGTCCCAAGAATAATAAAGTTGCGCGCGACTCGTTGTTAGACATTTTTCTTTTTGCGAAGTTTAGAATATTTATCTTAATTGGTGAGTCCGCAATGAAATTTTGAACAAATCTTTAGCTATATAATGATAATTATTACGCATAAGCTCTTTTGAAACTTTACAACTAGACCACCAGCTCAGAATCACTCAATGTGCAGAGTATTTTCGTTTAATATACAATCGGAATACAATTTTCTAAATAAAATGCATGAATTACAAATTCATCATTGAAACAGAAGTTCTAAATTAATTTCCAGTTTTTTTTTTCATCACTCTGAAAACAAGTTTTCGATCATAATAAGACTCTAACTGAATTTTATAAAATTCGTTCGTGCCAAAAACATTTCACACCTATTTTAACTTTATGCAATCCGAAAAATAAAGTTTCGTCCATATATTTCAAAATGTCGTCCTGTATAAAGCTGGTAGCAATTTCGCTGTACTGGAAACTCAACATTTGTACCTATCAGTATCCGAACAATGGCCGTTCGTTCCGGTTAACCTACACTCATCCCGAATGGCTATGTGAGACATGGCCCCATCTACACCATGACGAATTTAAATATAAAATTTTAGGACTGATACTTAAGCAGCTTCTTCATATCCTCTCGGTAAGCCAATTTCCTTAGCAATTTCCGATAAAGAAAAAAGGAGTTCGTAACGTGACGACAACGAGCAGTGACACAAGCGCATAAAAAAGACTAAGAAAAAGCAAAAAAAAAGGACGAAGGAAAATTTGTCACCAGTCACAAAATCTTTCGCCAAAGGACTATCTTCTCGCCCGAAAACGGGAAAATGAACGGATCGAAATGATGGTTTTCGCATTATGGCGTGTCGTATGTAGCTTGAAACGTTTGACATTTTTTTGATAATAAACCGAGCGAAATTTCAACGTTGAAAAGAATAAAAGCCACATCGCGACATAAAGCCCGATTCAATTTAAGACTTTATCGTAGCGCGCCTCATTTTATGACTTCTTCAGGCACTTCTTATCATCGTGAATACACGCTATGATCTTCTTTTTTTTTATACAAGTATTTTGCTACTTTGCTTCATATTTTAAAGTGCACATTGAGTACTTGGGTCGTTCTCAACGATAAATGTCTCGAGAATCTTAAGAATGTTACACATTGTGCTTCCTAATGATATATTGGCACATCGATTATTCCCTTTTATCATTTTAGTGTGTGAACCAAAAATGAAAACTTTCGTAAGAATTTGCACAGATTCTTATCGTAATAATACTGGTTTTTCGTTTTGCTTAATACCGCACTAATTAAGACGTCTAAGGAAAAGACAATTTTCTTTTATCCACATATTCACTGCAGAAGTAATCATCAACAAATAATGCTGATTGTTCCTTAATTATATGCTTTCGAGTAGATAAAATTTGAAAGTACTAGGAACTAAATCCGTTAAAAATACGAGTATTAATATTTCTAAGAGTTGGTAGAAAGGTGGAGTAGGAATACTTAATGATGATTTTGGTTTGAATATTTTCAAAGACATCGATTTACAAACCAATCTCAGTATTGTCACTGTTCTAACTTTTGTAGTGCAAAGAAATATGGCTTGTGCTTAGTCGCCAAAAGTACAGACATATTTGTTGTGTTCAAAGATTCAGAATTCAAGCTAGTAACTATCTCTTCGTCTATAAAATTGGTTATGTTATTCTTAGGAAAAAACATTCAATTGAATATATAAAAAGTGCTTCAAGCAACTTTCTGAATGACTAATTACAATACAACTGAAATTGCAATTTTGTCTCAATAAAAAATAAACTGCCAACAGAAACAGCTTTATTATTTTTGGGATAAGTTGAGGATGCATGGAAAGCCAATATGCAGATTAGAGTGGTCAATGAGGACTAAGTGAAACCCCCTTTCACAAGTGGAACTCCCTGCAATCAATTTAACACTTAATTGCGAATACGATCAATAGCTCCAGTACATTTAATCAATTCTATTCTACACCTTCCGACCTTCAACTTCCTTAACATTTTTCATTATTTATTGTGGAAGGGTTGTTAGACCTTCACACAGCCCTCTATCGATTTGAACTCATGACCTTCGCAATATGGACCAACACGCTACCCACTAGGACACATCCTATCTGTAATCAATATTCCATCTTGTAATCAATATTTCATACGTTTATCCTAGTTTGGGTTTTTATGAGGGGTGGAGGGAGGGGTGACACTAAGGGCGGGTGGATGTTAATAATTTTTAATTGATTGCTTGAATCGCGTCCAAATAAAAATAAAATAAATATACTGCCAACAAGTCGGGCGAAACTTTATTATTCTTGGTACAAGTTGCGGATGCGGGGAAAGTCAATATGCAGGTTAGAGTGGTTAGGGAAGACTAAGTGAAAGGAGGTTCTTGGGCAGGGCAGTAGTCAATTTAACACTTTGCGGAAACCTTCAAAAGCTCCAGTACATATAATCAATATTTCGTTCGTTTATTTATATAAGTTTGAGTTTTTATGAAGAGAGGGGTGAGGGGTAATAGTAAGGGTGGGTGGATCTTAATAGTTTTTTAATTGATTTCGTGAACCACATCCAATATTCTCTGCGTAGAATGTCAGTTTCATAGACGAAGTTGCATAGAATTTTCATAGGATTCGGTATATTTTACATTCACGAATCCAAACATTTGTATGGGAGGGGGTAGAGAAGGTATGGGAATCGTAAAATTTGATATGCAGTTTTATTTCGTTTCATTTGTAAGGTGCTTGTACAAAATTTCAAGTTCGTATCTTTGAATTTGTTGGTTATTAGTTAATTTAATGAAATTGGTCGAAATCATACTTTTGTATGGGAGGGGGTGCAAGGGCAAGCGTGATTTCAAAATTTTTAACGCGATTTCATTTCAACTACTTTTGTAAGTTTTAATGCAAAGTTTCAAATTGATAGCTTTTAATAGTTAGGTGATAATTGATTTCTTAAAAATGGTCGAAAAAATTATTTTGTATGGGAGGGGGTAGAAGTTTTAAAGATATTCGACCAGTTAATATTTCAAACTTTTAGACATTTTTTTAAATGCATTTTGCAAATTTTCAACTTTCTACCTTAAAGTTTCATTTAAAAATTTTCAATTTATGTGTTTTTTTTCATTGTACATGAAACACCTTGTGCACGTTAGACCCCCACTTCGGTGCATAACAATTTTGGAACAAATTACTCAAAATTTTCAACATTTTTGCTTTCCACCTCCCTCCCCTTACATCTCCCAACTTAAATTTTTTATCAAAATTAAAGACTATATATTTCTACAACCTAACAAATTTTTGATTTGATATCTGTACTCAATTTTGAGATATAATGATTTGTAGTTTTGGTGTGCGCCATTTTTGAAATGCTTCCTATTTCTCCCCACTACTATTATGTCCATATGTTTTTCATATTTTGCTAGTAAAGTTTGATATACCTTTCAAGTTTCAATTACATAGCTTAAGAGACAGTCGAGATATTCATTGTTAAGTGTTTTTCTTTACACCCCTCCCCAGACCCTTCCCCTTACAATAATTAGCTTCTTTCTAAGCTGATTCTGATGGATCTATATGCCACCTTAATGGTCCCAAAATATGAATTTTTTGTGATTAGTAATATCGAAGATATAATCATTGGAAAAAAAAAATTCGGCCGACAATTTGTTCTTAGCCCCTTTTTTCGGACGCCAATGGATAAAAAAATTAAATTATTTTTTAAGTTTGTTCCACAATCCTCTTCATACCTCTGCTGATTTTCAGCTTCCTATCTGCATTCGTGGTGGAGATATTAGCAAGTGAAGTTTTTGACTCTTTCTCTCCTCGCGCCGCCCCCTTCCCCCTGACACTCCCCAAAATTTAGAAAATAGAGCTCACTTACCCAATCAACAATCTACCTAAAAACGAACATTATACCTTTAACGGTGTCGGAGATATGAGACAATATGTACGGCGGGACGGATTTTTTTTTTTGCATTTTTAGGCTAGCTTAGTCATGAAACGCGAAAAAAAAATTTTTTAGGGTAGCAAATTTTTGTTTTTTTTGTGTCGATCATAATACTTTATTATTAGAATAATAAAGTAAAAGTTTTTTTTGGTAGAAAAAATATTTCCGTTTCTCTTCAAATTATGTACTGCATTCGAATTATATTTATACATATTTTAGATGAAATCAGAGAGGAATATAAGTCTGCCACAAAATTAGTAACGCTAAGAAATAAAAAATCATATTATTACTCAAAAATCTCAAAACCGTCGGTCTGTCCGTCCGTCCGTGTCCCCTCTAGCTTAAGAACGCGTTGAGCTAGAAAGTTCAAATTTTGTACACAATCTTTTTGACGAAAACGTAAGGTCAAGTTCGTGAACGGGCCAAATCGCTCCACCGCTTCTACCCCCTTCCATACAAAATGAAAAAATTTCGGGATTTCTCAATAAATTTTCTCAAAAAGTATCAACGCTATAGATCTGAAATTTAGAATGTATTATTTTTATGAAGTCATCAATCCATAGGATAAATATTATTATTATAACTTTTTCTATCGCCTATAAATATGAAACTGGACTTTTCGTTGAACTACTCTAATCCAATTTACCCCGTACATATAAAATATATCTGGCTGAAATTTTGCTCTAAATATTTGGAATATCGTGCCATTGAAGAAGAATAATATATGTATAAGAAGAATTAATAAGTTGTTTTGTTTATACCAATAAACTATGTAAAGTGGGTTTTAAATTACAGCAACGGTATTCATTACAATGTCGGCCTCGGAACTCGCAAGATCGACAGCAGGTATGTTATTCGCATCGTTGTTTATCTCTGGAATCTCGTCATTGGCATTTACTTCTGCTGCAAGGACAGATACTCCGCCCTTAGCTAAATCCTTACACAATAACCGCGTTTGGACCATAGTGGCCATAGGCGGATTTTCTATGCCAGCAGTCGAAAGCATTTTTTTCATTTGTTGCTTCGTAGGTCGAGTCGGGATTTTCTCAAATCTTTGGGTACTACCTAACACCTGAGTTTTAATTAACACTTGATATGAAAATACTCGTTTTAATTTATATAAAACGGTCTCCTGTTTATTTTCTCAAGTTAACGATCCGACATTCGTAGTTGAATTTTAATTAATTAAATTATTTCCATGATGGCATCAATCCACAGTATAGAAATTATTTCAATCGCTTTCTACCACCTTCCATACAAATCGCACTTTTTGTTTAAATACTATAAACCAATTTACTCTTCTAGGGTGTAGCCTAGTGGGTAGCGTGTGAGTTCAAATCCCGGTCGACGCATAATTCCAGCACACTGCGTGCTTGGGTGTACCGTGGTTACCTCAATCTACGAAAATCAAAAAATTCGTAAATAGAGGGTTGTGCGAAGGGCTTACAACCCTTCCGCAATAAATAATTAAAATGTTAATGATCCTGAAGGTCAGGAGGTCAAGATCCGATTTGGGCTGTAGCGCCATTGAAGAAGAAGAATTTACTCTTCTACAATGGCGCTACAACCCAAATCGGACCTTGGCCTCTTGAAATTCAGGTTCCTTAACATTTTTCATTACTTATTGTGGAAGGGTTGTTAGCCCTTCGCACAACCTTCTATCCACGAATTTTTCATTTTCGTAGATTGAGGTGACCAAGGTATATCCAAGCAGGTAATGCGCTAGAATTATATATATGATGCCGACCGGGATTTGAACTGACGACTTTCGCATTACAAGACCAACATGCTACCTACTAGGCTACACCATAGCCAATTTACAAAGTACGTATAAAATTTATCGACCTGAAATTAAGCGCTAAATATTTATTTAGAATTATTAGTAAGACCGAAAAAAAATTGGACCACTAGCTGCACCCTTTCTACATATATGTATATAATACGACACAATTTCACAACTTTTCAAAAAGTCGATTTTCCTGAATAGTATGAACGCTAATGATCTGGAATTTCAAAAATAACAATTGAATGATGTTTATAGTTATTTCTTTAGTCATTAAAAACTCCTCACTTCTTTTACCACCTCCCATACAAACTGCACAATTTCACTAAATCCAATACACTAATTCTTTCAGTTCCTATTAAATTAAAGCATATTGATCGCAACTCTCAAAATTTCTCTTTCATCTAGAGTATCGCATATTGGTTTTTACGTAGTCCTATTAGGTTTTTTATACGGAAAATCCTTTAAACCCTTTTTCGGAGGTTTAGGATGTAATATTTTTTGGATCTGAAAATTCTTGTGGTACTTTCATGCTTCTAAGTATTTAATTCGTTCTGTAAACAAGAATGGTGTCACGCAACACTTGTACTTTGAACGCCGATTTTCGTTCACACGACCCTGTCAATCGCATATTTTTTTTAGAAAATCTCTGTTCATCTTGGCTTGATATTTTACAACCATTGTAAAATTTTGCAAGTTTTCTCTATTGCATAATAATTCGGAAAGGCCTTTATTCGTTCTAAACATAAAATCCGTGCACAATTTTACCTTATATTCAGTCCATACTTCATTCGCACCCCAAAATTGCCTTCCGTTTAGATACACCAAAAGTTTTACGATCGCAGAAAGTAAATGTGATTCGGAAAACTGGTAACAAACACTTAAACAAATGTAAACACAATCATAAATCAGAACATCCCCAATTATTGCTCTACAGTTCCGATCCCCCCTGGAAACATTGTATAAGGATATTGCGAACCCTTAAAAAAGAGAGACGTAAACTTGAATTTTACAATCGCGAACACTTTGCAGACCTTAAAACGAATTTCACAAATTCTCGACGTGTCGAAGAACTTACTATATCGGTAGGTATTAGATATTGCCTGTAAGGATAGCAATGGTGAGCATATTTCAATGCCATCAATACAAGTACACCGGAAACTCGAGCAAAGTCACGTCCTTCCAATGATAATAATACTTCGCCAGAGCTTCACTATATGTGAATGTGTCGGACGATAACGTCTCTTGCCAAACTTTTCTCATAAGGCCAACGTTTTATTACACTAGCTATAAGTCTGAAACTTAAGATCTACTCTCATCTACGAGATACTCATATACAGAACTGCGCTCCTACATATATTTCCTCCAGATGAGTCTCATTTAAAGTGTGTCAGAACAAGCATTAAAGTTTTAGTGGGTGCAAAGTTAAAGTAATTTTTCAAAATTGCATTTTCATAATACGAGTATACTTGTATATACTAATCCAAGTCATTGGAGAATAATTTCTATAAAATTTTGATTAATTCGGCAGCTAAGTTATAAATCTTATTCTGGTTTCCTTAAGAATCTAAGTGAAGTTCATTTGATCCGTTTGTGAATTATAACATAATTTCATATTTTTCATCTTTGTTAAAAATAATAATGAAAAAAAAAAAATACTTTCATATTGTCCAATCTTTCCTTGACTGACAATAATTTATTTCTTCTTTTTTTTTCAAACTTTTTTTGTCCGCAGAAGGCGTCAATTACGTTGAGTTATTGTCTTTCATTATTTATGAAAATATTTACGGGCTATTTGGAGAATGGTTCTTGTTAGCTTCGTTTGTTATTTTCCGAAATGACGTGGCTTTTAATGACTTTAACTGATCATTTTCTTTCTGTTTATCCGTCAAAGTGGGCAGCAGTAGTTGAGGGAGAAAAAAAAATCGGAGAAAATAATTTGACGCGACAAAATAATAGGATAGGAAAATATTAGATATTATAATACCGAAAATACTGGTCATAAATTGTGGACATTGAAATGTTAGTGCTTTCGGAATAGTTATAGGCATAATTAATTTGATGCTGAGTAGGATATGGAAAGCTTCATCTTAAACGGGGTGGCGCTATCTCTCGATTTTATTTGGCTGGAATCTTTTAAATGAAAAGAAGGGGTCATGTTTATAATATAGATGAAATCTGAGATAATATAATACTCTTAATATAAGTTCGTAAAATTGAGATTCAGAAAAATAAATAAATAACACAGAGACCAATATTATCACTCAAAAATCTCAAAACCGTACTTCCATCTGTCCGAACGTCAGTCTGTGCGCTATCAAGTTCGAGAATTAAGAAGCACATGTAATCTTTTCCCACTCCTTTTAACGTCTTTGCACATAAACTGCAATATTTTATAATATACCAGATCTCAATTTTTGTCAATCCGTTTTAAGTTTACAGAGCTTAAATTGATGACATATATTTTGGTACAAATATTAGTAAGACCACACAAAATTAGCTCATGATGTTCACTCTTTCTACCACTTTCCGTAGAAAATGATACTATTACTTTATTATTCTAATAATAAAGTTTTATGATCGACTTGGAAAAAAGAAATTTTCTAAATTTTTTTTTTCGCCATTCATTAGTTTAAAAATGCAAAAAAAAAAACTAATAACTAACTGAATTATGATTGGGCGTAACAAGAATAGTGAATAATGATTTTTGTATGCGAGGTGGTAGAAGGAGTGGTTGGTTCTTGCACGATTTGAAAACACCATGGTTTGTTATACTTTTAAAGTCGATAGTTCTCATATGTTCGTAGAGGAAATGCTTCTCTTGAATTATGTATTACAGAAATTTGTGTGGGAGGGGAGGGGGGGGGGGAGCGGTCGCCATAAAAGGACTGAGGTGAAGCTGACAAGTTTCCTTCATTAATAAGAGAACAAATTTAGCTAAAATTTCAAGTTTCTACCTTTTCCAGTTTCACTGAAAATCGATGTAATGCATTTAAAAAATAAATATGCAATTCGTTTCAATTTTCGAAAATGTGTAAAATTTGTATGGGGGGTAATAGAAAGAGTGGGGTAATCATATTTTGTTAACTTATTTTAATTAATATAAAAAGCGCATGCAAAGCTTTCGCATTTCTAAAGTTCTATTTACAATGGATGCAGCAACATCGACTTCAAATTTGTAAAAATGCATTTATCTATAACTTAACAAAATTGATTTGGAGAGCCCACGACCTATTGACTGTGAAGCAAGCACGCTGCCCACAACGTCACGCAAGCCTCAACTCGGAAGCAAGGCAAGTTGGACTACGTATTAACGAAAATAAAACAAAAGGAAAAAGACGTCAATCAAACAAAATATTACAGTATGAAGCTATTTGCTAAAAAACGTACAAAGTTTATATACATACCTAGAAGAAAAGTTATCAAAGGATAGAAGCGAACCTATCGGAGATAAAAAAAAAGAATAATGATGGCGCATAAGACGTATTCGTCGGTAGTACCAATAATTAAAAGAAAAACGTGCACAGGTAAAGTAAACTTTACGTACGATACATAAAATGATTACAAGACCTGCTCCTATGGCAGCGAAACGTGTGCATTAACAGGGGCGTCTATAAAATTACTTAACGCCTTTGGACGAAAAGTCGTCAGAAGAATACTTTGACCTGAGAGAAAAGATTACTCGATTCGGAAAATACAATATAATAGGGAATTGTATACCATCTTCGACAATCCAGAAGTGTCCATCCTCACAAAATTCAAGAAGCTTCAATGGACTGGTCTGGATGACGGAAGAATTTCCAAACGCGCAATAAAGGGGAAAGTCAATAGATAAAGAGCATCTGAGAAACCACGAAAGCGCTGGGGAGATTCTATTGACACAGACAGAAAATCACTGCTAAGATTTTCAAAATGAAGGATGCGGTCACTGAACCATGAAAGAGGCCAATGCCCGATTTCGGCTGTAGCGCGATTGTAAGTAAATATGTATTTTCAAATTTCATCTAGAAGAGTGCAAAAATCACTTCCAGTTCTAAATACCTAATTAAATGTAACAGAATTAAGATTGACCAAAAAGCACCTCACAGAGCTCACATTTTATTTCCACAAGGGGACAGGTTCAAATCTCGCTCTCATTATCAGTTATACTAGTGCATAAGCCAATCTCGAACACTCCAAGAAATGTCCTCTCCACATCTGCCTGTAGAATTTTATATTACTGACTTGTTTAGTATTAACAATAAAACCGTTGAATTAACAGAATATGCTAAAATGAACTGGCTAAAATTCCAGACCCTATTGAATAATGCTCTTGATATGTCTAACTTTAATCTGGTAAAAATCACCACAAATGATTTCGATGATATGTTCGTTAAATTTTCCAGTAATAGCTCATAGCTGAAAATTTTCTCGTCGTCTATTACATTTCTTCCAACTTGGGAAGTAATGCAATTAATGAAAAAATAAATTGTCTTTCTTCCTCGAGTCTAGATTTTGAACCCTAGTATCTCTGTAAACCGAAATAGAGATCAAATTCCACCTATAAATTTTAAAAATCAAGAAATCTCCCGGTATAGACATAATACCCAACATATTACTGAAAAACGTCCCTAAAATAGGCATAATAGTAACATATTAATATTTTTAAATGCAATATTTAACGGATTTCTTAAACTTGGATAGTTCCCCCAATATATAAAAAGAAGCGATTAACGTTCCCGCCGAACTTAATAACTATAGACCAATTAGTTTGCTACCCAATTTAAGCAAAATCGTTGGAAAAATCTTATTAGAAGGAATGCTAAATCATATTTAGCCTGACCATCAGTTTGGTTTCCGACGCGGGTACTATACTAATCATAAGCTCTTGCGAGTCTCTAACTACACTAAGAAATGTCTTAATCAAAAGCTGTCAGTAGGATTGATCACCTTGGATATAGAAAAGGTTTTCGATTCTGTGTGTCCTATTGTATCTAATTAAAACCATACAATCATTTCTGTCTAATAGGTCATTTCGGGTTAAAATTAAAACAGATTCTTCAAACCAACGAATAATCTCTTCAGGTGTTCCGCAAGGCTCTTGCATCTGTCCTATACTTTACAATATCTATACCTCTGACATACCAACTACGGAAAACTGCCAATTGGCCACTTTCGCTGACGATACTGCTGTGTGCACATCTTTGATCGACCCAAAATCTCCAAATTCAATTGGAAAAATTGGCCACATATTTCAATTAATGGAAAATTAAAGTTAATAGTACTAAGATGCAAGCTACCTTCTTACCAAATGGCGCACACACAGATACTTCCCAAATCCAACTATTAATATTTTAGATGAATGCATTGCCTGGAAGGAAAATATCAAGTATGGCGCATTCTTCTACAAATCAGTTATGAGACCCATGCATCCTCTAGAAGAATTGTGCAAAGACGTTCCAAACAAAATTGCAAATTATACAAAATAAATGCCTAGAAATTGTAATAAATAAACCTTAATATTTTTCAACTGGAGAACTACTAGAAACCGCCAATACTCCTCTAATCAAGAATATAAACATCATCAATGGCGCGACAGCCCAAATCGGACCCAGGCTTTCTAAAGTAGTCGCCTCCAATCGTTTCGGTCCAAATACCGCGTCCTCCAGCTGCTAATTATACTGTAGATGAAATCTGAGAGTATTATTAGTTTGCTACAAAGTTTCTAACGCTAAGAAATAAGGGTCCGAGGAAAAATGAATGATTCAGATGTTCATATTATCACTCGAGAATCTTAAAACCGGATGTCAATCCGTCCGTGTCCTCTCTAGCTCGAGAACGTATTGAAGCAGACAGATCAAATTTTGAACACGACGCTGTTGATGAAAAAGTTAGGCTAAGCTCGTCAATGGACCAAATCGCTCCACCCTTCTAACCCCTCTCATTCAAAATTACTCAATATTACAATAAACGGAATTTCTCAAAAAGTATAAAAGCTATAGATCCGTAATTCAGAAAATATAATTTTTATAATAATATATTACTTTTATAATGCCACCAATTCACAGTATAACAATTATTTGAATTGATTTAATCCTTCTACGACCTCCACCACAAATTGCACTTTTTGTCGAAATACTATAAACTAATTTACTCAGTACGTATAAAATTTAACGAGCAAAACTTGTGCACTAACTATTTATTTAGAATTATTAGTAAGATCGAAAAAATTAAGCGATTAGTTTCACTCCTTCTACCCCATATAAAGTATCACATTTTCAGAACTTTACATAAAATCTATTTTCATGAAAATATGGAATGTTATTGGACTGAAATTTGAGTGATGTCAGTTTCATAATCTTCATAGTTATTGCTGAAAAAAACACAGAAAATCCCCGCTCCTTTACCACCTTCCACTATTTCACTAAATCTAATACACTAATTTCCTCAAAACCTGTAAACCTGTAAACCTGGACTATAGTTATGCGGGGTAACGATTATAACTAATTTTTTCACATCACAGTAAGGTTGCTATGAAAATGTATTTCACAAAATTTAGGATTCAAAAATTTAATAGGTACTGAGAAAATTAGTGTATTGGATTTAGGGAAATTATGCAGTTTTTATGGGAGGTGGTAGAAAGAGTTGCAATTTCTTAATGACTTTAACAGAAATAACTATAAACATCACGATTTTGACATTTTTAAATTGCAGATCAGTAGCATTTATCCTTTTCAGGAAAATCGACTTTTTTGAAGATGTTGAATTGTGTCAGATTGTATGGGAGGGTGTAGAAGGAGCGAAGCTAATCGTTTAATTTTTTTTGGGCTTACTAATAATTCTAAATATAAATTTAGTGCATAATTTCAGCTCGATCAATTTTATACGTACTGAATCAATTTGCTTAGAGTATTTCATGAAAAAGTGCAGTGTGTATGGGAGGTGGTTGAAGGAATGAGGGGAAACGAATAACTTTTATGCAGCAGATTTAAATCATTATAAAAATAATATATTCTAATTAATTTCAGATCAATAGCTTTTACGCTTTTTGAATAAATCTGTTTATTGTCGAATCGCGAAATTGTGTTATTTTTTATAGGACAGGTAGAAGGAGTAAAGCTAATCGTCTATTTTTTTCTTTTTTTTTTTGGTCTTACTAATTATTTTAAACAAATATTTAGTGCACAATTTTAAATCGATAAGTTTCATACTCACTGAGTAAATCGGTTTAGAGCATTTCATAAAAAAGAGCAGTTTATATGGGAGATGGTGGAAGGAGAGGTAGGTCTTTCCAGTAGATTGAAATCATCATAAAAATAATATATTCCAAATTTAAGATCAATAGCTTTTATACTTTTCGAGCAATAATAAGCAATTATTAAGAATGTAAATAGTAAAACATTATGTGGGATATATAGTCAGCTTAGTTTAATGGTTCTTTGAATACAATATTTTGTATTGTGTTGGAATCAGTACCGTTAGTTATTAGGAATGAAACCATGATACTTGTATTTGTATGGAACAGGCCCATGATCAAATCATTCCCGCGATTTGAGATCATATATGTACGTATTGAAGAACGTTAAGGAAATACAAATAATTGTAGATTGTGTTAATTCTAAAAAAAGTGCAGGTAAAATAACATTAAGCAAAACAACATAACAGTACTACGAGTTTGCGTAAAACCCTATCATTCATGATTTTAAGGAATTTTATATTGGGAGTGGTAGAAGGGGTGACAGCATTGAACTAATTTATTTCACATCATTCTAGAGTAGCTATAAAAAAATTTTGTCCCAAATTCAAGCTTGAAAATTTGAATGAGAAAATTAGTATATTGGATTTAGTGAAATTGTTCAGCTTATGTGGGAGGTGGTAGAAGGGGTCGGGGTTTGTAGTGATTTTTTTGAGAAATGACCATAATTATCAAGCAATAGATATATTTTAAAATTTTTTTAAATAATATTCATACTTTTCAAAAAAATCTAAGTTTTGAACAGTTTTAAGAATTTTTCATATTGAGAAGAAGAAGAGAAGCAATTGGGTTTTTTTTTTTTGATATTAATAATAATGTTAGTTCTTAATTTAGTTTGAGCTCGCTAAATGTTAAAAGTATTGAGAAAATTGCCTTAAAGTATTTCATGAAAAAGTGCTGTTTTAATGAGAGATGGTGGAAGGTGTGGGGTGATTAAAATAATTTGCATACCATCGATCACATTCTGATAAAAAAAATATTTTCTAAATTTTAAATAAATAGCTCTAAGAGTTTCCAAGAAAATTTAATTATTATTGTATATATTTTTGAGAATGAATATTTTGTATGGGAGGGGGTAGAAGGCGTGAGAAAATTGAAATAAAGTCAAAAGCAGATTATATCTCGGAGCATACCTAACGAATTATGCAAGTTTCATACCCATCGGTTCAGCCGTTTATGCGTGAAAGGCGGCCGGACAGACGGACAGAGAACAATTTGGAAAACGTTTATGCTTGGTTATTGTCAAAATAAAGCAAAACACTAATTAAGAGCCATTTATAAGTAAATAACAGACAGATACTGTAATTATATGTATGTATAGATAACTCAAGATTATCTTTCGCAAACTTTCGTAATTACCCTTTTCGGCGCCAAGTAATTCAATATAATTGTATTCCATGCCTAGATAAAGACTGTGATTCCTGGACACAGCCGGTATTTTGAAAAATATGTAAGTTCATGGGATGAATAATAAACTCAGTAGTGGAAGCACTTTCAGAAAGATTAAAAAGACAATAAGAAAATTCTAAACAAACCTACAATCTTATATAGATTTTTAAACAGGCAACGATTGAATGGTGCGAATTAGTCCCAATTTTGACGTAAGTCTCTTGTTAACAGAAATATACCAACTTCAAGTACTGATATCCGCAAAAAAGCTGCCATAAAGAAGAACTTGTACAAATCTTCCGAGTACTTGTCATTAGCAGACACGCACTTTAACTGCCTGAAACCTTATGTACGACATATACGAGTGCTTTCATTTGAAATGGAAAAATTGCAGACTTCCCTTTTTATCTTTGCCACTTCCAAGAAGAGTAAACTCACTTTGCTTTCAATGCTTTCTAACAAATCTGAAACAAACAAAAAAATACAACACAAAGGACACTAAGAGAAAACTGAACGAAGAATTGCTCAGTAAAACATAAAACTCTCTTCATCTTATTATATTCAGTGGGAGATGCAGTTTGTGGGCACATGCTCAAAAGCGACACACTCTACCTAAATCTTAGAGTCCTGTTTTCGGTTCGGCATTGGTTTTCTCAATTCAGTATTCGTTAGACTGAAATGCCGGTGAAACGTTTTTCGCGAGGCGCCAAAAACTCTCAGTTACATGAACGTAAAATCTTCAGGGCGTGTACTTCCTTAATTGATATTCGAAAAAGTATGCAATTAATTGCAAATTGCATTAAAAGTTTTAGTGCATAGCTAGTACGGAAGATCTATATTACGCTGGAAAGTAATCCTTTTGCGATCCATTTCGTCTAGGCTTGACCTTTCGACGAAACGCTCGTCTTATAGGAATTCTATAATTTAATTCTTGCCGTAAAATAATCCCGACAACGTGCCGAAACGCTTTTTCTATACTCGTACAAAGGGACTTTAAGCCAATGGAATAGTAGAAAATTTAATTTACACGCTCTTATATATGGTGCTTCCGAAAGGAATTGAAAGGATACCGCAGTCAAACGTAATAAAGGAAAATGTGAATGCAGGTCTCAAGTTTTATGAGATGTCATGCTGGTAGAGTGCTCGTACTTTCCCAGCATTTCATATGATTACGATCTTGAATGAGCTATTTTATTATTAAAGTATCCTTCAAAGTTATGAAAATTGAGAAAGAGGCTTTATACGAATATAAATAACATACATTGTTATGGCCTGATGGTGGGTAGCACATGTGGATAATGGGAATAATTTGAATCCTTATATTGGTTCTCCTTGCGGGTTATATCTAACCGTAGAATATCCTTAAAATTCAAAGAATGCTAGTTCATAGGAGGACTTAGAATGTTATCCCGATAAACAAATTTATATGCACAAATGTTTAATATTATTTCCATCTTTTATTAATTAGATACAGCAGAATAAAATCACAATCATAAATTATTTGTTTGGAAACTTGAACAAGGAGCGTGGATAAAATAAACTCCAATTTCTTCTTCCAAAAGCATATTTTTTGCGAGAAACATAAAATATAGAATTTACGCATAGCCTAAATCGAACGTACGAGTACAAGCAGATACCTAAAATATATGTTCCGTGTGCACATCGACCAATATACAAACCTTTCATTGTTTGCCAGACCTGCGGCTATTTTCGCATTCAAAATATTTTTCATCGAACATATCTCATTACGAAATTATTGCTTTCGTGGAATTCTTTATGAAAAAAAAAATTTTTTTTTTTTTTTCAGAAAATGCTTGAACGTGTTATATAGATAATTTATTGCAGAGTACATATAATTTAATGAGAATCTTTTTTTGTTAACAACAACATATTTAATTCAATTGTAACATGTTACATCAAGGATTTCATGTACACATATGCTAATAATGAAAAAAAATAAAAAGATTGAAGAATGTTCTTCAAACAGAAACGATGATGAGCTTGATATGGTGAGAGGAGCTGTCAATCGTTATATCTTCAGGCTCAAAAGTTGGTATTGTCATGAAAAATTTCAGAGTGAATATTTCGGTTTGTTATCTTTTACTATTAATTTCCCATGACCATCTCCCGTACAATTTTAATTTCATGTTGGGCCTAAAATAAAATGAGACTTGGTTTTATGTTTCATAAATATAAACTTGACATTTGTAAAGGAGATGAAAGAAGAAATTGAAGGATTTTCTAAATTTTTTATTTCATCTTTTCAAATCATACACAGAGAGAAAAAATATAGTAAATCCAGCTAAATTCGTAGCTGATTTGGAGCCTCCTAATCTATTTTACTAATTCATCTAATGTGCTTTCTATTAGTTAACAGCAAAAATCTATTCAAAAACTATATTAGAATTTCAATGTTCTACCCAATCAGTAGACACAAACTACATGACAACTCTAATTAATTTATGTACAGACTGTAGTGAGCTCATCAACTATAGTAGCTGATTTTCATATCACGAAATAGCAAACCACCTAATAATTTCAATGTTCTACCTGATCTGATAACGTAGACTACATGGCAATTGTAATCAATTTATATGCACAATATAGTGAACTCATCTAAAATAATAGCTGATTTTCAGATCAAGAAATCTTTTTCAGTCTTATATTATTTGTTGAAATAAAAACATTTTTTCTTAATTCAATATTTTAATATGTTAAAATTTTTACAAAATTATTAAATTTAATATGAAATTATTAATTTTACAATGCGTATCATTAAAATAAATTGATATTTATGTGGATATTATATGATGCCTGCATTCTTCTTCTGCAGTGTTTTTTGCGAAATATTACACCTTTTATGTTTAATTTTTTACTTTTGGCTTTCCTTACGCGGTCTTACATTAGATGCCGAGTTTTTGTAGTTTATATCATCGCAAAATTTTATCTCACCGTAACTATTATAGCAAATGCCAATAGCGCAACAGCAATTGACGGTTTTCACTGCTGTGTATTCATATGCTTTTTCGATATAATAGCCGTTGGTGTCAGGATATTATTCAAGAGGACGTATGATATATATGATTTCTCTTCTGTAAAAACAAAGATATGAAATGAAAGAATTCAAATAAGATACTATATAATGTTTGTTATTACCATCGGAGGACTCGTTGCGCAATTTCTCTAAAAAATGCTCTGCTTTTCCTTGATGTCATATTCGAATATAATATTGTATGTAAATACAACATTTTACTTTATTATTCTAACAATAAAATACTGTGATCAACACAGAAAAAAAAATTGCTACCCTGAAATTTTTTTTTTTCGCGTTTCATGACTGAACTACCCTAAAAATGCAAAACGAAACATAAGAAAATTATACTCTAAATGAAATGAGAAAGAGTTTAATGCACCGGAAAATTTGTCACCTCAAATCTTCGAAAAGTGAATAAAGACTTTTGTATGGGAGGTGATAGATACAGAGGAGGGAGTTTTGTCATTTTACTTTATTATTTTAATAATAAAGTATTGTAATCGACACAGAAAAGAAAAATTGCTACCCTGAAATTTTGTTTTTTCACGTTTCATGTCTAAATTAGCGTAAAAATGCAAAAAAAAATCAAATCCGTCCCGCCGTACGCCGTACATATGGACTCGTATCTTCGAGACATAGCTCCAATTTCTAAATTTTGGGGAGTGTTAGGTGGAAGGTGGAGGCGGGGGAAGGGAAAGAGTCAAAAATTACACTTGCTAATATTTCCACCAGGAATGCAGATAGGAAGCTGAAAATCAACAGAGATATAAAGAGGGTTGTGGGACAAACTACAAAAATATTAGGACCTTGAATAAGTTCTCGCTGTTTCTTCAAAGATGGCAGTAGCAATACCCCGTTCGTGGAATTTCGAACACACATGCAAGGCAGTAGTGTATCTAACCTTAACTTTCAGTGTATGGTAGTTCACTTTAGAGTAAACAAAGTAATTTTTTCTTAGTTCTGAAAATGTCTACTTTTGTGCCAAATAAAGTGTATTTGCGGGGAATTTTATTGCACTACTTTATTCAAAAGAAATCTGCAGCTGAAGCACATAGAATTCTTGTTGAGACTTATGGTGACAATGCTTTGTCGGATACGACATGCAGAGACTGGTTTCGACGCTTCAAAAACTTGAGGATAAAGAATGTTCTGGCGCACCGAAAAAATTTGAAAACGAAAAGTTGGAGGAATTACCGAATGAGACTATCACGGGGGAGCGCTATGGACTTTAATTGATGCGTTTAAGTCCAGCCTTAAAAGAAAAACTGCCGCTATACGAGCAGAGACACGACAAAGTGATTTTGCTACATGACAACGCTCGGCTTCATGTTGCGAAACCACTGAAAACCTACCTGGAAACGCTTCACTGGCAAGTTCTACCCCACCCGCCGTATTCACCTGACATAGCCCTTTCTGATTTTCCCCTATTCCGTTCGATGGCACATGGCCTAGCTGACCAGCGCTTTCATTCTTATGAAGAAGCTAAAAAATGGATCAGTTCTTGGATAGCCTCAAAAGACATGTCGTTTTTCCGACGCGGAATTCATATACTGCCAGAAAGATGAGAGAAAGTGGTCGCTAGTGATGGGCAATACTTTGAACGAAATGTTTTTGTTCCTTATAATTTAAATAAAGCTTTTATTTTAAAAAAAAAACAGCAAGAACTTATTCAAGGTCCTAATAATTTAATTTGCTTATCCATTTGCGTCCAAAAAGGGGGGGAGGGAGCTAAAAACAAATTGTCCGCCGAATTGTTTTGTCAAATGATTATATCTTCGAAATTACTTATCATAAAAAATTCATATTTGGCACCATTAAGGCGGCATATAGCTCCACCAGAATCAGCATAGAGAGAAGCTAATTACTGCAAGGGAGAGGGTCAGGGGGGTTCAAAGAAAAACACTTAAAATGAATATCTCAACTATATCTTAAGCTATGTAATTGAAACTTAAGACATATATTAATCTATACTAGCGAAATACGAAAAAAATATAACCTGTGGAAATAATAGTAGTAGGGGGAAATGGGGAGCATTTTAAAAATGGCGCACTTTTCAAAATTACAAATCGTTATATCTCAAAATTGAGTATAGATATTAAATTGGAAATTTGTCAGATTGTATAACTAAATAATTATTAATTTTGGTAAAAATTTTGAGCTGGTGTATGGGGAGGGAGGTGGTAAGCAGAAATGTCCAAAATTTTCAATAATTTTTTTAGGCTCTCTTAAAAGATACAAAGTTTAGATTTTGCATTTGGATACATCCATTTGATATACATAGAAAAAAAATAATAATTTGTTCCACAATTGTTATAAACCGACCCCCCGGTCTAACGTGCACAAGGTGTTTCACGTGCATTGAAAAAAATACATAAACTGAAAATTTTTAAATGAAATTTTAAGACAGGAACTTGAAAATTTGCAAAATGTATTTAAAAAAAATCTTTAAATATATGAAATATTAGCTGGTCGAGTACCCTTAAAACTTCTGCCCCCTCCCATACAAAATTATTTTTTCGACCATTTTCAAGAAATCAATTATCACCTAACTATTAAAAGCTATCAATATAAAATTTTGCATAAGAACTTCTAAAAATAGTTGAAACAAAATTGCCTCAAAAGTTGCAAAATCGCGCATGCCCTTCTACCACCTCCCACACAAAAGTATGATTTCGACCAATTTCAACAAATTAAAAACTACGAAATTGAAATTTTGTACGAGCATCTTACAAGAGAAAAGAAATAAAATTGCATCATAAATTTTACGATTCCCTTACCCGCTCTACCCCCTCCCATACAAATGTTCGGTTTCGTGAATGTAGAATACACCGAATTTTATGAAAACTCTATGCAGCTTCGTTTATGAAACACATTCTATACAGAGAATATTGGTCATGATTCAAGCAATCAATTAAGAAGCTAACATCCACCCACCCTTACTATCATCCCTCCCGCGCCCCTCATAAGAACCCAAACTTGCATAAACGAGTGAAATATTGTTAAATTAATAACAGCCCAAACCACTCTAACCTGCATATTGACTTTCCATGCATCCGCAACTTGTCCCAAAAATAATAAAGTTTCGCCCGACCTGTTGGTAGTTTATTTGTATATGACACCAAATGTATTATGCAAAATGTTTCATGCTGAGCTTAAAGTTTGTAACTTTCAAATTTTGGCTGAATTTTTGCCATTTGTGTGGGAGGTGACAAAGAAAGTGAAGGGTTTTGGATGATTTTAAATCTGCTTATCAACATCTTAATAGTATTGCTTTGTTACAATTTCAAGGTTAATTTTCGAAGGAGAAATACTTTTCTTAAATTTCCTATACAAAAATTTTTATGGGAGGGGTTAGAAGGACTGCAGCGAAGTTGATAGCATTTAGCATTTATTGCAATTATTAAGGGACAAGCTAGGGTGTAGCCTAGTGGGTAGCGTGTTAGTCTACAATGTTAAGGTCGTGATTTCAAATCCCGGTCAACGCATAATTCCAGCACACTACCTGCTTGGGTATACCTCGGTTACCCCAATCTACGAAAATAAAAAACTCGTAGATAGAGGGTTGTGCGAAGGACTAACGACCCTTCCGCAATAAATAATGAAAAATGTTAAGGAACCTGAAGGTCAGGAGGCCAAGGCCCGATTTGGGCTGTAGCGCCATTGAAGAAGAAGAAGGGAAAAATTCTGGAAACAATTTTAATTTCTACTTTTTCTAGTTTCTAAATACATTTACCGAAATTGTCCAATTGTATGGGAGGTGGTAGAAGGAGTTTTCGAATCAAAACCAAATTTTTCGACAACAATGATATTTGTAATAGTATACTTTTCTCAAATTTTAAAGTCGAAAGCTTTGACGGTTTTGAAGGAAAACAATTTAATTAAAATTAGGGTAGAAGGAGTGAGAGGATCAGATCATTATTTTTTGACATTAATGATATTCACATGATATTTGCAAGTCGATAGCTGAAAATGTTTCGGAGAAAAATCAATCTCTTTAAATTTCAAAATTTCATGAAATTTGTATGGGAGGAGGTAGAAAAAGTTGGGGGGATGTGGCCCATTCACGAACTTCAAGTTACTTTTTTGCTAAAAATTACATAAAAAAATTCAGCATGATATCACAAGGCGTTCGAAAGTTATGTTGTAGACAGACGCACAGACAGTCAGGTTTTCGAGCCACAATAAATATTTCTGTGCCCTTGGCGGCTCTGTGCGAGCATTATTTCTTAGCGTTACGTCTCAGATTTCATCTAGAGTATAAAAATCCGTCCCGCCATATGCCGTACGCCGTACATATGGACTCATATCTCCGAGACCGTTAAAGGTAGAATGTTCGTTTTTATGTGGATTGCTAATTAGCTAAGTGAGCTCCATTATTTAAATTTTGAAGAGTGTCAGGTGAGGAGAAGTGGAGGTGCAAGGAGGGAGAAAGATTCGAAGACTACACTTGCTAATATCTCCTGTACTTCACAAATAATTCAATGGTCTTATCCATTGACGTCCGAAAAGAGGGGGGGGGGGGGGGGCTAAAAACAAATTGTCGGAATTTTTTTTTTTTAAATTACCGTAAAAAATTCATACTTTAAGACAATTAAGGTGGCGTATTATTGTAAGGGGGAGGGTTAGGGCGCGGAGGGGGTAGAATTCAAACAAAAACAGTTAAAAATTAATAACTAAACTATCCCTTAAGTTACATAATTGGAACTGGAAACATATATTAAACTATACTAGCGGAATACAAAAAAAAACATGACAGGCCTACGATTGGGCGTAAAGCCCAATCGTGCGATACTCTAGATGAAAGAGAAATTTTTCATTTTAAGAAATAACCAACCTTTATTCTTGGAAATCGTATCCTTGAATGATTACACGTAAATATTTGCATCGACTGTATCAATTAAAGCTCCTTCGCGATAATAGCGTTTAAGTCTCGTCGTACGTACCTTAAAAATAGGGGATTATGGAGTCTAAACCCCACGACGCAACAAAGATCCCGTCAACTACTGCTCGCTACGGCACCAACTACACCAAAAACTCCATTAAATTTCAAATGAGCCGGCCCGAACACGTATTTTCTTCATTTGTCTTAGCATTAATTCTGCTACTGATTTTATCACATTTATCACAATAAGTAAATGAATGAAATATAATGTTTAACAGAATTACCTAATTTCGAAATCCAACTCCCTCATTATTCAGTTGCCATTTGTAAGCGAGTTAGCTAATTCAAGACAACAACTTTGATACAAACTTTAGCTGATCAATCAGCGCAAACCATTTTTGATTTAACTACTTTTTTAAATGGTTTGCTGAATTATTTAAGTGATCTAAATATACTTAGTAGGCAAATTAATTAAACTTTGGTTGTTCTTTACGTACTTCAGTAGTTTCAATTCAAATACGTCATTTTGTTAATATAATGAAAAACATTCAATGTATTGCATATTATTTGTTTCAGTTCAGAGAAAAATTTGCTTGGTTTATACGCATTCAATGTTTATACCTTATTTAATTCATCTTGCTTCTGATTTGTGCAAAATAGTATACAGCTCAGCGATAAAAGTAAATCTATTATTGAGTACAATTTCAGCTACTCAGATTTAGGTAAATTATTGAAATTATTTTGTCTGTGGATCTGCAACAACATTTCTTCTTCAATGACGCTACAGCCCAAATCGGGCCTTGGCCTCCTGACCTTCAGGTTCCTTAACATTTTCATTATTTATTGCGGAAGAGTTGTTAGCTCTTCGCACAACCCTCTATCTACGATTTTTTTCATTTTCGTATATTGAGGTAACCAAGGTATATTCAAGCAGGTAGACTGCTGCTTATACGTTGACCGGGATTTGAACTCACGACCTTCGCATTGTTAACCAAACACGCTACTCACTAGACTATACCCTAGGCAACATCTACTCCACCAGTTTATTGAACTACTTTAAAACGTATTAAACGTAAAATTATAAAATTGAAACTTTTTTATTGACGGTGGTATCTGATATTAAGATCTAAAATTTAATATATCTGATGTTAGAAATAATTGAGTTTTTGCATAACGTTTGATAAATTTTATTCAAATTGCTACTTAAGTTCAACTAACATGCCTCGCGTGACCCGAAACAATAAATAATCGTCCTTTATCGTAGTTGTCAAGTAGAACCCATTTTTTTTTCCTTCATTCTTGCAATTAATACTAAAAATATGCACTCATTCCTTGTTTATCTCACCCACAATTCATCGAAAGTTTCGTTTTTTATCGGACTTCCTCTATCTTTCTCAGCGAACATATCCTTACATCCTCAAGAGACTTATTTTTCATGTTTACCTTTGCTCGAGTACCAGACAGGTATTCACCGAAAAAAGGAGACCATCTAAAGAATAATGGCAGGGAAAATGATTTACTCAATTTTAAGCTGAAATATGGCTTAAGGTGGCAGTTTTAAATGCCGGTAACCGTTGAAATGGACATTTTTATTGTTGTTGTCCAAGTTCTTCTATTTTTTTCCGTTCAACAAAAATAAAACTACAAAGCACTTGGGTACACACTTTACAATAACAATTGTGGAATAGTTGTATTTGTGTAACAAACAGGCTTACTCGCGGTATAAACAGCGATTGAGGTTAAAGTCCTTCGCTAGGAGCAACTTTCAAAACATTTCTTTGTTACTATTATATTTTCTACAGGGAAACAACCTTTCAGATCGATCGATCCTTGTCTTGTTTTATTTTGTGGTTTTTCTGCAATCGACAGTTTACTAAACCCTTACTTCACGTAGGTCCAAAGAGCCCTTATCAACGCACTTAATTTCCGGTATAATTGCTGCTTTTAAAATGAGATTGTAAGCAAAAGGAGTAGCATGGAGGAATAGAAATTAAAGTTCGATTCTCGAAACGAAAGTTTTCTAAAAATACATATGCAGTTTTAATGGTTCTTGAGAATTAGAAGGGCAGTTTACGAAATCGATATGTAATCGAGCTGGAAAGTCGAGAAAATTTTCTAACGATGCAGGCTTCGTGCAAAATGGTAAAAGACTTCAGAAACATTGAATTCTCTTTCGTAGCAAGTGCTGTTAAATTGCTCTGGGGCCGATGAAAATATTCTGCAAGTTTCCATAAAAAGTTTCTTCTGAAAAGGGTGCTTACATGTTTCAGGAGATGGGTTTCCAATAAACACGTTATTTGTTTTTAATGGGGAAATAAAATTAAGTGGGTTGCGTTTTAACGAAGCATTTTACTTTAGTGTTTTTGAACAACAACAACAAAGCTCCTCACTTAAATAAGACTGAATACTTTTTATACTCAACGTGAAGTCTGAGAGTATATTGTGTTAGCCGTACCGTTTATAACCCTATGAAATAATGCTCGCACAGGGTCGCCAATGGCACAAGAATATTGTTTTGTCGTTTAAAAACATCGATTCCGAGGGACCGTCTGTCCGTCTGTCTATTCATCAGTCTAACTCTTGATCGTTTTGAGCTAACGAGCTGAAATTTGTTTTATGTCAGTCTTAGCACAAAACAAACTTAAAGTTCGTGAACGGGCTACATCCCCCACACCTTCTATCGCCTCCCATACAAATTTCATCAAATTTCTAAATTTTGATAATTTTTTTTTTCGCCAGAACTGTTTAAGCTATTAACTTGAAAATTAGGACAAAGTATAGCGATGCGAATATCATTAACGTCAACAAATATTGATCCGATGCTTTCACTCCTTCTGCTCACTCCAATACAAATGCATGATTTTGAAAAATAAATTTCTTTCAGTTTTCATTGAAACTACCAAAGCTAAAAGGACGAATTTTCGCCAAAACAATTTCAATTACAATTCCAATCAACATCACCTCACTCCTTCCCATATAAATTTCACGGAATTTCAAAATTATAATTAAATCATTTTTCTTCGAAACTGTCAAAATTATCGACTTGAAAATGCAAATATAATTTACGTCGAAAAATTTGGTTTTGATCAGCACAATGAACAATTTGATGAAATTTCAATAAACGAAGCCCATATGAAATGATTTGCTGAGGATCCGTTTCACTTTGATTTCACAAACTGATTAGTTTTAGGTTTAGGTTGTAGGAAGGTGGTTTCGCAGAACCACAATGCACTGGGGCCATCTAGTTGGGCTCATTGTATTGATTATAAGATGGATTTTACTCCTTCTGTGCTAGCGCAGGGAGTAACCTAGTGGGTAGCGTACAGATCGTGAGTTCATATTCCGGTCGGCGCATAATTCCAGCACACTGCCTGCTTGGATACTCCTTGATCACCTCGATCTACGAAAATGAAAAATTCGTAGAGAGAGGGTTGTGCGAAGGTCTAACAACCCTTCCACAATAAATAATGAAAAATGTTAAGGAACCTAAAGGTCTGGATGCCAAGGTTCCGATTAGGGCTGCAGTGCCATTGTAGAAGTAGAAGTGTTAGCCACTTAGTTCGATTTGCGAACCGAAGCAGGCTCGAATGGTTGACGCCTCTGAGGTCATTTAGTTTTGAGAAGAGTCTAGAGCTTAAACAAAAGAGACGACTGTTGGAGATTTGCGGAAAGTGCCAAAGATAATGTTCGAAAGATTGTTCGTCTTTCTTGCAACATCTGCAAAGGCTTTTACTCGTAATCCGTAGCCTGAATGCGTGGAGCTTCAGCAAGCAATGAATTGTGGTCAGGCCGACAATAGATCGGATGCTTTAGCGACTACGTTGTAACAGCTGAGCTGTAATATTTTTATTCGGTTCTTCCCAAAAGGACTTGATCGTTCTGCAGCTATACAGCCGCCACTACCCCGCCAAGAAAGAATCCAAAATAGTTTATTTGAAGCTAGTTAGCTGTTGATGCCACATCGACTGACTTCCGAGTGGAGCTAATATTTGCCCAGTAAGCGTGTCTGCTTCGTCATTTCCTAACAGGTTGCTATGACTCGGTATCCAAATAAAAAATTTTAATCATTTTTAATCATTTGTAGCCGCTAGGCGATTCAAATTATGTTTACAAATGGACACTAGTTTCGATGTGGTCCAGTAGGATTGGAGTGCGAGAAGTGAAGCCTTGCTGTTTTGCCATAATTAATTTGTGGTGCTGAAATCGAATTAGAGGTTTTTAATCTAATGGCAGCTAGGTCTGCTGTTTGTCTTCTAAAAAGATCAAGTGGAGGTAGTGAGAGAATTACCTCCAGTTGGTGTGTTTCTAAGAGCACATGCCACCCGTTGGAGCTGTAAAGATGCTGGATTGGTTTTTAATTCTAGTATTTGTATTTATCTTGGTTGGAGAAGACCATAACGATACCCCGAATGTTTCAACATATGGTCTTCTTCTTCCGGAGAAGAGCACCAGATCTGTTTTTTGAGGGTTGATGTTAAGTCCTTTATCTAGTGCCCAACTGTTTAACAGTTGTAAAGCGGACTGCATAAGGTCACCTAGAACTTGTTTAAACTTACCAGTTAGCATGAAGACAAAATCGTCTGTAACGGGAATGAAAACAGGTTCATTCACTGTTAGGACCCCCAAGAGAGGCGATGTCCACAAAGGAATGTCACAGTGAAGCATAACCCTGTGATATTCCTTTGTGGACAGAGCCCTTTCTTGTCTCTTCAGCCATCCATGCTTCGATTTTTCGTGAGCGAAAAAATTTAACTATCCATGAAGTCAGGAAAGGTTCCCCGCAAGACCTCAAGTATGGTATCAACATTAACGTGGTTAGAGGCGCTTCCCATGTCTAGAAAAGCTCTCAGAGCGCAACATCTTTATGATGGAATGCTTTCCTGTCTATCGTTACATGAAAGGCGGTGTCAGTGAACCTACCTTTCAGATAATTGTGTTGGTGTGGACACCTGACCGAGAGGTTCAGATTTCCACGTAAGTAGCTGTCCACCAGTCATTCCAGGCGTTTAAAAAGGAATGAAGCTAGGCTGATTGGTCGGAAACCCTTCGGGATGTTATGGGAAGCACTGCCTGGCTTAGGTACAAAAACCATTTTAACCTCTGGCCACAGCTTCGGTATGTGGCAAAGACAGATGCTTGATTTATATAGGTCAACCAGATACTGAATTATTTTTTCATTCATATTCTGGATCATTGCGAGATAGATTTCATCCAGTCCTGGTAACTAGTATGGTTTGAAAGAACTGAACGTAAATCCTATGGTTTCCGGCATCACGACTATCTACTTCTTCTGAGCTAGCTAGAATACGATTGACACAAGAACTTTGTGGCAAGGCTTCATAGCATCCGGGGAAATACATTTGCATTAAAAGTTCAAGTCACTCGCTGCTAAATCCCATCCATGAACCATCCCCTTTATCGAGGCAATTCACGCGTGAATGGGTCCTTTGGATACGGTCTTCTTTATCTCAGCGGAATCATTGATGTTATCGATTTCTTCACATATTTTTTTCCATGAATTTCATTTGACGGCTGGCTCTTAACAGTTTTTTATACAGCGTAAGTACTGCTTGCTATTTGTCCTGGTCTGTGTCACGTTTGCTGAAATTAGCTTTGTTAAAAAGTTTCCAAGCCCATTTTTTTAGAATATCAAGATCGTTATTCCACCGGACATCGTTCTTAATATTTTTAGCGGACTTCTGAGGGCAGCAAATCTTGTATGAGATTGTTAGTATATTTGTTAGCATACCAACTCTTCTATTTAAGGAATCTGTTGTTTTTATTCGGTGAGAAACTACTGCCTGCAGTTTGTAAGCTTCTGATATTTAACCCAATCCGTTCTTGCTGGATTCCTATAAAACCGGCTATTTTTTGTTGATTCCACTATTTCAAATCTTATCAAAATTTAGTCTGACAAGGATTGTTCTTTCGAAACTCTCCAGCTATGGACCACTACTGATTTAGAGTTAGTTGCAAGAGTCAGGTCGATAAACTCACATCTTACTCTATTTATGAAGGTGGGATTATTACCAACATTAAAAACATTTAGATTGTTCATGCTAAGAAATTCTAGAATTGACCTACCACGATCGTTACAGTCTGTGCTAAACCAGTAGGTGTGATGGGCCTTGGCATCACACCCTACTACCAAGTCTGCGTTGGACTGGACAAGCTAGCATATGTCAGTCGTTGCAACATCCCTTGCTTCATATGGCTGGTATGATGAAACCAGCTTAACACGCTGCGGTGTTTCGTTAGAGGACCTCTCTCGGAGCATCGTTGTTTGGTATGGACTGCTAAATTGTAGAATTAATGTCAATTTTAGTCCTTTTTTTTCGCAACGCCACATGTCCTTAGTTTACATGATTTGGCTCCATGGTTTTGTTGCACGAGCCTAGAATGTGGTTAGAGCCACTCAACCATGGTTCCTGGACAAATGCAACATCCGAATGTCCTCTTAAGAGGTGTTGTTGGAGAGTGGCGGTAGCCACTCTACTGTAATGGCCTTAACCACTTTGAGTTTCCCGTCTACTAAAGTTGATCGCATTTGGTTTCGGAAGTTTGAAGTTGATCTTGTTGACTCCGCAATCCGCGAAACCTTTCCTACAGACAACCATTCCATTGAGCTTTGGTCAATTACAAGAACCAGAAGTTGTCCCGCGTCATTTTGGAAAGATTGTTTTGGAGCTTAATGTCCTGCAATAGGAGCTCAGGGTTTTTAATGATACCGGGGTTCCATACAGACACTTACTTCAATCTAGGAGCCTCTGCACCTTCCACCACCTGTAGCTTGATGTCCTTCAAGATCTCGTTCATCTTACGAAACGCCTCCTGAAAGAAGACCAGAGTATTTTGTTCAGCACAAGTTATCCTAAGATAACCTAGCTCGAGTTCATAGTTCAAAAAACTTGGTTTAGCTAGTGGATTACCTTAAAAGTATTCCCTCAGAATGTTCCTCATTAAAGAGTGGATCTGAGCCATCACCGACTCTGGTATGATGCCTAACAATTCGTTGGTATTAATGACTGTTGCCTGGAGGGTACTCCCAGCGACGTCGCAATAGGTAGCCAATCTCGGCTGTTTCTTTTTGCTGAGGTATCGGCGTATTGCTATCATCCGTTTGGATGTGCTTGTGTTTCTGCTTCAGTGGATCGAGCTTATTACCAGCGACTATGCACGCGGACGATGAGAGTTCTTTGGCATTGCCAGAGGCGGTGCAACGAACCGATCATCCCAAAGCAAGCGTGAATGAAAATGTTTGAACCACTTTGACATTTTTCACTAACGGCTGCAAATTATGAGTTGCAGCAGATTTGGGACCCGGAGTCAAGCTATGAGTATTTCTTCGTTGGTCTGCCCTTCTGAGCATTTTCCTCCTTTTTGCTGCCGACAGTTTTGGAACCACAGCTCTATCCGTAGCAATATTTCACGCTACTTTGAACGGAGTGATTGGGCTGTTCAAAAAGTCTTTCGCAGGAGGCTTCTACCCTGACCGCATTCACTTCAGAAGTGCTAGCTTTATTAATCAGAGAAGTGGTGGGATATTGAGACCTTTCGCTTCAATTCTGACTACTTCGGCCGGCACGCTGACTGGGCGTGAAGCTTCTGCGGTATGTAAATCAACCGTCCCAGAGGACAGTAGACTCAGAACTATAGCCACTGTAGCCTCTACCGCATCGTCAAACTGTGCCTTGGCACCTTTTCTTTTTAGGTTAGTCGACGGGCATGATTGATAATATCAACTTCAGTGGTTACGATGGTCCCAGTACCAAGGCCAGGCAAGATAGGTGTGCAGGATATTGTCGACATCGAAGTGATCAACATCTGTACCCACATCCGTCGGCTTATTCGGTTCTGAGGATGTATCCACGAGTGTCATAATGAAAGCGAAATCACTGAGCTTAAACACGGAAAACTCAGTGAGGTGGGTGTTTGCCAGTAGCACAACAATACTGCAACCTGGTTGCACAGATCTAGTAGCTTCCAAATCGCGTTCGGAACCGTCTTTTGCCAAGGATTGAAAGCCAATACGGAAGACTCTATCTCATAGATTTTTAGGCTGGTTCGCGGCAAAAAAAAAAAAAAATGGTTTTACAGAAAGAATGTTTGCTGCTATTCTAACGTCAACATATTCATCAATTAGACTAATAACAAGGCGGTTGCCGACGTTTGTCCTGTGAACAAGTGTCAAACTTAATTCTTGCTATCGCCATACTATCCGCGGAGGAGGGTCTTGCGACACAGCAGGGCGCCCTCCGTCCACTAGTAAGGACGCGCCTGATAGATTGCTCAACCCACAGGTAAAAACTGATTAGCTTGTAAATAAATCAGGTTCTTTTCTTTGTGCTTCTAATATTTTATGAGGATTGACACTTCTGGATTGTCAAAGATGGCATCTCGATTGTATCCAGATCGAGTCCTCCCTCACAGATCCGAGGACTCTTCTGAGGACCTTTCTCTCGAAGGCGTTAATTAATTTTTGAGATGCCTGAGTTAATGTCCATGTTTCGCTGCCATAGTATAGCACAAGTATAATGATTGTTTTATAAATTTGTTTTCCTATGTACGTCTTTTTTTTCATTATAGGAAGCACCGAATAATACGTCTTACTTGCCATCGATATTCTTCGTTTAATTTCGAAGTGTTCGCTTGCATCATCCAGCACACTGCTTACGTGGATATACCTGGGTTAGCTCAATCAGCGAAATTGAAAATTCGTAGAAAGATACGAAGGATTAACAACTCCTCTACAATGACAAAAAAAAATGTAAAAAACCCAAAAATCAAGAGACCATAGCCCAATTTTGGCTATAATGCCTTTGAAGAAAAACAAAAAGGGCTTAAGGGAGAGGCGGGGAGAGCGCTACAATCAAAAACTACGAATTTGAATATCGAAGACTTGGTTCTAGTTAAAAACCTGAAAACCGACACATACATAGAGTGGTTTCCTGGACTAATTTTAGAGACAATTTAAATTTTGTATCCAATGGGGTCCAAAAAGGAAGGGATAAAAACAAATTGTCGGCTGAATTTCAAATTTTTTCAAATAACTACAAATTAGAAAAGCTCATATTTTAGGGCCATTCGGACATGGATTCACGCTAATCAACGTTAGAGCAAACACAATACACTCTTAAATTTTATATTGAGGCTTCCCTGGCGTAGTGGGAAGCGCGCTTGCTTCACAGTCAATAGGTTGTGGGTTCGATTCCCTCTCCAGACGGGATTTTTTTAAGCACGAACTTTTCAGTTACTACTGGCGATGAAAAATTATTCGAAATAAAGTGGGCAACCGGTGTAAAAGTGAAACAGTTCCACTTCAAAAAGGCCTAGATACTCAGTAGATGGTTTCTGTTCGCTTTCTATCATTCAGTCCTCCACAACATCTGCAAATATTTGTCAGTAGCAGCCAGTACAACTGAAAAATATACCAGCTTCTCCACTCGTTACGGCCGTTCTCACTCCTCGTCCCCTACCTTTCTAATCACATTCCTTTCCTCCATGACTGTGTTTGTGCATTGCACATAAAGGCCGAAGTTGCCTATAACACAGGTCATTCTGTAAAAAAAAAATGTATTCCACCCACAAACAAAGGAAATACTGTGTTTTTCGCATACGTTTAGATACTCGTAAATGAATAAGTATACAGGATGCAGGTTTTAATTAATTTCACATGAACTTTTTTCCTTTCAATGCGTTAACTGCTACACAATGCAGGTAGTCGTATTTAATTACTTTATAATTTTTATGACCTAGCTCAGTAAAAAATTTCAACAAGCAGTCATCAAAGCCATACAAATCAAATTTTTAATTAAAAAAAGTATGTGGACTCAATGCCAGAAATAATAATGCTAAGGCTAAAATTGGACGGAAAGCGTTCAGGTAAACTAGCCCCGAAAACATGGTAAATTAAATGTTTGCCATCATAAAATGCGGAGCAGAGATACGCTATTCACGCTGAACCACGGATTTCCGTGTGAAATTGAAAAATTTACCGATTCGCTTTCCACTGAAATATAGATATTTTAGTGAAATTAATTTTGTGTTCTACAAGGAAAAATAAACGTTTAACTCGGAAATATAAAAAAAAAATAGATTGCGGCCTAGTTACAAACTAAAAAAAAACATTTTGCTTGTTTGAATTCGATGATTAATTTGAATGTTTGAAAAAGGACACGATACCCGAATCTGTACGAAATCGTCAAAGGGTTATTCGAGTGATGTTGACTACAATCACTTTTCTACTGTATTATTTACTCACGGAAAAGCAAAAAAATTACAAGGAAAATTCAAATGATTTAGCGAATGCTCGAATCCAGACTAGCCCTGTTTGTAGTGGTAAAAATCATCTTGAAAATTGAACTAGATGGTGGAGAAGATAATGGTCTTCACTGTGAACTGTTTCTAACCAGACGTTATCCGCAGCGGCGGACGTTACAAAACAACTGCACGGGTTGAGATAGGCATTGAAACTATAAGACGCAAGTGGCAGTGAATCGGTCAGACATTGAAAAAAAAAACAGTGCAAACATCTTCAAACAAGCAGCTCTGGATTATAACCCTCAAGTAAAACGTCGGCTTGATCGCCCATGTAGCCCATGAAAACTAGTAGTTAAAAAATAGGTCAGAGGAATAAACAAGTCCTGTAGAGAACTAAAACCTGATGCTCAAGATCGCACCTTGTAGAATAGAAGTGTTTCTTTCCTACGCCCTTTAATCAGGAAATTCATTGAATGCATTTTCGCTTTTATTTTTACTTCCAGTTTAGCGGCTGCAGGGATTCAGTGGTGAATACAAAAGTTTGCGATAACCATTTACTCCATTATTAATACAGAGCAACGCTGAAATATATATCACAAGCATTTAGATAAAAACTAAAAACTCGATACAAACGTACTCAAGAGAGCAAACAGCGACCATTGTTGAAATATCGAACTTTACTCAGCCTACAACTTCAGTTTGTTGGTTTTATTAAAACCTCCAATTTCCATACCAGCGAGAACAGAATTAGTGCGAGAACTGATTGCAAATCTAAAACGAAAACAGAAATTTTCTGGTAAGGGAGAACAAAAAAAACTAGATTGCATTAAACTCCAGCAGAAAGAGGCTTCTAGGAAACCGAGTCTCCAAAGAATATTTCACAAATTCGTTAAAAATTCGTTAAAACGTACACAAAAGAAGTTAATCGAGAGCATTTAACATAAATTAAACATCACCTGGAATGTAACATTTATTGTGCGTTTTATTCTAAATACTACATTAATGCAAAACAAACAATGTTTCGATTTATTATACCATTCCACTCGTCTGATGATAATCCCGAATTGCGTATATTTGCATCGGGACAATTGCATCTGGGCAATTTTCTATCTAGTTTCAATTCACCCATGCATCGTGGCTGAATTATTCAATACATTCCAATCCAGGTCATGATATTCTACTCGAATCCTTTCACATTGTATACTCACTCGGACGGCGTATACATATCTCCTAACGTAGCGTTTCCATTATTGCACAAATCTAGTCTAGTAGATTTCATTTTCTAACTACATTCTGGTATAATACTATATACCAATGTAAATAGATCAGATGGGTCGTTATCTAGCATTGGGCAATTTGTACTATCATCATTCCAAAATACAAAATTTTAGGGAAGCTCCCGACAGAGAATTTCCGAGTATAAAATCAGGATAACGAAAATCAAATCTCTACATTGGTCCATCCTGAACCACAGCAACGTCAATATAGACAAATATTGGTGATGTTACCGTGAAAAGGAGAAGAAATGACATGGTTCGTTGGCAAAGTACATTATTCAAATTCTATTACCCCGCCTTAATAGATTCGATGAAACTCCACGCCACCGCCAAGGTAAAACTAAGGGTTGGTAAATTTTGTGAATCAGCACTTCTTTTATGCTTCTCGTCTACTGCGAATGGAGTGAAAGTTTATAGTAGAGATGGGAAGTTTCGGTTGAGCATCGATTTAAAAACATTCTCGATTCTGTTAGATAGTTGTGAGCTACTTGTTAGACTTACCATACATGGTTATATTGCTTCTTCAGACCGCAATCATACACTCGACATGACAGTTCATTGAAAACTATTCGGGGTAGGTGTACGAGTTAGACAAGGGAATAAATAAATTCATTGGTTATGGCTTAACACAGTGGGATTATATTATACTAAGCATTTTAAAGCGATAAAAAGTGTTAGAAGGAATAAATTCGTGATGAGTTTAAAGGGATATGAAATTGTTTTTCATTATAGCTATTGTATTTAATTCATGAAATGATCTGTTTTCAAAAATAAAATACTACTATCTCTCTCTCGTTGATGCTCAAAATGCTGGTTTGTCCACCTCTAATTGGAAGGTCCTTATCAGGGGGGTAGGAGGTACCAACAGTATTATAACCTTCTCCATCAACGGCCAATTGATGAAGAAGCTTAAACAGAAGGCACGAGGGGAGGTCAAAAATTCACGAAATGAAGGGGATGGACAAGAGAGTGAGGAAGTACTTTTATCTGGACGAATTCTAGTACCCAATGCAGGTATAAATACAAAGTTTCTGTCAACATTTTAGTTATCGCCAAATCAACAAGTTAATCGGAAAGAAAACGCTAACTATGGACAAAATGGAGTTTCGTGCTGTGATTAAGTTCCTTACCAAACAAAGAAAAATGCCACAAATCATTTTGGAAGATCTGCTTACGGGAACTCTTACCCTGGAAAAACAATAATTTATAAGTGGCATAGTTTATTCAAGCAACGCAGAGAGTCATTTGAAGATGATAAATACTCGGGCCGGCCGATTAAGGTCACTTCCTCAAATATCGTCGAAAAAGTGGAGACAATTGTTCTCGAAGATGATGGTTTAAAGAAAAAATAAATCGCAAAAATAATTGGAGCATCAGATACAACCATTTTGAATATCGTCCACGATCATTTCGGCATGTCTAAGATCAGCGGAAGATGGGTACTGAAAATGCTCTCAGCGGTTCAGAAAAAGCAGCGCGTCGAGTTTTCAACTAACTTTTAGACCTCTGAAGAATAGGGATGAAAAGTTGACCCGGATTGTGACTGGAAACGAAACTTGGGTTCATCATTATGAGCCTGAGCAGGAGTCAATGCTGTGGCTGGTAAAGGCGCTTCACCTCCAAGAAGTCCAAGGTCTCACAATCCAGCAAAAAATCATAGTCACTATTTTTTGGGACTCAGAGAGGGTTTTGATGACCGACATCAAAGAAAATAGAACAGGAAAGTGGACTCGGGTAGCTGCTTTTGCATGACAACAAACCTGTTTTCAAGAGCCACGTTGCAATGGCTGCCCTACAGAAATGCGGCTACGGAATATTGAACCACCCCCCTTATAGTCCAGATCTGACCCCTTAGTTCAGTTTCTGGTGGCTTATTGAAAAAAATATACTTGGTTTTCTCCGAATTAGCAAATAATTTATGCGCATTGTTTATACTATATGGGAGTGCTGGAATACTAGTTGAAGTGTAAATTAACGCTATGTTGTCTGCGTAGAGTAATATTGCACCATTGAGATCAGGTCTTGCGATTGAATTGAAGTAAATGTTGTACAGAACAGGATCCAATACACTTCCTTGTGGTATGCCACTAGTAATAGGGAGTGAAGCACTTCTAACATTGTCAACCATGACGCATTGAGATCTGGAAGTAAGATAGCTTTCAAACCAGCTTGTGGGACTCCCACAAACTCCAATCGCGAAAGTTTTTTGAGTAGGATTTGGTGATCTACTGTATAGACCGCAATAAATTGTATTCGACATCCCACGGAAATTTAAAAAGTTCTCACGCTTTTCTACATTGCAAAGTGTTGTAGTGAAATAAATGGCCAAATTACGAAAAATAACTCGCTAACGATTAAAGGGTACAATAATCTTTTAACTTCAAAATTAATGATAGCAAAATTCTTTGAGTTCATACCGAAAATGTTACATGTATGAGCTGGGTGCGACCTATATCCTGTAAGAAAAGGCTCCTGATAAATGGTGCGACTCTTTTTTCGTTTTCGTTTTTACTGAACTTGACCACATCTGTAGTCTTTTAACAAATGGGTAAAATGACATTGGGATTGGTATGCTATGCACAAACAAAAAAAAGTATTTTGTGACCATCATTTATTACTCGTGACCGCTTGACCAATATAATAACAACGGTAATACCACATTTGGCCAATGATTTACATACCGCATAAAGTTAACTATTCAAATATAAAATCCCTAATGGTAAGAAAAGATGTCCTACGTGCATCCTTAAAACCAAGTTGCGGACATATCACAACAGGCATGGCATAACGACATAAGGTCACGTGAAGGATGTATCAATTGTCGGGGTGTTTCGTGTAAGACAAGGGTTGAAGTGGAACATCAAATAAAACGAGGTCAACAGCAATAACAAAAGTAAGGGACAAAGAAAACATAAAGGATATTAGAAAAATGTTCGCAGGAAACGAGAATAGCGTGTATCGTATCGAAGGAGATCTTTTCGATTCGTAAGATAATTGGCATCGAACTTGTTCGGATAAAATTGCTTGTTGACATTTTCTCTTTCATATTTGGATGTTAAGGATACAAAGTTAGATTCAATAATATCTGAATAATAAAAATACTTTAGTACTACGAATAAATAAATATTGAGATATTCTGTGATTTACATATTTTTATTTCTGTGAATATGAAATTGAGATTTCAGAGTTTTGTTGAATCTGTGCCTTCTTCTCCATTTTCTTCAGTGGCAATGGATCAGACTCTGAAAAAATTGTGTGCACATGGTTATGGCTTTTTACCAATTCGCATAATTCTCTATCTACGCATTTACTGCGATAGATAGTCCAGATTTATGTTCACACGCTGAGTTCTAGAATTATATTGTACATAGATCGGAATTTGAATTGTAGACATTTGTACGTTTACATTAAATGAGGTAATTTAGGAAATTTCTAAATCACATTATCCCGTTCACCCAGAATTGATTTAGTTTGACATTTGATCGTTTTTCGATTTGTTATCTTTTTTCGACGTCAGTCATATAAGTGTAATGGCGTGTGGTCCATTGATGCAAGGGAAGCATTGCTTCTCTTACGTTTTGCCTTTTATTAAACGGCGAAAGCCCCAAGCCTTTCGTTCGAAGAAATCGGTGTCCAAAGCTCGGTGAGAAACAATTGGATAAGCGCTTAAGCCGGACCGCCGGCCAATTCGAGTAAAATTTTCGTGCGCGATGAGCGCACATTAAATTGCATCCACCTTCCCTCTCATTGGTTTTAGTCGCATATACGAGAGAACGAGACCGCCAGCCTATACGAGCAAAATTTCCGATCGCGGCGATCACAAGTTTGACTTCCATAGGACAATTGTGGAACAAATTATTATGTTTTCTCTATGTATATCAAATAGATGTATCTACATGCAAAATTTTAACTGTGTATCTTTCATCAGAAAAAAAAAATCATTCAAAATTTTCGACATTGTTGCTTACCGCCTCCTTCCCCTTACACCCCCAAATTTAAAATTTTTATCAAATCTTACAAACTATATATTTCTACAATCTAACAAATTTTCGATTTTATATCTGTAATCAGTTTTGAGATATAACGGTTTGAAATTTTGGAAAGTGCACCATTTTTGAAATGGTCCCCATTTTCTCCCACTACTTATGTCCAAATGTTATATTTTTGTCGTATTTCACTAATATAGCTTAATATACGTTCCAAGCTTCAATTACAGAGCTTGAGATAATAATTTTTACGTGTTTTTCTTTGCACTCCCTTCCCCTAAACCGCCCTCTTACAATAATTAGCCTCCCTCTAAGATAATTCTGGTGAATCTATATGCCACCTTAATAGTTCCAAAATATAAATTTTTTATGGTAAATGATTTCGAAGATAAAATCATTTAAAAAAAAATCGGTCAACAATTTGTTTTCAGACCCCGCCCCCCTTTTTTTTTGGACGCCAATGAATAAAAAATTAAATTATTCTTAGAGTTTTTTCCCACAACCTTCTCTATACCTAGCTGATTTTCAGCTTCCTATCTGCATTCGTAGTTGGAGTTATAGTTAGTGTAGTTTTTGATTCTTTCCTTCCCCCGCCTCCCCCTTCCACCTGACACTCCCAAAAAATTTGATTAATGGAGCTCACTTATCCAATTAACAATTCATCCAAAAACGAACATTCAACCTATAACGGTCTTGGAGATATGTACGGCGGCCGGCGTACGGGCGGACGGATTTTTTTTTTGCATTTTTAGGCTAATTTAGTCATGAAACGCGAAAAAGCAAAATATCAGGGTATCAATTTTTTTTTCTTTGTCGATCACAATACTTTATTATTAAATTAATAAAGTAAAAGCTCACACTTTTTGGTTGCATGAGCAATATACATCTCTAGCATAATCGACCTTTCAATTTCAAATTGTTATACATATCTCAGAAAATAGCTCTATGTGAAGTTGAAATTCTTTCAGCTAGTTGATTTATATTTTTGATAATAAAACACAAGCTGCAAGGAGAGGAGGTAGCGAGAGAAGAGTGAAATGTTCCTAAGAGATACGAAGTCCCAATTTTGTGCGTATGAAAGAGAAATAATAATTTACACTAAGATATGGTTTTTACCACCGGGGAACCAACAAAACTTTTAATAAGCCCTTGAAGACGAAAGACTTGAAAAGTTGGAAAAGTGATTCGAAAAATGTAAAAAAGTTTTAGATATTGAACAGCTCAATACTTCCATCCCCTTCACCCCGTCCATACTAATGATTCTTTTTATATGGAGAGTTATTTGGCCAGTTCCCTAAACTTACTTTTTTGTTCAAAATTTAAACTATCTAATTGCATGCTCAAGCTAAAGAGCGATCGAGGAGATGAGAGACGGACGAGCCGGCTAACATCCAGTTTTCATTTCTCTGAAAGACGATATGAACTTATCTTCTGAAAAATCCCATTATCCTCAACACTACGGAGATAATCATTGACACATTCAAGATGAAATCCTACTAGTTAGGCGACTTTACAGACAATAAAACAAATCAACTGGAACCGCACTAATCAATCTGGGTGACTACATAGCCGGTGCGATAAAATGTACAATATATCTGCCAATAAGGCGGGCGCAACTTTATTATTCTTGAGATAAGTTGATGATGCGTGGAATGTCAGTATGCAGGTTATGGTGCTTAGGGAAGACTGAGTTTATATATGCAAATTTGGTTTTGAAACAGCAGGCTACAGAATTGTTGCGACTAATCTTCTTAATATTATTATTCCGATCAATTTTGCAGTCGACTTTAAACTAAGGCCCTCTGGCCGCCAATAATTGTGCAACAATAAAAAATTTACTGTCAGCGGAAATTGTCCGTTCAATCGCACTGGTGCCTTTCTTGATAAGGGGGGATGAGAAAAACAAAATATAACAGAGCCGCGATATTCTAGATGAAATAGATTTTTTTATGATCCCAAGAAATTTCATATGGGGAGTGGTAGAAGGGGTGATAGCATTGAACAATTTTTTCCCCATCATGTTAAAGTAGCTATCAATCAATCAATCAAATTCCTGTTAAGACCCCCTATAGGGGTGTAAGACAGAAACAACTCTCTTCCACAAGACGCGATCCTGAGCATCGGCCTTAAGCTATTGCCAGGACTTGTTTATAGTGCCCCGTTTCACGTCGATCACTGATTGGCGGTGTAAGGACGAGTAACTCCAGCTCTTCCCCCGTCATTCAATGTTCGAACGTTCCAGAAGCCAATCATAGTCCGTTTTCGAATGCCAAAAGTCGTTACCGTAGAATCAGTCCGTATTCGAGGCGCTGTATCCGTTTCTCGTATCAGTTAGGTCTTAAGCTCACGGATGATAAGCCCATGATCCAGTGAGTGTCCATTTGCCATTTTTAGGGCAAGCAGGGCTGGCTGTGGGTGAACTCTACAGCCCCGATTCCATAGGGGGATAATTAGCTCATGTCCGTGGAGTCGCTAGTCTCCAAAGATAGTTGCAGGAATTGGTAAAACCTCATCCTACAACTACCTCCTTGCGGAGGTAATTTGTGTAAATGACGCCAAAACGTAGTAAGCAAAATGTTTCGCGCTGAATTTAAAGTTTGCTGCTTTAATAATTTTCAAAGAAATTGGACATTGTTTTCCTCAAATTGTGGCATTTTTATGAGAGGTGGCAGAAAAAAAGGAGGGTCTGTTTTTGAAACTGCTTATCAACATTCTTATCTAAAGCTGATTGCTCTCATACGTTGGAAGGAGAAACGCTTTTTTGAATTTATAACACATATTTGCACCGGATGGGGTAGAAGGAGTAAAGCGAAATTGTTACTTTTTCCAGCACGTATAACCACTATTTAAGCACAAGTTCAGGCAAAATTTGAAATTATTGCTTTTTCTAGTTTTAATGCAAATCGATATACCGATATTGCCAAAATTATGCATTTTTATGGAAGGAGAAGAAGGAGTATATACGGATCAAATCGAAATTTTTCAACGTAAATGATTTATGCATTATTATACTTTGCTCAAAACTTCAAGTCAATAGCTTTGCAAAGGAGGGGGTAAAACAAGTGCGATAAAGTTTTTTTTCCAAAATTGATTGCAATCATAATAAAAAACATAACAGGACTAGATGAGAGGGGTTAGAACGAGTGAAATTAATCGTCTAATTTTTTTGTTGTCTTACTAATAATCTATACATATAAATATAATTGTAGTGTCTGTCTGTTATTTGCTTATAAATGGCTATAAGTTAGTTTTTTGAGCTACTTTAGCACTAACTAAGCATAAAAACACATTTTTGAAATTTTTGTCTGTCTGTCTGTCTGTCTGTCTGTCTGTCTGTCTGTCTGTCTGTCTGTCTGTCTGTACGACCGCTTTTCACGCACAAACGGCTGAACCGATTGCAATGAAACTTGCACAGTTTGTTAAGTGTCCATCGGAATGAAATCTGCTTTTGGTTTCATTTCACTCCCCACACTCCTTCTACCCCCTCCCATACAAAGTGACTAATTTTCAAAATATATATTAATCAAATTTTCTTGGAAACTATAAAAGCTATGAGTTTGAAATTTGGAATATATTATTTCTATTATAAATGCAGTCTTTTGGTATACAAATTGTCTGAGTTTCCTCACTCCTTTCACCACCTCCCATACAAACTACACTTTTTCATGAATTAGTTTACACCAAATTTCTCAGTACGTGTAACTTCCATAGAGCCAAACTGTTGTATTAAATCATTAATTAACATTATTATTAATATCAGGAAAAAATTAACCGATTAGCTTCACTCCTTCTACCCCCTCCCATACAATGTGACACAGTTTCACGACTTCACAAGAATTTGATTTTCTTGAAAAATCTGAATGTTGCTGATCTGAAATTTAAAATATAGCAATTGCATGATTATTATAGTTGTTTAACAAAAAATCACCAAAAACCTCCTTCTCCTTCCACCACCTCCCATATAAACCGCACTTTTTCATGAAATACTCTAAGCGAATTTTCTCAGTACATTTAAATTTAATCGAGGTAAAAATTTGAACTGAATCCTTAATTAGCATTATTATTAATATTGCGACAAAAATTAACCAAGTAGCTTTACTCTTTCTAGCCCCTCCCATACAATGAGACACATTCCACGACTATATAACAATTCGATTTTCTTGAAAAGTGTGAATGATACAGATCTGAAATTTAAAGTATATCAATTGCATGGTAGTTATAGTTGTTTCTCGAAAAATCACCAAAAACTCTTCACTCCTTCTACCACCTCCCATACAAATTGCACAATTTGATTAAATTCAATGCACTAAGTTTCTCAGTACCTACTCAATTTTTGAAGCTTAAATTTGGTACAAAACATTTTTATAGCTATTCTAGCATGATGTAAAACAAATTAGTTCACTGCCGTCACCCCTTCTACCACTCCCCATACAAAATTTCTTAACACCGCCAAAATTTCGATTTCATCTATACATAGTATCGTATGATTGGGCTTTACGCACAATCGTAGTCCTGTTATGTTTTTAAGCTTAATGTTATTTTATTTGTTTTTTTTTTTTTAAATAACACCAGCTACAATTATTCACATATCCCTAACGCTCTTCAACACATATATGATCTCGAATCACGGGTTTGATTTGATCACGAGCCTGTCCCATAAAAATGAAAGTATCATGCTTTCATTCTTAATAATTCATAGTTCTGATTCCAACAATATACAAACCATTTTCTTCAAAGAGCCATTAAGGTAAGCAGATTATATATCCCACATAATGTATTACTAACTATACTCTCAAAAATTGCTTATTATTGCTATTTTTACGTGGACGAAGTCGCGGGCGTTTTCTAGTTCTAAATAAATATTTAGTGCACAATTTCAGCTCGATCAATCTTATACGTAGTTAGTAAATTTGTTTATATGTATTATCTCATGAAAAAGTGCAGTTTGTATCGGAGGTAGGAGTAGGAAGGGGAGGACTTAAATAACTTTTGTACAATAGGTTGAAATTATCATAAATGTAATATACTCCAAATTTCAGATCAATAGCTTTTATACTTTTTGAGCAAATCCGTTTAGTGTTAAATTGCGAAATTGTGTAGTTTTTTATGGGAGGGGTAGAAGAGGTGGAGCGATTTGGACCGTTCATGAATTTGACCTTACTTTTTTGTGTATGACGTGTACAAAATTTGAGCTCTCTAGCTCAACGTGTTCTCAAGCTAGAGAAGACACGGGCGGACAGACAGACGGTTTTGAGATTTTTAAGTGATTACATGATCTTCTTTATCATTCATTTTTTGCTCCGAACCTTATTTCTTGGCGTTACAAACTTTGTGGCAAACTTATAATACTCTCAGATTTCATCTAGAGGATAATAATTCTGGCAAAAATTCGTCTTTAGAGCTTTGCTAGTTCGAATGAAAGCTGAATAAATGCATTTTTTAATATTGTGCATTCTTATGGGAGGGAGTACAAGGAGTGGATCAATATTTTTTCACATTAATGATTTTCTAATTATTATAATTTGAACTTATTTTCAAGTCGTTGTTTGGTGAATATTTTGACAGTGTATTTCGGATTGAAAGAAAAGACTTACAGATTCTACACTGCTACGCTTTATTATTGAGAGTCTCAGCAGAGACCGAAACGTTACGAATAATAAAGCGTAAGATTGTACAATCCGGAAATCTTTTCTTTCAAAAATTAATTTATTTAAATTTCGAAATTTCATGAAATTTGTATGGGAGGGGGTAGAAGGAGGCGGGGGAGGATGTAGCCCGTTCATGAACTTAAAGTTATTTTTTTGCTAAAAACGGCATATAACAAATTTCAGCACGATAAGTCAAAGCTTTCAAAGCTCTCAGATTTTATCTAGAGTATAAAAACTTTAATTCATTTTAGAAAATAATTCTTGTAATGGATGTTAGAATACGAAAATCTAGTCAAAAGTGATAATATCGACTCACATTTTCTTAGGATTGTTGTTCTTGGTTTTTTTTTTATTTCTGGAGAATGCATCACACGTCCAGGCCTCGCAACTTAGACATGAACAAACTGAGAATAATAGTTGACCTTTCCAAGGAGACTGTCGTTTCAAGAAACACATGAACGTGAACTAAATATAGTTGAGTCTGAGATCTGAATTGTGTATATTACGAATGCATATCAATCGTACATAACAGACTACAACACTTCGGAAAGCCCACCCAACTGACGCTACTAGCTCTCCGTCTAACACGATATCGCGCTTTCTCAACACAGCTTGAAGTCACTGTGAATAAATGGGATGCACTATAAACCCTGTAGTAGTCGCAATGCGCCTAGAGCTAGAAAGTCCTTGCCCAGTCCTTAGAAATCTACACCCTTAATGTCCTTATATTGTAGTACTTTTCAAGTTTTTTCAATAGCTAAAATATTCGTTTAGTTGCTCTCAGTAAAATGACGAGTATACTGTATTATAAATTTAATAAACTTTTTCTTCTTGAAGCTTTGCATCCATTTCTGATTTTTGCATTCGACCAGAACTATTTTGCAGTTTATTAAGTTTCGAAGGAACAGATATATTTTGAATGAAAGGATAATTAAGAACTATAAAAAATGAGAGAGAACCGAGGATAGAACGAAAATTTCAAACAAGTAATTATAGGAGAAGTTTCACTTCAGAATTTCAGGCTACTCGTATAATTTGAAATAAATCCTTTCCTAGTAAGACTTTGCTCGCCGCTAGGCTTTCATTCCCGGCCCAGTTTAATCCTTATCGCCCACAGGATAAGCAAGCCATGCAAATTACATCCGGGTACATTTTTTTTTAAACTGGTCGAGAGATTACTCTTACGATCAAATAAAAATTGTTTTTGCAGAATATTACAGTAGTGGTGTTTCTACCAACACTGGATTTAATAAATTGAATTCGTGCTAAATCCACAACCACTGGGTATCATTCATCTTGTTGCCAGCAACATTAAGTAGAGCTGAGGTTCTGCGCTACTAGGCCAGAATACCAGAATGGTTTTATATGGGTCTGAATTTATTGCCGAAACATGAGTCTCTTAGTGTAAAACACCGGTGTCATGCAGTCGGCTGGCATGGGTCAAATAATGCAAAATAAAGGCTTTTTCATGCCTGCTATTAAACGGCTGGCCTTTTGCATGCACTTTTTATGCAAATATTCTCTCATCGAGCATATTTTCCAACAAGTTCCAGGTTGCACTCGGATGTGAAAACTATCGTGTGAATTTTATTTGATCTTAAACTGTAACTGTATGAAAAATAGGTAGTTTGTTCTTTGTTTGGTTGCATAAAATACTTGTTGAGGAAAATTGCTTTCATTATGTATGCTCGAGCTAGAAAACTAGGAAACCTTGAAGTAGTTAGTCGAATGGTTAACTGTTCGCATAACACTTCGTTAGTTTTCCAGGAGCATACGCTTTTATAGCTTCCACATCTGAAGTAAATAGGTCTAAGGGCAGGTCCTTTTTTACACCGTAATGAAGCATTTAATTAGGTCGATGAAATTTGCATTTCATGCAATTGCAAAATATTATGAAGCAAGGTAGGTTGAAGTCGCATCGACAATCTCACATCTCCCACAAAGTCTATTAATTCCTTTTTAAAAAATGTTTTATCAAGGCCTTGAAAATGGGCTGAAATTGCCGACTTCACCTCTTTATCGTTGGAAAATTTTCCAGAATTTCTTTCTGCAGTTTTGGTAACAAATAGTAATCGAATGGGGTCCGATCTCGACTATAAGGCCGGTGCTTCAATATTCCGTAGCTGTATTTCTGTAGGGCAACCATTGAAATGTGGCTCTTGAGAACAGTTTTAGTGTCGTGCAAAAGCACCATTCCTCGAGTCCACTTTCCTCTTCTATTTTCTTTGGTGGCACCCTTAAATTTGTAGCAGGTTGGTATAGTATCTTCCTGTGATATGCTGTCTTTTGTTTTTATAGTCGACCAATGAAACCCTATCTGAATCCCGAAAAGTGGTGGGTATGATTATTCCAGCGGATTTTGAGACCTTGAACTTCTGGGGAGTGAAGCACCTTTGCCAGCTACTGCATTGACTCCTGCTTTAGTGCAGACTCATAATGATGATTTTGTTTCCAGTAACAATCCGGGTCAACATTTTGTCCCTGTTCTCGCTACAGAGATCCAAATGTCGTATAAAATATCGACACCCTGCTTTTTCTGAACCGCAGAGATCATTCTCGGTGCCCATCTTGCGCTGACTTTAGACATGCCGAGATGATCGTGGAGGATATTCAAAATAGTTGTATCCGATACTCCAACCATTTCTGTGATTTGTTTCTTCTTTAAAAAAGCATCTTCGGGAACAAGTTTCTCCACTTTATCGACGATTTTTGAGGAAGTGGCCTATCATCTTCAATTGACTTTCTACCTTGTCTGAGCTAACTATACTTACTTACTTACTTACTCTGAGCAAACTATGTCACTTATAAATCATCGTTTTTCCAGGGTCCCCGTAAACAGGTGACATTTCTTCCAAAATGATTTGTGGCGTTTTTCCTTACTCAATGAGGAACTTTATGATAGCATGAAACTCAATTTTGTCTTAGTTAGCGTTTTCTTTCCGACTAACTTGTTGATTTGGCGATAACTAAAATGTTGATTGATTCGGTTTGACAGAAATTTTGTATTTATACCTTTATTAAGTGTTATTTTCAAATATTTGCCCCCCACCCTTGTCCATCCCCTTCATTCCGCGAAATTCTTGACCTCCCCTCTTATTTCGAAGATATAATCATTAAAAAAATGGGGCTGACAAGTTGTTTTTAGCCAAACACCAAAGGATAAAACAATTAAATTATTTTTAGAGTTTGTTTCGTAACCCCCTTTATACCTATGCAGATTTTCAGCTTCCTATCTTCATACATAGTGGCAGTCAGCAAGTGTAGTTTTTAACTCTTTCCCTTCTCCGCCTACTCCTTCCATCTGACACTCCCAAAATTTGGATATGAGTCCATATGTACGGCGGACGGCGTACGGCGGGCTCACAATACTTTATTATTAGAATAATAAAGTAACATAACGGAATTATGATTAGGCGTAAAGCACAACCATTTGATACTAGATGAAAACAATTTTAATTTACAGGAAAAGCCGAGTAAAGCCGAGTGGAAAGTTTGCATATGACACCAAACATGGTATGCAAAATGTTTCATACAGAGTTCCAAATTTCCTCCTTTTATAGTTTTCAAAGAAATTGGACATGGTTTCCCAGAAATTGGGGCATTTGTGTGGGAGGTGGTAGAGAAGGTGGAAGGTTCTGGGTGATTTTGAAGCTGCTTATCGACATCCTTATGACCAAGCTTTGATCGAGATTAAAAGTCGATAGTTCTCATATGTTCGAAGTGGTAATGCTTTTCTTGAATTTCTAACACTGGAATTTGTATAAATAGGATAGGATAGGATAGGATAGGATAGGATAGGATAGACAAAGTTTTCGAATTTTAACAGTTTTAAGCATTTATTTCAATTATTAAGGGACAAACTCTGGCAAAATTTTGAGTTTTAATTTTTTTAACAAAATTTTTAATAATACTTTAATTCGAAATGTATAATATATAATTCAATCAAGCACCAACAAATAATCATAAATACAGAATAATAAAAACCACAACTATAATTTTGTTGAAATGATAATTTTTCTTTTAGATCACAGAGAAAAAGTATTAATTATTGATTAATAGATATAAATCTATACATACATATAAATATAATTGTAGTGTCTGTCTGTCTGTCTGTCTGTCTGTCTGTTTTTCCGGCTTTCACGCAAAAACGGCTGCACCGATTGCAATGAAACTTTCACAGATTATTAGCTCTACCTCTGGGAGTAATCTGCTTTAGGTTTTATTTTTCTCCCCTCACGCCTTCTACCCCCTCCCATACAAAGTGACTCATTTTCAAAAACTTATAATAATCAAATTTTGATGGAAACTATGAAAGCTATTAATTTGAAATTTAAAATATATTATTTCTAATAGTTGAATAGTTTGAATCCTCCAACTCCTTCCACCACCTCCAATACAAACTAAACTTTTTCATTAAATACTATACTCCAATTTTCTCAGTACATATAACTTTGATCGAGCTAAGATTTTGTATTAAATCCTTAATTAGCAGGGATCTTCAGAGAGAACCCAACAAAAGTGGATGTAAAAAGCGTAGGTAGCCACTTTGGACTGGTACATGGCCGGCCAAACCAGCAAAATCGTAGCCATCCTACATCGGCTGAGATTTGTTAAGAACAGGCTATGCCAAAAAGCCATTGATGTCGTAGGTATTTCGGCTACCTGTAGCAACCAACCTGCGTAACCTACTCACACATTCAAACAGTAAAATTTCGTCCCTAGCGTGGTATCTATCGTATATGATTAGCCAGCGTATCCTGCGGGGGCTATTTTAGTACGTAAGATGTGAGGCACAAAAACAATAGATGTATTAATAGGCTGGCGATTTGGTTGGTATTCGCACCTTAGGGAAATACCATATCTTTTACGGTTTTTAAAGTGCTTAGTGGGTACGACTTCTCGCTGGGTTCATTCGTTATATAGTATGTATTGTGTATTGTGTCAAACGTCAAGTGCTGCTTATGACGAAAACATAGAAAGTTTATCCAATTCAGTTTTTTCAATCATATGCTGTTGATCGTCTATAAGTGAAAAAGTCTATTGGTGATTTGTGACATTATATTTTGATTTTTGTCAGTGAGTAATTCTAAGTAAAGGAAGTTAAAATACGTACAAGTAATTATTAATTGAAATTAAGAGAAAAATCTATTGCTGCGTTTTAATATTATATTTTGATTTTGGCAAAAGAGGCCTTACACTAATAGTGATTTCTTTTCTAGAATTTAGTTCGCAGAAATTTTTTTGGAATAGAACATAAAAAGTGCTGAACTCTCAAGAAAATTTGTAAGGGTTAAAACGGGGTAACATTTTTCGCAGAAATTAGTGTAAGCAGATTATATATGAAATATACCGTACATTACTATGAAAAGCACATTGTATCGATATTTACGCGGACGAAGTTGCGGGTATTTGCTAGTAATTACTATAATTCTTTTCAAATGGCAACTTGTCTGCCTAGAATTAGATTACTAACAGAACTATTTCTGTAATATGCCATAATTATCGTACAGATATTGCCTTATTTTATGTTCTATACTAACGTTGTACACCAATCGCAACATTTTGGTAATTCTGACTTTCTTATCCATTTCTGTGATAGGGACAACGTTCGCAAAGAAAATTAAGTTCTGCGATTGTAATAAACGTTGGCTCGTGTTACTCGGGAAGCTACTCCCGTATTTTATTTTTAAAAGAAATGGAATTTTTCGTTATAATATAAGGACAGCAGATGAGCTTCAATATGCTTTGGACATGAAATGAATCCCCTAAAATAATTCTTTACAATGATTTTCTCTGATTGCGCAAATTTCCAGCAATCATTGCTCCGATTGTCAAGGAATCGCTCCAGCAGTTCATCTCTCCTTGTGTGATCGTATACAAAAGGATGAAATGAGATTCATACTGGCTCATAAACAGCTGTCTGCTCATATCTTCTTCATCTTCCACGTAATCCTTGCAATCCATGCACCAACAATGTCTGATCTAAGTCGTAATCTCAGAGATTTCTCGCAAATGCAAAATGTAATTTGTATCCTCTTTGACCTGACCATATTACGGTTTATTTCGGTTTGTCCCTTCGAATCCCTACTCATGCTTAATAATTCAGGGCGACAAAGTAGCTTGGCTAGCTGGTCTAAGTATTTATATACCGGCGATGCATACTCATATACACTCGTAGTTCCTAGCCCAAGGCTCATGCATGATGCAAATTAATGTCGGAGTTATACGAAATATTGAACACCGAAAAAGGACATTTCTACTGGTATGTGTGAGTGTGTTGGGAGATTATGAAAGGTTATGGTGCGACCATAATGGCTTCCACCTGATAACCATAAACTAATTGGATGCAGTCGAGTCATAATGCTGGGTGCCGGTGAGTGCAGCTAAATTGGGAAATCAATAGCTTCATATGAAAAGGCTTTGACATCAAATTAGTGCTTAGAGCTATTGGAAAGAGTGTTTTTTCAAGGTCGAGCAGAACGCAGAGTCCTTATTGGCAGTTTGTTTCGCAATGCTCGTGGTATGTAAAATTGTTTGGTTAGTATCCTAGAATAAACCTTTGCTAATGAAGAGTAGAGATCTAAGAGAAGATGTACTGTGTAATGAAAAGCGATTGATATTATTGTAGTGCTCAAGGGAAACCTTTTGATGGAAAGAGCTGAGCTTATTTCTAATTTCTAATAGGTTGCCTGCTTTTATACCGATTTTGAATTTCAATCTCAACCATAACAGAAAATATTATACCTGTAATCGTAGTTTTTTTAATAGTCTTGCTCAATTCGATCATTTCATTTAAATTATATTACTTTACTAGCGATCGCCTGCGACTTTGTCCGCATAAGAATCGCAATAATAACATTTTTTGAGAATGTAGTTATTAAAACATTATGTCGGATAAATAATCTGCTTAGTTCGATGGCTCTTTGAACACAATGCTTTGTATTTTGTAAAAATCAGAATCGTAAATTATTAAGAATGTAAGCATGATACTCGCATTTGTATGGGACAGGCTCGTGATCAAATCAAACCCGTGATTCGAGATCATATACGTGTTGAAGAGCGTTAAGGACATGTGAATAGTTGTAGCTTGTGTTAATTAAAAACATAACAGAATTATGATTGGGCGTAAAGCCCAATCATATCATACTCTAGATGAAATACTTACTTACCTTTTGTTTGGGAGGTGGTAAATGGAGAGGGCGAGGTTTGTAATTTTTGTATGTAACACTGAACGTAGTATATAAAATATTTCATGGTGAATTTAAAGTTTCTTGTTTTCATAATTTTCGAAGAAATTGAAAAATTTTTGTCTCAATTTATGGTATTTGTATAGGAAGTGGCAGAAAAAGTGGGAGATTTTAGATGATTTTGAATCTGCTTATCAACAACCTAATCATATCGCTTTATTTCAATTTTAAAGTCGATAGCTCTCATATGTTCGAAGGAGAAAAACTTTTCTTGAACTTCCAATACAAAAATTTGTATGGGAGGTGGTAGAAGGAGTGAAGTGAAGGCGATGTTTTTTTCAGCATTTATTACAATTATTAAGGGACAATTCTGGCAAAATTTCAAGTTTATACTTCTTATAGTTTCTATGAAAGCTTTGACGGTTTTGAAGAAAACTAATTTAATTCAAATTTCGAAATTGCGTAAAATTTGTATGGGAGGGGGTAGAAGGAGAGAGGTAAAGTTCATAGTTTTTCCAAAATTAATTGCAATTAAATTTCGAAATTTCATGAAATTTGTATGGGAGGGGGTAGAAGGATATATTTCTGTACCCTTGGCGGCTCTGGGCGAGCATTATTTCTTAGCGTTACAAACGGTAAGGCAAACACAATATACTCTCAGATTTCATCTAGAGTATAAATAGCCCTAATAAAATGCCATTAAGCTTAAAAACATAAAAGGACTTCGATTGTGCGTACAGCATAATATGATACTACCGTATAATATGATACTACCGATGAAATCGAAATTTTTGTGATCTTAATAATTTTTGTGTGAGGAGTGATAGAAGGGGTGACAGTACTAAATTAATTTATTTCACATCATGCTAGAGTAGCTATAAAAATATTTTGCACCAAATTTAAGCTTGAAAAACTGAATAGGTACTGAGAAACTTAGTGTATTGAATTTAATAAAATTTAAAATTTGGTAATTTTTCTAAAAACAACTATAATTACCATGCAATTGATGTATTTTAAATTTCAGATCAGTTAGATTCACACTTTTCAAGAAAATCGAGTTTTTGCAAAGTCGTGAAATTTTGTCACATTGTACGGTAGGGAATAGAAGAAGTGGAGCTTATCGATTAATTTTTTCCCCGATATTAATAATAATGCTAATTAGGGATTTAATACAAAATTTTAGCTCGATGAAAGTTACACGTACTGAGAAAATTGGCTTAGAGTATTTCATGAAAAAGTGCAGTTTGTATGGGAGGTGGTGGAAGGAGTGAAGGGTTTTTAGTTATTTTTTGAGGAACAACTATAATTATCATGGAAATGATTTTGTTTACATTTCTGAACAGTAACATTCACACTTTTCTAGAAAATGTAATTTTTGAAAAGTCGTGGATTTTTGTCAGATTGTATGGACAGGGGTAGAAGGAGTAAAGCTACTTGCTTAATTTTCCCTGATATTAATAACAATGCTAATTAACGATTTAGTACAAAATATTAGCTCGATGAAAGTTATACGTACTGACAAAATTAGTAGTATTTCATGAAAAAGTTTAGTTTGTATGGGGGGGTGGTAGAAGGAGTAGGGGGATTCAAATTATTTATATACTTGAAGAAATAATGTATATTAAATTTCAAATTAGTAGCTTTTATGATTTCCATGAAAATTTGATTATTATAAATTTTTGAAAATGAGTCACTTTGTATGGAATGGAGTAGAAGGCGTGAGGAGTAAAATAAAACCTAAAGCAGATTACTTCTCGAGGCAGACCTAGTAATCTATGAAAGTTTCATTACAATCAGCTCAGCCGTTTTCACGTGAAAGCCGAAAAGACAGACAGACAGACAGAGAAAATTTTTAAAAACGTATGTTTCTGCTTAGTTATTGGCGTCATAATAACAATCCGTGTTGTTAAAGACAACCGTGAACTCGTGGCTTCTGTCAGTACGTTTACGTAAACCATTCAAGGTATGGCTCTATGGTTCTATGTCCAACTAAAGGAAAAAACCAACTTATAGCCATTTATAAGCAAATAACAGACAGACACTACAATTATATTTATATGTACAGATTATTGTACTAATAAAGTATTGTGATCGACTTGGAAAAAAAAATTCGCTGCTCTGAAATTTTGTTTTTTCGCGTTTCATGACTAAAATAGCCTAAAAATTCAAAAAAAAAAACAGCCGTTTGTACGCCGTCCGCCGTAATCCGTACGCCGATTTCGCATACACTCCCAAGCCCTTCAAAATAGAAAGCTTATTTTTTGGGAGGATTGTAGATAGTTGCGGTTCTCAGGCAGACCCCCATTTCGGGGGATGTAAGACTTCGGGGGGAGGCGGAGGAGAGCTAAAACCGAAAATTAAGAATTCAAATATCTCAACCATGGTTCCAGTTAGGAAGCTGAAAATTAACATACATATGGAGGGGTTTTTGAGACAAGCTTTAAAAACAATTTAATTTTTTTTATCCAATGGGGTCCAAAAAGGGTGGGGGTGAAAACAAATTGTTCGCCGAATTTTTTTTCAAATGATTGAATCTTCGAAATTAGTTACCGTAAAAAAATCATATTTCGGGACCATTAAGGTGGTATACAGGTCAATCAGAACCAGCTTTAAAAGTGGCTAATTGTTGTAAGGGGGAAAGTCAGGGGAAATGCGAAAAAAAATACTTAAAAATTAGTATCTCGACTATCTTTTAAGCTACGTATTTGAGACTTGGATCATATATTAAGCTATACTACGGAAATATAGAAAAAAAATTCAGAAAAATTCACCGAATTTTATGAGAATTCTTTGCAACTTCGTCTATGAAACTGACATTCTATATAGAGAATATTAGACGTGGGTCAAGCAATTAATTAAAAAATTATTAACATTTACTCACACTTACTATCACCCCTCTCCCCTTCCCCCTCCCTTCAGAAAAACCCAAACTTACACAAACGAATGAAATATTGATTACATGTACTGGAGCTATAGATCGTATTCGCAATTAAGTGTTAAATTGACAGCAGCCCTGCCCTAAAGAGGTTCCACTTGCGAAGAGGGGTTCCACTTATTCTTCCTTAACCACTCTAACCTGCATGTTAACTTTCTATGCATAGTCAACTTGTCCCAAAAATAATAAAGTTGCACCCGACTTGTTGGCAGTTTATTTTAATTAAAGGCGTCGTGCCAACTAGTGGCAGCGATCATATATGGTAAAAAATATTAATAATTAAAATATTAATATACATCTTCATGATTAAGACCTCTGCCGCCGCCAAGTCGTGAAGTAGTTGGCTCGCTCCTGAATTCGATCCTTTGGTGCTGCTCTAAAAGCATTCAACAACAATGTTTTGAGGCTTGACGACGTTTTACCCACATTATTTCAACAAGCCAATTGTACTAGATAAATTTTCTAAGAAAACCGTTAGCAAAACAAAAAAAAATTAAATAAAAGCCCATAAAAGAAAACAGTAATAAGCAAAAATAACATTGAATTGTGATAGCAAAAAACAACACTTGGAAATTCAACGCGAAAACATAATACACGTCCTTATTTAGCAGAGTTATAAGATCGCAAGGAATTATTCAAGACAAAATGAAATGAAATGAAAAGAAAACTTTAAGGACATGTTCGAAGAAAAGATGCGGAAAACATCCTTCGGCCCTGCCAACAAAAGAAAAGCGTTAATAGAAAGACAGCTGTGTCGCGAATGAATAACTGCCAAAAACTTGCTCTCTTCTTCGTAGCGAGCTATTCGCATGGAAAAGAAAATATAAAAGTCCTCTAGGAAACATCGCCGTAAAGTACAAATTGTGCGCCTGACAAAGAAATTGTTCGACACGGATTCCATTAAGGCAGACATCTCGGACTACTTAGCCCGGCATCAGATCAAACGTCGACACCACCCCCTACTCCGACCGCCTGACTATAATACAGATGATTTGAAATGGTAACCGCCCACTGCAATATTTAGTCGGCTCGTCCGTATGAAGAAATCTACTTGTCAATGGACGACATTTTCCAGAATATCGAAATGTAATCGAAAGAAAGAAGAAAATGTGTACTCCCCGCGCCGAAAGACAACGACAAACCATGCCATTGAGGACAAAAACTTTTGAGTCTGTTTGGCGCCACAGCCACCACACATTAGGAACTGGAGCGAAAGGAAGCCTCTTAGTGGCGGAACATTCTTCACAGCGAGACACCGAATGTTCAACCCTCCCATTATGGGATAATAGAAAATCCGAAGAAAAAAAAACTCGAAGCTCTCGAATAAGTCTGGTCGGAAAGTAGGACTAGCAAACTACAGAGAATCGCTATACACAGGGATATTACACTTTCGCCTAGATAACTGCTCGTCCTGCTTGGAATGCTGTCAAGCTCGGGAAACATTACAAGGGCAATTCTCAATAAGAAATGGTTAACGAACTGAAAACGAAACGACTGAAGAGAAAAAAAGAGCCTTGACCTCGTCCTTCCAATAGCAATGTCGCGCTCTAGGCTTAACAAAGAATTGCTTTGCCATCTCGCTAAGATATGATCGAAACTTTCAATGGGCAAAATAAAATATCCAATGATATTGATTGCCATTGTTTTTATAGATTCTATCGCAAGGAGTGAATCTATTTTGCTACACAGTTCTGTTTTTTTTTAATGGCCTTTGGTAATGGCAATTTTCAGTATTATTTTTTTAGGGATATTACAAGGAAAAAGTATTTGCTTATTGATAATGACCAAGAACTTCGATTTGAAGAGCTTAACTAGGGATACTCTTATACCTACTCGAATGTATGTATTCTTGTATAACCGCCAATGATAGTATATTAGAATATGTTGTAAAACGAATCTAATAGTTCGAGCTTTTTCGTTATTGCCTTGATATTTCATCGTCCTTAACGCAAACTTTTCTGACTATAATTGGATAAGGGAATTCAATCAAATTCCTGTGAATACCTCCTATAGGGGCATAAGACAGAAACAACTCTCTTCCACAAGGCGCGATCCTGATCATCGGCCTTTAGCTGATTCCAGAACATGTTTATTCAGATGCCTCTGGCCTCCTGCTCAACTGCTCGCTTCCATGGAGGATTATAATCCAGAGCCTGTTTGGCGATGTTTCGCTCTGGTTTCCTCAAAGTGTGACCGATCCACTGCCGTCTTTGAATCTCAATACTTATTTTAGTCTGTCCAGTTGTACTCCAAAGTTCGTCATTGGAGATCACTTCTGGCCAGAATATTCCTAAAATGCGTTGGAGGCATTGGTTCACGAAAGTTTTCAGATTCCTGGTAAGTCGAACGGCCACTTTCGACGTAGTACAACCATATAACAACACGGATTTGACGCATGCGTCAAAACTCGCAGCTTATAGAAGATATACAGAAAGGGGAAAGGATACCGAAGGCCCAACGAGCTTTATTTAGACGAGCCTCAATATCCTTTTCGGTTCCGCCGTCCATGCTGACAATGCTTCCGAGATAACAAAAATCTTGCACCTCTTCAACATCTTGTCCGTTGCGAACAATCGGTGTGCTTGCGTTCGAACCTATTTGCATGTACTTGGTTTAACGCACATTTATCTTCAGTCTCGCCTCTTTGCATTTAGAATGTATCGAGCGAACATTTGACTTTAAGTCATAATATGCGGCCTTGTCTAATACCCGTGCGCACAGGGAAGCTCTCGGACAGCTCTCCTCTATGCAAGATGTGACACCTTGCATCTTCGTAGGATTATTTAATCATAGCTATGACCTTATCTGGAATATCTCTCCTACGCAAAGCATTCCATATGTAATCTCGCTTAACGCTGTCTAAGCCTTCTCGAAGTTCACAAACATTAGATGTAGTGGCGAACCCATTTCGGCTGACTACTCCTATATTATCCGTAGGCTATTTGTGTGGTCGGTAAAAGATTCAAGTAGAATTCACATAGATTTCAATTTTTTTTTTTTCTACACACTTTTTGTAAACAAATTTGCTTTTGAGGCGGTTGGAGGAATTTCAAATCCCGAAATGATTAAAATAATTCTTTTTTCGTTGTTGTAACAGCAACAGCAAAAAAATCTGCGGCTATGGTACGTCGAATGGTTGTAAATACGTGTGGTGAGGCGGAAAGAACCTGTCACGAACGGTTTCAACCAAGAAGGATTTTTTGCATCGCATTTTCACTGAACATCCATGGCCCGAAGATCAAGCTGTGTATTTGGTGTGGCTAGCTCAGCGCGATGAATTAATAGCTTCTGCAACTGGGTGAAACCATCACAGCAGCTCGCTACCAAACACAACTAATGTGTTTAAGCCGAGCATTGAAGGAAAAACAGTCGCAATACGAGTGAAGAAACGACAAAGTGATTTTGCTGCACGATAACCCTGGGTCACTGTTGTGACAACCTACAGCACAGAAATGGGACGTCCAACTCCTTCCGCCGTATTTATCTAATATTGGTCCTTCCAACAACCACCTATTCCGATCGATAACACATAACCTGGCAGAACAGCACGTCCGTTCTAACGAAGAAGCCAAAAATTGGTTTGGTTTTTGGATCAACGTAAAAGGCGAGCAGTTTTTTCGCTGCAGAATCCTTATGCTGCCTCAAAGATGGGAAAAAATTAGTGGCTAGCGATGGAAAATATTTTGAACAATAATTATGTTGCCTTTTTCTACAATAAAAACACAATTTCTGGAAGAAAAAAACGGTTTTCCATTTGTACTCCTATAATTCATTAACTTAACTCCTCCTAAGATGGTCCCAAGCCGCAAAGAGGAGGAACGAATAGTGGATATAGTTGGACTCGCGGCATAGCTCAAAGACTCTTAACATACCCTATTCAGCTGAAATTTTCCAGCCAGTTCATAGACCTGATCCTTTAGGTTGGGAGTTGGACGATAGGCTAACAACCTGTCCCCAAATAAAAAAACACTTGTTACGCAACTTTGCTTTGCCTCGGATTGGACGGATTCAATGGAAATGACCAGACAAACGAAAAATTAAGCACTTTTTCAGAACCTGGAATGTACAAGCCTTGTTCAAATCTGGAGTACTAAAATCTCTCCTAGAACAAGTTAATAAATTCAACATTAATGTTGTCGCACTCCAGGAGACTAAATGGCTTGGCAGCGAAATAACGGCTTTGATGTCGCACACAATCTTTAAAAGAACCACCGGGAAGCCGTGAGTTTGGAGTAGCTTTTATCGTGAGTAAAACATTTAAACAGCTTATCACCAACTTCAAATCAACCAACGAAAAGTTGTATTCACTCCGCATAAGGACAATTTTTTGAACATCTGGCTTATTGATATGCACGCCCCAACGGAAGACAAGGACGAGGCAACTAAGGATGAGTTTCGACCACAACTTGAGACTCATTGCCCCAAATGATATCAAGATGTGACTCTTACGTGAAGGGTGTGAAGGAGCAGGCTTATAGAGAAACAACCGGAGGGCACAGTCTATACGACATAAGCAATAACCAACGTCTAATCAAAGTTGCCTACAGTAGAAACATCATTGTAAGGCCAACAAGCAAACAGAAGAAGTTGGGGGTCACCCGATAAATGGACATATAATCAGATAGACCACGTTCTTATAGACGAAAGGGCTGCCTGAGCATCCTAGAAGCAAGAACCTTCAGAGCTATTAACTGCGACACTAACCACTAATTGGTCAAGGCCACATTCTATTTGGTCAAGGCCACATGTCGAATAGCAAACAGCGGATCTGCAAAACACCAACCGATATTTAAATTCGACATCGACGGACGAGTCCATCACGGCCGCATACACATCACCTTTAGAGAGATATTTTGGCCAAATACTAACCACAAAGAAATGCCAACAGAGCAGTTACGTTTCTCCTTCAAAACTGGCATTAAGTCCGTCGCAGAGGTGGTTATAAGTTACCAGATCTAGCGAAAGAAGAATGATTGGTTCGATGATGAATGCCGAGATGCAATAAACAAAAAAAAATGCAGCTTAAAAACAATTTACTGAACGACCAACGAGAGTCAAGAATGACACATTTGACGAACTTAGACGATTTGCGAACAAAACCTGCAGAAAAAAGAAAAGGAAATATCTCAATGACGAATTATGCGAAAATGGATGAAGATTTCAGATCCAACAACACGAGATTGCCCTATGCTCTAGTTAAAAAACGGAAACGAGGTTTTCAACCGAAAACGAGTCTTTGTAAGGACACAGCATGAGACATAATTAGTGACATGGAAGAGATAAAAATGGGATGGGAGCAATACTTTCAACTACTACTGTAAAGTAGACAGTAGAAGAAGTGAAGGTGGCCTTAAAACTTAAAAAACAATAAGGCATCGGGTTTCTTCTGAAGAGTGGTGGTGACTGCATTGTATTATGGTGTCGCAAAACTGGAGACATGAAACACTATCTGATGATTGGCACAAGTGTATCCGATCTACAAAAGGGCGACAAACTCTGCTGCGAAAACTATAGAGTGATTTTAAAGCTATGCACGCCTTACAAAATCTTTACAAAGATCATCCAGTCTCGAATTAAACCCCACGCCGAAATCATAATTGAATTCAGAGCCAGATGATCAACTACAGATCAAATATTCACAGTGAAACAAGTGCTAGAAAAATGCTTTGAATATAGCGTCGATGTTCACCAAATATTCGTAGACTTTAAGCAAGCATTCAAAAGTATCGATAGGACTATGCTGTACAACATAATGCTGGAATTATGAATACCATCAAAACTCTTCCGACTGACAAGGCTTACAATGATGAACTCAACATGCCGAGTAAGGATCTAGAACAACCTAACATCAATCTTCCAAACACTATCCTGCTAAAGCAAGGAGATGGCCTTGCACCTACACTTTTTAATCTGGCTTTGGAATATGTCGTAAGAAAACTCCCTGTTGACAACACACTGTTTAAATTATCTCAGAAAGTAGGTTACGCTGAGGACGTAAACATGATGGCCGAGATCACAACTGGGCGCCAAGGAAGTCTTTGTTAGTCTTGACACAACAGCACGAGAAGTAGGGTTACGCATAAATGAAAAAAAATGAATAATGGTAGCAAACAAGATATACTACTCAGTACTTCCGATAATAAAATGTTAAGAAAAACGAAGCTGCCAATCTACCAAACTATGATAAGCTGTGAGTCGGCGCCCTAGAAGACCATAATATAATCCTTGACAAATTATCATCAAATTTCAGTTTTACCCCTAGCGCAATAAAACTTTTGCACAATTTCTTGGATGACCGGTGGCAGGAAGTGCGGGTCGGTGATAATGTCTCTTCTTGTCTACCTGTCTTGCGGGGCGTACCATAAAACTCTATACTGGGACCATTACTGTTCAGCCTCTACATCAATGATTTGCCAAACATTAATTTCATCAATGATTTGCCAACATTCTGAAATATTCATATGTACGCTAAAGATGTTCACTTTTATTTGAATAGACCGGTAGGTCTCATTGATGACTTTGTTGCGCGTATTAATGACGATATCGCAAGAGTCACAGTGTCTCGTCTATTATCCAGGAATTAAGAATCTTGAATCATTAAATTTACCTAGTCTTATGGTACATGTATTGTTTTTAGTACTGTTGTCAAAAATTTAGAAATTACGCTAAACTCCTCTATGACCTGCTGCAATCATGTATGTACCATTTTAAGAAAAGTGTACGGTGGCTTGCGTCAGCTATGGCTTTTCTTTAGCATCTTGCCGTTTATCATTCGACGCAGACGTGTGAAATCCCAAATGATTCCTTTCTTCACGTATGGCAGTTTAATATTTCCTAAAATCGACTCTATTTACTAACGGAAATTAAACGTTGCCTTTAATGATTGCACACGCTTTGTTTTTCTATTGCGACGTCGTGATCATGTTTCACCTTTCAAACACGCTATACTCGGCTGTACGCTGTACTTGAAACGTAAAATTCTCATATTTTTGTTTGGTGTGATTTATACAAGAGAGCCTTCTTATTTGGGTGACTTCATTATAGCCTTGAACTGAATCGACGCCTTAAAGTTCTTATTCCGCATTTTTTTCAAATCTTCGTTTAAGCATTAAGACATTAGAATAACCTTCCTGAAAAAGTTCTGCATGCAGTTGATCCTGGTGCATTTAGAAAGCTTGTATCGACAAATGAATTGCAATTTAAATTTTTTAATTTTTTTCTTTTTTTTCTAAAACTTTTACTCTCTTTTTTGTTTTTCTCCGATACTCATGAACTATTTTAACATACCACTTACAAGAATAACATATTCCAAATTTCAGATCAATAGCTTTTATACTTTTTGAGAAAATCCATTTATTGTCAAACTGCGAAATTGTGTCATTTTGTATGGGAGAGGTAGGGGTGTAGCGATTTGCCCCGTTGTGAAAAATAACGTGTACAAAAGTTAAACCATCTACCATAATGCATTCTCAAGCTAGAGAGCGCGCAGACGGACAACATTTTCGAAATTTCGTTCACCTTACAACCCTTATATTAAAATTTGTATGAAAATTATAGATCGTGTAGTTCTACATTTTGACAAAATTTCAGCTTAATGTCTGTTTTGAATTTTGCAATATAACGGTTTGAAATTTTGAAAAGTGCACCAGTAATATGCTCCCCATTTCGGCCCCAAATTTTATATTTTTCTTGTATACCGCTAGTATAGCTTAATATTATGTTCTAAGTTTCAATTACATAGCTTAAGAGCTAGTGAAGATATACATTTTTAAGAGTTTTTCTTTACACCCCCCTGTAAGAGGGAATTACAATTATTGGCTTCCCTTTTAGTATTATAGATTATATTGGAACTGTATGCCACCTAAATGGTCTTAAAATGAATTTTTTTATATGAAGTAGTTACGAAGATATAATTATTTAAATAAAAAATTATGGCCGATAATTTGCTTTTAGCCTCCCCCCCCCACCTTTTTTGGACGCCAGTGGATAAAAAAATTAAATTGTTTTTAGAAATTGTCCCACAACCTTCTCTATACCTATACTGATTTCCAGCTTCCAATCTGCGTTCGTAGTGGAGATATTAGCAAGTGTATTTTTTGACTCTTTCCTTCCCCCGCATCTCCCGTCCACCTGACACACTCCAAAATTTAGATAATTAACAATCCACTTAAACACGAGCATTCTACTTTTAACGGACACTTAGATATGAGTCCATATGTACGGCATACGGCGGGACGGATTTGTTTTTTTTTTGCATTTTTAGATTAATTTAGTCATAAAACGCAAAAATGCACATACCACAATACTTTATTATTAGAACAATAAAGTAATTAACTTTTGTTGTCATTAAACTTTAAATCTCTCAAAACTAAGCAGTGGAGGTGTGGGTTCAATATTCTCAAATACCTTCGAAAATCGTAGAAATGAAATTCTGCCATTTGGATGGACTAGAAAATTGGGACGGTGAAGCTTACTACGTTGTTGAAGTGTAATTAAATTTTTATGTGAAAAATCTTACGACGACTTGTTCGTAAAATGAAATCTCCAAAGCGCTGATGCCGCAGGATTTTTTTTTTTTTTATTTGAAATCTGAAACACCTACCGTTTTTACCAGTTCTCCCACTCTCTCACACAAGACGCTCTGTAGGCTGCTCAATCTTGTCTTGATAGCTTGTTGCGTCCTCATCAGCAACCTGAAAGATGCAACGAAAACGAAAATTTAGAAAAGACGTATCTCTTACAATGTTGTCGAGCATCTAGTGTCGTATGTCTATTCAACGCCACTGACCTTGTTCTTATGGAACTAAAATTAAAAAAATAGTTTGAGTTATTACGAGGAACTAAAACATGACGTCAATTTCGTCTGGATACGTTTTCGTTTTCGTTGATTGATTTTCTTAACTCCCATTACAACTTAGGGGTTCATACTAACATTTATATAGTTCTGTCGAAAGGAACAGAAACAAAACTATTTAGAAATTAGGCAGACTTTCAATTGAAAAGTTGGAGTGTAGCCTAGTGGGTTGCATGTGGGTCTACAATGCGAAGGTCGTGAATTCAAGTGCCGGTCGACATATAATTCCAGCGCACTGCCTGCTTGGATATAACTAGGAAAATGCAAAAAGTTCGTAGATAAAGGGAGGGCTATCAACCCTTCCACAATAAATAATGAAAAATTTTAAGGAACCCGAATGTCAGGAAGCCAAAACCCAATTCGGATTGTAGTGCCATTGTTGAAGAAGAAATTGAAAAGCATATGGAAGCAAACGATCTCTTCTTCGAGCTCATCTCTGAAATGAATAATGTTCAAAGTTTGAACCCATCAGAGTATGAAAATTCTATATTGAAATAATTTTATCGGGTTTTCACGGTTATTTGCCTCTGTAATTAGAAAGGAACCTCAGAACAAGAATCAATAAGCTTACTTTTATTTCTCCAAGCGTAATACATTATAAAATATTATATAATTTATATTCTAAGATAAATTCAAACATTCTAATGATAATTTCAATATCAAGATGAATCCCTCTGTTTGGCAGAATATAATGTAAGACAATTCAAACATTCTTCGCAGATAAGCACGCGAATTTTCGCTTGCTCATATGTTCGCTTCATATCGAACAGCAAACACCGAGTTTGAGTGAACTTTCATAAGTAAACATTTATCTACTCATATGAATCTCGCGGAAAACTTTATTACCTTTGCGCGCTAAGAAGATCCATGTTTCGCTTCTTCTATCGCGTATCTTACATTCGAGAACATTTGCCATATGTGCTCTCGGTTATACGGAGGGGCGAATGGATCATTTTCGCGAAAATACGAAGGGTTGGTGTTAGCGCCACATGACAAACGAACAGCTAATTCGGTATAAGTTTATTTGGAACTTACCAAGATGTTATAGCGCCATTAAAAGTCAATTTACTATTTGTCATTTCACTATCCTTATCGCGTTTGCTATATACATTCGCCTGGTTTTTCGTTCGTCATTATTCGCGCGGAGAGCATAAATCATCAGGCCATGTGAGTTTTGTTGCGAGATGTTTTATCGCCAAATCCTTATAATGTTGCGCCTCGAGGTATAATTTTACGGTATGAACGCATGTAAAGCGAATAATAATCGATATCGATTCCGGGTGATGATGGTTCTTTTCACCTCTATTTGGCAACATCCTGAACTTATGGATGCTACGTTCGGGGCAGTTTTTGTGATTTATTTAATCCCCGGTTTAAGAATTTTCGTAATGGTGGTTTTAGGGCATTTTGCTGTATGGAATTTTGTCAGATATGTAAGGGATGTGTTCACGTTCTATTTGACAAAGGAGCAAAGTTTTTCAATTTAAATGAAAGGAAAGGTATTTTTGTGGTATGAGTATGGCACAGGATGTGATTTTGGGGTAGAAGATATGTAGATTTATTGAATTTGTTCATTCGTAACCTAATCGAACTCTTTTTGGCCTCACACGAGAATAGGCTAAATGATAGGCACTGCTTGACTTTTATCACCAAACATAGTTTTTTCAACGTTTCTCTCCTACTCATTTTTGTCCTTCCGTTCCCGTTCTTTTGGTAACTTAAAATAACCATCAAACTAGGTTTATTACCTAGTCCAGAGGCTTGGTGTCCATTGATGCAAGTAAAGCATTACTTTCCTTACATTTTACCTCTTCATTGTGTTTGAAAATGTTTAATTTAGCTAATAAGGAAGATGCGATGTGTAAACGCGTGTAAGCATCCTGGAATGTGCTTCCATTTCCTGACTCTCATTCTGTCATTCACACGATATCCTCACCACTTGCCATCGTTTCAAGTACTACCAATCATCGAAATTCCATCATTGATGAAAAAATAATCGGGGAGAAAAATCTGAAGGAGCAGTACTGACATAAATCTCGACGACTTAAGTTTACCTTTATTTATTTGTAGGTAGGCATGGATGAAAAGTGTTGGTCATTTAAAATCTATAATTTTTTGTTCTGAATATGATTTAGACCTCAAGATTGAAAATTTCCACATCTAGAAACTTCGTTTCGATTTTATTTAATGAGAATTCATACATATTGTTGCATATTACCAATCAATTTCCTGTTAAGGCCCACTGAAGGGGCATAGGACAGAATCAAATCTCTTCCACAAGGCGCGATACTGAGCATCGGCCTTTAGCTGTTACCAGGACTTGTTTATTCCACTGGCCGCCTTCCACTGTACTCTCCTCTTGATTATCCTCAAATTAATGCGCGCGTATGAACACCACAAAGAACATTATGCGTCTGGATCAGAATATCAAGGTCTCCAACCAAAAACAAATATACGCACTATCATCAACCGTAAAGAACATCTTGCATTCTTCTCATCGTACTCGACCTTGAGCGTTCCATCAACTAGAAAACTACGCAAGACCCGACCGACAGGAAAAAGATCAGAACAATCCGAACAAGAACGAAATAATTCAGAATGTCGATTGGAATGTTCAACAGCAACAGGGATAAAATTCGGAGACGTTCGGTGACGAACGGCAACGATCGGGTGGACTCGGTTTATGACGAAGTGCTTGAGGGCAAAAAAAAACAACACAGGCGACGAAGAGAAGCGGCCGACTGCGATCGGGTAAACTCGGGCGATGAGTAAATGCTTTACGGAAAACAAAAATAGCTAGACGTATTGGCTCGTATGATCGACAAAGGATTCGAGCAACAATGGAAAGCAATGAACAGCAATTTACATGACAAGGGGATCGAAGACAGCAGCCTGTGGCAAACGAATAGTGAACGTGATACAAACGAATAGAAGCCGATATAAACAGAGAGTTCGTGAAACAGGGCATATGAGTCGAGACTCAGAAGCGAAAGAGTAGTAAAATAAAACTAGTTCGCTTTTCAATTAAATTACAGCAACATTTATTGACTCGCCTTTCAATAATCGCTTTAAATCCTTTTATTCACAGTATATCGCCTTAATTTCGCGCTGCAGACTTAATCGCTTTCCCAACTTCGACTGACTGGTTTAACAAATGCTTGTCCCTTTTATTTCGTTCTCCAAACTTCACACGCGCCTTCTCCGCTGTTTCCGCGACGCCTTCCCTTTTGGGCCGTTTTTTGGCCTTCGCGACTGGGATGATTTTGATCTCGCCAATTGTTTCGCCAAACTGATCTGGAAGTATTTTCTGAACAGGAAATTGATGATCTCCCTCGTTTACAACAGTCACGTCCAGTGCCCTGATTGTCTGTAATTCCAACATTGAGGAACTCTGTAGCTCATACTCTGCTTACTGGGCTCTTCCTTCTGTCACAACCATTGCACGCATCGTAATACTCCGGATTCACCAATCATTTGATGAAACTTGTTTGGCGATACGTCCTGAGCAATGTTTTTTGGTTGGTTTGATTCTACTGCATTCACGTCTTATGTGCCCGACGATGTTTCCACAATCCCAACAACGCAGAGCGGATCTTCGGTGAGTTTCGCTTTGTTCCGACCCGATTTCAAGTAACAATAAAACTAGTTCACTTTTCAATGTGCACAGGAGAGGGCCTAGAACCGATTCTTGTGGACTTCCCGCGGTGACCTTGTAGTACCTTATCTTCTCATCATATTGGTACCTCAAATTCCTTTTAGTAAATTAGATTGAAATTATTCTCAACAAGTAGCATTGTGTGTCCATCCTGGCTAACGATGTCCATATAAGTGACCAATCTGCCGAGTTAAATGCATTTTTAATGTCCAGTGTCACTAGTGCACAATATCTCTTTGCCCCTTTTCGCCATCTTTCTCCTTGTATCGCCTCAGATGCAGTAACGACTACCACTTTAATGGCATCAACAGTTGAACGCGATTTCCTAAATCCGAACAATCTAACAGTGCTCCTTTCTCCTCTGCTAGTACTAGCAGTCTGTTGTTTATAATGCGCTCAAGGGAGCTTCCATGATTCAGGAAAGACTCCTTCCTCTAAATACTTTTGCATCGTTGTTATAAAGATGTCAGGCCTCTTTTGAACAGCAACTTTTACTGCCATGTTTAGGATGTTATGGGGCCCAGGTGTCTTGTTGTTTGATATCTTCCTACACTTCTCAAATAGTTTTCCCGAGGTAATTGCAGGGATAGACTCTATGCTGATCTCTATAGATATGCCACACATAGTAGTTGGACTTTGGAGAAACAGGTGCTCTACTATTGATCTTAGCAATATCGGGCAAGTTATTTGTGGGGATCTATGTCTCTTGAGCCTTGTCATCGCCATTCTGTATGCTATACCCCAAGGATTTATACCCGCTGAGTTACAGAGATTTTGAAATAAATTGCCTTACTTTGTTTAATCACCTGATTTAGGTCTCGTCTCGCCACTTTGAAAGTGTCTAATCGGTCCTGAAAGTCTGCTCTTCCCCTTGATCATTGACTCTCCGTCGGGCTTGTAAGCACTTTGCCCTGAGTGGCTTTATTTCTTCGTTCCACCAGTAGCGTGGTGCACTTTTTCCACTGTTTGTCCTTCTAGGCATCGCTACATCACACGATGCGGTAATAGTGTGCGAGGATCTTTGCTGTTTCGCTTCGCATTGTTATGTTGGCGTTCATCTTTTCTTCGAACATGTCCCTGCCGAAGAGCTTATCTTTCCATTTTGGGTCTGTTAATTTAAGTCGTTTTACGGCTTTTCTTTGTGTTATATCAAAACAAATTGCCTTATGATCGCTGTGGGTATATTCCTTGCAAGGAGGGCACTTCGTATTCCGTAGAAGGGAGTTACTTACGAAGGTTAAGGTTATTATATGATGGAGCCCATTCCTGCTTTGCGAAATGTGTTTGCCCATACATTGAAGTCACCGCCTATGACTACTGGAGTTTTACCGCGTGATCGGCCGTTAAATGATCTAACATTGTGTGGTATTCACTCGTTGTTCAGCTGTGTCGTGCCCAACATCTGTAGAAGTGAACTCCATTAAGTTTTGCTCGTACGAAGCCCTCCGCCACATTTAAAACATTGTCTAAGTAACGTTCGTTCGCGAATGTGGCAGTTGACCCAGTCGATCTTAATTCTTCAAGCTTCTAGCAACTTTCTTGCATTTTTTGCCGTAAGACTGACTGATGCTGTTTGTGTTTCACCGTACGCCTTTCACAGGGATAAGACGTCTGCTTGGGAAACTCCTTCGGCTCCAAACTGGGTTTTGATTGCATCGCTTATGTCATTTTTAGTAGTGACTTAATCAACATCTTTAATTTCGATGATAAAACTGTGCGTGAGGGTCCTCGCACTCGTTTGCTGTGCTACTGCATTCATATCTTCCGTCTCCTTAAGTTGAATTAGGAGCTCTGCTTGCGTCCTTCTAATCATCGATACCACCTTTCCAACTGCTTCCAATTTAGGGTCTGCTTCACTTTGCGTATTATTTGCGCATAAGAAAGTTCTCCCTACGCTTCGATGGCAGATGTGTGTGTGTTTTTTTTTCTGGTGACGCTAGGGAGGTGTAGAATGTTCATTAGATACCAAAAGCCCGTACCATTGTTATGCGCAATTCACATATCTGATTTTGACCTGATTACTAAACCACACCCCACACACAGACTTCCACTAACGCTCCCCGCAGGGCTGCTGTTAGGTATTACTTCGCGGGGCTGGCTAGCATTTTATATTGTGCTCCTTATATTGCATCTGCTCTCCTTCCTTTCTCGATTCTCCGATCCTTTTGCACATTCGTTACGAGTGTGCAAATTTCTATTAAATTTTCCTCTAATAGTTGCAGTTTCTATACACTCGCTTTCTCCAGAGCTCAATGACCAGGATTAGCTTAAGGGCTCTAGTGGTGTCCCATGTCCCGGCACTTCCATCTCTCTCCCCCGAAATTCCCATAACACTACCAAATTTCATCCTCTTCCTAAACCGAGATAACTGTGCAATGCATTATAAGGTGATCCCCTAAATTATAATCGGTGCTATAAAAAAAAAAATGTGGTTTGCAACATAACTATTGATGTTGCCTTTTCCTCTAGTTTTATTTTCCTGACAACAACTCCCTCTTTTTGAATCGAGGCTCAGTATTCAGAAAAGGCATTTGTGACGCCTTTTTGCTCGTGAAGTCCACGCGAATTTTAAATTTTAATCTGTTATCGAGCATAACTCCTAGATATTTAATTGCTTCCTTGGATCTGATGGTTTGACTACTGACCTGAAAGGTCACGTATTCAATTTTCCTTCGACTTGTTATTAGAACAGCCTTCGTTTTGAGGTCAGCTAGCTCTAAGCCGGCGGATTCTATCCAGTCTTTAATTTTTGATATTGTTTCGTTTGTTGCTGACTCTATTTCGTGGATGTGCTTGGCAACAACGGCGATGTCGTCAGTGAACCCCTTTATTTTCACTCATTGCGGCAACGATAATCAAAGAACTCCATTTTACTTAATTTCCCCAGGACTCAGCACCGATCCTTGTGGGACTCCCGCGGTGTGTGTGTGTGCGCGTGTGGAGAATAGTAGACAGCTGAAAATCGTGAACGTTGAGATGTAACAGTGCATATGCAATGAACAATTTTAAATAATGTTATAATGTTGCTAAAGATTTGCTCCTCCGATAATATTACGCCACGCCATTGGCTTAAGCTCTGTGGAACGACAATGATTCTACAACAGTTTCATTCAGAAAGGACCGAGTAGATCGCAGTTTCAGCAAAGGTAAAAACAAGGACATCATTACGTAAGTATGACATTTTATTCTAATTGTTAAATATTTTTCTTTTAACATACTTTATAGTAAATATAAATAACTTTAGAAAATAATCGATGCGGTTTTTTCATCAAAGTGCTTCCTTATCTACTCCTTCATATGGTGATTACATCCCGATTTTGATTTTCTGAAAAGAAGGCAAAGGAGCTATGCATATATTTTTCGACTAAAAATTGGACTACAGCAAATGGGTAGTTAAATTTATCACTCTAACAATAATGCTGTGTTTTATACATAAATGAGTGAATAACTTTTTGACAAGTACACTAACAATGGTGAGTTTGTAACCAAAATGATCTCTGTCAATGGACCATTTAGAAAGAGCATCATTCAACCGAAAATCTATGGAGTAAAATTTGTGTAAAGACCGGCCCTCACATTTTCGGTGTGGTTTCTATCATAGTACCTATACAGTGCTCTATCACGAGCATTAATCAGAAAGAAGCAATGTCACAGAAACAATCAATCAGGAAACAGGAAGATAAATGACACTTCCATCTTACCTTGTTGTAGAAAAGTGCCTTAACGGATTACGGTCATGCATACCCTTCTCTGTTGACCTTTACCTTTGACTTTTCAAACTTTGTGTCCTGTGTAAGCCATAAATTCATTAGTATATCACTATTTCTCCGGGATTCCTTTCACTTTCAGCCAATAATGATCCTAATTCAAGCCAATCATGGCTAAAAGTTTCGAATCTAGTTTCTAGTCAGCTCGATGGTAATATGTTGAGAAATCATCGCTGACCTTTCGTCCTGGAGACATTGCCAACGGTATTTAATTCGTTATTCATGACCGAGCCAAAACCATTTAGATATAAAAATATATCTCGAATCTGTCAATAATAAATGTTTGCCCGTCAGACAGATTTATTTGAATTACTTTTAAGTGCTTCATGTGGAAAATTTATGTTCACTTGGATATCAACTTAAATTCTCACATCCAGTTTCTGTATGAAGTTTCCTTTTTTTCCCTTTCGAGTCATCAGAAAAAAGGAAGCAATTTCTTAAGCTAGTAGATCGATATATTCACATATCCGAGGAATAGGAAAAGAGTTTTTATGAAATCGTATGTAGCCATACTTACTGGATGGATGCTCAAGCACAAGTTACTGATAAAGGCGAACTGCTCTTTATTTTCGAAAAAAGGTTTTTCCATTTAGCCTTTATCGATACGAATAATTTTTCAAAGGTCTCCACAGCGTCTCGTCCACGTCTCCGGGTTTTATTCTACTAGGATAGAGTAACGCTTCTCTTCAATTATAAATTCTCTCAAAGGATTACCACTTTGTGAAATTATGTATGTGAGATAATACAAGCACTATTGGTAAAATACACCAACACGTTAATGCAATCCGAAGGCTTTGAAAGCATTGGATTTCTAAATAGGGTTTTTTTCAATTGGGATGCATAATTGTAAGAAATACTTCGGAGGGAGCAGATATTCCCATAGCTGAAAAGCGTTTTGAAATTGATAAGCCCCAGACTAGGAATATTTTTTTCAGTTCTTTCAAAAAAGGTTAAGCGTAATGATGATTAGGAAATTTCTCTATGGTTCAAGGTAAATAGCTTTCAGGGTTGCGTTTAAAAAACTTTCAAAATCATTTACTTATTTTATTTTTGAAATGCTCCCAATTTCCTCCCACTACTACTATAACCAAAATTTATATTTTTCTTGTATATTACAAGCTTAGCTCAATATATGTTTTAAGTTTCAATTACATAGCTTAAGAGATAGTTGAAATATTATTTCTTAAGTGTTTTTCTTTGCACCTCACTGACCGTCCCCCTTACAATAATTAGCCTCCTAGGCCGTTTTTGGTGGATCTGTATGCCGCCTTAAGGATTCCAAAATATGATTTTTTTATGGTAAATAATTTCGATGATAAAATCATTTGAAAAAAAATTCGGCCGACAATTTGTTTTTAGCCCCCCGCTTTTCGGACGCCAATGGATAAAAAAATTAAATTATTTTTAAAGTTTGTCCCACAACCCTCTCTATACTTATGCTAATTTTCAGCTTCCTATCTGCATTCGTAGTGGAGATATTAGCGCTAGGGCATCATGACCCACAGACTGGCGGAGATTTTAGATAGGTGTCGCATCCAGTAGTTGTAATGGAAGGTGGAGGATAGCTGCAGTACGCTCATTGGCTGGCGCGGCTTAGCTCATCGGCAACCCGGGTGGATCTTACCATCTCCTGCATTGAATAAAATTTCGTACAATGATTATTTAAACATGATAAAAACATAACAGGACTACGATGCGATAATCTCGATGAAAGAGAATTTTTTCGATTTTAAGAAATTTAATATGGGAAGTGGGAGAAGGGTTGACGGCATTGAACTATTATAATTTTTTCACATCATACTAGAGTTGCTGTCAAAATGCGTTATTGAAAATTTAAGATTCACAAATTAAATAGTTACTGAAAAAATTAGTGTATTGGGTTTGTATGGGAGGTGGTAGGGGAATTGGAAGTCTTGGATGATTTCGAAACTATTTATCAGCATCCTTATCATTATACTATTGGAATTTTAATGTTGATTGTTCTTTTATGTGTTGCTTTTCTTGAATTTCTAAAATAGATATTTGTAACGAGAGAGGATAGAAGGAGTGATGCGAATCCAATTTTTTTAGCTTTTATTGCAATTACCAAGGTGGTACAAATTCTATCAAAATTTAGAGTTCCTACTTCTTTTGATATAATCGATATAATGGATTTAACAAAATTATGCATTTGTATGAGAGGGGGCAGAAGGATTATACGGATCGAAACAAAATTTTTTTTCGTTAATGATATTTGAATTATTATAATATTTTGGTATGAGAAATGGTAGAAGGAGTGGGGGATATGGCCCGTTAACGAACTGAAAGTTATTGTTTTCCCAAAAAAATTACATACATGAAATTTCAGCGCGGTAGCTCAAAGCGTTCAAGAGTTATATTGCTGACAAGCGGACAGGCGGTAACTCGGAATCGAGGTTTCGAGCTATAACAAATAATTCTGAGCTCCTGGTGGCACTGTGCGAGCTTTATTTCTTAGCGTTACAAACAGTCTCAGATTTCATCTAGAGTATTCAAGGTACTGAATTTCAAATCAGTACATTTTACAATTTTTGAGAAAAGCCGTTTATTGTCAAATTCCGAAAGTGTGTTATTTTGTATGGCCGGGGGCTTAGGAGGTTGAGCGATTTGGGCCATTCACGAACTTAAGCTTACTTAACGACATGAACAATATTTCTAGCTCAACGCGTTCTCGAGCTAGAGCGGAAACGGACGGATAGACAGACGAACGGACGGACGGATATACAGTTTTGAAAATTTTGAGTGATAATATGAACATGTTTATAATTAATTTTTTCTTTTGCCAACAAGTCGGGCGAAACTTTATTATTCTTGGGACAAGTTAAGAATACGTGGGAAGACAATGTACAGGTTAGGGTGGATAGGGACGACTGTGTCAATAGGGGTTCTAGAGCAGGACTGTTGCCAATTATTTAAAAATTAATCAACAGTTCCAGTACATAGGATCAATATTTTATTCGTTTATATAGGCAAGTTTGACTTTTTATTGAGGGGGAGGAAGGTGGGGCGATAAATGCAGTTTTTTAATTAATTGCTCGAATCACGTTCAAAATTCGCTGTATAGAATGTTAGTTTCAAAGACGAAATTATATTCTCGGTGTATTTTATATTCTTACAACCAAACATTTGTATATGAGGAAGTAGAGGAGGTGAGGAAATAGCAAAACTTGTAATGCAGTTTTGTTAAGATTCTCTTGAAAGGTGTTTGCACAAAAGTTCGTAGCTTTAAATTTGTTGTTTATTTGTCTATTCATTAAAATTTGTCGAATTTATTCTTTTACATGGGAGGGGATAGAAGGGCAAGGAGATTTCAAAATTTTTGATACATTTTTATTTGAAATATTTTTAAAAGTTTTTATATAAAATTTTAAGTTGAAAGCTTTTAGTGGTTTAGTGATAATTGATTTCTTAAAAATGGTCAGAAAAATACATTGTGGGAGGGGATAGAAGTTTCGAAGGTATTTGACTAGTTAATATCTTAAACTTTTAGACATTTTTTTTAATGAGTCTTACAAATTTTCAAGCCTGTAGCTTAAAATTTCTCCTAGTACAGGTTGGGGCCCTCTTTTGGTGGATAAAAGTTCTGTTTCAAATAAATATTTCTTCTTTATTTATATAAAATGGACGTGCAAAATTTTAACTGTTTATTATATTCGACATTTTGGCTCGCCACCTCGTTCCGCTTACACCGTCCCATCTTAAAATTTTTACGAAAATTATACATCATGTAGCTCTACAATTTGAGATAATTTCAACTTGATACCTGTTTATACTCGAGATGAAATCTGAGAGTATTATAAGTTCGCCACAAAGTTTGTTACGCCAAGAAATAAGGCTCGGAGAAAAAATGTCTGTCCGTCCGTGTCCTCTCTAGCTTAAGAACGCGTTGAGCTAGAAAGTTCAAATTTTGTGTACGTCGTTTCTAACAAAAAAGTAAGGTCAAGTTCGTGAACGAGCCAAATCGCTCCACCCCTTCTACCCCCTCCCATACAAAATGACAAAATTTCGCAATCTGACAGTAAACGGATTTGCTCGAAAAGTGCAAATTGACATTGATCTGAAATTTGGAATGTAATACTTTTATGATGATTCTGATCTATTCTATAAAAATAATTTGTGTCTTCCCCCTCCTTCCACCACCTCCAATACAAACTGCACTTTTTCATAAAAAGCTTTAAACCAATTTACTCAGTGCGTATAATAGTTATCGAGCTGAAATTGTGCACGAAATATTTATTTAAAATTATTAGTAAGACCAAAAAAAATGAGATGATTGGCTGTACCTCTTCTACCCCCTCCCATACAAAATCACACAATTTCGTAATTTCACAATAAACGGATTTGCTCGAAAAATATAAATGGAATTGATCTGAAATTTGGAATATATTACTTTTATGATGATATAAATCTGCTGTATAAAAGTTATTTGTGTCCTCCCATTCCAACCACCACCTCCCACACAAACTGCACTTTTTCATGAAATGCTTTAAGCCAATTTACTCAGTGCGTATGAAATTAATCGAGCTGAAATTGAGCACTAAATATTTATTTAGAATTATTAGTAAGACCGAAAAAAATTTAGACGATTAGCTTTACCCCTTCTACCCCCTCCCATACAAAATGACACAATTTCACAACTTTATAAAAAGTCGATTTTTCTGAAAAGTATGAATGCTACTGATATGCAATTTAAAACATGTCAAAAGAATGATGTTTATAGTTATTTCTGAAAAGTAATTAAAAACTCGCCCCTCGTTCTATCACCTCCCATACAAACTGCCCTACTTCAGTACATCCAATGCACTAATTTTCTCAATACCTATTAAATTTTTAAATCCTAAATTTTGCATAAAACATTTTGATAGCAACCTTAACGTCATGTGATAAAATTAGTTCAATGTCGTCACACCCTCTACTACTTCCTCTATAAAAATTTCTTAAGATACAAAAATTTCTCTTTCATCTAGAGTATCGCACGATTGGGCTTTGTGCCCAATCGTACTCCTGTTATGTTTTTAATTTTGCGATATAACTATCGGACCTTGAATAAATTCTCGCTGTTTCTTTTACAAAATAAAAGCTTTATTTAAATTATAAAGAACAAAAACCATTTCATTCAAAGTATTGCCCATCACTAGCGACCACTTTCTCCCATCTTTCTGGCAGGATATGAATTCCGCGTCGGAAAAACGACAAGTCTTTTGAGGCTATCCAAGAACCGATCCATTTTGTAGCTTCTTCATAAGAATGAAAGCGCTGGTAAGCTAGGCCATGTGCCATCGAACGGAATAGGTAAAAATCAGAAGGGGCTATGTCAGGTGAATACGGCGGGTGGGGTAGAACTTGCCATTGAAGCGTTTCCAGGCAGGTTTTCACTGGTTTTGCAACATGAGGCCGAGCGTTGTAATGTAGCAAAATCACTTTGTCGTGTCTCTGCTCGTATAGCGGCTGTTTTTCTTTTAGGGCTCGACTTAAACGCATCAATTGAAGTCGATAGCGCTCCTCCGTGATAGTCTCATTCGGTTTGAGCAGCTCATAATAAATTACACCCTGCTGATCCCACCAAATACGTTCTTTATCCTCAAGTTCAAAATCATTATTTTTGAAGCGTCGAAACCAGTCTCTGCATGTCGTATCCGACAAAGCACTGTCACCATAAGTCTCAACAAGAATTCTATGTGCTTCAGCTGCAGATTTCTTTTGAATAAAGTAGTGCAATAAAATTCCCCGCAAATACACTTTATTTGGCACAAAAGTAGACATTTTCAGAACTAAGAAAAAATTACTTTGTTTACTCTAAAGTGAACTACCATACACTGAAATTTAAGGTTAGATACACTACTGCCTTGCATGTGTGTTTCCATTCAAAATTCCACGAACGGGGTATTGCTACTGCCATCTTTGAAGAAACAGCGAGAACTTATTCAAGGTCCTAATACAAACCGTAGTATAGCTTAATATATGTTTTGAGTTTAAATTAAATAGCTTAAGAGATTGTGGAGACATTTGTTTTTAAATGTTTTTCTTTGCACGCCCCTGACGCTCTCACTTACAATTATTGACCTCCCTTTTAGTAGATTATATTGGAACTGTAAGCCACCTAATTGGTCTTCAAATAAGAATTTTTCGGATCAAGTAGTTCCGAAAATTTAGTTATTTGATATAAAAATTCGGCCAAAAATTTGTTCCCCCCTCTCCATTTTCGGACCCCAATGGATAAGAAAATTAAATTATTTTTGAAGTTTGTCCCATAACCTTCTCGATATCTACACTGATTTTCAGCTTCCTTTCTGCATTCGTAATGGAGATATTAGCTAGTGCAGTTTTTGACTCTTTCCCTCCCTCCGCCTCCCTCTTCCACCTGACACTCCACAAAATTTAGATAATGGAGCTCACTAACCCAATTAACAATTCACCCAAAAACGAACATTGTACCTTTAACGGTCTCGGAGATATGAGTCCATATGTACAGCGGAGCTACGATGTAGCCTAGCGAGTAGCGTGTTTGTCTACAATGCGAAGGTCGTGAGTTCAAATCCCGGTCGACGCATAATTCCATCACACTGCCTGCTTGGGTATACCATGGTCACCTCAATCTACGAAAATGAAAAATTCGTAGATAGAAGGTTGTGCGAAGGTCTAACAACCCTTCCACAATAAATAAGGAAAAAATGTTAGGGAACCTGAAGGTCAGGAAGCCAAGGCCCGATTTGGGCTGTAGCGCCATTGTAGAAATGTATAGCGGATGGCGTACGGACGGACGGATTTTTTTTTTAGGCCAATTTAGTCACGAAACGCAAAAAAAAAAATTTCAGGGTAGTACATTTTTTTTTTCTTTTTTGTGTCGATCACAATACTTTACTATTAGAATAATAAAGTAAAATAGGGAGAGAGTCTTAATGACCTAATACAATATATTAGTGGCTGAAGGTCCAGAAAAAAAAACTCAAGCATCAAATGATTCTCGTACGAAGAAACTCAGTGTGGGGGGTATAGTGATCCAAAGGAGAGGACCGGAGTCCGTACCAAACACGAAAGCTCCGGGGTGACCAAATGAAGGGCTTCGTTTGAGCAGCCCTACTTTTCAATCATTTTCAACTCCACTGCCGTCTTCCTGAACAATCCATGTTTCGGCGGGAGTTCATGCTATCCTTGCCTGAAAGAGGATGGGAGTGCTTTGTCTAAAGTCATCGTTTAACATGTTGCTAATCATTTCTGTTTATTTTCTTGATAATATCGACTTAATGACTAATATACAGGATACACTTACTATTAAGTAGTACCCGTACAACTAGGCGTAAAGTAGCTTTATCCATCGATATAGACAAATTCAGACCTTTATAGTTAGTCAACGGTTTAGTAATTCGTCGATATCATTGTCATTGACTTAATAAATCTTTGCAGAGATCTATATAGCTTGGTTGTACGGGTATCGCCAAGAGATGTATTCATAGCCACTTTCGTCCCTATCCCTTGATTCCCAAAAACCAATATCCTCCCCACCTCACCAGAGCTGTGCTTCAGTATAAAAGGGTATACTGTGGCTTAAGAGACTGCTGTTGCGTGTGCCCTGTTTCGCCCGTGATGGATTGCTAATGGAATGTTAATGACCGCACCCATAAACCAGGGTGATATGATGACGATGGTACTGGTACATGCCCGGAATTCCCATAGGCCAAGCATAATTGCCTGACAACGTTGACTGATATCGATTAATTACCGTTGTTGTAGTCTCCGTGGATTCATCCTCCGAAAGGACCCTCCGCTCATGCAAGCAGAAAAAAGAATTCAATTCACTATGGAACAAGTAGAGAGCATGACCGGTAGCATACCTTGTAACTTTTGCCGGCAAAGCGCTTGAACACCAGTGGCGCGATCTGCAGGACTTAACTGGAAACTGTTGTTACTCGTATGTTGCAAATCGAAACCTCCTGCCAGCGCGTCGCCAATTAGGAAATTGAGTTTTCTTCGAAACTATTAAAGGTATCAATCTGAAATTTAGGTCAAAGTATAACAATATATATACCATTAATATCTGATTCCCTTACTCCTTCTACCACCACCCTTGTTCTATTTTAAAAAAATTGTTTTTTCGATTTTTATTGAAACTACCAAAGCTGGAATGAAAAATTTTTGTCACAATTAATTTTATTATAATTGCAATTAGTTTCGAAAAATTATCAACTTCACCTTATTCTTTCTACCCCCTCCCATACAAATTTCAAGAAATTTTGAAATCTCAATTTAATAGTTTTTCTTCGAAACTATAAAAGCTATAGACTTGAAGTTTTGTGGAAAGTACAACAATAAAAGTATCATTGTCGACGAAAAATTTTATTTTGTTCCGTACACTCCTTCTAACCCCTCCCATACTAATGCAAAATTTTGTTAAATGATCAATGCAAAATTTTGCTAAATGAATTATATCGATTTCTACTAAAAAGTAACAGAATTTCACCCTTAATAAATAATTGCAATAAATGCTAAGAAAATTATCAGCTTCATTTCACTTATTCTATACAAATATCTATACATCTGATACCTGTCGACTTTAAAATTATAACAAAGCAATGTGATTAGGATCTTGACAAGCAGATTCAAAATCATCCAAAACCTCCCACTTTCTCCGCCACCTCCCATACAAATGCCATAAATTCAGACAAAAATTGTTCAATTTCTTCTTAAATTATGAAAGCTACAAAGTTTAAATTCAGCATGAAACATTTTGTATACTACATTCAGTGTTATGTACAAAAATTACAAACCTTCCTCCTCTGCTTTTACCACCTCCCATACAAAAGTCACTATTCATTATTCGATTTGAGATGAAATATTTTCCGGTACATTGAACTCTTTCTCATTTCATCTAGAGTATCATATGATTGGGCTTCATGTCCAATCATAATTCTGTTATGTTTTTTTAACGTTTAGATGCTTTGACGTTCTCCAACAAATTAATATGCGATATGTATATTGTGAATGGTGACAATTAATACCATATATGTAGTTACATGAATTTCACAAAAGTATTATCGTGTTTTAATAAATAAAATAAACTGCCAACAAGTCGGGCGAAACTTTATTATTCTTGGGACAAGTTGCGGATGAAAGGAAAGTCAATATGCAGGTTAGAGTGGTTAGGGAAGGCTAAGTGAAAGGGAGTTCTTGGGCAGGACTGTTAACAATATTTCATTCGTTTCTGTAAGTTTGGGTTTTTATGAGGGGAGGAGTAGGGGTAATAGTAAGGCTGGGTGGATGTTAATAGCTTTTTAATTAATTGCTTGAATCACGTCCAATATTCTCCGTATAGAATGTGTTTCATAGACGAAGTTGCATAGAATTTTCATAAAATTCGGTGTATTTTACATTCATGAAACCGAACATTTGTATGGGAGGGGGTAGAGAATATAGGGGAATCGTAAAATTTGATACGCAGTTTTATTTCGCGTCTCTTGTAAGGTGCTTGTATAGAATTTCAAGTTCGTAGCTTTTAGTTTGTTGGTTATTAGTTGATTTAATAAAATTGGTCGAAATCATAGTTTTGTATGGGAGGGGGTAGAAGCGCAAGCGCGATTTCAAAACTTTTAAAACAACTTCATTTGAATTATTTTTATAAGTTTTTGTGCCAAATATGAAATTGATAGCTTTTAAGAGTTAGCTGATAACTGATTTCTTAAAAATGCTCGAAAAAATAATTTTGTATGGGAGGGGGTAGAGGAGGTAGGGAAATCGTCAAACTTGTGATGCAATTTTCTTTCATTTTTGTTGTTAGATGCTCGTACGAAATTTCAAGTTCATAGCTTTTAATTTGTTGGTTATTAGTTGATTTAATGAAATTAGTCGAAATCATACTTTTGTATGGGAGGGGGTAGAAGGGCAAGCGCGATTTTAAAACTTTGAACGCAATTTCATTTTAATTATTTTTGTAAGTTGTTTTGCAAAATTTGAATTTGATAGCTTTTAATGGTTAGGTGATAATTGATTTCTTGAAAATGGTCGAAAAAATAATTTTGTATGGGAGGGGGTAGAAGTTTTAAGGGTTTTTGACCAATTAATATTTCGTATATTTAGGGATTTTTTTTAAATGCATTTCGCAAATTTTCAAGTTTCTACCTTAAAATTTCACTCAAAAATTTTCATTTTATGTGTTTTTTTCAATGCACATGAAACACCTTGTGCACGTTAGACCGGGGGAGTCGGTTTATAATAAATATGGATCAAGTTAATATTATTTTTCTATGTACATTAAATATAGGTATTCACATGCAAAATTTTAACTTTTTACCTTTCACTAGAGCCCTAAAAAAATCACTCAAAATTTTCGACATTTTTGCTTATCATCTCCCTCCCCTTAGACCTCCCAGCTTAAAATTTTTACCAAAATTAACCATTATGTAGTTCTACAATCTGACAAATTTTTGATTTAATATCTGTACTATTTTTTGAGATATAAGGATTTGTAATTTTGAAAAGTGCGCCATTTTTGAAATGTTCCCCATTTCCCCCCACTACTATTATTTCGACATGTTATATTTTTTTTGTATTTGCCTAGTATAGCTTAATATACCTTTTAAGTTTCAATTACATAGCTTCAAAGATAGTTGAGATATTAGTTTTTAAGTGTTTTTCTTTGAACCCCCCCTGACCCTCCCCCTTACAATAATTAGCCGTTTTCTGAGCTGGTTCCAATGGAACTATATTTCACCTTAACGGTCTCTAAATATAATTTTTTTACGATAAGTAATTTCGAAGATATAATCATTTGAAAAAAAAATTCGGCCGACAATTGGTTCTTAGCCCCCCCTTTTCGCACCCCAATGGATAAAAAAATTAAATTATTTTTAAAAGTTGTCCCACAAACTCGTCTATATGTATGTTGAGTTTTAGTTTCCTAGCTGTTATCATGGTTGAGATATTTGAATTCGTATTTTTCGGTTTAAGCGCTCCCCCCGCCTCCCCCTGAACCCGTACACCCCCCAAAATGGGTATCCGCCTGAGATCTGCAACTATCTACAATCCCTCCAAAAATGAACTTTCTATCTTGAAGGGTTTGGGAGTTAATGTGCGCTGAGCGTACACGTCGGCGTACGGCGGACGGCGGACGGCGGACGGCGGACGGCGGACGGCGGACGGCGGACGGCGGACGGCGGACGGCGGACGGCGGACGGCGGACGGCGTACAGACAGACGGATTTTTTTTTTTTGCATTTTTAGGCTAATTTAGTCATGAAACGCGAAAAAAAAAAATTTCAGGGTAGCAAACTTTTTTTTTTTTTTGTGTCGATCACAATACTTTATTATTATAATAATAAAGTAAAACTAATCAAAACAAAAGTATAAATGAATAGGAAATCCTTGAACACAGTAATCTATAAAGAACCTAAAAATGACGTGTTGAAATCGGTAGGTAGACTTGAATTATTAAATCCAAACTCTTATTGCACGAAATTTATTTATGGCAAAACCAAAGCCTCAAAAATAGACAAAAGAATAAACCTTTGGGCAAAGTTACAACCCATCAGTAATCGCTGAACTCCCCGTCATAGACGTATGGACCTCTACCAACTTTGACCTTTACCTTTAGATATTTTGATTGACAGAAGGTTCCACGTGGAAAGTGTCGCATGAAATTGAGCAATTTGGCCTAGGTAACGATGCCTACGAAAAACAATGAGGCGGTTTCCTTTTCGTCCTAATTTAATCATATCAATTGAGAGCTGTATGCATTCTCGTCGGGTTTCGTATATCTACACATATGTCACACTATCCTTACTCGTACTCAGTGAATTTATGGCTAAGCAAAGGAACTATTTCGGTTTGGTTAAAGTAGCTGACTACTTTATTTCATCAATTATGCATTTCACATATCACTTCAAGATTCGAATTGCTGAAATGTTGTAATAAATTACATAAATTGGTTGCAAATAGTAAACAAAATATATTGCTAACGAAGATAGCTTCTCACCATACGTGATTAGAATTAACGCATTAAATGCTCTTAACTGCACGAATTGATTGCATTCGCAGTATTAATATCTGTCTACAGATTGGAATAATAATGGATTGATTGAAATGTTTTGGTTATGTGACAGAGAGTATGAACAAATTAAATTATAGTTTTAGATACAAAATACTTTGGCCGAAATATTTCAGCAACTCTGAGTTTACCTAGACTCCACTCACGACGAAGACTGTAATTGAGTCCGGCTGTCAGCATACAACTCCAGTGAAATGGAAAGGGTTGGAAGGCAATGGTTAGCAGAATTAATTCGCTTCCCTTTTTTTAGTAATATTCCGAACTGGTTTGATATTTGTACGAAGTGGGTAGAATACCGACTGCAGAAGAAGTCGGATTAGCTTGCAAAAACTTAGGCAGAGGGCTCATCAAGGATATGCAGCTGACTAACGCGATATCATCAAAATATGGTCAATCCAAAGCGATCTTGGATCTCATTAAGTATCCTGTCCAACTGAACTTTCAATATTCTTGTATTTCTGGCCTTAAAACACCCGCAATGCAAAACAACCCCATTACCAATTGGCATGCAAGTAAAAGCGATGTGTAATCTAAGCTGGCCAAGGCTTTACAAAAGTATTGAGCTGAAACCTTTCATTTCAAAAACCTTTAATTTTTATGTTGTTCCATAATACTTTCAACGATCTCTTCCAACGAAAGTCAGACATTGAGCCACAGTTCAATAGTTTTTCAAATTTTTCTGTCGCTGATAAGGTAAGAAGTAAAACTGCTAAAAAAATTCATAGCATACATCTTGGAACAAAACTCTTTATCCAAATATCACCGATAACTTCAAGTGGCATTAAAGTGTAAAGTGCTCTTGAGTCGATTCTCCTTTCCAGGATAACATCGTAAAGTGCCAACACCATTACACTACATCGTCCAGATCCACACGAGAATATTGAACTGGGTTGAAGCGATTTTATGACACTCGTAGTACAAAAAATACGTTTTCTCCTTTTCCATAAAAAAAAAAACTAGCAATGCCATTAAGAGCCTAGCCAGTTTCACTCCTCGGAATTTTTGCATGAAAAATTTTCGTGGTATTCAAAAGTTGGATGAAAGCCAAATTGCTACAACTCTAGCGGAAATACGATAAAACTTAGAGAGTACTAGTCGAGATTACTACCCCTGTTACGTACACGTAACACACTAAAAAGTTCAAGGGAGGTCCTGTGAATGGAGTCACATTCTATGAGAGTAAGTCGCCTTATCTTTCATGTTCGAGCACTTTATAACGTTCAGTTCGGAAAGGACACCACTAAGTAGTGGCCAGTATAAGTACTTCTCTGTTAGCCAAAAAGAAGTCCACTGTATATATTTGTGTCATAATATGTTTCGGCTTTTGTGGCATTAGTCACCACACTCTGCAGAATCAATTGCAATACTTAAAGCCAATGTGCAGATTATGCAAAGTTTTCAACCGATTTCAAGGATTCGTGCAGTTTTTTTTTAGAGCGTTAAATTTAATATGAAACTCTACAGTATGCTACATTGTGATATTGCAGTAAAGCTAGTAAGAAATTATGTTATTTAACAAAAGCTTAATTTTCTTTTTATATTCCGTGAATATCCTCGGTGGGACGAATTACGTGCGTTTGATCAAATACAGAGACTAAAAGCCCAGAAATGTTTGTTCGTCCCGATCCAGGAGGAATATTGACCGACAGAAAAATGTAATATAAATATTTCCCTCCGGACTCAGGCTATTCAATAAATGAAACTTGGCTACATGGTTTCTGCATGCTTTTTAGTTGTGTACATGTACACATGTCGTTCGCAGAGATAGCCCCATCATCCTTGTTTACATTGGGACGTGTTTTAATCATAACCACACACTCTTTACTCGGATGTGCAAATACTACTTTCAATATAACTCGTATAGATCCAAACAGAAATAAACGAACGAAATGTTCAAACATTCCAATGATGAAGAATTCGTATTTATAAATTTTCGCCGAAAAAATATGAAAACGAAAATATCCTTTCTCATCGAGCGTCTAGCAAATGAAGGATCATCATCATAAATCCTATTGAAGAAATAATATCTAAGAAATATCTTACATAACGATGAGCTCTATTTAACAAAGAAAATGGAAAAATAAAGGACATCAGAAGGTAGGTATGGCCAATGTCTAGAAAACAACAATCTTATACAGCACTCAAAGCTATCTCAGTTATTTATGATGAGAGTTTTCGGACGCCATTACCAATTTATTAAAGAGCATTAATGTTTCTTCTTGGAATTTTATTCTATTTTTATTGCCACGAATTGTTGAACTAAGAGCTTTTGTTCATTAATGAAATTTATCTAAGGTCGTTCTAAATAGGCAAATATTCTTATTTTGAATTAAGATTAGGAAGTGCATTGAAAATTTTTGTTACTACATGTTAAATCTAGAATTTTTGGTTAGAATTTTTTTTTATTAATAGTTTTCTCGTCTCCATAATATCTGGAATTTGAATGAAATTATTGAATACGATTGATAATTTTGTGTGCAGTTCAAAAGCTCTTCATCTTCACGCTCGATTGTCTTCGTTGCCTTAAAAAATTTTGGTGTGCACCAGATATTTGTTGACTTCAAACAAGTGTACGATAGTATCGACTGGCGCGCACTGTATAAGATCATGCTGGCGTTTGGAGTCCCACCGAATAGAAAATGATCTGACTTCCAGTTTTAAAACAACTTTGGATCAAAAAGAACTCGAATTCATTGATTCTCCAATGGAAACCGGTCCTTTATTGGACTTAGCAGGATGTTCGGAAGCGCCGCATTTGATTTCACAGGACGAACTTAATGACTGAGTTAGAGATTTATATCTCTCAAAATCTCAGTCAGAACTCTTTGCATCCAGATTAAAAGGATTGAATCTTCACCGAGTGACGTGGACATAACTTTCTTACCGAAAACTCGAAAAAAAACCTCACACATTGCTTTCTTCAAGAAGGGGATTGGGTATGCTGCTCAGATGTCAACAATTTGTTCCGCATTAGTTCAGAAACATGATCCAAATGAGTGGCGCCTAACTCAGTTTCAAGACAAATCCATCTGTACCTGTAGCTTATGCAGTTCTTATGAAGGAATAATACGAAAACATGCGAGTTCTTTTAGAACATATCAGTTACTCGTATGTATAATGAATAAGAGTGATCGCCCATCTTCTTGGAATGTAACTAGGGTACACCAAATCCTGTTGTTTCCTTCGTGAATGGGACAGCCGTGCGCGATATCGTCATTATGTACAGAAGAAGTGGCCACTACGTCCGGCACTAACTTCGGGACTTAAAAACGTCACCAAAAGGATATTTCTGCCTTCGGTAAACGATATCAAGGCAAATGGAATACCAGTTTGCTTGCTGATTATTGCTGGACATTATTAAGGGATGCTCTAAAAACAAAATATCGCCGTAAAACATCTACAACATCATTCTGGGGTACATTTAAGATTAATAATAATACTTGTATCGTTATACAATATTTTCTTAGAAAACAAAAATGCCTTATAACCCAAAAACTAAGGGTGATAAAAAAAAATCGTAGGCCATTTTCAGCAAGTTTTAAACAATGAACACCTTGTTTTGTCCATGTCACAAAAAACATAACAGAATTATGACTGGGCGTAAAGCTCAATTATATGATGAAATAGGAAAGAGTTTATTGTACCGGAAAATATGTCATCTGAAATTCTTTCGAATAGTGAAAAGTGACTTTTGTATGGGAGGTGGTAAAAACAGAGGGGGAGGTTTACAATTTTTGTATGTAACACCGAACGTAGTATACAAAATATTTCATGCTGAATTTAAAGTTTGTAGCTTTCATAATTTTCGGGGAAATTGAACAATTTTTGTCTGGATTTATGGCATTTGTATGAGAGGTGGCAGAGAAAGTGGGAGGTTTTGGATGATTTTGAATCTGCTTATCAACATCCTGATTACATTGCTTTGTTACTCATATGTTCGAAGGAGAAATACTTTTCTTGAGTTTTCAATAGAAAAATTTGTATGGGAGGTGGTAAAAGGAGTGAAGCGAAGTTCAAATTTATTTTTATTACTTATTGCAATTATTAAGGAACAAATTGTGGCAAAATTTTAAGTTTATAATTTTTCTAGTTTCAATGAAAATCGATTAAGTGCATTTACCAAAATTATCCAATTGTATATGGGTGGGGGTAGAAGGAGTATTCGAATCAAAACAATTTCTTTATGAATGATATTTATAACAGTATACTTTTCTCAAAATTTAAAGTTGATAGCTTTGACGGTTTTAGAGAAATATAATTTGATTGAAATTCCGAAATTTCGTGAAATTTGTATGGGAAGGGGTAGAAAGAGTGAAGTGAAGTTGATAGTTTTTTCCGAAATTTGTTACAATTGTAATAAAATTAAAGAATTGGTTCTTTTAGCTTTGCTAGTTGCAATGCAATCCGAATAAATGCGGTTTAGAAACACAATACACTCACAGATTTCATCTAGAGTAAAAAAGTTAATTTTTGTTAACCAGTGTTATAAGTATATACAACTAGCAATCCCCCGCAACTTTGTCCGTGTAAGAATCGCAATAATAAGCAATTTTTGAGAATGTTATTAGTATTATGTGGGATATATAATCTGCTTAGTTTAATGGCTCTTTGAACACAAAGCTTACTATTTTGTTGGTATCAGAACCATAAATTAATTAGATTGAAACCATGATACTCGCATTTTTTCGATACAGGCTTGTGATCAAATCAATCCCGTGATTTGATATCATATACGTATTGAAGAGCGTTAAGGAAAAGTGAATAGTTGTATTTATGTTCTGGAAGTTAAGAGAGATCTCCCTTCGCACGAAGCTGCGAGTTTTTGACGCATGCGTCAAATCCGTGTTTTTATATGGTTGTACTACGTGGAAAGTTACCGTTCGACTTACCAAGAAACTACAGACTTTCGTGAACTAATGCCTCAGACGCATTTTAGGAATATTCTGCCCAGAAGTGATCTCCAACGACGAACTTTGGAGTACAACTGGCCAGACCAAAATAGGTGCTGAGATTCAAAGGCGGAAGTGGCAGTGGATCGGTCATACTTTGAGGAAACCAGAGCAAAACATCGCAAAACAGGCTCTGGATTATAACCCTCAAGGAAGATGCCAGGTTGGTCGACCATGTAACACATGGAAGCGAGCAGTTGAGCAGGAAGCCAGAGAAATAAACAAGTCCTGGCAACAGCTTAAGGCCGATGCTCTGGATCGCGCCTTGTGGAACAGAGTTGTTTCTGTCCTATGCCCCTATAGGGGAATTTGATTGATTGAATAGTTGTAGCTTGTGATAGTTAAAAACAATAGCCCAAATAATATATCATTAAGCTTAAAAACATAGCAGGACTACGATTGTGCGTAAAGTCCAATCTATATAAATATAATTGTAGTGTCTGTCTGTGATTTGTTTATAAATGGCTATAAATAAGTTTTTTGCTTCATTTTAGCAATAACTAAGCAGAACTTAACGTTTTTAAAAAATTTCTCTGTCTGTCTGTCTTTCCGGCTTTCACGCCAAAACCGCTGCACCGATTGCAATGAAACTTTCACAGATTATTAGCTCTATCTCTGGGAGTAATCTGCTTTAGGTTTTAATTTTCTCCCCTCACGCCTTCTACCCCCTCCCATACAAAGTGACTCATTTTCAAAAACTTATAATAATCAAATTTTCATGGAAACTATGAAAGCTTTTAATTTGAAATTTAAAATATATTATTTCTATTATAAATGCAATCTTCAAGTATATAAAAAGTTTGAATCCCCCAACTCCTTCCACCACCTCCCATACAAACTAAACTTTTTCATGAAATACTATACTCCAATTTTCTCAGTACGTATACCTTTGATCGAGCTAAAATTTTGTATTAAATCTTTAATTAGCATAATTATTATTATCGAGAAAAATTAACCGATTAGCTTTACTCCTTCTACCCCCTCCCATACAATCTGACACAAATCCACGACTTTGCAAAAACTCGATTTTCTTGAAAAGTGTGAATCTAACTGATCTAAAATTTAAAACACATCAATTACATGGTGATTGTAGTTGTTTCTAGAAAAATTACTAAAAATTCTCCACTCCTTCTACCACCTCCCATACAAACTGCACTTTTTCATGAAATACTCTAAACCAATTTTCTCAGTACGTATAGCTTTGATCAAGCAAAAATTTTGTACTAAATCTTTAATTAGCATAATTATTATTATCGGGAAAAATTAGCCGATTAGCTTTACTCCTTCTACCCCCTCCTATACAATGTGGCACAATTCCACGACTTTGCAAAAACTCAATTTTCTTGAAAAGTGTGAATCTAACTGATCTGAAATTTAAAAGATATCAATTGCATGGTGATGATAGTTGTATCTAAAAAAATTATCAAAAACCCCCCACTCCTTCTACCGCCTCCCATACAAATTTCACAACTTCACTAAATCCAATGCACTAAGTTTCTCAAGTTACCTATTCAGTTTTTCAAGCTTAAATTTGGTGCAAAATATTTTTATAGCTACTCTAGCATGGAGTGAAAAAAATTAATTTAGTACTGTCATCCCTTCTATCACTCCCCACACAAAAATTCTTAAGATTACAAAAATTTCATCGGTAGTATCATATAATGGGGTCTTACGCACAATCGAAGTCCTGTTATGTTTTTAAGCTCAATGTCATTTTATTTGGGCTTTTTTCAATTATCTCAAGCTACAACTATTCACACGTATACATATGATCTCGAATCACGGATTTGATTTGATCACCAGCCTCTCCCATTCAAATGCGAGTATCTTGCTTTCATTCTTAATAATTTATGGTTGTGACTCCAACAAAATACAAAACATTGTGTTCAAAGAGCCATTAAAGTAAGCGGTTTAAATATCCCATATAATGTATTACTAACTACATTCTCAAAAATTTGCTTATTAATGCGATTTTTACGCGGACGAAGTCGCGGGCCTTTGCTAGTCATATAATAGATGAAATCGAAATTTTTGTGATCTTAAAAAATGTTGTATTGGAAGTGGTAGAAGGGGAACTAATTTGTTTCACATTACACTAGATTAACTAAAACAAAGTTTTGTTCCAAATTTGAGCTTCAAATATTGAATAGATACTGAGAAAAAAAGTGCATTATTTCTAGCGAAATTGTGCATTGATATGGGAGGTGGTAGAAAGAATGGGGAGTTTTTAGTGATTTTTCGAGAAACAACTACAATTATCATGTAATTGAAATATTGTGAATTCCAGATCAGTAACTTTCATACTTTTCAAGAAAACCGAATTTTGAAAAAGATGTGTAATTGTGTCACATTGTATGAGAGGTGGTAGAAGGGGAAAAGCAAGTCGGTTTACTTCTCCTCATTAAGGATTAAGTGCAAAATTTGAGCTCGATAAATGTTATACGTAATGAGCAAATTGGTTCACAGTATTTCATGAAAAGTGCAGTTTGTATGAGAGGTGGTGGAAGGTGTAGGGGGATTCAAATAATTTGTATACCATAAATCACATTCATGAAAAAAACAATACAAACTAAATGTCAAATTATTCGCTCCTATGGTTTTCAAGAAAAGTAGATTATTATAAGTTTATTTTTGAAAATGAGTCATTTTGTATGGGGGTAGAAGGCGTGGGGGTATTGAAATAAGACCAAACGCAGATTACATCTCGAAGCATACCTAATAATCTGTGAAAGTAAAAGAAAACTGTCAATCCATTTGTTAAAGGTAGTATTAACACATATGGCTATGAGTTTTACTAATCGACCTTTGTGCCAAACTCAGCCTTCGCAATATCAAGAGCCAGTACTTGACCTTCACCGTATTTGTGAATGCACAAGTTTCCACGTTCAGTCAGATAGACTAGGATATATCCAATGGATAACCCGGAACGGATCCCGTATTGGCGATCATGGATAAAATGGTCTTCAATGTAACTGACTAGTTTGCGATTGATAGCCGTTTCCATCACATTTTATAGCACTGAAGTAATAGCTATAGGGCGGTAGTTGGAGGGAATCGCTTTGTTTCCCTTCATATTTGGAAAGTGTCCTGAAGAGAATGACAAGGAAGATAGAAAAGCAGAGAGGGAAAACATTCTTAAGTGTAATAGGGGAATGCCATCAGGACCAGCAGATTGTGAATATTGAGCTTCTTGAGTATCTTGGTGTTCGAAAGTGAATAGGTGGAAGTTAGAAACCAGGTCGTTTGCGGTGGAAGAGATTGATTTAATGGTGGAAGCTTAGAGTTTCTTGTGAAGATCGCAGCCAGAAGACTAGCTTCCTCAATAGGATTCGTAATAATTCGGCCACCGTCTGTCAACGGAGGTGTGGAAGATTTTATGAAGTTGACCGTTTTAACGAATGACCAAAAAAGATCTTGAGCCTTTTGGGGTTTCAAGGATCTTCCGACTTTGATCATGTTGGAATTCAATATTTTTAAGAGTTGATTTACAGGTATTCCTTAACACGTTGTAAAGTAATTTGTTGGCAGGAGTTGAGCTACCTTTGAAAATTTTAAATGTTATTTTCTTCTTTTGTACGGCATCTAAACAATCCTTGTTGAACCATGTATCTTTCGATGATTCGATTATTTTGTGGCTGGAAGGTATGTAGATCTTCATACCTTTTAGGATTGTTTCAGTAATCTTTAGACAAACTGTATCACAATTATTAGATTCGAATCACAATTTCCAGTCGAAATTTCTGTAGAACTGATTTAGTGCTCCCCAATCTGCTCTTTTGTAATTCCAGATTTATGAGGAAGTGGTCAAGTATAATAACAACGTTTAATAATAGGCAGCAGTGGTTAAAAAAAACTCATAACTCCAGAAGGCTTAAAAAAACTGAATCAATTATTTGAAAAACAGATTATTCTGGCGAACAATTTCAAAGCGACGTTAAGACAAAAAGCATTCAAAAAGCTAATTAATATAAACGCATGGCTGATTAGTAAGTTATAAAATAATAATATGCTTGATGTAGATTCTCTACCGTTTTCCTATAAACTTTCAAAGATTATCTCAAAGGATGGGTATAGGGTAAAGCAAATATGTAGTTGAAGTTCGGAATAACTTCAGAAATCGTCATTTTAAAAATGAGTGCATATAGAAGGCAAAAAATTCATGGTTGTCGCCACAATAATTATTACAGCGAATACGTTTTACTTTTAAGTCGGTGAAGATTAATTATTACTATTTTTTTTTTTTATTTACTTGAAAATTTTTTAGTTTTCTTGAATATAAAGAATTTTTCAACTGTATTTTTGTATCAATGTACTGACCACATGATTTGTGTTGAAATTTCGGACTTTAAGCGGAACGAGCAAGCTGAACGACTAAAATGAACAAAATCGGTAACCACTAATACGCATTGTCCGATTTTGATTTATGAGCTTCCCTGTAATTGACATAATAATTGATAACTTATCATCACTGAAATAGGTCCTGACAAGTAATGTCCATTGTACTACCATTGACACATAGCGCAACTAAATTATATTTAAAGAATAAATTATCATTAAACGGCTGTATGGCATACGCTAATTAAGCTAAATTACAAAAATTGTGATCATTTATCAGCTAAATAATCTCATCATGCTCTCAGCTAAATCATCTCATTTGGCTAAATCCTCTCATTTTTCTCATAATTTTTACCATTGACACATAGCGCAGCTAAATTATAATTAAGGCCTAAATTATCATTAAACGGCTGTATGTCATACGATAATTAAGCTAAATTACCATAATAGTGATCATTTATCAGCTAATACCATTGACACATAGCGGTCCTAATTATAATTTGGCTAATTCGTAATTTAGTTCATCTTCTTCATTAGTAGATTGGTGACACACAGCACTTCGCTAATTAAGAAGAGCCACTCACTCATCTGTTATATTTTTATAAAAAGTTGAATTGCATAGCCAATAGGCAATCAAATTTTACAAGGAAGGCAACAAAAGAAGAAAAGCGATCCTTTGTCTTGTTTCAGAATCGTTTGCGAGTCATCTTTCATAGCTAGGCGTTTAAATCACGATTCCAAGATTTTGTATAATTCAGAGCTGTCAGAAAATGACTTTTCTTCTCTCTTGCACGATGAAGCTTTCATGAAAGCTCCAACTCTAGTACTACATTCTTCATCGTTATAGCCTAAATTATGAGAAAAATTAGAGGATTTAGCTAAATGAGATGATTTAGCTGAGAGCATGGGGAGACGATTAAGCTGCTAAATGATCACTATTTTCGTAATTTAGCTAAATAAGCGTATGACACACAGCCGTTTAATGATAATTTAGGCCTTAATTATAGTTTAGCTACGCTATGTGTCAATGGTATAAATCATCTCATCATGCTCTCAGCTAAATCATCTCATTTAGCTAAATCCTCTCATTTTTCTCACAATTTAGGCTATAACGATGAAAAATGTAGTACTAGAGTTGGAGCTTTCATAAAAGTTTCGTCGTGCAGAAGAGAAGAAAAGTCATTTTCTGACAGCTCTGAATTATGCAAAATCTTGGAATCGTGACTTAAACACCTAGCTATGAAAGATGACTCTCAAACGATTCTAAAACAGGACAAAGGATCGTTTTTCTTCTTTTGTCGCCTTCCTTGTAAAATTGTATTGCATATTGGCTATGCAATTCAACTTTTTAAAAATATGACAGAATGACAGATGAGCGAGTGGCTCTTCTTAATTAGCAAAGTGCTGTGTGCTACCAATCAACTAACGATGAAGACGAGCTAAATTATAATTAGGACCGCTATGTGTCAATGGTATTAGGATGTAACGATGAAGATTGTACTAGATCTGGAACTTTCATAAAAGCTTTTTCGTGCAAGAGAGGAGAAGAAAAGTCATTTTCTAACAGCTCTGAATTATATAAAATCTTTGAAGCGTGATTTAAACGCCCAGCTATGAAAGATGACTTGCAAACGATTCCAAAATAGGACTAAGGATCGTTTTTCTTCCTTTGTGGCATTCCTTGCAAAATTTGATTGCCTATAGGCTATGCAATTCAACTTTTTAAAAATATGACATATGGGTGAGTGGCTCTTCTTGATTAGCAAACTGCTATGCGTCACCATTCTACTAACGATGAAGATGAGCTAAATTACGAATTAGCTAAATTATAATTAGGACCGCTATGAGGAAGAAGATTATTACTTAGACTTAGGCGGACATGCTCATATAATTACATTTATATGATAATGTTCTATAATGTGTAAAGTAATGGCCGGCACCTACAAATAGACATTATACTCGTATTGTAGATCCCTCACCGATTACATATGCGACTGAGATATATCTCACATAATGTAGTAATACCTACATTCTCAAAAATTTCTTATTATTGCGATTTTTACGCGGACGAAGTCGCGGGGGGATCTATAATTGTATAATAAACAAATTTTTTCAAAACACATTTCGTTTAATTTCAATTTAATCCTCCCCTTACTTTGCTAAATGACTACTTCACTGTACTTTTGCGTTCGTTGATATTGGTTGGGTCATGCGGTGGAATAAAAAATATTTCCCCCTTCAATATGCCTACTCCAGTTCTAATCTCGTTGCAGAAAACCATCAAAGAAACGAACGAACTTTATGCGGCTCCATGGTTTAATCATTTCTGTTTCAAATGAACAACCCTCTTGCCTTATGAATTTATCTCGAATATAAACGTGCCGTGAAATTCAAAAATTATTCAATCATAATTATCTTTTTGCTTTTCTTAATACAAATCTCTAAGCTCTGTTTAATGATCCACTCGAGTGAAATTAATTTACCGGGAATCGCCATATTTCCCGGATAATCTTTCAGGCACAATGTTAATGATTTTGCATTCTTCTATCTATACTTGACCTTAATATCGGGCTGAGAGTAATTAACCACTCCGGACAGGATATTGTTGCATAAGCGTTATATTAAAAGAAAATATTTTCCAAGCTACCTGGGACTGATAAGATTAAATTTGTCCTTTGGCATGAGAGTCCTTGGCTCCCGGCATTGGGCCCCAAATCGCATTATATATATAAAAGGTTAGACTTTGGAAGAGGATGAGGAGGAGTCTTATAGTCGGTAAATAGATACCTTGCCTGCAAAGAGAAAAGACAAATTTCCTTCGACTGGCTAACAGGATTCCGTTTTATCCAGGTTCAACAATAGCAAACTGCTTTTACCTTCATGAAGTACGAACATTTTTGATGTGAATTGATGATAGGCCAAATGGAGTGTAAAAAGCTTCATTTTTCAACTCTGAACGCTGACACACTGAATCCTGAGTATATACTTTCTTAGAACGGTTCTCAACCGTGGAGATTTTCCGTAATCGAATTTATTCAGTTGGTTACCCTGTGCATCTTCATGTTTATACTACTGGGCAACTACCGAGTTTTATTTTCAGGTTTTACATTGGTTGTTGAAAAAATAATTCGCTGAATTCCCGATTCACTGCCATTTTTGAATTGAATGCAATCAAGCGAACTCATTTATCAGTGGTTTTCAGTTATTGAACAATTTTTTTTTATTGGTAATTCTTCCTGGATGGAAAATTTGAATAATATTTGCAATAATGGAATGATATTTAAATATGATTAAAAAAAATGTCTATCTAACGGTTGAACATTGGTTGCAACCCGGTAGATCAACGTAACGTTATTGTTGGTATCGGTAATGTGAAATTTTATCGAAAGAGGTATGAATGCAGGAACAATAACAATAAGCGACATGAAAAGTCATCTAAGGTGAGAACCATTAACAAAGGTATTGACTAATAGGTGTCTCTACAAGCACTGGAAAACCTTGGGTGTTAAAACTTATTTCAGATAAGCATGATTTTGTTTATGAAACGTTTAATGAACTCCTTATTAAAATTTTGCTAACAAATGCACTGCATTTTATTATAATAATATAGATCCACACTTGGCTGAATAATTGTATTAATTGTAGAAAATAATTGTAAAACTATTCGGCAACAATTTAACCAGCTTTATCTTCATGAATTCAAAACTTTGTCCATACTGTCGTCGGGAAATTGTGCACAAAAAAGGCATAAAAAAGTGATTTATGATTACGGAGAGCGGTTCGTCCTAACATCTAGTCTCATTATATGGCGGAAAGAGTGCCTTCAAAAACTTAAAAGTATCAATTTATCTTATCTCGTACGAAAAATTTGCATCCAAATAGCATATGCAAATGAACCCTTAAATGTAAATTGCTTTTATGTTCAGTTGCGGCGCTCGTACTTATACACATATCTATCTTGTTCGTCGCATATACGAATAATAAAAGTTTTCAGCGTTATTATTTCTTAAGGGTTATTACTGCAATAATATAGCAGCTATTTAATACTGTTCATCTGGATTTGAGGGAAAATTTATATACGAAAATTATGTATTGTAGATGCAATATTATCAAATTTTTGATTTCATTGAAAAACAATGTGAAACAACATCAATAACACAAATCTGTAAAAATTTATGTTTGCATATTCTGTAATTTTGTTAATTTGGTTATAAATTGAAAACAACTGAAAATATTTGGATATGCTTTTAAATATAATTATAATTCTCAAAATTGTAGCTTTACTAAGAGAACAGAAATGTGCATAGCATTATATCGCTGAGTTCTTACGTTAAATGAGCGATATATAGTGAACAACGCAATGTATTTTATTATTAATTAAAACAATAAGCTATTTCAGAAAAAGCATTAATCGATTTTCTCAGCTGAAAATTGTATTGCACTTTAAGCTTTCGATTTTATGTTTGAAATCAGCTACCCCGAATAATTCAAAGAATTGAATTGGTAGTTTGAAGACAGGAACAAGCGCCAAAAAAATGAAATTTGAATTTCCGCGGTAAAAAGTTATTTGTAGTGAGACTCACAACCTGAGGTTAAAGAAAGAAACAAAGAACAACTCCGACATAAGTAATAATAATGGTGTTGATCTTTAAAATCGATTCATGTTGGAATTTTAGCAAAGTTTTTTTCAATTTTCCCCAAAACTAGATTTTGGATTCGTTCCCTTCTTCAAACTACCGATTCAATTGTACACTGATACATAAATTTGGGTTTGCTACACCAAATTCGAGACCATCGATTCCAAAAATTCTGGCATCTCTCAAAATTTTGCCACAACAAGAAAATGTAATGCTTTGGTCAAAATTATGTTCGAAATAAATTTGCCTAATCACGACAGAACTACCATGTCGCACAATTTGTCAGAAATTATTTCCACCAACCGCCTATTTGCCAAACTTTTATCAAAAAAAATAACAATTTTGTCACAAATTTTTGAAATATATTTTTGACCATTTGAATTATACAAATCACTAATTTACCGGCCTGAAGTCGACTTTTTCTAATGTGGTCTTGAAAGCACCCCTATAATTTGTTTATGTTCCTTCCGAAATTTCTAATGCACAACTTTTGGACGGATGTTGTAAATGATTTCAAATAAATTTGGAAATAATTCCTCGAACCATTTTTGGCAAAATTCTTCTTTTATTAACTAAATATTACCTAAATAGAAACAAAAGCGAAGCAAAGGTGTATAATAATGATTCAGAAACGTGATCATGATTTGAGGATTTCAAAAACAATTTTTAACAAAATTGGGTTGGATTATTATAGCGAGCAGAAGAATGTTTCAAAGGAGGTAAATCTTGAAAATCAACTTAATTTCTCTTAACGAAATCCAAACGAGAATCAGCTCGCGCAACCATACGATCCAGTAAGACACCGTGATTTTTGAATTCCTGGAATTAATATAGTCAGGTATTATACAGAAAGTCGCTATTCAATATGAGTGAGGAACAGCGATAAATAGATATCGTCTTATTTTAGATTTAGGAAAACTTAACTCTGAAATATTAAATTTACATCAATAAAAAAATCAATTAATATCACTTTGAAATTTTTGGCAATCTTCTAGACTTTTTAAGTTAAATGCATCCCTTGAAATTTTCGGTATAGCCTAAATAAGAAGAATGGCGAAAAATTGAGAAGACTTCATTAAAACCATATAAACAAAACTGGCCCCTACTAGCTACATTGAGGAACCCCCAATAGACACAATTGATTTGAGATATAAAAGAATCAATCGTGGCATATAGGGTTCCATTGCACAGCTTTTTTTTTTTAATATTTATTTTTGTTTTTTCATCTTGACAAATTTTAGCTATTAGTTTTTCTTGTTTTTATCTCGCTTTAACTTACTTTTATTTTCTTGTTTCTTTTAAATTTACTGTTTGAATTTTGAATTGAATTGTTTGAATTGTTTTCTCAATTTCACATTGCCTTTTAATTAGTTCTCTGTTCATTTTTGGCTTTTTAATTTTTAATTTGAGTCCTTTTTTTCCTTATTTATTAACCTTTTCGTACGCTTTTTTTTTTAAATGGCAACCTTTTCGATTGACCAGGTCAACGTTCGGGGATTGAGCTCTGCCTACCTCTCCCTGTACATTTACACCCAAACTGTAAAGCCAGAAATACTAGCACTTGGCGAGTGCAAGGTGCTACCTGGAAGTGAGCAGTTTTATACTGTTCCCGGTTATCACCTTATCCCAGCATTTTTTCGCCAGCGGGGCATCGCTCTCTACATCCGCGATGATGTGCCCTTCCAATTGGTTCCACATTCGAGTACCTGCTCCAATCCGGAATTTAGTTATAGCTGGATAAAACTTTCAATCCAAGGGCACATCCTGTATTTTTGTTACGTTTATAGAACCCCGGCATTGAATGCAGCTAAAACAGCTTGTGAGCTGGATGATTTGTCTGGATCCATCCAGTCCATTTACACTGCACACCCTGACGCTGAAATCGTTATCGTGGGCGATTTCAATGTTCACAATACTGCCTGGCTTCAGTATTCCTCCTGCACGGACCAAGAGGGACGTGATACTGAGCTCTTTGCCTCATTAAACGGTCTAACACAGCTGGTAAATGAGCCCACTCGCTTACCTGAAATTGCAGGTCAATTTTCCAATCTTCTTGATCTATTTCTCACTATCCAACCTGAGAAATACTCTCTCTCTCTGTATTATTCCCATCGCCAATTGGAAATACGTATCATTTCTTGATTCGTGCACAATTTCCTGTTGCAGCACTAAAACCGCTGCCAGTTAGGGCACCTCGCAGAACTATTTGCCATTTCAAAAGAGCGAATTGGAAGGCACTGAACGAGTTCTTCAATGCCTTTAATTGGAAATTGTGCTTTGACTCTAATGACTGCGATGAAGCCTGCAAACTTGTCACCGAGACCATCCTGAAAGGTATGAAGCTCTGCATACCTTCTATTCAAAAGAAAATCCGGCCGTCAAAGGACTCTTGGTTCACTAATGAGTGTCTCACGGCAATTGAGGCTAAGAAACAATCGTTTCAAATTTTCTCAATAGTCCAACTCCAGCTAACAGAGAGCTTTATAATGCATCAAGAAATACCTGCAAATCCATCCTTAAACGTGTTAAATTTGATCACGACCAAAAACTCCGGTGGCAGATCCTTCAGAGTCCAAAAGGCTCAAGATCTTTTTGGTCTTTTGTCGAAACGGTCAATAATAATTTCATCTCTTCATTAACACCACCACTCGTCGATGGCGACCGTACCGTTATTGATCCTGTTGAGAAAGCCAACCTATTGGCAATAAGTTTCGCAAGAAACTCAACGCTACCACCTTCAAACCAAACCCCTCCTATCGCATCACCATCAGGTTTTTCGCTGCCGCCGCTACATTTCCGCACGCGTCTCATATATAGGATCCTGCAAAAGCTCAATGTTCACAAGTCCGCTGGCCTTAACGGCATTCCCCCCATTACCTTTAAAATGTGCTCCTCTTCTCTGGCTAAACCTTTTCGCAATCTTTTTTATCTATCTTACTCTTCTGGGTGCTTTCCACGACTGTGAAAAGTCGCGAATGTTCAGCCAATTCCCAAGAAAGGAAGCAAAGTGAACCCCGCTAACTATCGCCCGATAGCCGTCACTTTAGTGCTCTCTAAAGTGATGGAAACTGCTGTCAATTGCAAAATAATTCACTATCTCGAGGATAAGCAGCTTATCCACGATCGCCAATACGGTTTCCGTTCTGGAAGGTCGACGGGAGATCTCTTGGTCTACCTGACAGAACGTTGGAACTCTTGCTTGCACAAATACGGCGAAGGTCAAGTTCTTGCTCTTGACATTGCAAAAGCTTTTGACACAGTTTGGCATGAATGTCTCCTTGTTAAGCTAAAGGCCATTGGCCTCGATGCTACCCTCATTCGATGGATTGAGAGTTCCTTATCTGAACGTACTATACGAGTCGTTTTAGATGGCGTTTCTTCTTCTTCTTTCCCACCTAATTCTGGTGTTCCTCAGAGCTCTGTCCTATCGCCTACTCTGTTGTTATTATTCATTAACGACATTTTATCTTCTACTCTCAATCCATCCATAGTTTTGCAAATGACAGTACCTTAAATAACACCTTTGAATTTAACTCTGCTGCGGATTCTCACAAGCAATTAATTGCGTCCAAACGCAGGGAGTTATTCAGTTCGCTGGACTCCGACCTCGGCTTAATCCTGGAATGGGGCAGGAAAAATAGAGTAGAGTTCAACGCTGCTAAAACACAGGCCTGTCATCTTTCTCTTAAACGTGATGTTCCAGCGTCGTCGTCTAATTTAGCTTTTAATGGCGTACCAATTAGCCTTTTAGAGGAATTTATCGTTTTAGGCGTAAAGTTAAATAACCATTTTGATTGGAGTAAACATATCTATGATGTTGCACTTGATACCTCCAAACGCCTAGGAATTCTTCGCAAATGCAAAAAAATATTTTACGCCTCACGACTTAGCTACCATCTACAAGGCTTACATTAGACCTCGCTTAGAGTACAATTCGCATTTGTGGGCTGGGGCTCCCAAAACACACCTTGCGCTGCTCGATCGAATTCAAAAACACGCGTTCCGACTAATCGGAGATGACAACATCACGATTTCTATCGATTCCCTCAAGCATCGTAGGAACGTTGCAGTACTCAGCATTTACTATCGCTATTTTCATGGTAAATGTAGCGCGGAACTTAGATCGCTCATTCCTTCACTTTACACCTTTCCCCGTAATACTCGTCAAGCTGAACGCGCGCACGAGTTTACTGTTAACCCTATTCCTACTCGTACAGTGAAATATAGGCAGTCATTCATCCCCCGAACGTCCAGACTTTGGAACGCATTGCCTGCTAGTATGTTTCCAAGCAAGTATAACCTTCAGCATTTCAAAAATAATGTCCATCGCCACTTCCGTCTCTCTCCCCCAAAATTCCCATAACACTACCAAGTTTCATCCTCTTCCTATACCGACATACTGTGCAATGCATTAAAGGGTGACACCCTAAGTTATAATCGGTGCCTTAAGAAAATAAAAAAATAAAAAGTAAGCTAATCAAGCATTATAGAATGAAAGCCCAGAGCTTATAACTTCGACAAAATGAGACTGACAGGCACTCTGTCAAATGCCTTAAAAAAGTCCGTGTAAGGAACATCAACTTGACCTCCTGCTTCAAGTAAATTAGTGAAATACGAAACAGAGTAAAGTTAACGGACCTTCCAACAACAAAATCATGTTGTCAAAAAGTTCGAAAATCGCGGATAGTTTAGAGATATCTCTGTATTTCAAACTAGACGTCTAGGTATAATAAATTACCAAAACACAAACTCTATTAATTCGCTTTTGAAAATCACTATGTCGATCACAGGACATAATCACATCCAAACACACTCGGGATTTTTTTACCTTCACGCCTCCGTTCCAGAAAGCTTCTCCGCTGTTCCCATAGTGTGGTTGTTGATGGTTATCCAATTGTGTGGTCATGTATGCATTTGATAAATTTTATCTAAATGTAAAGGCTACTAAGATCCAATCGCTTTTGTAAACAAGATATTCTTCTTCAATGGCACTACAGCCCCAAATCGAGCCTTGATGATCTCCCGACCTTCAGGTTCCTTAACATTTTATTTGTTGTTATGAAATGATTATAAGCCCTTCGTAAAGCCCTCTATCCACGAATTTTTATTTTCGCAGATTGAGGTGGCCACGATACCCACGCAAGTAGTGCGCTGAAGTACATCGACCGGGATTTGAACTCCCGACCGTCGCAATGTAGATCAACATGCTACCCACTCGGCTTCACCTTAGTTAACAAGATATTATAAGAAATTATTATTTACTTTTTTTGTTTTATTTGGCGAGTTGGGCAGCAAAAAGCCAGGAGAGGTGTGAAATCAGAGTTCGACGTTATTGCTCTGAAATTTGAGATACATATGTGAATTGCATAATCTTCATAGTTATACTATCTACAATGGCGCTACAGCCCAAATCGGACCTTGGCATCCTGATATTCAGGTTCCTTAACATTTTTTTATTACTTATTGTGGAAGGGTTGTTAGCCCTTCGCACAACCCTCTTTCTACGAATTTTTCATTTTCTTAGATATAGGTGAGCAGGCAATGTGCCGGAATTATATTTTGCGCCGGCCGGGATTTGAACTCACGACCTTCGCATTACAAGACCAACACACTACCTACTAGGCTATACACTAGTGTCATAGTTATACAGTCATACTAAAAAAAACAATAAACCCCCACCCCCCCTCCATATACCACCGTTTCACTCAATTTAATACACCAATTTTCTAAAAACCTAACAAATTTTTGAAGTGGTTTGGTGAATGTTTTCACAGTGCATTTCGAATTGAAAGAAAAGATTTCCGGATTCTACACTGTTACGCTTTATTATTCGTGACGTTTCGGTCTCTGCTGAGACCTTTATCAAACATTTTTTTTTATAAAGTCTCAACCGAAACGTCACGAATAATAAAGCGTAACAGTGTAGAATCCGTTCTTTCAAATTTTTGAAGCTTAAATTTTGTATAAAATGTTTTGATAGAAACTCTATCATGATGTGAAAAAATTAGTTCAAAGCTTTCACCCCTTCTACCACTCCCCATACAAAATTTCTTAAAATCAACAAATTTCTCTTTCATATGGAGTATGGTCCTGTTATGTTTTTAAAATCAGTTAAATGCAATATATGGAATATACAACACCACTCGATTGCCTCGTTTTCTTCCACGTTAAATGGTCTGCATATTCTCTTCATTTTAGTTTCCAGAAAGCGAAAATTTTCTAGTTTCATGTTTCTTTCAGAAGCTCAACGTTTTCAGCATTTGATTCAGAATAGAGTCTTAAAGTCATTCTATCGAACATACATACTTTACAAATATTGTTTGCTATTAATTGATATCATATAATTTTTCGATTTCAAGAAGTTTTGTAGGGGAAGTGGTGGAGGGGGTGACGATATTGAACTAATTTTTTCACATCACGCTAGAGTTGCATCAAAATGCTTTATGCAAAATTTGTTTTGATGGGCATCGGGGCAACGCAGGCCATATGATGCCTCATTTGTTGCAATCCTTATTACTATTTTATTTATTAGTGCTAACTCTTATACCTATTTATTTTATTTTATCATCTCGATCATTTTTGAAATATTTTAATGTACTTATAGCCTAGCTTTTTTTTTTTTTTTTATGGCACCGAGTATAACTTAGGGGGTCACCCTTTAATGCGATGCACAGTTATGTCAGTATAGGAAAAGGAGGTATTAAGGTGGAGAGAGACGAAAATGACGGTGGACATTGTTCTTGAAGCACTGCAGGTTGTACTTGTTGGGAAACAAACTAGCTGGTAAATCGTTCCAAAGTCTTGACGTTCGGGAAATGAAAGACTGCCTATATTTCACTGTACGGGAAGGCAAGGATTTAACCGTGTACTCGTGTGCGCGTTCAGCTTGACGAGTATTTCGGGGAAAAGTATGCAGTGGAGGAATGAGTGCGCTTAGCTCAGAACTGCATCTACCATGGAAGTAACGATAGTAAATGCTGAGTACTCCGACATTTCTGCGATGCTCAAGAGAATCTATGGAAGACGTGATGGTTTCGTCTCCAATCAGTCGGAACGCATGTTTATACTCTAGATGGAATCTGAGAGTATTATAAGTTCGCTCTAAGGTTTGTAACGCCAAGAAATAAGGCTCGGAGAAAAAAATGATGAATACAGAAGTTAATATTATCACTCAAAAATTTCAAAACCGGATGTCCGTCCGTCCGTCCGTCCGTCCGGCCGTCCGTCCGTCCGTCCGTCCGTCCGTGCGCTCTCTAGCTTGAGAACGCGTTGAGCTAGAAAGTTCAAATTTTGTACACGTCGTTTTTGACAAAAAAGTAAGGTCAAGTTCGTGAACGGGCCAAATTGCTCCACCCCTTCTACCCCCTCCCATACAAAATGACACAATTACGCAATTTGACAATAAACGGATTTGCTCAAAAAGTATAAAAGTTATTGGCCTGAAATTCAGAATATATTACTTTTATGATAATGTCAATCTATCATATAAAAATTGTGCGTGTCCTCCCCCTCCTTCTACCACCTCCCATACAAACTGTACTTATCATGAATTACTCTAAGCCAATTTCCTCAGTGCTTATAAAATTCAGCGGGCTGAAATTGTGCACCAAATACTTATTTAAAATTGTTAGTAAGGTCAAAAAAAAAGAGATGATTAACTTCATCCCTTCTACCCCCTCCCATACAAAATGACACAATTTTGCAATTTGACAATAAATGGATTTACTCAAAAAGTATAAAAGCTATTGGTCTCAATTTTGGTATATATTACTTTTTTAATGATTTAAATCTATAGTACAAAAATTATTTGCTTCCTCCCTTTCCTTCCACCCCCTCCCATACAAACTACACTTTTTCCTGAAATGCTCTAAGCCGATTTTCTCAGAACATATAACATTTGTTGAGCTCATATTTTGTAATAAATATTTAATTAATATTATTACTAAGATGAAAAAAAAAATATTTGATTTGCTTCACTACTTCTATCCTCTCCCATACAATATGACACAGTTTCACAACTTCACAAAAAATCGATTTTCTTGAAAATTATGAATGGCACTAGTCTGAAATTTAAGGGATGCCAATTTTATAATATTCCTAGTTATTTCTGAAAAAATCATCAAAATCCCCCCACTTTTTCTACCACCTCCCATACAAACTGCACATTTTCACTAAATCAAACTCACTAATTTTCTCAGCTCCCATTCAGTTTTTGGAGTAAGCATTTTGTATAAAACATTTTCATATCTACTTTAGCATGATGTCGAAAAAATTAGTACAATGCTATCATCTCTTCTAACACTCCCCATACAAAATTTCTTGGGATCACAAAAAATTCTATTTCATCTAGAGTATCGTAAGATTGCGCTTTACGCGCAATCGTAGCCCTGTTATGTTTTTGAATACGATCGAGCAACGCGAGGTGTGTTTTGGGTGCCCCAGCCCAAACATGCGAGTTATACTCTAATCGTGGTCTAATGTAAGCCTTATAGATGGTTGCTATGTCTATAGGTGTGAAATATTTTTTGCATTTCCGGAGAACACCTAGGCGTTTTGAGGCGTCGAGGGCAATATCAAAGATATGCTGGGCCCAATTCAGGTGTTCATTAATTTTGACGCCTAACAGTGTGAAATTCTCCGAAGTGGTAAGCTGTGCAACATCAAAGGTTACATTGTGAGACAATACTGGAAGATCATGTTTGAGGGATAGATGACAGGCCTGTGTTTTGGATGCGTTGAACTCTACTCTATTTTTCCTGCCCCATTCCAGGATTAAACTGAGATCCGAGTTCAGCGAATTGAATAACTCTCTGCGATTAGAGGCAATAGTATGTTGGTTTGATTCAGCAGCAGAGCTAAATTTATAGGTGTTGTCTAAGGTACTGTCATCTGCAAGACTATGGATTGGATTGAGAGTAGACGACAGAAGGTCGTTTATGAAAATTAAGAAAAGAGTCGGAGATAAAACAGAACCTTGAGGGACGCCGGAATCAATTGGGTAAGAGGATCTATGAAATGTGCTAATAAGTAAGATACAAACTTTTTATTTCTTGTGCTTTACACATATACATACATATTCCATATATGATAATTATTATTATCATTTTTTTTTTTTTTTTTTCGTCAATTTACATAGAAATTATTGATTTTAGTTTATTATTACATAAATAGTATTGATTTTTTTTTTTTTTTAATTTTAGGTTTATTAATATTATATTTGGTCCCATAATCCATGAGGAACCATGGCAGATTTGATGTTATGGACGGTGGTAGGGGAATTTGGATCGAGGAGGAGAGACGTTTGGATTTCGATATTGGGGTCCTGTTCTGTAGTGATGCGTGAAATCGGGCAATGTTGTAGTATGTGTCGCACCGTCAATGGTCTATTGCAGCGCGAGCATATCTTTCTGGTATGCCCGTAGTAATGATCGCAGCTGAACAGTGTACGTCAAAGTCGTGTTCGTGCTGTCCGAATACAGTCGTGTCGTGAATACGAGGGGTTGTATTTGGGGCGATTTATAGAAGGGTTATGGGAGTGCAGAAAAGATGCGTTGCTGGACCAGGACTCTTGAAGACCGGCTAGGCTAAGGTGTTTGTGGATTTGGTTTATTATGAGATGGAAGTTTGGTGATTCCGTGACTAGGGGTAATGTAGTGGTTTCCTTAGCAGCAGCATTGGCTGCTTCGTTGCCAAGGATTCCAACATGTCCAGGAACCCAACCAAGAGAAATGGAGGGGAGAAGAGAGAGTGCATGTCGGACGGTGGCAACTGAGGGGCATTTGTTAAAGGGATTGGACAGGGCTTGAAGGATACTCAGGTTGTCGCTGTATATAACTGTGGTTAGGGTCTGCATACTGGAAAAGTGTATGGCACTTAAAATGGCTGCAACTTCAGCTACGTAACTACCTGAGTACTCAGGGAGAATAGCTTGGTGGAGAAAAATGGGGGTGCTGTTTACGCAGTGTTTCACCACTGCGTAAGAGGGAATGAACTGAGAGTAAGATCTGTCTGTGTATAAAACAAGTTTGTTGCGGGCGAATTCTAAGGACTGTTTGTGGAGAATTCGGTAAGTGGAGGCATGAGTAGTGTTTTTGGGGAAAGTACATAACGAGATGTCAATAGGTGGGCAGTAGGGGATTATTTGAGGCGAATTGGCGCGTGCGGTTAGTTCGGGAGAGAGAGGTTTAGGTAGAGGGAAGCGGTGAGTGTGTAGGTAGGAAGCAATTTTTGATATTGATGATTCAAGTTTGTCTCTCCGAGATGAGAGAGTTTAGGATATGGGATAGTCGAGCTCGGATAAGAGAATTTTGTGGAGGGGGTGGGTGGTTGAGGTAAGTGCTTTACTCGCTAAGTTCAGGGATCTGGAGAGGGAGGTGGCTTCAAAAGAATGGTTTTGGGCTTCAACGCGTAAAGAGGGGATTGGGGTCGCACGAAGCGCTCCGGTTGCTGCTCTGTAGCACTTGTTTATATAGACATCCAGTTTATTTTTGTTCGTTTTGGTGGTCCAGGAGTAGGAAGTTATGCCATGCAGTAGAATCCCTTCAGTTAGCGTTTTTGATAGTTGTAGTGCAACCTCTAAATGATGACTCTTTTTTGAGCACAGCATTTTAAGAAGATTGTGAATGGATTGGAGGCGATTAGAAAGGTGCTCGGTATGGGCGTTCCAGAGGAGATTGGATGTGAACGTGATTCCAAGAATACGGAGTTGTTTTTGGAGGGGAATGGTGGAGTCATCAATGTCAATGGAGCGGGATTTGCAGGACGTTTTCTGGCAGAGATGAAGGGCGTCAATTTTAGAGGGTGGTATTATTGCGCCAACTTGCTGGGCCCAGAGATTGAGCGACCGGTAGATAGCTTGGAGTTTGCTCTGTACTGCAGCCGGTGTGCCCGATGCGAGGATATAGAAGTTATCCGCGTAAGCGCCAACAAAATCTATGTCGGAATAGTATATGGAAGTGGATATGTGGCGGAGGAGGAAGTTGGCGTAGGCATTATAGAGGACGACCGAACGCGAAGATCCTTGTGGAACTCCATTGTCAACTGGGAGAGAGTTGGAGTAGTGGCCGTCAACTCGCACTTTGATTTCTCTCGAAGAGAGGAACGAGTGTACCAGTTTAAGGCATTTTTCGGGGATACCCCAAGCGTGTAGTTGAATTAAAGTTGGTGTAAGGAGTACACGCTCAAATGCATTCTCTATGTCGACTGACAGAAGTACGCTGTGCTCACGTAATTTAAGATTTTGAGCAATAGGGTGCTCGAGAAGGTGTATAAGAGTATGTACGCCGCGTCCAGGGCGGAAACCGTGCTGCTCATTCTCTAGATATTTCTCTGCTGTCAGAGTGATCCTTTTGGCCAAAATCTTCTTCAAGATTTTAGAAAGGACGGGCAGTAGTGATATTGGACGATAACTGTCGAGAAGGTGCACATTCTTGCCAGTTTTTGGGGATAGGTTTTAGGATAGCAGTTTTCCATGAGTGAGGAAGGATGCCCGTGGAAAGAATATTGTTATATAGAAGAAGGAGACGCGATTTGAATTCAGGTGAAGAGTGTTTTATCATGGCGTACGATATTTTGTCGTCCCCGGGTGCCGTGTTCTTAGCAATGCCAAGTTGGTGCATCAACTCATCCATTGTGAAAGGCGCTTGGAGGCATTCATGCGTCAGTGGTTGAGGTGAGAGTAGATCAGGGTTGAAATTGAGTTTTTCTTGTATGAGGTGGGGAGGAAAGGACAAGTCGGAGCCGTATTTACTCCATTTCGTGGCGAGGAGATTACATATTTGGGCGGGATCGCATATAACTGAGGATTAGTGAGTAACATACGGAAAATTTGGAGCAGTTCTATCTGATCTCAGACGTTTTACTTTGTTCCAGAGGCTGCGGGAGTCAAGTGTAGGGTCTAAGGAGTTAACGAACGTTTCCGAGGAGATACGTTTGGCAACTTTAGACTCCCGTCGTAGTGAAGATTGTGACTTGCAGTACGCAATGGCGTTGGAGGGAGTGGGAGATCGCTTGAACTGTCTCCAGCAAGCATTCTTAGATTGAATGAGCTCATCAATACGGGGAGTTAGCCAGTTAGGCCGTTTGCGTGAACCTTGGGCTGGGTGAGACATGGGTATAGATAAAGTGGCGGCAGATCGGAGTATTCTTTTAAGTTTGGCCGCGTCTTGATTGGTATTGGCGGATTGTGTGGATTGATAAGAAAGGTGTTGAGTAGCCGATTCAAAGAGGTCCCAGTTGGCCAAGTTTTCTTTGAATCGGGGTATGTGTTTTCTGGGGTTTGGGATGGTTGAGTTTAGCTGCGGCATTTCCGATATGCAGATAAAAATGGGTAGATGGTCACTACTTTCTGGTGTTGGGTGTATCGTCCATTCGAGGAGGGGGGCTATGTCAGGAGTGGCAGCGGAGACATCTATAGCGGTCATAGTATTCCTGGTAGTGAAGTGGGTAAGTGAACCATCGTTTAGAACAACTAGACCTCGATCATCGAAAAAGTTCTCGTAGATCCTGCCGGTACGAGAGCTATACGAAGAGCCCCATAAAGTATTCGCCGCATTAAGGTCACTTAACATAAGTAGTTTTGACCAGGAAGCCAATTCCACCTCGGTTATTAGTATATGGATTGTTGTGGTAAAACGGTTTATATTGTGGGAGGTGAAAGAGTTGGACGTTGGATTGAATAATTTTAGTCTCTTGGAGGGCGATTATATCTGGATTATAAACGGATATAAGACGCTCGAGGGCATGTTTATTGTTAACGTAACCTTGAACGTTCCATCGTAGGATGAGTAAGTTAGGGAGACCTATGATTGGATTCGAGATTTATATTTGCTGTTTACTGGGTAAAGTCGGTGGACTGGTGGCAGGTGAATTGGAGATTTGTTTGTTTCGTAAGAGTGTGTGTGTTTGATAGGGAAAAGTTTTAATTTTGTATGTATGGAGCAAGGCTCTGGTCCATTAAGCTATCGTTTTGGGCAGATGTTTGCGCTGCTTGTGAGTAGGACGTGATGGTAGTTGTGTCTTCAGTATAATTTTGCGCATCTTGTGCATTTTTATTTGCTGAGTTGCTTTTAAGCTCTGTAATGTTGTTTTTTATGGTGATTTCGTCATCAATGTCGGATTCGGGTGTGGTTGTTTTTTTTGTTAAAGTGGTTAGAGAATTGATTCGGGTGTGATTAGCTGTGTTGTTAAGGTGGTTAGAGATGTTGATATTTGTGCTGATGATGCTGTTTTCGTTGTAGTTGATATGGTTTTTTTAGGTGATTTTGAATTTAGGGGAGTAGCTGGTGTGGGTGCTGAGTGGGAAATGAGCGCTTCGTTTAGTTTAATATTTTTAATTTTATCAGCATAAGAGGTTCTAGCTCTTTTTTGGAAGGGCAGAATCATGTGGGTTTCTGGGTCGTCTCTAAAAATGGCCCATGCAGCTTTGGCTGAGACACGTCTATCAGCGATGATTTTGTTCACAGACTTGTGTTTGAGAAACGACGGGCAGCTTTGGTCGTAAACCTTGTGGTCATCGGAAGGACAATTGAGACACTTGGTAACAGAGCAAGCATCATGTTGCTCAGGCTGACAGCATTCACGGCATCTGGAAGGTTTCTTACACCACTTCTTAGTGTGACCCAACTCCTGACAGTTGGCGCATCTCATTGGGTTGGAAATGTACTCGTCGACGGGTACTCTTTCCCATCCCAGATTGATGTATTCGGGGCGTATAATGTCTTCGAATGATAAGATTACAGTGCTTTAGTGTCTCTCGATAAAATTTTCCGGACTGAGAGTACACCTTGTTCCTCTAGCTCTTTTTCTAGCTCCTGTTCGGTAAGAGGTTACGGGAATCGTGTCAATTCTAGGTGTTTTTAAAAACTTGTCTGCGATTTCGCGGTTCTTAACTTTGATGAGAAGGTCGCCGGTACGCATAGCTGTTGTTTCGCAGATATTTTTGTCCACGTATTTAATCCCTCTGGCTATTTGAAATGGGTTGTACTGGTTCAGGGGTTTATACCCTTCTCCAGTATCGCCAGCAGCTCTTATAATTATGAAGCGAGGAAGCGAGTTGTTAAGTTCTTGCCCGGTTTGTTGCGCGGTTGACAGATGGGGGAAGTGCTTGTGTAAAGTTTTTCGTTTGAGTTTACTGCGCCGGATCCCGGGTGGTTAGCTCCCCAGGACGGCGTAGTAATTTTTGTCGGGGGTTTTACCCCCCATTCTCACTGTTGGCGCCCAATTATTGACCGGGCGTTATTTTTCTTTTATTTGATGTCTATGGCACGTGCTTTTGTTTACGTTTTTATATGTGAACTGTCACTCAAATGTGTTTTTGTTTTTTGTATTTTATTTTATGTTTTTATTATTTTGACTTTATACACCATACACGGGGTCCGCTTAAGCCCCTTCCACAGCAAATAGGACCCTCGTAACACACTCCTTTTCGCGATTTCGAGAACGTTTTATCTTGTGAAAGATGACAGGTACGATCGCTTTGATGGCTAGCGGCGAACTGTCAAAAATTTAATAGGTACTGAGAAAATTAGTGCATTAGATTTAGTGGAATTGTCCAGTTTGTATGTATAGAAGGTGGTAGAAGGAGGGGCGATTTCTTAATGACTTTTTCAGAAATAACTATTATATAAACATCATGCTTTTGGCATGTTTTAAATTGCAGATCAGCAACATACATACTTTTCAGGAAAATCCACTTTTTGTGATGTTGTGAAATTGTGTCAGATTCTATGGAAGGGGGTAGAAGGAGTGAAGCTATTCGTCTAATTTTTTTTTTGTCTCACTAATAATTTTATATAAATATTTGTTGCACAATTTCAACTCAATCAATTTTATACATATTGAGTAAATTTTTTATAGTATTTTATGAAAAAGTGCAGTTTGTATGGGAGGTAGTGGAAGGAACGTGATGACTCAAATAACTTTTATAAAGTAAATTAAATTCATCATAAAATTAATATATTCAAAATTTCAGATCAATAGCAATTATACTTATCGAACATATCCGTTTATTGTCAAATTGGGAAATTGTGTCATATAGTATGGGAGGAGGTAGAAGTGGTAAAACTAATCATCCAATTTTTTTTTTGTTTTACTAATAATTCTAAACAAATATTTAGTGCACAATTTCAGCTTGATATAATGGGCATAAAATTCGCACTAAGTAAATTAGTTTAGAGCATTTCATAAAAGTGGAGTTTTTATGAGAGGTGGTGGAAGACGGGAGGACACAAATAGTTTTTATGCAGTTGATTAAAAGTTTGACCTAGAAAAATGCAAACTAAATTCGACGCAAATTTAGGATTTTTTCAAAATTGGGAAAAAAAAGAGAAAACACCTACATATTTCGATATTCAGTCCGAATCATATTCACCAATATGTACCAGAATACTTTGATAAATATAATTACTTTTGCATAAAGAAATACCTGGATACAGATACTCCCGTGCAAAGTATAGTTATAAACTAGTTCGAATAAAGCACATCCTCTTGATTTTCATCCCATCCTGTAAAACTTTCAACGGTATTTTCACTTACAATCTTAGCAACTGCCGGAAACCAGAAACCCCATCTATCAAATACTTGAATATTATCATTTTTCATTTACTTCGCCCCCATAAAAAAAAGTACAAGACCATAAGAGGACTCTTATGGTACCGCTCCATTCGCCTCAACGGAAAGCTTTTATCGGGAAATGTTTGCGGAACAAAAAGGAAAATCCAACCAGAAAATTTTCGAAAGGAAAAAATACGACCGTTCATTTCTTGAAGATTCGCATTTTCCCGGAGGACCCATAAAATAGATTGAGTGAAATATGAACCCGCCTGTCCGACTCAAGTGAATTCCTTTAAAAGAAACCCCCGGAATCTCTGTCCAATAGATTTTCATAAATATGTTTTTTTTTCTGGTTGCTTCTTCCTTGCTTTACATGTAGGACAAATAGAGCAGACAAATTTTCGTAGGTTTACGACTCTTGCAAGTTACTTCAGTTTCCCCCAAAAGACAATTTCGTGGTATACGCCTGATATAGGCGACTGGGAAAAACAATTGGGTCATTCCCGGCGATGGTTTTACAGGGTCAATGCAATAAGAGCTAGAAAGTCCTGTACTGATAGCTCCCTAATGTCTTAAATGTTTAGTTCAGTACGACGTATAGAAACGCATTTGAAGCAAGCAACCAAGAAGATTTTTACTTGGTCGGGGCTTATGAAAAAAAAAGAATGGGGTTTTATCTATCACACATAACCAAAGGCAAACAATCTGTAGTATCAGAGAATGAATCTGTCATGAGACTTAACAACAAGGACATGTAGAATATATTCGTAGGTTTATTATTCCATAAATTTAACTACATAAATATGCAAAGTAAATCATTCCGACACAAATTAACAATATCATGTAATGTACTTTAATTTTTATCCTGATTTAATTGCATATTATTATAATTGCTATGGAAATAAACCAAATCTTATTACTATTATTTTCTCACCGAGCTAACTTCCACAATTCCATTGATAAGCGACTGTCATTGCTTCACTAAACTGAATTTAATTTCCGATAAATAATAATATTTCGGGCAACAAATTTAAATTAATGCAGTATATTGAAGTATGCAAGGAGTCGAAGGATATCAAGTAGAAATAAAACCACCAGTTTAATAAGTTCACTTTAATTCAACCGCAAAACTTTATTTTAATTCCAACTAATTGAGACTATTTCGCTCACAAATTATAGCTTGCCAAACTTTCGCTTTCTAGCCATCGACTGACTCGTCATTCGCTCCAAACTAGACTGACTATTCATCATAAAAGCGCGCCCTTTTTAAATTATCGCTCTTCTCTAATTCCTTCTATCAGGCATTTCCTCGTTGTTTCAGCCTTTCCGTGTGGTTGTTGTTGTTTCTCCACATTACCCGTGTAACTGGTTTTTGGTTGATTGAATGTTCAAGGTCTTTATAAATTCAATTGTCGTGCATGTTCTTTCATTACTGTTTGTTGAGACTTTGAACATTCCGATAAAGTCCATGCTAGTGTTCCTTATTGTATTCGTACTCGCGCATTAATTTCATTCAGTGATCAGTGGTAGATGATAACTAGTTGCTTATCACATGACATTTCGCTTTACTTTCGAGTACAGTGGAAGACCGCGAAATTATTTTTTTTTATACAGAATGACTTGTGTTATAGGCAATTTCGGCCTCAATGTGCAATGCACATGGAGGGAAAGAATGGAATTGGAAAAGAAGGTGAAGAGGAGTGAGAACGACCGTAGCGAGTTAAGAAGTTGGTATATTTTTCAGTTGTACTTGCTGCTATTAACAAATATTTGCAAATTTTATGGAGGACGGAACGATGGAAAGCGAACAGAAACCATATACTGAATATATAGACCTTCTAAAAGTGGAACTGTTTCACTTTTACATCATTTGCCCATTTTATTTCAAAAAAGTAATTTTTCATTGCCAGAAGTAACTAAAGAATTCGAGCTTAAGAAACCCTCCAGCCTGGAGTGATAATTGAACCCAGGACCTATTGACTGTGAAGCAAGCACGCTTCCCACTACGCCATGGAAGCCGGAACGACAACGGCTAACATGCAACAATATGTTAATATTATATGTGCAATTCCGGATCCTTTTTAGTAAAGTTTTATACACTGCGCACAATTCTTCATGTTAAAAATAACAGAATTATGATTGGGATTAAAGCCCAATCATATGATACTCTAGATGAGATGGAAATGACTTTAATATACCGGAAAATAGTGAATAGAGACTTTTGCATGGAAGGTGGTAGAAGTAGAGGGGGAGGTTTGTATTTTTCGTATATGACACCGAACATGGCATGCAAAATGTTTTTTTCTGAATTTAAAGTTTTAAGTTTTCATTATTTTTAATGAAATTGGTCATAGTCTTCCTGAAATTGGGGCATTTGTATGGGAGGTGGCAGAGGAAGTGGAGCAATTAAGATGATTTTGAAACTGCTTATCATCATCCTTATCACCATGCTTTGATTCAATTTCAAAGTCGGTAGCTCTCATATACTTGAAGAAGAAATTCTATTCTTGAATGTATAATAGAGATATTTGTATGGGAGGTGGTAGAAGGAGTGAAGCGGAGCTGATAATTTTTTCCAACACTTATTTCAATTATTAAGAAACAAATCCTGGCAAAATTTTAAGTTTGTACTTTTTCTAGTTTGAATGGGAATCGATAAAATGCATTTAATAAAAATTATGCATTTGTATGGGAGGGGGTAGAAGGAGTGTACGGATCAAAACAAATTTTTTTCGTATTATTAATATTTCTATTTGTATAATTTATACAAAATATCAAGTTGATAGCTTTGACAGTTTCGAAGAAAAATAATTTAATTTAAATTTCAAAATTTCGTGAAATTTCTATGGGAGGGGGTGGAAGGAGTGAGGTGGAGATGATAATTATTTTTAAAATAAATTGCAATTATAGTAGAATTAATTCTGACAAAATTTCGTCTTTTCAGCTTTCCTAGTTTCAATGAAAATCGAAAATATGTATTTTTCAAAATTGTCCATTTGTATGGGAGGTGGTAGAAGGGCTAAGGGGATCAGGTCAATATTCCGTGATATTAATGACATCTATATCATAATACTTTGACCTAAATTTCAAGTCAATAGCTTAAATAGTTTCAAAGAAAAATAATTTTTTTAATATTTCGAAATTTCATAAAATTTGTATGGGAGGGGTAGAAGGAGTGGGGGGATGTAGCCCATTCACGAACTTGAAGTTACTTTTTTGCTAAAAATGACACACAAAAATTTATAGCACTATTGCTCAAAACTTTCGAGAGTTATGCTGTAGACAGACGCACAGACAGACAGACAGACAGACAGATAGACAGACAGAGAGACAGACAGACAGATAGACAGATAGACGGACAGACGGTCACTCGAAATCGAGATTTTTGAGCGACAACAAATATTTCTGTACCCTTGGCGGCTCTGTGCGAGCGTTATGTCTTAGCGTTACAAACGGTAAGGCAAACACAATATACTCTCAGATTTCATCTAGAGTATAAAAACGAACTAAAACACAGGTTGACTTTTTTTTAATTTCGCTGCCAAACTCAAAGAGCTTAGAACCGGAGAAGGGGCAAATCTCACTGATAGAATGCAAGTGGCTGTTGTGTCAGCCAACGTTTATTTCAAGCGCTTAATTTTATTTTCTGTTCGAACGTTGACCCAACTACAAGAATGGTTAAGAAATTCAGAATTACCAAAATGTTGGGAATAGTGCTTGTTTCAACGTTGGCTTAGAACGCAAAATAACGCAATGTCTGTAAGATAATTATTGCGTTTTGACAGAAACTTTTCTGTTAGTAATCTAATATAAAATTGAGGTGGGCGCAATACTTTCACCCGTGATCTTAAGACCTAAATGATACGAGAAACGGATACATCGCCTCGGATACGGACTGATTCAACGGTAACGACTTTTGGCATTCGAAAACGGACTATGATTGGCTTCTGGAACGTTCGAACATTGAATGACGGGGGAAGAGCTGGGTTACTCGGTCCTTGCAAGGCCAGTCGGTGATCGACCGTGAAATGAAGCAATATAACATCCAAATCTGGGGCTTGAGCGAGGTCAGGTGGACAGGATCAGGAGAAGAACGAACCCCTAGCGGAAACACTATTCTGTACATTGGCCCTGAAAGTGAAGCCAGAAATGGCGTGGCGTTCGTCCTTACGCCGAGAGCGAGAAACAGTCTCATTAGCTGGGAACCAATCTCGGATAGGATTATCGTCGTCAGGCTCAGGACCAGTGTCAGAAACGTCACAATTCTGCAGTGCTACGCACCAACTAATACCGCAACATCTGGTGACAAAAAAGAATTGTATAGCCAACTAAGTGCCACCTTCGAACGTGTTCCAAGAGGTGATATTATTATCATCTCGGGAGATATGAACGCCCAGGTTGGATCAGACAACACTGGACTAGAACACGTCATGGGGAGGCATGGTGACCCTTGGGTCGACCCTTCACGACCTTGGATTAAGAGACCCGAAAACGGCGAATTATTTGTGGAGTTCTGTAGTACTCGGCAAATGGTCATCGGAGGGACCCTTTTTCCACACAAGAGTCATCATAAAACATCTTGGGTTTCCCCTGATGGTGTTACTCAGAACCAGATCGACCATTTGGCTATAAGTCGCCGATGGAGAAGATGTCTCCTCGATGTGCGAGCGAAACGTGGAGCTGACGTGGGGAGCGATCACCACTTGATGGTTGCCTGCTTGAGATTGTGTACAGCAGCTATCCGACGACCACAAATTCTTCAAATGAAGCGCAAGCTTAATGTGGATAAACTCAGAGATCCCAACAAAAAACTCGAATACACCACCATTCTACGCGAAAAGTCATCCACATTGGGTGAACATGAAATGCGCACACTGGACGCCAATTGGGAGGCAACCAGAAACACTTTTCTAACTAGTGCTGAAGAATCTGTGGGATATGCGCAAAGCGGTGAGAAACCCTGGATGTCGCAAGACACATGGGACAAGGTTGGCAATCGGAAAAAAGCCAAATTGGCAATCATCTCTCAACCCGATGTCAACCAACGAACGCCCGACTTGAGGCAGAACTACCGCGATGCTCATATACAGCTTAAAAAGGCTGTTAGACGCGACAAGAGAAAGGCCATTGAAGATCTCGCAAACAAGGCAGAATCTGCGGCTTACCTTGGGGATATGGGTTCACTATTTAAAATCATGAAACAATTGACGAACAGGAATTTCACCGCCAACCACCTGGTGAGAGATGTCAACGGAACTCTCCTTAATATGAGTGAACACCAGTTGCGACGATGGAAGGAATACTTCTCTGATATTTTAAACATCTTGTCAGATGAAGATATCCCGGAAACAGAACAACTTCCAAACATCCAACCGCAACAATCCTCTATTAGGGACGATCCCCCAGATAAAGAAGAGATAGTTTCCGCCATTCGGTCAATGGCGGGAAGGAAAGCTCCAGGTATAGACGGACTACCAACCGAACTCCTCAAAGCGGACCCGGAAATAACAGCCGATATACTCCTCCCACTCTTCACTAAGGTGTGGAATGATGGAGGATATCTGACTGAATGGAAGGAGGGCGTCATTGTGAAAATTCCGAAGAAGTGCGACCTTCGGGATTGTGGCAATTGGCGTGGTATATGTCTACTTACTGCCGTATCAAAAATTATGGCTAAGGTAATTCTCAATAGGATTAGTGATGTCGTCGAGAGCACTCTCGAAGTTTATCAGGCTGGATTCCGTAAAGGGTCGTCTTGTACCGACCACACAAATACCCTACGGATAATATTAGAGCAGTCAGCTGAAATGGGTTCGCCACTACATCTCATGTTTGTGGACTTCGAGAAGGCTTTCGACAGCGTTAAGCGAGATTACATATGAAATGCTTTGCGTAGGAGAGGTATTCCAGATAAGGTCATAGCTATGATTAAAGAATCCTACGAAGATGCAAGGTGTCGCGTCTTGCATAGAGGAGAGCTGTCCGAGAGCTTTCCTGTGCGAACGGGTGTCAGACAAGGCTGCATATTATCACCAGCCCTGTTTCTGGTGGTAATAAATGACATCTTGAAAGCTGCACTGGAAGGTGGGGAAGGTAAAGGTCTTCAATGGAGACTATTTAACATCTTAAGTCACCTTGATTATGCTGATGACGTGTGTTTGCTTGCACATACCCGTTCGGACTTAGAGTCAAATGTTCGCTCGTTGCATTCTAAATGCAAAGAGGCGGGACTGAAAATAAATGTGCGTAAAACCAAGTACATGCACATGGGTTCGAACGCAAACACACCGATTGTTCTTGATGGACAGGATGTGGAAGAGGTGCAAGATTTTTGCTATCTCGGAAGCATTGTCAGCATGGACGGCGGAGCCGAAAAGGATGTTGAGGCACGGCTAAATAAAGCTCGTCAGGCCTTCGGTATCCTTTCCCCTTTCTGGAGGTTAAGAGAGATCTCACTTCGCACGAAGCTGCGAGTTTTTGGCGCATGCGTCAAATCCGTGTTGTTATATGGTTGTACTACGTGGAAAGTGACCGTTCGACTTACCAAGAAACTACAGACTTTCGTAAACCAATGCCTCCGGCGCATTTTAGGAATATTCTGGCCAGAAGTAATCTCCAACGACGAACTTTGGAGTACAACTCGCCAGACTAAAATAGGTATTGAGATTCAAAGGCGAAAGTGGCAGTGGATCGGTCATACTTTGAGGAAACCAGAGCAAAACATCGCAAAACAGGCTCTGGATTATAACCCTCAAGGAAGACGTCGGGTTGGTCGACCATGTAACACATGGAAGCGAGCAGTTGAGCAGGAGGCCAGAGGAATAAACAAGTCCTGGCAACAGCTTAAAGCCGATGCTCGGGATCGCGCCTTGTGGAAGAGAGTTGTTTCTGTCCTATGCCCCTATAGGGGGTCTTAACAGGAATTTGATTTTTGATTGCAATACTTTGAACAGCCCATCACCCGCACGAACAGCAGCAGCACACACAATTGCAGGTATGTAACAGCTGATCCGCTTTAAGTCCTCCCACCCTCGAAGAAGTAAAAACAGCCCTGAGGAACCACCCAAGCAATAAAGCGCCGGGCACTGATCAAATTCCAACTGAGCTTCTAAAAACCGGCGACACCTGCATAGCGCATCTCCTACATAGATTAGTCACGGACGCAGAAAACACTTCCTGAAGATTGGCGCAAGAGCATCATTTGTCAAATTTATAAAAAAGGTGACAAACTCTACTGCGAAAACTACCGAGGAATATCTCTGTTGTGTACGTCTTATAAAATCTTGACGAAAATTCTTAGAATTAAGAGAAGAGAATTAAGCCCTATGCTGACAAAGTAATTGGTGAATATCAAGGCGGACTTAGAGCTGGACGATCGACCACGGACCAGATATTCTCAGTTAAACAGGTGCTGGAAAAGTGCTGGCAACATAATATTGATGTGCATCAGATATTTGTTGACTTCAAGCAAGCATACGATAGTATCGACAGGCGCGTACTGTATAAAATCATGTTAGAGTTTGGAGTCCCACCGAAACTGGTTCAGCTTACATGAATGACAATGACCGAGTCTTTGTCATGAGTCAGAGTAGGAAACGATTTGGCTTCCAGTTTTAAAACAGACAACGGCCTTAAGCAAGGTGACAGCCTCGCACCAATGTTATTCAATTTGACACTCAAATATGTTATTCGGAAACTTCCCGTTGATACCATGGAAACACTATGCTTCAAGTCCACACAACTCGTAGCATATGCCGACGATATAGATATCTTTGCAAGATCTCTGGAGAGTGCCAAGAGGTATTTGTAAACCTTGACTCAGTAGCAAGGGAAGTTGGACAACGCATTAATGAAAACAAAACCAAAATTATGACGCAAACTAGGAAAAAGACGCCAATCAGACGAAATATTACGTTAGGAGACTATAACCTAGAAAACGTAGACAACTTCATATATCTAGGGGCGAACCTATCGAAGGATGGAAGCGAACCCATCGAAATCAAAAAAAATGATGGCAAACAAGACTTATTATTCGGTACTTCCAATAATCAAAAACAAGAACGTGCACAGGAAAACAAAGCTTAAGCTATACAAAACCATCATAAGACCTGTGCTATGCTATGGCAGCGAAACGTGAAACTCAGGCGTCCGAAAAACTTCTTAACGCCTTTGAAAGAAAGGTCCTCAGAAGAATCCTCGGACCTGTGAGGGAAGACTCGATCTGGAGAATACGATACAATAGAGAATTGTATGACATCTTCGACAATCCAGAAGTGTCAACCCTCATAAAATTTAAGAAGTTACAATGGGCTGGTCATGTGGAGCGGATGGATGACGAAAGAATTCCCAAACGCACACTAAGAGGGAAAGTCAACGGACAAAGATCGGTCGGAAAACCACGGAAGCGCAGGGAGGATGCGATGGACGCAGACAGCAAATCACTGCTAAGATTTTCTAACTGGAGAACGCGGTCACTGAACCGAGATGATGGAGGCAAAGTATTCAGGAGGCCAAAGTCCTATTTGGGCTGTAGCGCCATCTTAAGTAAGTAAGTAATCTAATTCTAGACAAACAAGTTGCTATTTTAAATAAATAATAGTAGGGGAGCCTGGGGCAGTACGGAGTACAGCACTAAGTTGAAAATATGTTTTAAAAACACAAAAGGGTTAATTAAGGGAGCTGAATATTTTTCTATAAACACATTATAACACAGTAATCATACAAAAAATAATAATATTTTCACAAAACAATGAACAGTTGTTTAGAAAAATATGCCATTTGCTAAGAACAATTAATTATAAAAATGTAATACTTGTACAAATGCAGAAAAAATAAGTTATCTCCATATTTATGTAGTTTTAAGTGACTATAAAGATTTATCTACACTTTTCATTGATTATGTCCTTTTCTCAAACCTATCTACAAAATTCACACACTAGGACAACCTTATCATTATTGCTGTCATCGCGTGTCGGCATGTAACTTGATCGGAATTGTGCGCGCATGTAATTGTTGTTACTTTCGTTCGTGAAAAAAAAACCTGCAGGTGTTCTTCTATCATTGCAGTGTTGTTGTTGTCTAAAATAGTGGAACTCGGCGAGCGACCAATTTTGGCATGTAATAGTATTGAATTCATTAAGTAAAATTCAGAACTGAACTCGTTCCATTCCGATATTTTTAGTTACTTTTATTAACAAATCACTCATGTATTACTTATAATAAATTTATTTTTCATTGCAAATAATAAACAAATTTTCTCAAATACATATTGTTGCAATTCAACAAAAGCCCCTCTCCTCTTTCAAAGCTAAATGTCTACTTCACTGCACTTCATTCAAATTGTATCGATTTGACATGTGCTTCAAACTAAAAGCTTAAATTGTTTTAAACTGTAAATAAAATTTTTATTTAATACCAGCCACGACATGTCAAATTGAATTGTCAAATTAACAAATCTCGTACTTGGGAGAGCTTCGACTTGATCGGACACTTAAGGTTTAGCTCAGAAAAACCTGCTATTCTACGTCATCGTTTTAAGTCTTACGGCCTGGTATTTCTAAAAGGCCTTGATCAAACCAAACTTTTATTCATTCATAAAGGCCCTTATAAATTGTCCACTCGACTAATTTTTCTTCTTCTTTAAATCCTTTCTGAAAGAGAATATTGATTGGCAATGCACATCGTGTTATTGAGTGTTATATTTGCTTTTTAAAGCAACATTTTCCTTTGCAGCAACTGCCATATACTTTTCTCGAGACCGGATCTAAAATTTTCTTAATGTTGCATGAAAGCTCCAAGTTTTGGATGCCCCTTGCAGTAGCCGCTCTGTTTTCAAGAAGAAGACCAAAAATTGTGTTTATTGTGTGTCAAAAGAGGGCGCCGGTCTTTCTGTAACAAACGAACAAAACAAAAGAAATACGAATTCCTACGATGGATGGTAACAAAAAAAACTTGAAGATAGCTCAGAGCAACACAACTTCAAACCACTTTCTCTTTCAGATTCTACCAAAATCTGGATGAAATCCGGCGACAAGCCAATCACACTAAACCCGAGTTCGGGTGCTACGTATTACATGACGACAAAGTATCAAAGCCATCAGCTGAACCAAGCGTACACATGGCACCTAATTCACGTCCATCATCGCGGCCTTTACAGTCCAGCACAAGTCCTCGATGGTATCTTCAATGTAGTCGGCGACAATGAATTCTACCCGGTTGCGTATCGAGTGCGTATAAACCACCTCAAGTTTTCGCGTAACCCGAACACCTGGCTACAACAGTTTCATTTCAGGAAACATCGACAAGGGACAGTTTCCTCGTGCGCCAGTGTAAGCCGGCTATTCAGAAACTCTTCCAGTCCTCCCTGACTATTGCGATGCCAGGCGGCGACGTTATGATGCTAACCGTTGTTCTGAATGCCGCAGAATACACGACCGGCCAGATTTTCCCGAAGAAAATCGTCGAGCGAATCGTGAAGAAGCAGTTCAAGCAACTCGTAACGACAGACAAACAATCGCAGGTTCTGATTCTGGAACAGTTCAGCAATCATCCAGGTTGTAATTTTCATTTTGCAACGTTTCTACGAAAGAAATCGACAATCCGCTTTTGTTTCAGAAACGTCCGACATAGTTATTCGCCTTTCGAGCCGGCCGGCCTTGCAACTACTCTGCGAAGTGATTGTACAAAATCACAACATCCTGAACACGATAAACGGATTGAATCTGAGCAAGAATGGTATCAAAGACTTAACACCGTTCAAAGAGTTCGCCAATTCGAGCCTGAAAATGCTCGACCTGAGACACAACAACGTGAGTTACGATAGTGTTGAACTTTTCCAGCCTATCTCTCGGCTTTCTTTCAGATCGAACAGACCAGTCAATTCCAGCTTCTGAAATGCCTTGAGATTGATGAGCTCTACGTGATCGGGAATCCATGCACATCGGGTGTATCGTCCGGGTACTTCTATGAAATCAAAGCGTTACTTCCGCATTTGAAATCTTTGGTTCGTAACGAATTCCTTGATTATGCGATTTTATCTAAAACAGTCTTTCCTGTAGGATGGCGTGAGTACGGGAGACATTAAAGAATCGACGACCGATACTATCGAAATGATGTACCCAGGCGATGTTATTCGAGATGCCAGAGATCGTGCATTGTTTCCACAGTACAAGAAGAGCGAAATGTGGTGTCAAGTTGTGGTGAGTGTAAGAATTATTAGGTAAAGGTAAATTGAGGCAGTAGAATACACCCACAGCCAGCCCTGCTTACCCTAAAAATGGCAAATGGACACTCCCTGATCATGGGGTGATCTTAAAACCGAACTGATACGGGAAACGGATACAGGGCCTCGATTACGGACGGCTTTTTCCAAGGCACCGAATGTAACTTTGAGGGTCACCCCATAACGCTATGCAGAGTTCAGGCTGTATAGGAATTGAAAAAAAATGAAAGTTTATTTAGGTGGAGAGGGACGAAAGTGACGGAACACTTTAGCTGGTAATGTGTTCCAAAGTTTTGACGTTCGGGAAATGAATGACTCGTGTACGCATTCAGCTTAGCCAGTATTCCGGGGAAAAGTATCGAGTAGAGGAATGAGTGCGCTTAGTTCCGCACTGCATTTACCATGGAAGTAGCAAATATGTGGCTTGGTTTCGAAAACACACGTGCGTTTCCTCTCCCTCAAGCTTACATAACCACATCTTGATCGCTTTACGTGTGCAGCCCGACATTTAGCCGCAAGTTCCCGGTTGTGCTTAGCAACGCGGATTGTTTTTGTTACGCCCCGAAGAAAGCAGTTTATACCAAAAGCAAGTTTGGTATTCATACTGCTGGATGCGAGACCTATCTAAATCTCTGCCTGTCTGTTGGTCATGGCACCAGGTTGGAAAACGCAACTCCACGTCGAGCTCCGAGGAACTCAGCCCGCGACATGGGCTACCACAGCCACCACGTGTTCCGTTAAGCGGATCTCAGCCATCGCCGGGGATGAAAGCAACCTTCCATGGGAGTACAGGTTACTTCAGTTGAGTTTCGTGCAACTCGTGACTGGCCGCACTTCTCAAGTACGAGGAGACGGCGTTCACCAAAATGTAACACCGAAATTGACCTTAGTCGTTCATTTTGCGTGTAAAAAAACATATAACATATAGGGGACGGACAACATGGCACAAAACATCATTCAGACACACAGTTAATTCCCTCCATGGCCTGCTTCCGCCCTTCTTCTTTTGAATGCCTCGCGTGCAAAGACGCGGTGGCATTCAGAGGCACCTCCCTACGTCCAGCCCCGCTCCATCAACTACCACTCCCATAGCTTCCAGCTTTCTTAGATCTGCATATCTTGGACATTCGGCCAAGATATGTAGCCAGCTTTCTACCAGCGCTCCACACTCGCATCCTCTCGTCTCGGACTTGCCCACCCTGTGAAGGAATTCGTTCAGACTGCCATGGCCCGTCAGGCGATAGCCCAGACTCAGACAAAAGTCAAAGTCCCGGTTATCCCTCGCGAAGCTCGTGGTCGCAATAAATTTGTACGTCACTCTTCCCTTATCGGTACCGTCCCACCTGGCTTGCCACAGTGACGTGGCCTTAAGTTCGAGGAGTTCTTTGCATTCGCGAAGGCTCCTCTTCCTAACAACTTCCGAGGTTAACCAATCGTTCCTTTCGGATCTTGTAGGTGATAGCACGACGCTTCACCTCCAAGTCCAATGGCAGAGCACCCATGAGTATCTGCATGGCCACGGTGGAAACCATAAACACGCCCTCAAGACTCCCTCAAGCTTACAGTGAACATTTAATCTGGTCTTTCCTTTTCATTTTTGCAAAGATTTTTTTTTATTAGACAAGAGCGTTCAAGTTGAATATTACGCGAGCAAAAGATCTAAGAACGTCGTGAAATGAGTGATAAGGCGTGTCGCAGACTCGGTGGGAAATGTCACGGACGTGTTGGTCAGTGCTCTTGTCTCCCTCGTTTTCGGAGGTAATGACATCAAAGTTCAGAGGTCTCTCACGAAAAACGTGTTAACACGGGCAATATAGAGATTTAATTTACTGTATACAGGGTGTTTGGTACTCCGTGCATAACCTTGTAAGGGGTTATTCCTGGATATATTTTGAGAAAAAAATTGTTCTACGGAGATGGCCAATTTTCAATATCCGCGGAGATACAGGGTGACCAAGAAAAGTGTTTCGGACCTGTACCCTCACTCACTCAAAACGCTATATCTCGAAAACTAATAATCGCATTTCAAAGTGTTATAGCTTGTTTTTTAGGGAATCAAATTACCTTTCATTTGGTGTAATATTCCGTATTGTACCTGTACCCAATCCTGAGGTATTTGCTTCAGACCACAAATTTTTGATACTTTGACCATCAAAATTCTGTGATCAATGTAGTTTTTCTCAAAAAAACGCATTATAAAAATGTCATTTTAATGTTGTTGTTTTATGTGCTATATTATTGCCTACAAATGTTGCATACATACTTATGACTTAGGTTTTCCCGTTTTCCAGGTAATAAGCGAAAATACATATGGCTTAAAAATAAAATATGCCATAAAGCAACCCTCGTTCCAAAAAAACTGCCTGAAATGTTGTTAAACTGAAATATTCTTATTGTCCTTTAATTACTATTTAAATTATCGAGGAATGTCCTTCAATTAGTATTTAAATTATCGAGGAAATGAATTAAATTAAAATGAGTTTCAACACAACGACGCTGTCCGACGCTTGGCATTGCAGTTAAACGTCTCTACGTCGAAAGTTTGGAGTGTCCTAAAAGCAGAGCGGTTGCATCCCTACCACCACACACCAGTGCAGGAGCTGGTACCCATTGATTTGCCCAAAAGGATGGAGTTTTGCAATTGGCTCCTTGAACGACAACTAAGTGACGAGAATTTTATGAACAACATTCTTTGGACTGATGAGTCCCAATTCACCAGAGCCGGTATCACAAACTTCCACAACTTACACACATGGGCTGAGAGCAATCCACATACAAGAAGAGAGGCATCATTTCAGCACAGATTCAGTGTCAATTTATGGGCAGGTGTGATTGGCAACGATTTTATTGGTCCTATTAGGCTTCCGCCTACCCTAAATAGTTCCAATTACTTGCAGTTTTTGACAAATGATCTACAAGAGCTATTGGATGATGTGCCACTGCAACGATTGGCTTCCATGTTTTACCAACACGATGGTGCTCCAGCTCATTACGGCCGACAAATCAGAGATTGGTTAAATTCCAATTATAGCAATCGCTGGATCGGTAGAAATGGACCGATACACTGGCCTGTAAGATCTCCTGATTTAACTATTATGGATTTCTTTGTATGGGGACGGATGAAGGACCTTGTCTATGCAACGGAAGTAGTAACGTTGCAGGATCTAAACACCAGAATCGATGCGGCAGCAACAGAAGTAAGGCAGCAGTTGAGGAGTATGAACACAAAGAGAACACTGGCAAAACGAGCCTTAGCGTGCATTCAAAATGAAGGGAGCCATTTTGAACATTTATTATAATTAAGGAAATTTGAAATAAACCATAAAAACCATTCTTAAGTTCTTTTAGTTCAAGCGGAGAGTGTTGATCAACCTATTTTTGCTATTTAAAAGTGCTACATTATTGGAATGATAATTTCTTCTAAACTATAAAACTTATGCAATGCAAGTGTATACATCTTTTGTAGGCAATAATATGGCACATAAGAAAACAACATTAGAATGACATTTTTATAATGGGTTTTTTAGAGAAAAACTACATTGATCCTAGAATTTTGACGGTCAAACTGTCAAAAATTTGTGTTCTGAAGCAAATATCTCAGAATTGGATACAGTTACAATGCGTACTATTACAGCAAATGAAAGGTAATTTGATTCCCTAAAAAACAAGCTATAACACTTTGAATTGTGATTATTAGTTTTCAAGATATAGCGTTTTGAGTGAGTGAGGGTACAGGTCCGAACGACTTTTCTTGATCACCCTGTATCTCCGTGGATATTGAAAATTGACCATCTCCGTTGAACAATTTTTTGCTCAAAATATATCCAGGAATAACCCCTTACAAGGTTATGCACGGAGTACCAAACACCCTGTATACTGTGGTCTCGTCTCCAATCCGGCGGAATCCATATTTTTGAATACGTTCGAGGAACGCGTGCCCCAGGCCAAACATGCGAGTTGTACTCTAAACGTGGTCTTATGTATGCCTTATAGATGGTAGCTGAGTCGTTCGGCGTGAAATATTTTTTTGCACTTTTGTAAAACACTTAAGGTGACCAAAGCGGACTATGAGTGGCTTCTGGAACGTTCGAACATCGATTGATGGTGGAAGGGCTGAGTTCTCGGTTCATGCACCGCCATTCAGTAATCGACTGTGAAATGGAGCACTATAACATCCAAATCTTGGGCTTGAGCGAGATCAGGTTGACAATATCAGGAGATGAACGAACCGTGAGCAGAAACATCATTCTATGCGTTGCTCCTGAGTCTGAAGCCAAAAATGTCGTGCCGACAGCGAAAAACAGTCTCATTAGTTGGGAACCAATCTCGGATAGGACCAATACTGCATGCAAATAAGAGATTATTAAAACTGTATTGCAAATACACTTTCCATTAATTTCGACTAAAAATTTTATAGTTTCACTCTAAACCAAATTGAAGTGTCATAGTACGTTACCGATGTGACAACGTACGCTACTACATCATTTTAGGAAATTAAATCCAAAACTGCACCAAACGAAAAAACTAAGAACATTAAATGCATTTCATATTTCTTATGTATTATTATAAATTAATGTCATATTGATATATCATGGTACTTCGCAGAATTATTAATTTAATTACACTTACTGAAATAAGTGTGTCTTTTATTTGTCACGTTTGTGTTACCCATATTTGGAAGATTTTTGTTTTCATTGAACATTGCATCGATTTCAATCAAGTAAAAACTTAAGAGTGACATAAAACATCACCTCCTTGTACGGCAAAGCATAAACAAAAAGCAATGGTTTACTTGTAAAACGTTACGTTACCTGGAATCAGTGATATATTACATTGTCAACGATATAATCAATGCAGTCTGGGCTGCTTATTAATTCTTTTGCGCTACCTACTTCCTACGCAAGGATTGCCTGGTAAAGATTCCAGTCGGTACGTTTTGGGTTTCTATATTGGCTTATATATCTACGTGAAGTCTTTATCTCACAACAGATATGCCTATGATCTGAAAGTGATGCTTCTTTGGATACGTGCCAATTGTCACTCTTGTCAGCTAGGCAGGAACTTGTTATGGTAAGATCAAGTACTTCCTGCCTGGCACTACTCATGAAGGTGGGGGCGCTGCTTTTATTTATTATGTCAAGATTATTAGTAGAAAGATAATCCAAAATCCCAACTTGTGTGGTGTGTTAGTGTCGCAACCCAGGATGACTGGTATGTTATGGATCTTACTATATTCCACTAGCTCCTTGACGCCATGATATCATCATCATCTGACTCCTCACCAGGAAAATAGGCTGAGGCAAGTATCGCCTCTTTAACCCCGCCTGCTGTTGGAATTTTCATCAGGACCGCAACTAAATCTGTTCTGATGAAAATCATAAATTAAAATCATAAATCAACTTACCCATTTTATGAGGAGTTCCAATAATTTTACCCTTTGCGGCCCTTGGTTCTTGTAGGAGGGCAACATGGAATTCCTCCTTTGCGAATCTCCACATCAGTACTTCCATTGCTGCCGCTGCACGATGGAGATTCGCCTGAATAACTTTTAGGTTACTCAGGCTCTTGATCATTTTCGGTAGATTGCAGCTTGTCGCTTCTAACCTCCTTGGCTTTAGGGCGTAGAGTCACACTCTAAAATTTGAAGCAGACTCGGTGCCCCTTCTGTTTAAGCCTTTCCATCGATTGACCGTCGATGGAAAAGGTTATTATTGTGTTTGTGTCGTCTTTCCTCCTACTGAGGACTTTCCAATTCGAGGCGGACAAACCAGCATTTTGAGCATCGATGAGGGTGGTAATAGCCTCTGACGAGTCTTCTTCGTGAGAGAAATATCCCGTGATTATTTCTAATCGTGGAATGTTTTCCTCCCGAACAGCCCTGATGTTGATGGAGTCTTCCGGCTTGATGCGCTCAGCTGTTCATTCCTGCCAAGATGCAGTTTGCTCATCCACGCAAGCAATTAGCATCCTTGGCTTAAGGCTAAGTCCACCAAATTGTGGATTTGTACCCTCTGGCTGCTTTAAGAATTTCGGCCAGGATGGATTTTTGGATACCAGCTAGCTGCTCCGGAGTTAGGATCTTGAGCGGATGCTCGATATGTATAATACCTATCCTTATTCCTTTGACCGCGTCTCTATAGCTAGTGCCTGGCGTGGAGGTCTGAGCCTCTTCTGCAGATCTGTGCGTGACGCTTTAGTTTGAGGTCTTGTTCCTCTTATTTTCATTTCCAACAGAAGGCGGTGTTGTTGATGGGGTTCTACCTCTTTTTATCGCCTTTTTCTGTGCCGGTGCTAAGTTATCTTGCATTGGCATGCAGGCAAGTCGTATGTCTCGTTCATAGTCTTGCCGTGGTTACGGTGTACGTGTACCGTCTCTTAGCGACACCGCTTAACCTCTTTTTATTTTATTTTAGACTCAATTGCCTCAGCTCTGCTGATAGCAGTTGTTCGTCTATTTGAGGCTTGCTAGCGTTTTTCCTGTCCGCTCTAAGTGGCGGTATCTTGAACCTTTTAAGTGACCGAAGGATTAGCATCTACAGTCACTTCAAGCGCGGTTTCTGGAGGGGAAACTGTTCCGCTTACCACCTATTTTACGGCTTTAGCCGCTGTTTGTGATGCCTTGAAGGAAGCATCAGCCCCTTGCTTATTTTTAATGTTATTCATAGGAAACCCACGAGTAGCGCGAGAAAGTAGAGTCACCCCTAGCAGATCTCCGCATTACCAGGGGAAGGCTGATTAAAACTGGAGGGCATCTGGTATCCAGAGTTCGCATATTAAGGGTTAGTTCCGCACTAACTATTCATCCATTGACATATGCTGTTCCACCGTAGATTAGGGGATTTTTATATACGAGGTTTACTCCTCTAACGTCGTACTTTATAATGGTCACCATATAGGTAGTACGTACACTTGCGAATCTCTATAGGGATAAATTCCCTTGTAACCATACAACCTCTTGACAATTGCACGAAACATGACCAGTCCAAATTTCAGAAGGATCCATGCTGTGATGGGATACGGAGCCGACAGTAAGCTGTTCGGCTGAACCCCCCGCCCACCCCCACCTCCTATCTTAATAGGATATGGAGTCGACATTCCCTATCTGTAGATCTTTTAGCATTACCCAGTCTGCACCACGAGGAGGCTATCTACTAGGCTGAACTAATTGCAATAGACCTATACAGGTGAAACCGACAACTGGCGCCTCTGTCTCGAAGCTCAGAAACGACAGAACATATCACTTGTCACAGTAAAGCAATAGCTAGGAAAAGACACGATCTCCTCGGAAAAGGTTTCCTTTCTACCGAGCAACTAGCCAGCATAACATGGCTCGTTTAAAGATACTTAGATTGACCAAAGCTCTTGAGTTATGGTAGGATAAATGGACAATAGGCCGAGAAAGTCGCAGTGCTCCCACGTGTTCCCCAAATTATAAAAAAATTGTTAGGGAGTAGAAGGGGTAAAAATATATATTTAGTGCACAATTTCAGCTCGATATTTTATACGCACTAAGTAAATTTGTTTAGAGCATTTCATGAGAAAGTGCAGTTTATATGGGAGGTGGTGGAAGGAGGGGGAGGACACAAACAGATTCGGCCCTACTTTTTTGTCAAAAACGACGTGTATCAAATGTGAGCTCTCGAGCTCAACGCGTTCTTAAGCTAGAAAAGACACGGACGGACATCAGGTTCTGGGATTTTGAGTGATTGTATTCAGAATCATTTATTTTTTCTCCGAGCCTTATTTTTTGGCGTTACAAACTTTGTGACACACTTATAATACTCTCAGATCTCGTCTAGAGTAGAACAACTGAGGACGATACTTCTTAGCTGTATTGAAAAGAACTGGAAACAGCTACAACGTTCAACTAGGAATAAACACTGATCTGCTTAGTTAACGTCTGCTTTATCAATAAGATAACTACTTGAAGAAGAACACGGTCGAAATACCAATCTGAGCCTTAAACCATAAAAAATAAAGAAAATAAACACTGGTACATTCCGACTTTTCTGATTTCATTTTAGACTCGTAAGTAAATTCAGACTCATTGTACACGAATCAATTGAAAATGATGCTCAATACAAAAAACCTTTAATTCCTATCATTTTTAGGTGGAACATCAGTCACAACAGATTAGCAGGAGTGAAATACTTAAAGCACTTTTCGAAATGGTAGCATTAGACGTTAGCGATTTCTATCCCTGCTACTATAAGGTAAGACTAACGACATAAAACAAAAATATTTATTTCAAAATAATATTCATTCCATGGAATCACTCTTTCAGGCCGCTCGAATCGAAGATGTTTTCTTTGTACGAAAATCTTATGAACATCTCGAAAGTCTTCTCGATAATGGACTTGCACTGCACGTTCCCAATCACTCCGAAATTCCGCTGACACTGAAAATGAATGTTTCCGATTTCAAAAAAGGACAAATCGAACCGGAAGAACAAATCTTAAAAGCTCTAGCCGCTCGTTTCAATATTATGGATCGATGTCTGAATTTAGAGAATTTCAGTAAATCACCCGAATTCAAAAATGTCATAGTCTCCTTATCGAATAATCGAACACTATCGACGGTATTAACGCTAAGTAGTCGTCGATTTCTTACAAATTTAGTTCATTTACGTCTTGGATCGAATAAGATTGCCTCCCTAAAGGGAATACGTTGCTTAAATAATGCAAAAAGTGTAAAAATCATCGATCTAAGTAATAATTTAATTGAAGACATAAGCGAATTGAGTGTGATAAAACTTCCCCTAACCGAACTGATTTTGGATGGCAATCCGCTTTGTCGGAAATATCCGGCCGCAAATCAATACGTGAAAGAAATTAAAACAATATTTCCGACCATAACAAAACTGGTAAGAATTTAGTTTGAACTCAGATTTGGTGGAATCTAAACGGTGCCGTGCAATTCAAACTTACAGGATGGATGTGCATCGTTAAAACATGGTTCGATGGCTGCCGAACGAAACTTTCTTTGCTCCAAGGAAGCTTACGGTTTCGTCGACCAGTTCGTTAATGATTATTTTTCGCTGTACGATTCGCCGCTGCGATATAAACTAGTGGGTATGGTTTTTCATTAAATCAAACTGACAATTTATGTACACAATCATTTTTACGCTGTTTTTGACAGGAATGTATCACGACAAAGCCATGATATCTATCAGTTATAATTATAATCCAGCAAAAGTCAGCAATGATGTTATGAATCGTACGTCGAAGTATACATTTATAGCGCGCAATATTTTAGCTGCAAATGCTCCTCAGCCACAAATTCAATATGGACGAGCAGCGGTTGAACAAGTACTGAAATACTTGCCCGTATCCGAGCATGATTTATGCAGTTTTACAACAGACGTAACCATTTTTACGGTATAATTTAAAATTCAAAAATCACAATCAAATTTAACTATTCTGATAATTCCAGGATGATTTGGTGTCGTTAACTATCACGGGTGTTTTTCAAGAGCCCGGCGACATAATGAATTGTGATATTCGGTTTTCGTTCTCGAGAACATTCCTTTTTCAAAAGTACGCCTCTGAACTGGTAAGTTTTTTTTGCATTTGATTCGAGCTAAAAAAAATATTGTCTCGATGCGAGTTTCATGATATGATTTGCATTCTCGATTTCAGGGTATTTTCAAAAATACATGTGAATACAAAATCATCAATGATATCCTTTACATAACACAGCCAACTGCGGATCAAAGTAAAAATCTATTTCGATTTTCGAAACACGATAAGAAACCAGAAGAGCCGCCAACTGTTGAAGATAAAGAGAATTTTTTAGTAATGTTTCAGCGAATGACTGGACTGAAAACGATTTGGTGTACACGGTAAGCGATGATCAGTTTCGGATTTTCGGGAGGAAAATAATGAATTTGTTTCGGTTAATTTTTTTTTCCTAGATGCTTTACCGATGCTAATGGTGATTTCCAAAAAGCTGTTGAAGTTTTCATTAACTTGGTTAAAATTAATAAAATTCCTGAAAATGCTTTTGTAAAGAATTGTCAAATACCTTGAAATGAATAACAGAGACATAAAACATGAAAATAAAGTTTTGATTAGCATTTGAGCGAATCAGCTTGTATGTAATTGTAGAATAATAAATAGCAAAATGGGATTTAAATTGACACGTTCCATAAATCTAGCTAGGGTATAGCCTAGTGAGTAGTGTGTTGGTCTTATAATGCGAAGGTCATGAGTTGAAATCCCGGTCAACGCAATATATAATTCCAGCACATTGCCTGCTTGGCTATCCCTTGTTCACCTCAATCTACGAAAATGAAAAATTCGTAAGAAGAGGGTTGTGCGAAGGGCTAACAACTTTTCCAGAATCTGTAATGAAAAATGTTAAGGAACCTGAATGTCGGAGGCCAAGGTCCAATTTGGGCTGTAGCGCCATTGTAAAGTAGAGAGTGTTCCGTAAATCTAGTGTTAAAGAATTTCACGCGAACAAAGCAGATATTCTTGATGGTTTTTTCATGTATGTGTAACTAAATGAATGAATTTGAAGGAAGGTCATGAGAAGAATACTAGAATCTTTGGGGTACTTTATATGGAGATTCTCTCTTCGACAATGTAAAAATGGCATATGGAGCAGAAGTGCGGAGGTGTTTAAGTCCAATTTTTTAGATTTTTTTTTTTTTAGTCAGCGTACTGCTGCCTATAGAATGTTTTAAAATATTATTAGGAGTAAAAATAAGTTTTCGCCGTTTTTTTATCAAAAATTGTGAAAAAACAGTACATTACCTTTTATTCAAAGTATTGTTCATCATTAGCCACTAATTTTTTCCCATTTTTCTGGCAGCATTCGTATACCACGTCGAAAGAACTCTTCATCTTTTGTGGCTATCTACGAATAGACCCAATTTTTAGTATCTTCATATGATGTAAAGTGCTGGTTAGACTGGTCATGTGCCATCGACCGGGACAAATGATAATCGGAAGGGGCAATGTCTGGTAAATACGGCGGGTGGGGTAGGACTTCCCAATTAAGTGTTTCCAAATAGGTTTTGACCGGCGCCGCAACATGCAGACGAGCATTATCATGTAGGAGAATAATTTTGTCGTGTTTGGAGTAGTAATGGGCGCGTTTTATATACCTTGAGTGCTCGGCTCAATCTCATTAATTGTGTTCGGTAGAGAGCTCCAGTAATGGTTTCGACCGGTTTGAGGAACTCATAATACACGACACTAAGCTGATCCCACCAAATGCACAGCATGAGTTTTTTTCCATGAACATTTGGCTCGGCTGTCGATGTTGAAGCATCGCCATTTGGTCCGCATAATTTCTCTTCTTTGAGTTATCGTAGTAGATCCATTTTTTTTTATGCAAAAAAAATCCTTTCTTTTATGCCTGGCAAGCAGCTTTTCACACAGGCCAAATCGGCGTTCAACGTCTCTCGGCTTCAGTTCATGTGGAATCCAATTTCTTTGCTTTTGAATCATTTTTTTTTTTTTTTAAATAAATGCATTTATTTGATTTTCATTTACATTGATTTTTACATAATTTTGCATTACTCCCCCTTTTAGGGTTAGACCCTGTGATAGGGGTGAGGTTAATATTAATTATCTAATTAAATATAATTATTAATATAACTCATAAACTGTAATATTTTTTTCGTTATAATTTCATTGTGATTTTAATTATACTTCTTATACATATCTAAAAAGTTTTATTACTACTCGTCAAACTCACAGTTTTTAAGCGTTTGAAACTACTCACGACAACTTCTCTCACTTAAAATAGTCTCACCATATACTTCTACATGCGACTCAACTGCATATTTCTTCAAATTAAAGAAGTAAACCAAAGGTTCCTGGAAATGACACTTATTCGGCACAAAACTTGACATTTTCGCACGAAAAAAATTATGTGATGCTGATACGGAGTCACTAATTAGGGATGGCAAAATCTGCTCTTTTCCAATCGCAGTGATCCACTTTTCACTTCTAAAAAAACAAAAAAACGAGAAAATAGCAATTTTCTGGCGAAATCCTGCATCTAACAATCAGGCAGACCCAATCTCATGCTCAGTAACACCAGCTCAATGCGCATAGAGAACACTTCCCCCTTTTCCCCCTGGGAATGACAAGGTTTTCTTTTACTATCCAAAGTACGAAAAGACGATCGAGCGCAATCAAGTTAGGATGGCAAAAATGTCAATCGCATTTCTTATACACAAGCCAAATAAAAAAATACCCGGTCATCGATCGCATCGCATATATACAAGCCATATAACAAAAAAAAACAACCGGTCATAGAAAACCAAACCGAAAGGGTCTACTGTTTTCTTTTTTCACACATTACCTCACACAAGCAATTTCATCATGAAGAACGTAAGGCTCTTATCGACACGGTGGACTGCAACATAAATCGGCGAAACTTGCAATAGCCGCAACATGTCCCACCAACCGACCAGATCGAAACTCAGAACAAAATCCCCCAAAAAAACTCTAACAAAGCGCATCATTGACCACTTTGGACGTTCCACACCTCACCTATCAGATCAGATCCCACCGATCAAAATATCGCTAAACAAATCCCTTATCAAATCGCAATCGTTTCATCTAGCTCCAATTCATTCATTCATTAGTCTAAAGCAACATCACTGAGAGAACGAGCACTACACACTGCTCGTGCTCTCAGTGTCAATAATATCAATGACCAAATATAGGTTTGGGATAGCTTATATGAGTGATAGTCTTTAATATCACAGAGCTGGTATATCGCTGATCGCGAGCGATATAACAGATACGAAGACAATGGAATATATCAGATAAGTGGCTATCGAGCAACGAAAGAGCTTCTATATGAACGACGATCATATGAAAGCGGCAATCGAGAGATACGGAAGAACGACGTTCAAGTTCTTTCTTCGCGCGATTGATATTTAGCGCTGGGACTTGGGTAAAATTCGACTTCCATGGGTTTCGGGATCTGATAAGAGCTTTACGTTGTTCATGATGAAATTGCTTGTGTGAAGTAATGTCGTGTGAAAAAAGAAAACAAAAGACCCTTTTGGTTTGGTTTTCTATGATTGGTTGTTTTTTTTGTTATTTAGTTTGTATATATGCGATGCAATCGATGACCGGGTGTTTTTTTTATTTGGCTTGTGTATATGAAATGCGATTGACATTTTTGCCATCCTGACTCGATTGCGCTCGATCGTTTTTTCGTACTTTGGATAGTAAAAGAAAACATTTTCATTCCCAGGGGGAAATGGGGGAAGTGTTCACTATGCTGAGCTATGGGATTGAGTCTTGCCTGATTGATAGATGTAGGAAAATTACGATTTGCTTAGCGATCGATGAGGTGGAACGTGCGGTACAAAGTGTTCAATGAGGTACGCTTTCTGGGATAATAGAATTACTCTATTGAACCAAACAAAACAAAAAACATGGCACCTGAAAGCGTTACGTCAGCCTGTGAGATTGGGCGCTTTTTATTTGAAAAGAAAACAATAGGCCCTTTTGATTCGGTTTTCTATGACCGGGTGTTTGTTTTTATTTGGTTTGTATATAAGCGATGGATAAGTGGCAGTTTGTTTAACGAGCTTTATTCTGAGCTACGATCTCGTCTGGGTTACGTAGAATGCGTGAGTTGCGGGATTAATGTGCGAACAAAAACTTTGGAAATTGTAGCAATGATCATTGTGGCAATTTTATTTGCTCTGCGCTTCTAGTCGCAGCTCTTTCAAATTTTCAAAAAATCGCAGGTATGTGAAATAGCATACCATCTCTATCTCTAATACTTCATATTGTTGTTAACAGATGTCCAAACTTACGATATTACGTTTTACGTCTGATAATTTTAACATAACCTTCCGGTGGGGTCATCTTTTGTCAAACGACGAAAACTTATTTGTACTCCTAATATTTTTCTCCAAAACCGCGAAAACTAGCAACTTTAAATTTTGAGAAAAGTATTCTATTACAAATATCATTGATGTCGAAAAATTTTGTTTTGATTCAAATACTTCTTCTACCCCCTCCCATACAAATGCACAATATTGGTAAATGCATTTAATCGATTTTCAATAACACTAGAAAAAGAACAAACTTAAAATTTTGCAAGCATTCGTCCCTTAATAATTGCAATAAATGTTAAAAAAAAATATGAACTTCGTTTCACTCCTTCTATCACTTTCCATACAAATTTTTGTATTAGAAATTCAAGAAAAGTATTTCTCCTTCGAGCATATTTGTAACAAAGCAATGTGATTAAGATGTTGATAAGCACATTGAAAATTGTCCAAAACCTCCCACTTTCTCTGCCACCTCCCATACAAATACCATAAATCCCGACAAAAATTTTTCAATTTCCTGAAAGCTACAAACTATTAAATTCAGCATAAAACATTTTGTATACTGCATTTAGTGTTAGATGCAAAAATTACAAATCTCCCCCTCTGATTTTACCACCTTCCATGCAAAAGTCTCTATTCACTATTTGAAAGAATTTGAGATGACATGTTTTCCGGTACAATAAAATTTTTCCTATTTCATCTAGAGAATCATATGATTGGGCTTATCCTTATCATTATAATCATAAAATAATTCTGTTATGTTTTTCATTTCTTATTGTGGAAGCGTTGTTAGTTTTTCGCGTAACCATCTATCTACAATTTATCATGTTCGCAGATTGACCTACATAGATATACCCACGTAGGCAGTGTAATAGAAATAGTCACGAAGTCACGACTTTCGTAAAGATACACCCAGGCTCTGTATCGCCTAGAGGCACCAAATTCCATGCCTTAAAATTTCTAAAATTCTTCAATATCTCAATATTAATAAATACTCTGGTTCGTCTCACCAACCTTAAAAAGTGCTTCTCATTTATAACTAAACCTCTTCGCAACCTTTCCTACTCTTCAGCAAAATGCCCATATAGCTGGAAAGAAGCGATTGTCCAGCCTATACCAAAGAAAGGTAGCAAGTGGATCTCCAAATTAAGCCATCACTTCCTTCTTATCAAAAGTGAAACTGCTGTCAACCGCAAGATCATGCAATTCTTGGGGAGCTCCGAACGAACTCAGTTTTATCACCTACCTTAATCTTAGTTCTTCTTAACGACCTTCTGTCGTCGACTCTTATTCCAATTCACAGCTTTCCTGATGACGGCATACTTGAAAACAACTACAGATTAGACTTAGTAGCTGTGTCCCACCAGTCTTCTGTGCCCTTTAAATGCAGTAAGTTTTTTGATTCATTAAATCCTGAAATCAACACAAGTGCATAGGCTTTCTCCAGCATCTGATCTTGCAACCATCTACAAGTAGAATTCAACCGAAATCAGATATTTGCGTTCCAACTTATTAGAGATGATGCCATCACGGCATCCATAGACTCCCTTGAACATCGTAGAAATGTTGGAGTACTCAAGATTGGAGATACTCGATACACACTAACACTTCTGTCCTAATAGAGTTTGGACAATGCATGTACAGCGATTGCGCGGGAAATTTCGTCCGAAATTTGAATTTTTTCAATTCTTTTTCATTTATGAAGTAAACACAATCAAAATGAATTGTTATTTATTAAAGTCATATTTATTTTCGGTTTTAATGAGTATTTTATTCAAAAACTTGTAATTTAACGCAAGATTGTGCTCGTGGCTGTGCTCGTGGCTGTTTTTCACAGTTCTTATGTTGCCTTCTTGTGCTCCTAAACTCACTCTGAACTGTTGGTATTAAAGCATTGCCCAAACTCTATTACGACAGAAGTGTTAGTGTGTATCGAGTATCTCTACTCAAGATCTACTTACTTACTTACGATGGCGCTACAGCCCAAATAGGGCTTTGGCCTCCTGAATGCTTTGCCTCCATCCATCTCGGTCGTCCTCCAGTTAGAAAATTTTAGCAGTGATTTGCTGTCTGCGTCAATCGAATCCTCCCAGCGTTGCCGTGGTTTTCCGACTGGTCTTTGTCCGTTGAGTTTCCCTTTTAGTGTGCGTTTGGGAATTCTTCCGTCATCCATCCGCTCCACATGGTCAGCCCATTGTAACTTTTTAAATTTTATGAGGGTTAACACTTCTGGATTGTCGAAGACGGCATACAATTCTCTATTGTATCGTATTCTCCAGATCGAGTCTTCCCTCACAGGTCCGAGGACTTTTCTGAGGACCTTTCTTTCAAAGGCGTTAAGGAGTTTTTCGAACGCCTGAGTTAAAGTCCGCGTTTCGCTGCCTTAGCATAGCACAGGTCGTATAATCGTTTTATGTAACTTAAGTTTTGTTTTCCTGTGTACGTTCTTGTTTTTAATTATTGGAAGTACCGAATAATACGTCTTGTTTGCCATAATTATTCTTCTTTTAATTTCGATGGGTTCACTTCCATCCTTCCCCTAGGTATATAAAGTTGTCTACGTTTTCTAGGTTATAGTCTCCTACTGTAATATTTTGTCTGATTGGCGTCTTTTTCCTAGATTGCGTCATAATTTTTGTTTTATTATCATTAATACGTAGACCAACTTCCCTTGCTACCGAGTCAAGGTTTACAAACACTTCCTTAGCACTCTCCAGAGATCTTGCAAGGATACCTATGTCGTCGGCATATGCTACGAGTTGTGTGGATTTGAAGCATAGTGTTCTCTTGGTGTCAACGGGAAGTTTCCGAACAACATATTTGAGTGTTAAGTTGAAAAGCATTGGTGCGAGGCCGTCACCTTGTTTAAGGCCGTTGTCTGTTTTAAAACTGGAAGTCAAATCATTTTCTACTCTGACTTATGACAAAGACTCAGTCATTTTCATTCTTGTCAGTCGGACCAGTTTCGGTGGGACTCCAAACTCCAACATGATTTTATACAGTACGCGCCTGTCGATACTGTCGTATGCTTGTTTGAAGTCAACAAATATCTGGTGCACATCAATATTATATTCCCAGCATTTTTCCAGCACCTGTTTAACTGAGAATATCTGGTCCGTGGTCGAGCGTCCAGCTCTAAATCCGCCTTGGTATTCACCAATTACTTTGTCAGCATAGGGCTTAATTCTCTTTTTTAGAATTTTCGTCAAGATCTTATAACACGTACACAACAGAGATATTCCTCGGTAGTTTTCGCAGCAGAGTTTGTCACTTTTTTTATACCTAGTCCTGCCATAAGTTCTGTCACATAATTTCTCACATTGGCAACAACTTTATTTTATGAGTGACATTTCAATATCGGCCAGTTTTATAAACGTCATAATGTTGTTGACAGTTGATGGTCATTTAAAGTGTGTTCGTTAACGTGTGAAGATGGAATGGGGTGTAATAGAAAACCGAACTGCAGTGATTGCACTACATAAGTGTGGAAAATCCGCGAGTGAAATTTTCAAGTTGTTGTGCCCGTTAAAAATAACGCAAAGATTTGTGTATCGTGCGATCCAGAGATATAACGCGATCCAGACTATTGAAGATCGACCTCGTTCTGGACGTCCGCATGATGTACGTTCTTCTGCTGCCATCAAAGCGGTCGAGAGTCGAATTCGTCGAAATCCGCTTCGTAAACAACGAATCATGGCTCGAGAGATGAACATCTCCACCCGAAGTATGTCTCGCATCATAAAATCTGACCTCGGGATGAGTGCCTTTCGACGATCAACGGGACATTTGCTGACTGAGCAGTTGAAGCAAATTAGGAGCACCAGATCGAAAGAGCTCCTTCGGCGGTACGGCAACAACAAACATCGAGAAATTTTATTTACCGATGAAAAAATTTTTACGGTGGAGGAACATTTCAACCGCCAAAATGATAAGGTGTATGCCCACAGCTCCATAGAAGCCCGAGAAGTTGCCACTAGGGTACAGCGAGGACATCATCCAGCATCAGTCATGGTATGGTGGAGTGTCAGCTACGAAGGGGTCACCGAGCTTCATTTTTGCGAAAAAGGCGTAAAAACTGCAGCGAAAAATTATCAAACGGACATCCTGGAGGGATGTGTGAAGCCGCTGAACTCTACGCTATTCAACAATCGACATTGGGTTTTCCAGCAAGATTCTGCGCCAGCCCACAAAGCTCGAACCACACAAGCGTGGTTGGAAACCAATATTCCACAGTTTATAAGGGCGACGGAATGCCCTTCTGGGAGCCCAGATTTGAATCCCCTGGACTACAAACTGTGGGCGGAGTTAGAGTCCATGGTGTGCACGAGACGACACCCAAATATCGAGAGCCTTAAGCGATCTTTGACAGAAGCAGTAGCTAATTTTCCGCTAGAAACAGTGCGTACTGCTATCGATGACTGGCCCAACAGATTAAAGAGCTGTGTTAAGGCTAAAGGCGGCCACTTTGAATAATTTGTTGCTTATTTTACTTGCATTAGTATGCCAAAATAAAATATATTTTCCTTTGTCAAAAACTCTTTTTCATTTATACAAAAATTGCCCATATACGTGTGACAGAACTTATGGCACGACTAGGTAAATTGGACTATGATGCTCTTGCGCCAATCTTCAGGAAGTATTTCCTGCGTCCATATGTCCGTGACTAATCTATGTAGGAGATGCGCTATGCAGGTGTCGCCGGCTTTCAGAAGTTCAGCTGGGATTTAATCAGTGCCCGGCACTTTGTTGTTTGGGTGGTTCCTTAGGGCTGTTTTTACTTCTTCGAGTGTGGGAGTACTCAAAGCGGATCCTTCATCAGCTGTTACACCAGTTATACCTGCTATTGTATCTGCTGCTGCTGTTCGTGTAGGTGATGGGTTCGAGTTAAGAGGTGTTCAAAGTATTGTGCCCATCTTAGCTTTATATCTTCCGCGTTACTTATAATGTTCCCTTCTGCATCCTTGCAGAAGGTCGTTTTTGGTTTGTATCCTTCTTTCATCCTTTTAACAAGGGAATACGCGGCTCTTGTGTTGTGTAATTTAAATTATTCGTCCATGTTTTTAATTTCTTCATTATTATACTTCCGTTTTTTTTTTGTCTGCATATTTTGTTTGCAAATCGTCTAAGATCCTTGTCCTGTTTGGTTCGTGTCGGCCGTTCCGTTAATATTTTGTAGGCTTGATTTTTTCGTTCTAATGCATCTTGGCATTCGTTGTCGAACCAATTATTTCTTTTGCGCCGAGGTTGTTGTCCTATCACCTCCTCTGCGACAGATGTAATGCCATCTTTGATATTTTGCCACATTTCTTCTATTGGCTTGCTGGCGGTGGTATTTAGTATTGTCGCGAAGTGCCTCTCCAAGGCTGATACATATTTCGCAACTATTTTCTCGTCTTTGAGTTTCCCTGTGTCAAATTTAGGAACCGGCTGTGTTTTTGAGTGTCTTCGGTTTGCGATTCGACATCGGAACTTGGTCTTTACCAAATAGTGGTCTGTGTCGCAATTAGCCCCTCGACATGTACCCACGTCGAGAATGCAGGAGGCCGTCCTTTTCTCTATTAGAACATGGTCTATTTGGTTGAATGTTCTTCCGTCGGGTGATGCCCACGTTCTCTTATGAATGTCACGATGCGGGAGCATGTCGAGCTTACAATAAGGTTTTTGCTGCTGGCGAAATCAGTCAGCCTCTGGCCGTTGTCGTTACTAATATCATGGAGACTGTGCCTTCCAATTGTCCCTATGTATGTTTCTTCTTTGCCCACTTTCGCGTTAAAGTCACCTAATACTATTTTAATATCATTCGACGGAAGGGAGTCGAATGTTGATTCTAAGGTGCTCAAGATCTACTACAGATATGGTATTTCCACGCCCGCTGTAGTGGTTAAATTAGTCGTCTAACGCCTTCTTTATTTAAACTCCCGCGTAGTACACCTGATGCTGATCGTGCTCACGGCTATGTACGGTGTACGTATACGGTTTAGCCACCCAAATCACGTACAATGAATAATATACAGCCGTTTCTACCTTGATTATTCAAAATGTGGAATGCACGGCCGCTTTTAATAGTTTATAGCATCCAAAAATTAAAAACAATCATTTACCGACTTCTACTATCCTGAGGGTCCTTTCTCAATTAATTTGTATGCGTCAGGTCGGATTAATTGGAGCACAGGGTAATGTAAGGACGGCAAAATAAAAAAATAATACTTTATAAAACTTAAATGTGAATCTTTAGTTATGAAAAACATTTACGACAACCGGTCTGTCTCGCTTTCACGACTCGACTCCCTCCTTCGTCATTGTTCATCGGTGGTTGTCGTGTCTGGTCGTGTCTATCGCCAGTAGTTCCGTTTGTCCGTGGGTTACGTCATGACAGTGGTGTCGGTTGTCCGTGGGGTCGTCATGACACATGTTGTTAATTTTGGTTTTGTTTTTCCTCTCTAAACCGACTGGACTGTACACTACATTAGCTGTGTTTATTGCTAACGAGTGTAGAGCAGATTGAGGTACTCCTCAAAAAAACGATCCAGAGTAGAAGTTCTGTACTAAAGTTTTGGTCCCCGCAAGGGGGTAGTTGTATTATGAGGTTTTACCAATTCCTGCAACTATCTTTGGAGTTAGCGACTCCACGGACCTGAGCTAACTATCCCCCTCTGGGATGGGGGCTATAGAATTCACCCACAGCCAGTCCTGCTTGCCCTAAAAATGGCAAATGGACACTCACTGGATCATGGGCTTATCACCCGTGATCTTAAGACCTAAATGATACGAGAAACAGATACATCGCCTCGGATACGGACTGATTCTACGGTAACGACTTTTTGCATTCGAAAACGGACTATGATTGGCTTCTGGAACGTTCGAACATTGAATGACGGGGGAAGAGCTGTGGTTACTCGGTCCTTGCACCGCCAATCGGTGATCGACCGGGAAATGGAGCACTATAACATCCAAATCTTGGGCTTGAGCGAGGTCAGGTGGACAGGATCAGGAGAAGAACGAACCCCTAGCGGAAACACTATTCTGTACATTGGCCCTGAAAGTGAAGCCAGAAATGGCGTGGCGTTCGTCCTTACGCCGAGAGCGAGAAACAGTCTCATTAGCTGGGAACCAATCTCGGATAGGATTATCGTCGTCAGGCTCAGGACCAGTGTCAGAAACGTCACAATTCTGCAGTGCTACGCACCAATAATACCGCAACATCTGGTGACAAAGAGGAGTTTTATAGCCAACTGAGTGCCACCTTCGAACGTGTTCCAAGAGGTGATATTATTATCATCTCGGGAGATATGAACGCCCAGGTTGGATCAGACAACACTGGACTAGAACACGTCATGGGGAGGCATGGTGACCCTTGGGTCGACGCTTCACGACCTTGGATTAAGAGACCCGAAAACGGCGAATTATTTGTGGAGTTCTGTAGTACTCGGCAAATGGTCATCGGAGGGACCCTTTTTCCACACAAGAGTCATCATAAAACATCTTGGGTTTCCCCTGACGGTGTTACTCAGAACCAGATCGACCATTTGGCTATAAGTCGCCGATGGAGAAGATGTCTCCTCGATGTGCGAGCGAAACGTGGAGCTGACGTGGGGAGCGATCACCACTTGATGGTTGCCTGCTTGAGATTGTGTACAGCAGCTATCCGACGACCACAAATTCTTCAAATGAAGCGCAAGCTTAATGTGGATAAACTCAGAGATCCCAACAAAAAACTCGAATACACCACCATTCTACGCGAAAAGTCATCCACATTGGGTGAACATGAAATGCGCACACTGGACGCCAATTGGGAGGCAACCAGAAACACTTTTCTAACTAGTGCTGAAGAATCTGTGGGATATGCGCAAAGCGGTGAGAAACCCTAGGTGTCGCAAGACACATGGGACAAGGTTGACAATCGGAAAAAAGCCAAATTGGCAATCATCTCTCAACCCGATGTCAACCAACGAACGCCCGACTTGAGGCAGAACTACCGCGATGCTCATATACAGCTTAAAAAGGCTGTTAGACGCGACAAGAGAAAGGCCATTGAAGATCTCGCAAACAAGGCAGAATCTGCGGCTTACCTTGGGGATATGGGTTCACTATTTAAAATCATGAAACAGTTGACGAACAGGAATTTCACCGCCAACCACCTGGTGAGAGATGTCAACGGAACTCTCCTTAATATGAGTGAACACCAGTTGCGACGATGGAAGGAATACTTCTCTGATATTTTAAATATCTTGTCAGATGAAGATATTCCGGAAACAGAACAACTTCCAAACATCCAACCGCAACAATCCTCTATTAGGGACGATCCGCCAGATAAGGAAGAGATAGTTTTCGCCATTCGGTCAATGGCGGGAAGGAAAGCTCCAGGTATAGACGGACTACCAACCGAACTCCTCAAAGCGGACCCGGAAATAACAGCCGATATACTCCTCCCACTCTTCACTAAGGTGTGGAATGATGGAAGATATCCGACTGAATGGAAGGAGGGCGTCATTGTGAAAATTCCGAAGAAGGGCGACCTTCGGGATTGTGGCAATTGGCGTGGTATATGTCTACTTACTGCCGTATCAAAAATTATGGCTAAGGTAATTCTCAATAGGATTAGTGATGTCGTCGAGAGCACTCTCGAAGTTTATCAGGCTGGATTCCGTAAAGGGTCGTCTTGTACCGACCACACAAATACCCTACGGATAATATTAGAGCAGTCAGCCGAAATGGGTTCGCCACTACATCTCATGTTTGTGGACTTCGAGAAGGCTTTCGACAGCGTTAAGCGAGATTACATATGGAATGCTTTGCGTAGGAGAGGTATTCCAAATAAGGTCATAGCTATGATTAAAGAATCCTACGAAGATGCAAGGTGTCGCGTCTTGCATAGAGGAGAGCTGTCCGAGAGCTTTCCTGTGCGAACGGGTGTCAGACAAGGCTGCATTTTATCACCAGAACTGTTTCTGGTGGTAATAAATGACATCTTGAAAGCTGCACTGGAAGGTGGGGAAGGTAAAGGTCTTCAATGGAGACTATTTAACATCTTAAGTCACCTTGATTATGCTAATGACGTGTGTTTGCTTGCACATACCCGTTCGGACTTAGAGTCAAATGTTCGCTCGTTCGCTCGAATGCAAAGAGGCGGGACTGAAAATAAATGTGCGTAAAACCAAGTACATGCACATGGGTTCGAACGCAAGCACACCGATTGTTCTTAATGGACAGGATGTGGAAGAGGTGCAAGATTTTTGCTATCTCGGAAGCATTGTCAGCATGGACGGCGGAGCCGAAAAGGATGTTGAGGCTCGGCTAAATAAAGCTCGTCAGGCCTTCGGTATCCTTTCCCCTTTCTGGAGGTTAAGAGAGATCTCCCTTCGCACGAAGCTGCGAGTTTTTGACGCATGCGTCAAATCCGTGTTGTTATATGGTTGTACTACGTGGAAAGTGACCGTTCGACTTACCAAGAAACTACAGACTTTCGTAAACCAATGCCTCCGACGCATTTTAGGAATATTCTGGCCAGAAGTGATCTCCAACGACGAACTTTGGAGTACAACTCGCCAGACTAAAATAGGTATTGAAATTCAACGGCGAAAGTGGCAGTAGATCGGTCATACTTTGAGGAAACCAGAGCAAAACATCGCAAAACAGGCTCTGGATTATAACCCTCAAGGAAGACGTCGGGTTGGTCGACCATGTAACACATGGAAGCGAGCAGTTGAGCAGGAGGCCAGAGAAATAAACAAGTCCTGGCAACAGCTTAAAGCCGATGCGCAGGATCGCGCTTTGTGGAAGAGAGTTGTTTCTGTCCTATGCCCCTATAGGGGGTCTTAACAGGAATTTGATTTGATTGACTAAAGTTTTGAACTGGTAAGTTGTTGCACTTGGAAACAATTTGACAGTTCTACTTCGAATTGTCAGTTGAGTTATAACAGGTAATTTCTGTAAAATATTTCTGATTTTCGGCGATTATTTGACTGAGGGGATCTCTGTGCCCATTTTATCTTGCTGGAATGGCGGCTTTCTGTCACAAATCGTCGAGTTTTTAGGAGCCTGTGGACCTTTGCGCAGTTGGTGTCCATCTCTAGCCTGGTTCACTTCACGACAACCGTGAACTTCGACGATCAGGACCCTTTTAACGTACCATACAAAATGCGGTGGAAATGTTTGGTGGAGATACATTTCTGCTAGGCGATTCAGCATATCACTCAAGAAGTTAGCTTGTATCACCTTTTAACGACAACGGATTACTTTCCGTCGCACAAAAACGGTTCAACTACGTACATTCTTCTACAAGGATAGTAGTCGAAAATGCGTTTGGTCTGTTAAACTAGATTTAGAAGGCTGCTTCTTTTTACGGAGTAAACTAATATAAGTGCGGTTTCCAATATCGTTCTCAGCATATTTGTTTTCCATAATATATGCATTTTGTTTGGCTATGAAATTGATATTGATCCTTTAGTTTCAGACGGCACCTCAGAAAGTATAGCAATTGCAACTGATATCGATAGACGCCAGCATTTTGTTAAACAACCAAATGGTTAAGCAACGCATTATTTAGTAGCAGTGCAAACAGAATCATTTTAACGACTTCCAGCAATTCTTTGTCAATAAATATATTCAAGACTAAAACAAACATAAAAGAATTCAATATAATGGTAAAAGAAAAAATTCAAAATATTTGGAAATCAAAACAAAACAATCTACGATTTATCGAGGGATTGCTTTATTTTTGCTTCGTGCCTTCGGTCCTTAGCTGCCTCCGCTACCTTATGTCGCTTTTCCAAGTTTGCTTCGAGATTGTCGAAAAGCTCCCGACATTGCGATATTTTTAACACATCTTTCTTCTCGATAAATTCTAATTTTTCTGGGAATACGTTTGGCGAGGAGTAGAATATGTTGTTTTTTTAGCTGCTACTGCAGATGGCCATGCTGGTGCTGTAGTTGACGTGGTTGCGCTCCTGATGTCGGTACTAAAGCAGTTTGTGTCAACCCAGTTGGGATCGATATTGCTAATAAACTTTCCGCACCCTCATGGTCTTCTTCCGTCGCACCGCTTATGCTATTCGAGTCGTCCAATGGAGGAACTGAGGAATCATACAGGATAATGGTGTGCCTACTGGCTATAATAGGCTTATTTCCAAATATTTCATCCATCTGCTCTAAATATGCAAGGGTTTCGCCTCGGCCCCAACAACGACGAGATCTGTAAAAAAAATCGAATTATTCACCTAATAAAAATTAAAATCGTTACTTTACTTTTTATTTTTTGGGTTTATTTCAATTTTTCACAAAAAAAATTTTTTTTTGCACTGTGTATCTGCGAGAGAAAATTTAGGTTATGAAAATACGTTATTTTGTCAGAAATGTCAAAGTTCATTACTGTCAACGGCTGGGAAATAAAAGTCCCAATTTCCAAAAACTTTTGAGCTATCTTTTCATGAAGACAAAAAAAAATAAAACTTATAAGCTATACAAAACCATCATATGACCTGTTCAATGCTATGGCAGCGAAACGTGGAACGATCATATTTTATCCAATATAGGAAAAGTTTATGGAATTCTTCGAACCTTATTTAGCACACGTCAGTATGTACCAGTAGATGTCAAACTTATGCTGGTAAAAACTTTAGTAATACATGATATATGGGCATGAAATTTTCTGTAGACCTGATTTTATATGCAGAAATCGACTAAATGTAGCTTTCAACTCTACTGTTCGTTATATCTATAGTTTGCGACGATTTGACCATGTTTCTCCTTATGCCGATAATGTATTTGGCTGCTCTCTAGAACCCTATATTCTATATTGCTGCTTGATTTTTCTTTTCAAGATAATTCATTCCAAAAGGCCTGAGCATCTTTTCCAACGAAATACGTTCGCCAGGTCTTCCAGGACTCACCACCTAATAACACCTCAGTTCTTATCTCTAGTTTCACAGAGGCAATTCTTCGTTCATGGCATTGAACAGTGGAATCAACTACCAATCGAAATTCGTGGGGATGGTGATTTTTGCAGGAGGCTCGGAGTATACTTGGAAGGTTGAATCCAGGCTTTTCTTCTAAACTCTCCCATTATTGGACACACCCTAAACTCGCATCGCTTCTCGCACTCATTTTGTTCGTCGCACAAAGCTACGAGCAGATTAAAAGCGATTGTTTCACTTGTTTATTAATTGTGTTTAAAAATGAAGGCTCTAAGATCCTGCCATTCTGAAAGTTTTACCCCCCTCCCCCCTCCTCCCCCCCCCACTTCGCCACCCTTCCCTGACAAAAATCCTGCCCAATACCATAAATTCAAATTTTAAATTTCATATAAATCGAAACTTAAACTTCGCTCCATAATATATTTGTAGACTTTTCCTTTTTTGCGTTGTGCTTCAAGATATCAATTAAACTTAATTATGAATGATGACTTGTTATTTGATCGATAAGCAATTCATTTCTTATTCATCGAACACCTGATGACATTCTCCCTTAATGACTTGTAAAGTTCGTACTTTCGCTAGTGTCGACCGATTCCCAACAGCTTACCAAGCACATCCACCCGACGACGCAACGTTTCGTAGTGAAGTCGGTTTGCAGGTGAATTTAAAATTATCGCAATTATTCTACTGCTCTGGAAAGTAGAGTTAAGAAGGGAGCAGTGCGCCTTCTTCATAAAGCAATTCTAGCAGTTGTAGTATTTGCTATTTTCAGGGGTTCTCCGTACGCTATTTCATAAATGCATGCGATTCAAGAAAGTTTCAAGGCTTATGACCACTAAGGAATGATGCTTAAATCAAGAGCTTGTGAAATTTTGAAACGTGTCGTGTGTTTATTTCGAAATATCTTCACCTGCATGTGCTTTTCCCTAAGCAACATACGTTTCACTGTGCTACACACGATACCGCACCTCCAGCAAACATTACCATTACCAACTCAAGGACTATATCGCTCTTCTGTACGTCAAGACACTTAATAATGACAAAATAAGTAAAATTTCTTAGCTAAAGAGTTTACCAAGTAAAACGGGAAAACAAATTAGTTTTCTTGTTGTTACGCTACGTATACTCGTATAATCGTAATAGAGTCCTCTACGATAATTTCTCATAATCCTTGACGAACGTCTTGAATCGATGGTAAAACTCGAGACAGAGAGTCTCGAGGTAGGATACGGCTAAGTACTTGCTTTCAGTCTATTTATAAAATATAATTCGAAATTAAATATTCCGTGACTCGATTGTACTATGGTTTAAAGTTTCCTTGTCACGTTGAACCTCGCAGGAGGTCTTGACCTTTTTGATCTGATTTCGAAATAGTTTTCAAGTGGTCAGAAAATAAATTCAAAGATTTCAAACCTATTCAGTCTTAGAATAGTTTGCCATTTATTAAAATGTCAAGATTTTCAAAAAGATAACACAAGTAGTTTTGAGAAAGTTTTACCTTTCGTGAATTTTAGGAGAAAAAAATGAACTCAGAATAAAAGTTATGAGCACTTTTTTAGAAGCAAATTTTTCGCAGTACATATCGCTTGAGTCAATTACGAAGAGTAAAATGTTTCCAAGTCAGGCGAAGGAATGGGAAGATATCTATTTTACAAATACCTACCTTGACAAAAATCATTTTTGAAATTCAAGGCTGTGGTATTGGGTGTACAGCAAGATGTGTAGGATTTGTTCGCGAGATCGAATCAGCGAACGTCCGGCACTGCTGGTGGTCCGTCCGCTGCAGTTCTTCTCTCTCAATTGGATCTTTTTCAATATTCGCTGCAATATGGACGCGGAGAGGTCGAGTTCTTGATCACGTTGACGAATGGAGATGTTTGGGTCGTTTTCAACACTGTCCTTCACTGCGGCGATATTGTCAGTCGAACGTCCGGGGCGAAGTCGATTCGGTATCTCAACATCTTGCACTGAACCAGTCTCTTGGAGTTTTTTTATTTTAGTAGGTTGCGTACACACGTCTCAGAAGGCACATGATTACGATCAAAATTTGGTCGAATTTTGTGCATCGTAATCGCGATTGATTCAACGACTATGTAGTGTTCCATGGTAAAATTCCCGCGTTTATAGATGACAAATTTCAACATGTCAAATAATAGACCTTTCCAACCCTACACCTCTTGCTCAAACACCCATGAAATGAAAAGACATTGGTATTATTAAGCAAAGTACAAATCGCAGAAGAACATACTTCAACAAGGGTTAGATACAAAATCTAGAATTACAAAACTGCGTTCACAAAATCCTGGAATATAAAATGCCGGAATACAAAATCACGGATTATACAATGTACATATGGTATTTCAGTATGATATACCAATTTCTTAGCTTCTAAATATAAGGCTGTCCAGCTTTGATTAACTTCAATATACATATGTATATAATGTTTTTTGTGTAATGGCTCGCCTCAACCAAAAATTTTGTATGTTACGAAATTCGTTACCGTAAGTCTAATTCTCTAACAGGCGCCCATAATCTGAGCAATAGGCACAAGAATGTCGACCAACTAAATATGTCCGTTCGAAAAAAATCTGGCTACTGGATTATGGGTGCCTGGTATTTCGGGTCGGATTTATATTGGAAATCGTAAAATTTTACAATCCCTCAACCATGATCTGGTGAAATTTGATGAGTCCAAGATTAGCTTAAGCAGGGTAGCGACAGCTCACGACGGTTTCGGAGACATTTACTCTGTCGAAACGACAATGAAAGGAAATCGCGTCCTACTCGTCTTCGTCTATATTTCGTCAAACATTTTGATTAAAAAAAGCTTGTTCTGAACTATGGTCGCCTGGTATTTCAAGTCGTATTTTCTATACGAAGCGGTCGAATTGCCGGCCGCATTTATACTCTGATTTTTCTCCAGGGAAGGACGGTACTTTTCGGTTTGCATTTCTTTCGTGGCGAGTAACCGAGTTAACTGAAATTCTTGATTCCTACTGAATTAAGGGCGTAATTCCGTCCGAATTTTCTATGGGGAGGTGCCGAATTTCAGGTCGCGTTTGATTGTTTTTCTTTTGCCGATCGCAAGTCTACACCGATTCTTTTGCTTGCTACTGAATTATGGGCGCCGAGTATTTCAGATCTGATTTAATATGGGAAAACAAGGTAATGTTTCTTGCGACATACAAGGCAGAGTTGAATGACTGAGTTCATAGGCTCGAAAGAACTTTTCGAAATAAACACAGCAATACAATCTACGTGAAAAATGTGTTTGATTGAGATTCTTAAATAGTATTGTCAAAAAAATAAGATTATATTTGATTAATAAATGATTGAAAAACAAATAGATATCCTTATGTACAGCAGTGGAGGTCATTTTTTTTTTGTTATTTTTAAAAATAATACATTTCTTAATATCTTATAAATTCAAAATTTTTATACTCTGGATGAAATCTGAGAGTATATTGTATTTGTCTTACCGTTTGTATCGCTAAGAAATAATGCTCGCGCAGAGTTACCAAGAGTACAGAAATGTTTGTTGTCGCTCAAAAACTTCGATTCCAAACGACCTTCTGCCTGTCTGTCCGTCTGTTTACAAAATAACTTTCGATCGTTTTAATCTATCGTGCTGATTTTTTTTTTTTTTTGTTACAAAAAACAAACATTAAGCTCGTGAATGGGCTGCACCCCCCACCTCTTCTACCCCCCTCAAATTTCATGAAATTTCGTAATTATAAGAAATTGATTTTTCTCCGAAGTTATAAAAGCTATTGATTTGAAAATTAGGTCAAAGTATAATGATACAAATATCAATAACGTGAAGAAATATTAATCCGATCCCCGCACTCCTATCCCCTCCCATACAAAAGCCCAATTTTGAAAAATGCATTTCTCCGATTTTAATTAAAACTAGCAAAGATAAAAACACGCAATTTTGTTTTTATTATAATTTCAATCAGTTCTAAAAAATATATATAACTTTACCTTAGTCCTTCTACTACCTCCCATATAAAATTCACGAAATTTCGAAATTTGTAAATATCATTAACGTTGCGAAAATTTGATCTGTATACTCCTTCTACCACCTCCCATACAAATGGAGAATTTTAGTAATATCGGTAAATCGATTTCCAATAAAACTAGAAAAGACAGAAACTTACAATTTTTCCTGAACGTGCCTTAATAATTGTAATAAATGTTAAAAGAAGTATCAACTTCGCTGTACATCTTCCACCCCCTTCTACCTACATCTGTATTAGAAATTCAAGAAAAGCATTTCTCCTTCGAACATATGAGAGCTATCGACTTTAAAATTGGAGCTATCGATGGTGATAAGAATGTTGATAACCAGTTTCAAAATCATCCAAAATCTTCTATTCCACGTGCACGTGGAAACATCCGTTTAATATATGAAGTGGGGCCCCAACCTGCACAAGGTGTTTCATATGAATTGAAAAAAAAACACAAACTCAAAACTTTCGAGTGAAATTTTAAGCTGGAAGTGAAATTTATTTAAAAAAAAAAATGATTAAAAGCCATCAACTTCAAATTTTGTGCAAACTAGATATTTTAAAAATATTTAAAACAATGTTGCATCAAAAGTTTTGAGATTCCTTTTGCCCTTCTACCCCTAGTAAGATTTGACCTAATTACATTAAATCAAATAGCCAACAAATTAAAAGCTACGCCATTGAAATTTTGTACAAACATTTTTCAAAACAAACCAAATAATACTACATCACAAATTTGACGATTCCTTCAACTCCTCTACCCCCTCCCATACAAATGTAAGGTTTTAAGAACATAAAATGCACCGAATTTTTTAGAATTTACTTCGTCTATGAATCTAATATTCTATGCAACGAATTTTGAACTTGATTCAAACAATCAATTACAAAATTAATACCATCTAACCATGGCTTCTATCGCACCACCTCCCCCTACCAACTTAAACTAGCATATAAATGTAAAAGAATGAGATATTGATTCAGTTTACTGAAGCTATTGATCGTAATCGCAGTTAAGTGTTAAATAATTGACAACAGCCCTGCCCTAGAACTCCCTTTCACTTAGTCTTCCCTATTTACCCTAACCAGCATATTGACTTCCCACGTATCCCCTACTTCTCCTAAGAATAATAAAGTGGCACCTGACTCGTTGACAGCTATTTTTAAATATGAATTAATATATTTTATTTTATTTATGTACTTCCGTTAAGAATTGAGAAATTTAAACTAAAACCATAAAATAAATGAAAAAATTGTAATAATTTATTTTTATATTGCTTGACACTTTCTTTGTTTGAATTTAATGTACCCATTATTTCTAAAAATCCCGAAATAGCTCCGGGATTAGTCCTGCTAATGTTGAAGCCATTTCAGCAACATGGTCTAATGGAAATAATTTGTATACTCTAGATGAAATCTGAGAGTATATTGTGTTTGCCTTACTAAGAAATAATGATCGCAGAGAGTCGCCCAAGGTACAGAAATATTTGTTGTCGCTCAAAAACATCGATTCCGAGTGACCGTCTGTCCATTTGTCTATCTGTCCGTCTGTCTACAACATAACTCTCGAAACTTTGACCTATCTTGCTGAAACTTTTAGCCAAAAAGTAACTTTAAGTTCGTGAACGGGCCAAATCCCCCAACTCCTTCTACCCCTCCCACACAAATTTCATAAAATTTCGAAATTTAAAAAAATTGATTTTTCTCCGAAACCATTTCAGCTATTGGCTTGACAATTAGGTCATAGTATAACGATGTGAACAACATTGACGTCAAAAAATAATGAACTGATCCTTTTACTCCTTCTACCACCTCCCATACAAATGCACAATTTTCAAAAATGCATTTATTCGGTTTTCATTGCAACTAGTAAAGCTAAAAGAACCAATTTTTGTCAAAATTAATATTATTACAATTTCAACCGGTTTTATGAAAGCTACCAATTTCACCCTACTGTTTCTACCCCGTCCCATACAAATTTCACGAAATTTCGGAATTTTAACTAAATTATTTTTCTCGAAAACCGTCAAAGCTATCAACTTTAAATTTTGAGAAAAGTATACTGTTATAAATATAATTGTTGTCGAAAAATTTGGTTTTGATTCAAATACTCCTTCAACCCCCTCCCATAGAAATGCAGAATTTTTGGCAAATGCATTTAATCGATTTTCATTGAAACTAGGAAAATTACAAACTTCAAACTTTGCCAGAATTTGTTCCTTAATAATTGCAACAAATGCTAAAAAAAATATGAACTTCACTTCACTCCTTCTACCACCTCCCATACAATTTTGTATTGAAAATTCAAGAAATGTATTTCTCTTTCGAACATATGAGTAACAAGGCAATGTGATAAGAATGTTGATAAGCAAATTCAAAATCATCCAAGACCTTAAACTTTTCTACCACCTCCCATACAAATGCCATAACTTCAGACAAATTTGTTCAAAAGTTATGAAAGCTAAAAACTTTAAATTCAACATGAAACATTTTGTACACTACGTTCAGTGTTATACACAAAAATTACAAACCTCCTCCCTCTGCTTTTACCACCTGCCATACAAAAGTCGCTATTCACTATTCAAAAGAATTTGAGATGACATATTTTCCGGCACACTAAACTCTTTCCTATTTCATCAAGGTTCTGTTTTATCTCCGACTTTTTTCTTAATTTTCATAAACGACCGTCTGTCGTCCACTCTCAATCCAATCCATAGTTTTGCAGATGACAGTACCTTAGACAACACCTATGAATTTAGCTCTGCTGCTGAATCAAACCAACATACTATTGCCTTCAATTCGCTGAACTCGGATCTCAGCTTAATCCTGGAATGGGGCAGGAAAAATAGAGCAGAGTTCAACGCATCCAAAACACAGGCCTGTCATCTATCCCTCAAACATGATCTTCCAGTATTGTCTCACAATGTAACCCCTTTGATGGTGCACAGCTTACCACTTCGGAGAATTTCACACTGTTAGGCGTCAAAATTAATGAACACCTGAATTGGGCCCAGCATATCTTTGATATTGCCCTTGACGCCTCTAAACGCCTAGGTGTTCTCCGAAAATGCAAAAAATATTTCAAGCCTATGGACATAGCAATCATCTAAAGGCTTACATTAGACCACGATTAGAGTATAACTCGCATGTTTGGGCTGGGGCACCCAAAACACACCTCGCGTTGCTCGATCGTATTCAAAATCATGCATTCCGACTGATTGGAGACGAAACCATCACGTCTTCCATAGATTCTCTTGAGCATCGCAGAAATGTCGGAGTACTCAGCATTTACTATCGTTACTTCCATGGTAGATGCAGTACTGAGCTAAGAGCACTCATTCCTCCACTGCATACTTTTCCCCGAAATACTCGTCAAGCTGAACGCGCACACGAGTACACGGTTAAATCTTGCCTTCCCGTACAGTGAAATATAGGCAGTCTTTCATTTCCCGAACGTCAAGACTTTGGAACGATTTACCAGCTAGTTTGTTTCCCAACAAGTACAACCTGCAGTGCTTCAAGAACAATGTCCACCGTCATTTTCGTCTCTCTTCACCTTAATACCTCCACTTCCTATGCCGACATAACTGTGCATCGCATTAAAGGGTGACCCCCTAAGTTATACTCGGTGCTTTAAGCACAATCATAATTCTATTATGTTTTACTTTAAATTTAGTTGAAAGCAAGGCACAATTTTGTTTTTCGGGATTTTGTTTTCCAGGATTTTGAATTCCGGGATTTCGTAGTTTTCAATTTCCGGGATTCAGCTACTTTTCCCTTCATTAAACCCAATTCGAAAACTCTAATAATGCAGCCACTACAAAAATTTACCCCCTCATATTAAATTCTCTCCATTTCCCTTAAAATGTATTTATTTATTTCTTTTCATTTTAGTAGTAGATAGAGTGCAACACTTAAAATAAAACGAACGATATTATAAAACTGGCAAACATCCAACTATAATAGCGATTAGCTCGAAATCTACATGGTAAAATTTTTTCATTCTTTCTGGAAAAGTACAGATTTAATAGGGCAAAAAACATAAGAATTATGGAGCCGTACGTATATCCTGGCCGTCTTCTTGGCTCTGGCAATGGACAAACAACTTTATAGAATTGGGTTAACATTGTAAATAAAAACGCCAACGGTATAAGGTCGAGCAAAGATGAAGCTGCGATGCAGTCGAAACGATTCATTTTTGAATAACAATGCCATGAGTGTTGCTGGCAAGTTAAAGAAATCTTAAAGAGTTTTTAAACATAGGTATACTCGGAATTCGTAGCAATGAAGACGATGCCAAATATGTAAATTAAATATGATGGGGAGTACTATTAACAATAAGATACGTCACTGTTGGATCTGACATTTTTATTTTATTGGGAATGTAGCTGCTTTAATTCCATTCAATGTTATATTTCTTGCAATCTAATGACTAATTGTGTAGAAAATTAAGACATTTTCGCTGCTACGAGCTATTGTGCAAATTGTACAAATTTTGTTATTTATGTCGTTCACGTAATTCGTAGCTTCACATTGTAATTTAACGCACTTTGTATTAGTGTTTGCTTGGGGAGGATTTAACTTCTAATGTCATTATGTGCTATAATACAAATAATAATGCAACATTGGGTTTTTAATGCCAAGTTTCCCAATTAAATAAAAACCAGCGAAATTTAAACCTAATAATACAAAAACAAAGAAAATGCAAGAAGCACATAACAAATAAACTGCCAACAAGTCGGGCGAAACTTAATTATTCTTGGGACAACTTGCGGATGCGTGGAAAGTCAATATGCAGGTTAGAGTGGTTAGGGAAGACTAAGTGAAAGGGGGTTCTTGGGCAGGGCAGTTATCAATTTAACACTTTGTGGAAACGTTCAAAAGCTCCAGTATATACCTATATAATCAATATTTCGTTCGTTTATTTATGCAAGTTTGAGTTTGAGGGGAGGGGTGAGGGGTGATAGTAATGGTCGGTGGATGTTAATAGTTTTTTAATTGATTGCTTGAATCACATCCAATATTCCTTGTATAGAATGTCAGTTTCATAGACGAAGTTGCATAGAATTTTCATAAGATTCTATGTATTTTACATTCACGAAACCAAACATTTGTATGGGAGGGGGTAGAGGAGGTAGGAGAATCGTAAAATATGTGACGCAATTCTATTTCCTTTCTCATGTAGTATGCTCGTACAAAATTTCAAATTCGTAGCTTTTAATTTGTTGGTTATTAGTTTATTAGATTTAATGAAATAGGTCGAAATGATACTTTTGTATGGGAGGGGGTAGAAGGGCAGGCGCAATTGCAAAACTTTTAAAGGAATTTCATTTTAATTATTTTTGTAAGTTTTCGTGCACAATTTGAAATGGATAGCTCTTAAGAGTGAGCTGATAACTGATTTCTTAAAAATGCTCGAAAAAATAATTTTGTATGGGAGGGAGTAGAAGAGGTGGGGGAATTGCAAAATTTGTGAAGCAATTTTCTTTTTCTTCTCTTGTAAGGTACTCGTAAGAAATTTCAAGTTCGTAGCTTTTAATTTGTTGGTTATTAGTTGATTTAATGAAATTGGTCGAAATCATACTTTGTATGGGAGCGGGTAGAAGGGCAAGTGCGAACAGAAATATTTCCTGATATATATAAAAAAGCCAAAATCACCCCAATTTTCAAAAATGGAGATAAATCTAATATCAGTAACTATAGACCAATATCGCTGATTTCCAACGTCGCAAAAATTATAGAGCGAATAGTTAAACACAAACTAATTATTGATATCGAAAATAGCAAGCTTCTGTCGAACAACCAATTTGGCTTTAGACCGGGGTACAGTACGCATGATGCCATTGCATTACTCAGCAAGAAAATAAATGATTCTTTAGATAGAGGTAATAAACCATGCGCAGTTTTTCTCGATTTAGCTAAGGCTTTTGATTCGATACCTCACTGTAATATCATTAACAAATTACACAAACTCAATTTCAAACAAGGATTAATAGATTGGATTGCAAATTACCTTACAAACAGAAAGCAAATTGTTAATATTAAGCAAGAATCGAGTAATGAGCTTTCCTTTTATTATGGAGTCCCGCAAGGAACTGTGCTAGGCCCACTACTCTTTATAATTTATGTCAATGACTTGTTTCAGGAGCAAATAAAGGGTGAATTAATATCGTTCGCTGATGACACAGTTCTATTTGTAGAGGACAATAATTGGGATTTGGTTAGAACAAAAACAAATTACAGCCTGTCATTAATAAAAAACTGGCTAGATGCTAATCTACTGACACTAAATGTAGAAAAAAGTGCATACATCGTTTTTGCCCATAACAGTCGCGCTATTCCGTCATTGTTACATATCACAGTTCATTCTGATAACTGTACATCACACTGTCTATGTAAGCCTCTTAGAAATGTAAGTCATATTAGATACCTGGGCGTCACATTTGACCAACACTTAAAATGGGATATTCATATTGCAAATACCGTAAATCGACTAAAGCGATTAATTCCGATCTGTTTTACTGTAAGAACATTTTTAACAAAAAATGCAGTCAGAACATTCTATTTTGCGCTAATACACTCTGTATTACAGTATGGTATTATAGCTTGGGGAGCGCTGCTGTATCAAACATGAGACCATTGGAAATTATGCAAAAAACTTTATTAAAAATATTACTGAAGAAGCCGCGTAGACATAGCACAGTTCTTTTATTCTCCATAATAAATGTACTCAGTGTTGATAAGATTTTCGATATCATTGCTACTATTCAAACATATAAGGATTTTAAACTAGGACAAATTACGATAAATACTAATGCCACACGTAATGGCACTATCAAAGAATTAATACTGCCACGAAAGAAAACTACCTTAGGACAAAGCCATTATTCTTATAGGAATTAAACTATTTAATAATTTGCCAAATTTCATTAGAACCTCGGATAGTCTTATGAATTTTAAATTATATATAAAGCGCTACTATTATACAGAAATTATAAATTAGAATAACAGAAGCACAGAATTTTGAATACATCTTTAATTGAACACATATGAATATGATATATGAATATGAATTTTTGTTTCATTGTTTATAGTTTTTTTTAGTCTTTTAAGTAACATATTACATGTAAACAACTGAAAATTGTAAATTCTTAAAGTAAAAATATTTTAAAAAAGAAATCAGCAAAAAACTCCTCACTCCTAATACAAGGTATTCTACCTTATAAGGAGGAGTAGTTCATAAGATTGTTTATATTTAAGAACTGTTATATTGTATTGTCTTGCATTAACTAATAAAAAAAAAAAAATTTCATTTCAAATATTTTTATAAGTTCCTTTGCAAAATTTCAAATTGATTGCTTTAATAATAGTTAGGTGATAATTGATTTCTTAAAAATGGTCGAAAAAATTACATCCAAAAATTTTCAGTTTTCGTGTTTTTTTCGCTGCACATGAAACACCTTGTGCCCATTAGACCGGGGTGGTCGGTTCGTAACAATTGTGGATCAAATTATTATTTTTTTTCTATGTATATCAAATAGGTGTGTCCACATGCCAAATTTAAAGTTTCTATCTTTGACCAGAGTCCTAAAAAATCACTCAAAATTTTCGACATTTTTGCTTACCACCTCCCTCCCTTTACACCCCCTAACTTAAATTTTTATCAAAATTAACTATTGTGAGCCCGCAAATTCGATATCGACAAGCTTAAAGACGAAACAGTTGCGCAGGCGTACATGTCAGCACTGGATCAATACTTGACACCAATACATGAAAACATCCAAAATATGCCAGTGGAGAATATGTGGATGAAAATACGAGAAGGCATCAAATCCTTCTCAGAAGAGACGTTAGGATGTCAAGCATAATGATTTGTTCGACTAAGAATGTCGCGATTCAATAGATAGAAACAACGAGGATTTTTTTTTTACTGAGCGACCAACACGAGCCAAAAAAGATAGATATGACGAGCTTAGACGATATGCGAAAAAGCTCTGAAGGCGAAAACAAAGGAAGTACCATAATGACAAGATACAAAAAATGAACGACGCATATGCAATAGTAAAAGACCTGCAAAGACGCAGTGGGCAACATTATCAGCGAAAGGCAAGAAATCAAAAGGAGGTGGGCTTCCTACTTTGAACATCTTCTCAATGCCACCCCATTAGCACCGATCACGACAGACAACAACTCAATTATAGATTCAACTGACGATGAAGAATCATCATCGATGCTACTCACGCTTGCCGAAATTAAAGGAGACCTATGTGACCAAAATCTAAACAAAGCGTCGGGAATTGACGAAATACCAGTTGAACTTCTGAAAAACGGTGGAAACTGTGTCGCTGAAATACTACACAGCATGATATGCAAAATTTGGACAAAGGAAAACATACATACATTGGCTAAAAGGCATAACGTATTTAACGATCGTGTCAAAATTCATGTAGTGAATATTTTTTTTTTCTTAGTTCGATTAGGATAAGTATACATAAAAAAAAACTATTTTTTTGGTCAGTTTGAAAATTAATTTTGAGGAAAAAATTCAATCCGCTTAAATTATAAAGTTAATAAAACTTAAAGAAAAATCTTATATTTTCAAAACTAGAAATTGGCTTTTTATTGGGAAATTAAAAAAGAAGATAAAAATAACCCAACATATTTTGGAGTACGCGTGCATAAAATCTTTTTGAAGAACATTTTCTCGAATATGTTAGTGGAATTTTTTTTTGCTGAAACTCGAAAATGAAGACTGTTAGCGACGGAAAGAGTGTTTAAAGCTTTACTAAAAGCTAAATTCCACATAGTCCGGGAGCTATCAGAAAATCTGCAATGAAAGACACTGCGAGAACTAAAAATGGTTTTGGAGATTACATCAATTGTGTACAGTGTTACGGTCAACCGGCATATGGTATCATGTCGTCGATGGGAATGTCTATGATGGCTGCTGGTGCAACAATGTCGCCAAATCAAGCTACAATGGGACAAATGCCGATGCCAACTGTGGAGATCCAACAGCAGCTGCAACAATATTCGATGCCAACGACGCAATCAATCCAGAAGCCGCCGTCGACGCAAGCTATGCCCATTATGCAAATATATCAACCGACGCTCACGCGACTTGACAACTCAGCATCCACACCTCATCAATATGCAGCGCATTCAAAGGGTCCAGGCGTTGCTGGCCAAACTGTTTCCTGGCCGCCACAACAACAGTATGCCTCCATGAACGCCGCCGCTATGAGCAGTTTTCTTATGCAGGGAAGAACGCAAGGAGTAATGTCAAACTAGGCCACTAATTTAGTCCAAGTCCGTAGTGATGTTAAAGATATCTAGATGGTAATTCTTAAGAGTCATGTTGCTTGATAGTGCAACAGTAATTGGTTTCTCCTTCGTCCCCCTCGCAAATATAATTTTCTTCAACTGTATGGGTTGTGACAACATGACCCAACTCTGACTGACCTGGCCAGAGTTGAATTGTCACAGACAATTGACCCATATAGGTGTACCCTCCTGAGAAGGTGGTTACCACATATCCAATATACAAGAAAGGAGTACTCTGCTATAAGAATCACAAAGGAATATCATTGTTATGTACGTCCTATAAAATTCTGCCAAAAATAATTAATTGATCGTCGTCTTGACCCCTCTACTAATGCAATAATTGGGGAATACCAAGGTGGATTCAGAACCGGACGATCTACAACAGACCAGATATTCTCAGTGAAACAGGTGCTTGAGAAATGCTGGGAATATAACACAGACGTGCACCAAATCTTCGTAGATTTTAAACAAGCATACGACAGTATCGACAGGAGAGTACTTTACCAAATCATGAATGATTTTGGAATTCCTCCAAAACTAGTGCGACTAACAAGGCTCACAATGACGAACATGGAATCTTAAGTGAAAGTACAAACCGAATCTACAACCAGCTTTCGAACGGAATGTGGTTTAAAGCAGGGAGATGGTCTAGCCTCCATGCTTTTCAACTTGGCACTAGAGTATGTCGTCCGAAAAATCCCAGTCGACACCAACTATTCAAGTCCACCCAACTATTAGCATACGCCGATGACATTAACATCTTAGCAAGATCCTTCCCTAGTGCTAAGGAGGTATTTGTCAATCTTGACTCCTCCGCAAAAGAAGTCGCGTTGCACATTAACAAAAGTAAAACAAAAGGAATGATGAAAACAAGAAGGAGAACGCCAATTAGACAAAACATAACAATTGCGGAATATAATTTGGAGGGCGTGGACAATTCCAGTTATCTTGGGGCTAATCTAGCAAAGGACGGCAATGAAATTCACGAAATCAAACGACGGATAATACTAGCAAATAAGACGTATGATTCGGTACTTCAAATAATGCAATCCATAAGCTGTAAATATATGAAACTATAATACGACCTGTGCTCTATTATGTCAGCGAAACGTGTACATTAACGCGAACTTACGAAAAAGCAATTAACGCATTCAAAAGAAAAATTTTTGGTATATGTGAAGGAAGGAACGGAATGGCGAATAAGATACAACCATGAGTTGATTCAACTTTACAACGAGCCAGAAGTTTCAACGTTTATCCAGCTACGTAAATACAGTGGGCTGGCCATGTAGAGCGAATGCAAAGCGAGTGGTAGCCGGCCAGTAGGCAAACCACGCAAGCGCGGGGAAGACTCAGTTGATGAAGACAGCAAAGCCATCTTAAAGAAAATTAGCAGTTGGAGAACGCGGTCTTTGGATCGAGACGATTGGAGGCGACGACTTCAGGAGGCTAAAGCTTGATTTGGGCTGTCGCGCCATTTATTATGAATCGGTTTTCTGTTGGCAAAAAACAGAAACAATTCTCATCCAAAAGGCTCGATCCTGAGCATCGACCTTTAATTATCGCTAGGACTTGTTAAGCAAATCATAGTCCGTTTTCGAATGCCAAAAGTCGTTACCGTAGAATCCGTCCGTATCCGATGTGCTGTATCCGTTTCTCGCATCAGTTTGATTTTAAGATCACGAGTGATAAGCCCATAATTCAGTGAGTGTCCATTTGCCTTTTTTAGGGCAAGCAGGATTGTCTGTGTATTCTACTGCTCCTTTCCCACAGGGGGAGAATTTAATAAATATATCGCAATTTAAATCTTTTTCAACATTCAACTTGCATTGAAAAAACAATCAATAAACATTTATCTTCGGACTATCTTAACCATATTTTAATTTACTAATCTAATCTGACAATTTTTTATAGCCAGGGATCCGCCTCCTTTTCATCAACGTTGATAACAAAATTCTAACAAAACGGACACGTATGAAACTACGAATTTGTGGCTAATGGTGATAATGGTATAATTTGGGTAATTTAGAGGTCGCGGTAATAAAATTGTCTCCTTTTATGATATTACAGTAATTACTTAACGATTTTATTAAATGTAATGAACTGAAATCAGCAGCACACTTGACTTCATGAGCATAATTATTGTAATATTTTGAGTATGGTGTAAAGTTTTATTATTGCATACCGGTAATTTATTAAAGAAAAGCTCGTTAAAAGGAGACATGTAAATTTTAATGATTTTTTAGCTAAAACCGTAGACATGCAAGAAGCCTATCCCATATTTTTATGTTACACTTGTGCTTTGTGTCTAACGACGTGGAAATAAATAAAATTTAAGTAGTCATCACATGGTTGATGACGTGATTGTAGAAGCACGGTAGAAACTAAGATTTTGGAAGTTTGTATACACTTTATTAAATTGGGGAGTTTTTTCCTTTACGGCCACTTGAATAGGTTCTCGCTCCTTCAAGACATGTGGTGTAATCTTAGCATCGAGCAATAATACAGCTCCACCATTGAGTTCAAAATCAGAGACTAAACATTTCAAAGAGTCCACAAGTTTTGTATCTTGCACATAAACAAAACAATTTTTCGCATAAAAATTCCTACCTCTGTAATGAACGATTTCGATTGGTTCGCTCAAGGTTATACCTTCCAAAAATTTAAACAGCTGATGAGTAAGACATATTTTACACGTAGATTGTTCGCGAAGATTGCACGCTATTGGTGAGTTCGTTTCGAGAAGTAGTCTCCACTTTGTAAACTGTTTATGTGTAATTAAGCTGAGTTCAAAATGACAGTATATGTTATTCCGCCAAACATATTTTTTGATAGTGTGTTAAACATGTCGAATTTCGTGCCCAAAAAGAAGAGTATTTGTGGGGAATTTTATTGCATTACTTTTTTCAAACAAAATCTGCAGCTGAAGCACATAGAATTCTTATGGAGACTTACGGCGACCACGTTAAAAATAACGATTTTACTGTTGAAGATGAAGAACGCTTCGGCGCACCGAAAAAGTTTGAATATGGTGAATTGGAAGCATGAAAACCCATTTCGGATGCAAGGCCAACTTCTTTCCAATGGCACGGTAGCCCAAATCGGGCCTTGGCCTCCTGATTTTCAGGTTCCTTAACATTTTCATTGCTTATTTTGGAAGTGTTGTTAGCTCTTCGCACAACCCTCTATCTGCGAATTTTTCATTTTCGTAGATTGAGTTAACCAAGCAAACAGTGTACTGAAATTATGTGTTGAACGGGATTTGAACTCACGACCTTTGCATTGTAGACCAACGCGCTACCCACTAGGCTACACCCTAGCTAACTTACAGAATCATAAGGAGATGATCACATAACAATTGCCAAACGTTTAAAAGCATTAAGAATGATTCGAAAGCAAGGAACACTTCCTTAACTGGAAGATTAGAAATCGTAGGGTAAGCCCGCACTTGTATCAACATCGGCGGAAGAGCCGAATATCTATGGTTCCAAGCTCATGCTCTGTATTTGATGGGATGCACCCAGCTGAGCAGTATATTATGAGCTTCTCAAACTCAATGAAATCGTTGCGGTAGCTATCGCTATCGACTTCAACTGATGCGATTAAGCCGAGCATTGAAGGAAAAAACGGCCGCAATACGAATAGAGGCACGACAAAGTAATTTTGCAGCGTGACAAAGCTCGGCCACATTTTGATCTAGTTGTAAAAGCTTACCTGGAAACACTAAAATGTGACGTCCTGCCCCAGTCACCGTATTCTCCAGACTTCGCCCCTTCCCACTACCACCTATTCCGATCGAAGACGCATGGCCTGGCTGAGCATTACTTCCATTCTTACGAAGAAGCGGAAAATTGGGTCGATTCGCAAGGGGGTAGTTGTAGTATGAGGTTTTACCAATTCCTGCAACTATCTTTGGAGTTAGCGACTCCACGGACCTGAGCTAACTATCCCCCTCTGGGATGGGGGCTGTAGAATTCACCCACAGCCAGTCCTGCTTGCCCTAAAAATGGCAAATGGACACTCACTGGATCATGGGCTTATCACCCGTGATCTTAAGACCTAAATGATACGAGAAACGGATACATCGCCTCGGATACGGACTGATTCTACGGTAACGACTTTTGGCATTCGAAAACGGACTATGATTGGCTTCTGGAACGTTCGAACATTGAATGACGGGGGAAGAGCTGGGGTTACTCGGTCCTTGCACCGCCAATCAGTGATCGACCGTGAAATGGAGCACTATAACATCCAAATCTTGGGCTTGAGCGAGGTCAGGTGGACAGGATCAGGAGAAGAACGAACCCCTAGCGGAAACACTATTCTGTACATTGGCCCTGAAAGTGAAGCCAGAAATGGCGTGGCGTTCGTCCTTACGCCGAGAGCGAGAAACAGTCTCATTAGCTGGGAACCAATCTCGGATAGGATTATCGTCGTCAGGCTCAGGACCAGTGTCAGAAACGTCACAATTCTGCAGTGCTACGCACCAACTAATACCGCAACATCTGGTGACAAAGAGGAGTTTTATAGTCAACTGAGTGCCACCTTCGAACGTGTTCCAAGAGGTGATATTATTATCATCTCGGGAGATATGAACGCCCAGGTTGGATCAGACAACACTGGACTGGAACACGTCATGGGGAGGCATGGTGACCCTTGGGTCGACCCTTCACGACCTTGGATTAAGAGACCCGAAAACGGCGAATTATTTGTGGAGTTCTGTAGTACTCGGCAAATGGTCATCGGAGGGACCCTTTTTCCACACAAGAGTCATCATAAAACATCTTGGGTTTCCCCTGATGGTGTTACTCAGAACCAGATCGACCATTTGGCTATAAGTCGCCGATGGAGAAGATGTCTCCTCGATGTGCGAGCGAAACGTGGAGCTGACGTGGGGAGCGATCACCACTTGATGGTTGCCTGCTTGAGATTGTGTACAACAGCTATCCGACGACCACAAATTCTTCAAATGAAGCGCAAGCTTAATGTGGATAAACTCAGAGATCCCAACAAAAAACTCGAATACACCACCATTCTACGCGAAAAGTCATCCACATTGGGTGAACATGAAATGCGCACACTGGACGCCAATTGGGAGGCAACCAGAAACACTTTTCTAACTAGTGCTGAAGAATCTGTGGGATATGCGCAAAGCGGTGAGAAACCCTGGATGTCGCAAGACACATGGGACAAGGTTGACAATCGGAAAAAAGCCAAATTGGCAATCATCTCTCAACCCGATGTCAACCAACGAACGCCCGACTTGAGGCAGAACTACCGCGATGCTCATATACAGCTTAAAAAGGCTGTTAGACGCGACAAGAGAAAGGCCATTGAAGATCTGGCAAACAAGGCAGAATCTGCGGCTTACCTTGGGGATATGGGTTCACTATTTAAAATCATGAAACAGTTGACGAACAGGAATTTCACCGCCAACCACCTGGTGAGAGATGTCAACGGAACTCTCCTTAATATGAGTGAACACCAGTTGCGACGATGGAAGGAATACTTCTCTGATATTTTAAACATCTTGTCAGATGAAGATATTCCGGAAACAGAACAACTTCCAAACATCCAACCGCAACAATCCTCTATTAGGGACGATCCCCCAGATAAGGAAGAGATAGTTTCCGCCATTCGGTCAATGGCGGGAAGGAAAGCTCCAGGTATAGACGGACTACCAACCGAACTCCTCAAAGCGGACCCGGAAATAACAGCCGATATACTCCTCCCACTCTTCACTAAGGTGTGGAATGATGGAAGATATCCGACTGAATGGAAGGAGGGCGTCATTGTGAAAATTCCGAAGAAGGGCGACCTTCGGGATTGTGGCAATTGGCGTGGTATATGTCTACTTACTGCCGTATCAAAAATTATGGCTAAGGTAATTCTCAATAGGATTAGTGATGTCGTCGAGAGCACTCTCGAAGTTTATCAGGCTGGATTCCGTAAAGGGTCGTCTTGTACCGACCACACAAATACCCTACGGATAATATTAGAGCAGTCAGCCGAAATGGGTTCGCCACTACATCTCATGTTTGTGGACTTCGAGAAGGCTTTCGACAGCGTTAAGCGAGATTACATATGGAATGCTTTGCGTAGGAGAGGTATTCCAAATAAGGTCATAGCTATGATTAAAGAATCCTACGAAGATGCAAGGTGTCGCGTCTTGCATAGAGGAGAGCTGTCCGAGAGCTTTCCTGTGCGAACGGGTGTCAGACAAGGCTGCATATTATCACCAGCCCTGTTTCTGGTGGTAATAAATGACATCTTGAAAGCTGCACTGGAGGGTGGGGAAGGTAAAGGTCTTCAATGGAGACTATTTAACATCTTAAGTCACCTTGATTATGCTGATGACGTGTGTTTGCTTGCACATACCCGTTCGGACTTAGAGTCAAATGTTCGCTCGTTGCATTCTAAATGCAAAGAGGCGGGACTGAAAATAAATGTGCGTAAAACCAAGTACATGCACATGGGTTCGAACGCAAGCACACCGATTGTTCTTAATGGACAGGATGTAGAAGAGGTGCAAGATTTTTGCTATCTCGGAAGCATTGTCAGCATGGACGGCGGAGCCGAAAAGGATGTTGAGGCTCGGCTAAATAAAGCTCGTCAGGCCTTCGGTATCCTTTCCCCCTTCTGGAGGTTAAGAGAGATCTCCCTTCGCACGAAGCTGCGAGTTTTTGACGCATGCGTCAAATCCGTGTTGTTATATGGTTGTACTACGTGGAAAGTGACCGTTCGACTTACCAAGAAACTACAGACTTTCGTAAACCAATGCCTCCGACGCATTTTAGGAATATTCTGGCCAGAAGTGATCTCCAACGACGAACTTTGGAGTACAACTCGCCAGACTAAAATAGGTATTGAGATTCAACGGCGAAAGTGGCAGTGGATCGGTCATACTTTGAGGAAACCAGAGCAAAACATCGCAAAACAGGCTCTGGATTATAACCCTCAAGGAAGACGTCGGGTTGGTCGACCATGTAACACATGGAAGCGAGCAGTTGAGCAGGAAGCCAGAGGAATAAACAAGTCCTGGCAACAGCTTAAAGCCGATGCTCAGGATCGCGCCTTGTGGAAGAGAGTTGTTTCTGTCCTATGCCCCTATAGGGGGTCTTAACAGGAATTTGATTGATTGTGGATCGGCTCAAAAGAAGAGCAGTTTTTTTGACGGCCCGTTCGCGAACTTGTTTTTTGTCAAAAACGATGTGTACAAAATTTGAACTAGCTCAACGCGTTCTCAAGCTAAAGAGAACACGAACGGACGGACAGACAGACGGACGGACGAACATCCGGTTTTCAGATTTTTGAGTGATTAGAAGAACTTCTGTATCATTCATATTTTTCTTCGAGCCTTATTTCTTAGCATTACAAACTTTAGTGCAAACTTATAATACTCTCAGATTTCATCTAGAGTATAAATATCTACCAAAAATTCGGGTGCAACTTTATTATTCAAGGGAAAAGTTGAGGACGCGAAGGAAGTCAATTTGTAAGTTACGGTAGCAGATAACGAAGACCAAGGAAGTGGGGGTTCTAGGGTAGGGCTGTTGTCAATTATTAAAACTTAACTGGAACTGTGATCAATAGCACTTCTGAGGCGTGCCATCCAAGAAGGCTAAGGGGCCGCCTGCCTCCTCTTCAAGTTTTGCGACTGACTCGTCGCTTCGTCTGTGCACTCTCTAGCTGGAGAACGCGTTGAGCTAGAAAGTTTAAAATTTTTCGCTTCACTTTACTATCAAGTTCGCGAACGTGCCAAATCGCTCTACAGCTTCTACCCAATACAAAATGACTCGTTTTCAATCATTTATTATAATCAAATTTCCTTGAAAACAATAAAAGCTAATAGTTCCAAATTTAGAAAATATTATTTTTATCATAAATGTGATGTAGGGTATAAAAGCTATTCGAATCTCCCCACTTCTTCCGCCATCTCCCGTACAAACTGCACTTTTTCATGAAATACTCCAAGCCAATTTTCTCAGTACTTATAACATTTATCAAGCTCGAATTTTGAACTTAATTAGCATTATCATTAAGGTTAAAAAAAATTACTGATTAGCTTAACTGCTTCTACCCGTTTCATACAATATGACACAATTTCACAACTTCACGAAAAATCGATTTTCTTGAAAAGCATGAATATTACTAGTTTGAAATTTGAGATATGTGAATTTCATAATATTTATAGTTATGCCTGGAAAAATCACCAAAAATCCCCCTCTCCTACCACCTCCTATACAAACTGCACAATTTCATTAAATCTAATACACTAATTTTCTCAGTCTCATTAAAATTTTTGAAGCTTAAATTTTGGACAAAACATTTTTATAGCTACTTTAGCATGATATGAAAAAAATTAGTTCAATGCCGTCACCCCTTCTACCACTCTCCATACAAAGTTTCTTAAGATCACAAGAATTTATATTTCACCTTGGGTATCGTATGATTGGGCTTTACGCTCAATCGTAGTCCTGTTATGTTTAGTGTTTTTAGCCCCCGTTTTCAGACCCCAAATGAATACAAAAATTAAATTATTTTTAAACTTTTCCCAGCACGCCTTCTATATGTGTGTGGATTTTCAGCTTTCTTGCTAGAACCATGATTGAAATATTCGAATTCGTAGCTTTCCGTTAAAGCCGACACCCTAAAAATTGGTATTCTCCTGAGATTAACAGTCAATCGACTCAAAAACGAACTTTCAAGGGCTTGGGAGTTATTGTTCGCTAAGCGTATACGTACGAAGTACGGCGTACACACAGACGGGCATAAAACGCACGAAAAAACAAAATTTCAGAGTAGCAAACTTTTTTTTTCCCAAGTCAATCACAATACTTCATTGTAGGAGATATGCGTGATAAAAATCATTCAGAATTTTATGACAATACCTCATGAAAATGAATTAAAATCGTACTCTATAATTTTGTGAACTAACACTTTTGCTGGACTAATATTAAATTATATAGCATCAGTTTTAATTAAAATCATTTAAAGCTAAAGTTTATTTTTAATTTATCCATACTTCAAGTTAAATTGCATATTTGCGAGCACCAGATTATATCTACATAAATTTTCAATTCGTAATCTACTGTGCACACCATTAGTGAACATGAAAAAGAACAAAAATTAAATATTGAAGTATCACCTTTATCGATAAATTACTGGCACCTTCCTAAGGGGCCATTATGCAATTATTTGACCACGGATAGGTTCTAATTTCGATTAAGAGTCGACCTTACAAACTGTTATCTTTGCCTATCGGTCATCTATCGATTAAGGACTTCCCTTACAACACAATGTTGGCTGGCATATAATTGGGCACGATTTCAATGCCATCGATTCCTGCACTTGCCCACAAGGTCCTTTCGATTAAACAACGACTCCGGAAAGGTAGAGACGAGGGGGAGTTTAGACGGGTGTGGGCAGATGAGGTAGCTAGTTTTCCTACATATATTATTTGATCGAACAGAAACTGTCTCGTGATCTATGAATATACACTCGGCCACAAAAGTCTACATACACCGCTTAATTTTGTTAAATAAAGAAAACAACAAAGACTAGATTCAAATCAAAAATGCAAAAGTATGCAATAGTATAAACCAAATAATAAAGTAACAAAAAATACGAAAAGAATCCGTTATTTCTTTAGAAAAACGAAAAAAGGGTCGATGAGCACACCACAAAAGTCAACATACAGCAAAATTAATTCTTCTGCTTGCATCTTCTAAATTGTACATTTCTCTGAAATTTTAAAACTGTTGATTGCATTGCTTTTTTTGTATTTCAACATTTGTTTAGAGTTAGTTTCGATAAGCGCTAGAATTGATATAGTGGAAAAGATGAGCTCTAAAAAAGAAATATCGAAGGATATACGTCCTTTAGTTGTTAGATTGCGACAGGAAGGAAAATCTTTTGGGCGAAATCGCCGGAATAGTTAAAGTAAGTCGTCCCACCATCCAAATCATTGTAAAACATAACAGAATTATGATTGGGCTTAAAGCCCAATCATATGATACTCTAGATGAGATGGAAATGACTTTAATATCCCGGAAAATATATCATCTCAAATTCTTTCGAATAGTGAATAGGGACTTTTGCATAGGAGGTGGTAGAAGTAGAGGAGGAGGTTTGTATTACTTTATTATTATAATAATAAAGTATTGTGATCGACACAAAAAAAAAAAAAAGTTTGCTACCCTGAAATTTTTTTTTTTCGCGTTTCATGACTAAATTAGCCTAAAAAAGCAAAAAAAAAAAATCCGTCTGTCTGTACGCCGTCCGCCGTCCGCCGTACGCCGACGTGTACGCTCAGCGCACATTAACTCCCAAACCCTTCAAGATAGAAAGTTCATTTTTGGGGGGATTGTAGATAGTTGCGGATCTCAGGCGGATACCCATTTTCGAAGGTATACGGGTTCAGGGGGAGGCGGGGGGAGCGCTTAAACCGAAAAATACGAATTCAAATATCTCAACTATGGTAACAGCTAGGAAGTTGAAACTCAACATTAATATAGAAGGGTTTGTGGGACAACTTTTAAAAATAATTTAATTTTTTTATCCATTGGGGTGCGAAAAGGGGGGGCTTAGAACCAATTGTCGGCCGAATTTTTTTTTCAAATGATTATATCTTCGAAATTACTTATCATAACAAAATCATATTTAGAGACCGTCAAGGTGACATATAGTTTCATCGGAACCAGCTTAGAAAGCTGCTAATTATTGTAAGGGGGAGGGTCAGGGGGGGTGCAAAGAAAAACACTTAAAAAATAATATCTCAACTATCTCTTAAGCTATGTAATTGAAACTTAAAACTTATATTAAACTATACTAGGCAAATACAAAAAAAATATAACATGTTGAAATAATAGTAGTGGGGGGAAATGGGGAGCATTTCAAAAATGGCGCACTTTTCAAAATTACAAATCCTTATATCTCCAAAAATAGTACAGATATCAAATCAAAAATTTGTCAGATTGTAGAACTACATAATACTTAATTTTGGTAAAAATTTTAAGTTGGGAGGTGTAAGGGGAGAGAGGTAATAAGCAAAAATATCGAAAACTTTGAGTGATTTTTTTAGAGCTCTGGTAAAAGATACAAAGCTAAAATTTTGCATGTGAATACCTATATTTAATCCACATAGAAAAATAATAATAACTTGATCCATATTTGTTATAAACCGACCCCCCCGGTCTAACGTGCACAAGGTGTTTCATGTGCATTGAAAAAAACACATAAACTGAAAATTTTTGAGTGAAATTTTAAGGTAGAAATTTGAAAATTTGCGAAATGCATTTAAAAAAAATCCCTAAATATACGAAATATTAACTGGTCGAAAACCTTTAACACTTCTACCCCCTCCCATACAAAATTATTTTTTCGACCATTTTCAAGAAATCAATTATCACCTAACTGTTAAAAGCTATCAATTTGAAATTTTGCATAACAACTAACAAAAATAATTAAAATGAAATTGCGTTAAAAGTTTTAAAATCGCGCTTGACTTTCTACCCCCTCCCATACAAAAGTATGATTTCGACTAATTTCATTAAATCAACTAATAACCAACAAATTAAAAGCTACGAACTTGAAATTTCGTACGAGCACCTTACATTAAAAATGAAAGAAAATTGCATCACAAGTTTTACGATTCCCCTACCTCCTCTACCCCCTCCCATACAAAATTATTTTTTCGAGCATTTTTAAAAAATCAGTTATCAGCTAACTCGTATAAGCTATCAATTTCAAATTTGGCATAAAAACTTAAAAAAATAATTCAAATGAAGTTGCTTTAAAAGCTTTTAAATCGCGCTTGCGCTTCTACCCCCTCCCATACAAAACTATGATTTCGACCAATTTCATTAAATCAACTAATAACCAACAAACTAAAAGCTACGAACTTGAAATTCTATACAAGCACCTTACAAGAGACTCGAAATAAAACTGCGTATCAAATTTTACGATTCCCCTATATTCTCTACCCCCTCCCATACAAATGTTCGGTTTCATGAATGTAAAATACACCGAATTTTATGAAAATTCTATGCAACTTCGTCTATGAAACACATTCTATACAGAGAATATTGGACGTGATTCAAGCAATTAATTAAAAAGCTATTAACATCCACCTACCCTTACTATTACCCCTACTCCTCCCCTCATAAAAACCAAACTTACAGAAACGAATGAAATATTGTTAACAGTCCTGCCTAAGAACTCCCTTTCACTTAGCCTTCCCTAACCACTCTAACCTGCATATTGACTTTCCACTCATCCGCAACTTGTCCCAAGAATAATAAAGTTTCGCCCGACTTGTTGGCAGTTTATTTTTCATATATGACACCGAACATGGCATGCATAACGTTTTTGCTGAATTTAAAGTTTTTAGTTTTCATTATTTTTAAAGAAATTGGTCATAGTCTTCCCGTAATTGGGGCATTTGCATGGGAGGTGGCAGCGGAAGTGGAACGTTTTAGATGATTTTCAAACTGCTTATCATCATCCTTATCACCATGCTTTGATTCGATTTCAAAGTCGATAGCTCTCATATACTTGAAGGAGAAATGCTTTTCTTGACTTTATAATACAGATATTTGTATGTGAGGTGGTAGAAGGAGTGAAGCGGAGCTGATAATTTTTTTTAAAACTTATTTCAATTATTAAGAAACAAATTCTGACAAAATTTGAAGTTTGTACTTTTTCAAGTTTGAATGGAAATCGATAAAATGCATTAACAAAAATTATACGTTTGTATGGGAGGGTGTAGAAGGAGTGTACGGATCAAAACAAAGTTTTTTAGTATTATTAATATTTCTATTTGTATACTTTATACAAAATATAAAGTTGATAGTTTAAAAATTTTGAAGAAAAATAATTTAATTTAAATTTCAAAATTTCGTGAAATTTGTATGGGAGGGGGTAGAAGGAGTGAGGTGAAGTTGATAATTATTTTTAAAATAAACTGCAATTACAGTAAAATGAATTCTGAGAAAATTTCGTTTTTTCAGCTTTACTAGTTTCAATGAAAATCGAAAATATGTATTTTTCAAAATTGTCCATTTGTATGGGAGGGGGTAGAAGGAGTAAAGGGATCGGATCAATATTCAGTCATATAATTGACATCTATATCATAATACTTTAACCCAAATTTCAAGATGATAGCTTAAATGGTTTCAAAGAAAATTCAATTTCTGAAAATGTCGGAATTTCGTGAAATTTGTATGGGCGGGGGTAGAAGGAGTGGGGGGATGTGGCCCGTTCACGAACTTAAAGTTACTTTTTTGCTAAAAATGACACACAACAAATTTCAGCACGATAGCTCAAAGCGTTCGAAAGTTATGCTGTAGACAGACGCACAGACGGACAGACAGCAATTCGGATTCGAAGTTTTTGAGCGACAACAAATATTTCTGTACCCTTGGCGGCTCTGTGCGAGCATTATTTCTTAGCGTTACAAACGGTGAGGCAAACGAAATATACTCTCAGATTTCATCTAGAGTATAAAAATATTTTAATTTAACTGGCAGTACAAATAATATGCCAAGACCTGGGAGACCTAGAGTGTTAAGTTAACGCAATGTTCGATCAGTTTTAGAAAAAGTGAGAAAAAATCCTAAAATAAGTGCTCCTGAACTGGCGAAATATATTGAGATTGACTTCAGAAAAGTCTTACATCCTGAATCCGTGTGCAGAACATTACGATCTGCTGGCTATCATGGACGAATCGCATGGAAGAAGCCGTTTATATCTACAGTAAATCGACTAAAGCGACTTGATTTCATTAAGATGCATCTAAGAAAGGACTTCAAATTTTGAAGAACTGCACTTTTTACGGATGAAAATCGCTTTAATATATGTGGTTACGATAGACCAGGAAAAGTTTGGAGGAAGACCAACACTGAAATGAAGAAAGAAAATCTCGTTCCTACAGTTGAACATGGTGGAGTAAACGTAATGGTCTGGAGAGCCATGGCGGCGACAGAGGTAGGAAAGTTACATTTCATGAAGGAATAATGGACCAAAATCAATATTTGAATATATTGCGGGAAAAACTAAGACCATCGCCCGAGTGCTTAAAGCTCAAAACCAACTGGGTATTCCAACAAGACAATGACCCCAAGCATACAGCTATGATCGATAAAGAATGGATCCTGTATAATGTGCCAAAGCAATTGGATTCACCACCCCAATCGCCAGATCTCAACCCGATCGAACATATTTGGTATGAACTAGAGAGACGCGTTCGTAAATATAAGATAGCCAACAAGAACTCACACATGGAAACTCTACAAACAACATAGAATGAAATAAAGCCATCTATTACTAAAAGTCTTATTCTGTAATGGTTGGGCCTCCTAGATATTAAGTTTAATTTAATTTCTATAAGAAATCTATATTTCTTTATTTTTTCTCTTGTATGAAGACTTTTGTGGTCGAGTTTTTGCAGTTCTTTTATTTTTCTATGTGAATTTTTTTGTGAAAATTTGAAATATATTGAATATATTTATTTTCGTATTCAAGAGAATCATATGGCTTATATTTCATGTGAAAAATATTTATATGTTAGCCTATAACCCACAAATCGCAAGTGTATGAAGACTTTTGCGACCATGTGTATTTCCCTAGATGACTGAATTGTTCGACTTGCTGTGTGCGTGCCAAGGATAATTTTAGGCAACAGGTGCTTTAGGCAGGTTTCTATGGGAGACTATTAGTCACCTGTTTAGCGGAAAACGACTTGCAAATTGCTTATGCCTGGCCGCTTAACGCCCGAACTGACATAGTAATCATATCCTGTCGCTGGTTAAATGCTGGCGTCTGGATTGGTTCCGGCGATTTTTTTTCCGAAGTGTAGGAGTATCGAATGATTCGGGTGGGAGGAACGATATTTGGAGCAGAAGTGATTCGTAACTGATTTTCAATCGCACTGGTATCGTATATCCTTCTTTGTTATTTTTCTAAACAGGTGAAGTTAATACCGAACGTTTTGATTGATTTCTTACGTTGGCGAGAACTATCGGTAAAATGAAGTTAGGAAAAATAGGCGTGAAGGACAAGTTTTAGATAATATAATAAAATTGTGAATATGCCCTTGATTATAGAATAAATGAGGATAGACAGTGATTAATTTTATTGAGTTTTGGTTAACACTAACAATTAATAGGGTAGGTATGTTTATGAGATGATTGGTGTTATGTAACGGAATAAATTTACAACCCCTTTTCGATTCGATTATATTATCAAAAATTCCAAGTACACCACACTGGAATACTAATATGACCGTGACATTTATTTGGATTTAATTCAGACACGCATATCATTGTTTTTATAATTTCAAATAAAAACAAAGATTGATTACTGGATTTTTCTCAAAATCGATTATTGCGACGTGTTTATACTCCAGATAAAATCTGAGAGTATGTTGTGTTTGCCTTACCGTTTCTAACTTTAAGAAATAATGCTCGTACAGAGTGGCCAAGGGTACAAAAATATTTTTGTCGCTCAAAAACCTCGATTCCGAATGACCGTCTGTTTGTCCATCTGTCTGTCTGTACGAAAGCTTTCACCTATCGTGCTGAAATTTGTCATGTGTCATTTTTTAGCAAAAAACTAACTTTAAGTTCGTGGACGGGCCACATCCCCCCCTCTTTCTACCACCTCACATACACATTTCATGAAATTTAAAGAAATTGATTTTTTCCGAAACTATTTCAGATATTGGCTTGAAAATTTGGTCATAGTATAGTAATACGAATATCATTAACGTCAAAAAATCTTTATTTGATCCCCTTACTTCTTCTACCCTTTCCCATACAAATGGTTACTTTTCAAAAATGCATTTATTCGGTTTCATTGCAACTAGCAAAGCTAAAAGAACCAATTTTTTCCAGAATTAATTTTATTACAATTAGGAAAAACCATCAACCTCGAATACTCCTTCTACCCCCCACATACACATGCACAATTTTGTAAATGCATTTAATCGATTTTCATGAAAACTAGAAAAAGTATAAATTTAAAATTTTTGTCAAAATTTGTGTTTTAATGATTGCAATAAATGCTAAAAAAAATGTGAACTTCGCTCCACTCCCTTTACCAGGTCTCATACGAATTTTTATTTTGGAAATTCAAGAAAAGTATTTCTCCCTCGAACATATGAGAGTTATCGTCATTAAAATTGTAACAAAGCAATGTGATTAGGATGTTGATAAGCAGATTCAAAATCATCCAAAACCTTCCACTTTCTCTGCCACCTCCCATACAAATGCTATAAATTCAAACAAAAATTGTTCAATTTTCTCGAAAATTATGAAAGCAACAAACTTTAAATTCAGCATGAAACATTTTGCATACTACGTTCGGTGTTACATACAAAAATTACAAACCTTCACCCCTCTGCTTTTACCACCTCCCATACAAAAGACACAAGAATTTGAGATGAAATATTGTCCGGTATAATAAACTCTTTGTTATTTCATCTAGAGTATCATCACATAACAGAATTATGATTGACTTTACGCCCAATCATAATTCTGTTATGTTTTTACACGATTTTGAAATAATACGGTCCACGAAGAAAAACAAATACCACTTTTTAAGCGAATTTTTCGTTCTAACACGTTTGCAAAAAAAAAAAATTCGAATTTTTATCTCTTACATAAAATGTATCCGATACTAAAACAAAATACATTTGCGAAGTTCCCGAATTTTATTATATCAGTTGCATTTTACATTTTTATACGCAGTCCTTGATTGATTCGCGAGGTTTTGAAAAAGTTCTATCCCTCCCTCCACCCTTACTATCACCCTTCCCTTGAGCTTTGCTAATTCTATTTTAACAACAATCAATGACCTGTTCTTCCGCAGGCACCACAAAACTCAATTTTTGTGAAAAGGGCGTCAAAACTCGAGCCAGTGATAATCAAGAATATATTTTACTGCGTATTGTGATGCATTTCAGCGATACCATGTGTGGAGGACGTCGTTGGGTATTCCAGCATTTTGCTCCCACCCGAAAGGCCAGATAAATTTAACTGTGGCTTGAGGAAAACTTTCCTGATCTTATAGGGGCTTCAGATAGCCCTCTGGCAGCGTAGACTTCAATCCGTTGGACTACTTATTATGGTGTAACCTTGAGAAAGTGGCCTGCCAAGGACGGCACCTACCTTTGGAGAGCCAGAAGAAATTACTAATCAAGGCAATTTATGTGACTGTTCGCGCAGACTCCGGGTTTGTTTTGACACAGAAGGAGGTCGTTTTGAACAATTTTGCTTTATAACAAAATATAATAAAGTTCGAAAAATTTCCTGAAAATATAAATTTATAAGGTGAAGGTCTTCGTTTTCTATTGGAAATTTTCTTTGTAACAGGACTTATGCTACTTGAAGACCCAAAAAAACAGAATCTGAAAACTGATTTCTTAATAAACAAAAAGACAACATCAACGGAAGTTATTAAAGAACGACAGTCTTCAATAGTTTCAATCTCATTAAACGTGTTAAACATAAGTAGTGGGGATATGGGGTTTCTGGGCCAGGGTAATGCAGTTCGATTTCTCCTTAGCGACACTAGCGCCACGAGCGGAGGTGGCTAATAGCAATACTAATTAGTGGGGTGGGGTAATGCAGTTCGTTTTCTCCTTGGCGACACTAGCGCCTAGCAGTACCCCTAACTGACTCTTTTTTGAAATGTCAAGATTGATAAGAGTTTTATAAATTATGCCCCTAACTGACTCTTTTTTGAAATGTCAAGATTGATAAGAGTTGTACGAATTATGATTCATATATGATGAAATTGATATTTACATTGATAGGAATGAACACGTGGGTTATATTTTTAGTTGGACTTTAAGAATGCTTTCGTTGTTTATATTGTGAAATAGGTTTTGATCAGCTTGCTTAGTTTTATGAATTAGGTGTCATATACATATGATGAAAATTGATAGATTGTGTGTATGGAGATTGTTATTGTTATTAATAGCGTGATATTTTTTTTTATGAAGTCATCATCGAGTAGGAATAATTCTTTCGAATTGTTTATGGTTTAGAGTATTCATATGATAGGTTGTTTACATTTTTTTTGTGTATGGAATTTTTTTGGTTTACGAGTGAGATTGATATGAAAATTTCACCTCAATTCGCTAACATATATGATCATTTTTTTGATGAACGAGTTCAAGGTCTTAGATTTGTATGAAAATAACTTGTATTTGTGGTAGATGAAGCACTTGTATGGTTACATGGATATAACGCTGTTATGCGATAGGGATAAGCTTTGTATGGGATGTTGGTTAGTGATGATGTACTGACGTTCCATGACGTCATCAATTAGGGTTGCCATAAGGGCATCGATTATAGTTTCATGACGTCATCATCAATTGGGGTTGCCATAATGTCAAAAAAATAAAAAAAAAAATAAAAAAAAAATAAAAAAAAATAAAAATAAAAATAAAAAAAAAAACCAATAAAAAATCAAAAAAAAAAAAAAAAAAATCATAAATTTACAGATTCGCATGACAATGTTCCTATGCCTAATATAAAAACTGTACAAAGCAGTACAGAAGCAGTATTAAAGCAGTATTAAAGCTGTACAAAGCAGTACAGAAGCAGTATTAAAGCAGTATTAAAGCTGTACAAAGCAGTACGATATCTGTTAATCTGTTGTTGTTGTGTAAGAAGGAAAAATGCAGAAGTCGACCGATAAAGATATTCTTAGACAAATTATAAAGTCTAGTAACGAGTTACGTAAAAAATATAAGCAATTCAAAATAGGTAGAGTTAATGCTGAAACTCGACAAGAACAAACTTTTAAGCCAATCACAAGACCTCTTAAAGAATTAGTTAAACTGTATGAACACAGTAAATTCGAGCCTAAAAGAGAAGGAGATGTAGAAAATCATAATCATAGTAAATATGAACCTGAAAAAGAAGAAAACATGGAAACTCAATCTACAGATGATAGTGAAAGTGACGTAGACTTTGAAACTCCAACACCCAAATTCGGACGAAAGCTTAATCTAACTGATACTTTTGAAACACCATTAAAGTCTCCGGATGTAAGAAGCATACGTAAATATGTGACAACTCCTTCAGGTCGGCAAGAACTCATTGAATATATGAACGAGCGAGAATTTGATGAAATACCTACAAAATATTTAAATATATTTGTAAATAATCCGGATTTCATTGATAGTACTTATGGTGTTTATCATGAAAATGAACAATGGAAAATTGGAAACTCGATTTTTACAATCGATGGTAGTCAAATATTAATAAAAGATAAAACCTATGAGGGTACTCCGGGCATATATGAGCTACTATTTATGAAAGTTCCAGATAAGACTCTGTACAATAAAGATGATTTACAGAATTATAGAAATATTCTGCTCGATACTAATGCCTATAGACGTCACTATACCAGCGAAGGACAAATAAATGGAAACCGTAGCTATAAATATACAAAAATTATTAACAAACTTTTAACTCATAGAGGAGGAGATTTAATACAAACATCAATCGAACCAAAACAGTATATTTCTTGGGATGACCCCAATGAATTGGTGGACCGGTTACAATTGCTTGTATCAGCGCTACAGGCGGGAGATATTTATCATATCAACGAGATTGTTGCCATCATTGAAGCATTGAGAAAAGCTGAAGTAATAATATAAATATTAAATTTAGAGGATCTGAAAACTGTTTCATTGTTAAAGAAATAGCTATTCTATACATCAATCGAACCAAAACAGTATATTTCTTGGGATGACCCCAATGAATTGGTGGACCGGTTACAATTGCTTGTATCAGCGCTACAGGCGGGAGATATTTATCATATCAACGAGATTGTTGCCATCATTGAAGCATTGAGAAAAGCTGAAGTAATAATATAAATATTAAATTTAGAGGATCTGAAAACTGTTTCATTGTTAAAGAAATAGCTATTCTATATATAATATAACCGATACATATCATAATTTTCTTATGTTTATTATTTAAAAAAAATATCTTGACAATAAATATGCTTAAAACCATCATTCAGTTTGTTTTTTTTTCTTGAAATATGCATATTAATCAGAATTTGGTATACAAGTATAACAACACACAAGACTCTTTTTTATTTCTTAACTTATAGTAAAATTTAATAAGGTAAATTGGTATCATATGGGTACAAGTTGGTATCAGGTGTTTGTATGGTTGTTTGGTTGTATTTTATAGTGTTGTAGTTGTTGTTGTTCTAGTTGATATGGTTCTATATATTTATTTTTCAATTTTTAAGCTGTCTGAAAGATTCATTAAATTGTTGTTTATAATTATTTGTTGGTTTATTACGGTAATGAGACTATGATTATTTTCGTCTGTCGTCTTCATGTGATTTTATGTGTCTAGTCTGTTTTGTTCGTCCATCGTTCCAAATAACCATTTTGCTGTACATCGGACTATATTCAATAAAGCACTTTTCTATCTATTTCTATATAATTCCTAAAATATTTTTAATTTTGTTTGTCAATTGTTTTAATTCTGTAATAAGTAAGTTCTTCTGTTCTCCGTTAAAATTAGCTGTATTGGTTGAAAATTCGTTTATTACGTCTAAAATTTCTTTTATGTCAATTATGTGTATGATAATATTTGCTTTGGTCACTATTTCTACTTTGTTAAGTTGTATTTCTGTAAATCCTGTCAGTTCGTGTACGTTAAATAGCCCATTAATCGGGTTTATCAGTATTAGGCATAGGAACATTGTCATGCGAATCTGTAAATTTATGATTTTTTTTTTTTTTTTTTGATTTTTTATTGCTTTTTTTTTTTATTTTTTTGACATTATGGCAACCCCAATTGATGATGACGTCATGAAACTATAATCGATGCCCTTATGGCAACCCTAATTGATGACGTCATGGAACGTCAGTACATCATCACTAACCAACATCCCATACAAAGCTTATCCCTATCGCATAACAGCGTTATATCCATGTAACCATACAAGTGCTTCATCTACCACAAATACAAGTTATTTTCATACAAATCTAAGACCTTGAACTCGTTCATCAAAAAAATGATCATATATGTTAGCGAATTGAGGTGAAATTTTCATATCAATCTCACTCGTAAACCAAAAAAATTCCATACACAAAAAAAATGTAAACAACCTATCATATGAATACTCTAAACCATAAACAATTCGAAAGAATTATTCCTACTCGATGATGACTTCATAAAAAAAAATATCACGCTATTAATAACAATAACAATCTCCATACACACAATCTATCAATTTTCATCATATGTATATGACACCTAATTCATAAAACTAAGCAAGCTGATCAAAACCTATTTCACAATATAAACAACGAAAGCATTCTTAAAGTCCAACTAAAAATATAACCCACGTGTTCATTCCTATCAATGTAAATATCAATTTCATCATATATGAATCATAATTCGTACAACTCTTATCAATCTTGACATTTCAAAAAAGAGTCAGTTAGGGGCATAATTTATAAAACTCTTATCAATCTTGACATTTCAAAAAAGAGTCAGTTAGGGGTACTGCTAGGCGCTAGTGTCGCCAAGGAGAAAACGAACTGCATTACCCCACCCCACTAATTAGTATTGCTATTAGCCACCTCCGCTCGTGGCGCTAGTGTCGCTAAGGAGAAATCGAACTGCATTACCCTGGCCCAGAAACCCCATATCCCCACTACTAACATATCAAGGGATTAAAGCAGTAAACGTGCTGGCCTGCCTCACCGCTTGAAAATCAGTGATTATATAATAGTTACTAAATAAGCTTTATGTTTCATTAAGATTTTGAATTTTTTTAATAGAATTAACATAATATGGGTTTTCATTATTTTTTTGCACGATTTTCTAAACAGCATGTAGTTTTACTTTATTATTCTAATAATAAAGTATTGTGATCGACACAAGAAAAAAAAAATTTGCTACCCTGACATTTTTATACTCTAGATGAAATCTGAGAGTATATTTTGTTTGCCTTACCGTTTGTAATGCTAAGAAATAACGCTCGCACAGAGCTGCCAAGGGTACAGAAATATTTGTTGTCGCTCAAAAACCTTGATTCCGAGTGACCGTCTGTCCGTCTGTCTGTCTGTCTACAGCATAACTCTCGAAACCTTTGAGCTATAGTGCTAAAAATTGTGTCATTTTTAGCAAAAAGGTAACTTTAAGTTCGTGAATGGGCTACATCCCCCCACTCCTTCTACCCCCTCCCAAACAAATTGCATGAAATTTCGAAATATTAAGAAATTGATTTTTCTTTGAAACTATTTAAGCTATCGACTTGCAATTTAAGTCAAAGTATTTTGATATAGATGTCATTAATATCACGGAATATTGACCCGATCCCCTTACTCCTTCTACCCCCTCCCATACAAATGGACAATTTTGAAAAATACATATTTTCGATTTTCATCGAAACTGGTAAAGTTAAAAAGACAAAATTTTGTCACAATTAATTTTACTATAATTACAATTTATTTTAAAAATAATTATCAACTTCACCTCACTCCTTCTACACCCTACCATACAAATTTCACGAAATTTTGAAATTTAAATTAAATTATTTTTCTTGGAAACTGTTAAAGCTATAAACTTGATATTTTGTACAAAGTATACAAATAGAAATATTAATAATGCGAAAAAAAATTGTTTTGATCCGTACACTCCTTCTACCTCTTCCCATACAAATGTATAATTTTGGTAAATGTATTAAATCGATTTCCATTCAAACTAGAAAAAGTACAAACTTCAAATTTTGCCAGAATTTGTTTCTTAATAATTGAAATAAGTGTTAGAAAAAAATATCAGCTCCGCTTCACCTCCCATACAAATATCTGTATTATAAATTCAAGAAAAGCATTTCTCCTTCAAGTATATGAGAGCTATCGACTTTGAAATCGAATCAAAGCATGGTGATAAGGGTGATGATAAGCAGTTTGAAAATCATCTAAAACGTTCCACTTCCGCTGCCACCTCCCATACAAATGCCCCAATTTCGGGAAGACTATGACCAATTTCTTTAAAAATAATGAAAACTAAAAACTTTAAATTCAGCAAAAAACATTTTGCATGCTATGTTCGGTGTCATATACGAAAAATACAAACCTCCCCCTCTACTTCTACCACCTCCCATGCAAAAGTCTCTATTCACTATTCGAAAGAATTTGAGATGACATATTTTCCGGTATATCCATCTCATCTAGAGTATCATATGATTGGGCTTTAAGCCCAATCATAATTCTGTTATGTTTTTTTTCGCGTTTCATTAAATTAGTCAAAAAGTGCAAAAAAAAAATCCGTCTCGCCGTACGCCGTACTTTTTTGGGTGGATTGTTGATTGAGTAAGTGAGCTCAATTTTCTAAATTTTGTGGGTGTTAGGTGGAAGGTGGAGGCGGGGGGAGGGAAAAAGTCGAAAACTACACTGCTAATATCTTCACCACGAATGCAGATAGAAAGTTGAAAATAAGCAATGTGGGACAAACTTTAAAAATAATTTAATTTTTTTATCCAATAGCGTCCGAAAAGGGGGGCTAAAAACAAATTGTCGGCCGAATTGTTTTTTCAAATGATTATATCTTCGAAATTACTTATCGTAAAAAAATTATATTTTGCGACCATCAAGGTGGCATATAATTCCATCGGAATCAGCTTAGTGATTGGCTTATTATTGTAAGGGGGAGAGTCAGGGGGGTGCAAAGGAAAACACTTAAAAATGAATATCTCAACTATCTCTTAAGCTATGTAATTGAAACTTGAAACTTATATTAAGCTACACTACGAAAATACAAAACAAATATAACATGTTGAAATAATAGTAGTGGGGGGAAATGGACAGCATTTCAAAAATGGCGCACTTTTCAAAATTACAAATCATTATATCTCAAAAAAGGGTACAGATATCAAATCGAAAATTTGTCAGATTGTAGGACTACATAGTGGTTAATTTTGGTAAAAATTTTAAGTTGGGAGGTGTAAGGGGAGGGAGGTGATAAGCAAAAATGTCGAAAATTTTGAGTGATTTTTTTAGGGCTCTGGTGAAATATACAAAGTTTAAATTTTGCATGTGGATACATCTATTTGATGTACATAGAAAAATAATAATAGCTTGATCCATAATTGTTATAAACCGACCCCCCCGGTCTAACGTGCACAAGGTGTTTCATGTGCATTGAAAAAAACACATAAACTGAAAATTTTTGAGTGAAATTTTAAGGTAGAAACTTGAAAATTTGCGAAATGCATTTAAAAAAAATCCCTAAATATACGAATTATTAACTGGTCGAAAACCTGTAAAACTTGTACCTCCTCCCATAGAAAATTATTTTTTCGAGCATTTTCAGAAATCAGCTATCAGCTAATTCTTAAAAGCTATCAATTTCAAATTATGCATAAAAATTTATAAAAATAATTCAAATGAAGTTGCTTTAAAAGTTTTGAAATCGCGCTTACGCTTCTACCCCCTCCCATACAAAACTATGATTTCGACCAATTTCATTAAATCAACTAATAACCAACAAACTAAATTTTTTTGAAATTTTATACAAGCACCTTACAAGAGAAGCGAAATAAAACTACATATCAAATTTTACGGTTCCCATACCTTCTCTACCCCCTCCCATACAAATGTTCGGTTTCGTGAATGTAAAATGCACCGAATTTTATGAAAATTCTATGCAACTTCATCTATGAAACACATTCTATACAGAGAATATTGAACGTGATTCAAGCAATTAATTAAAAAGCTATTAACATCCACCCACCCTTACTAATACCCCTCCTCCTCCCCTCATGAAAAGCCAAACTTGCAGAAACGAATGAAATATTGTTAAATTGACAACAGCCCTGCCCAAGAACTCCCCTTCACTTAGCCTTCCCTAACCAATCTAACCTGCATATTGACTTTCCACTCATCCGCAACTTGTCCCAAGAATAATAAAGTTTCGCCCGACTTGTTGGCAGTTTATTTTTATACTCTAGATGAAATCTGAGAGTATTATAAGTTTGCTCTAAGGTTTGTAACGCTAAGAAATAAGGCTTGGAGAAAAAAATGAATGATACAGAAGTTAATGTTATCACTCAAAAATTCCAAAACTGGATGTCCGTCTGTCCGTCCGTCCGTCCGTCTATCCGTCCGTCTGTTCGCTCTCTAGCTTGAGAACGCGTTGAGCTACATTGTTCAAATTTTGCACACGTCGTTTTTGACAAAAAAGTAGGGTCAAGTTCGTGAACGGGCCAAATCGCTCCACCCCTTCTACCCCCTCCCATACAAAATGACACAATTGCGCAATTTGACAATTAAAGGATTTGGAAGGTATAAAAGCTATTGGCCTGAAATTTGAAATATATTACTTTTATGATAATATCAATCTACCGTATAAAAATTATGCGTGTCCTCCCCTTCCTTCTACCACCTCCCATACAAACTGTACTTGTCATGAATTACTTTAAGCCAATTTACTCGGTGCGTATAAAATTTAGCGGGCTGAAATTGTGCACCAAATATTTATTTAAAATTGTTAGTAAGGCGAAAAAAAATTAGACGATTAGCTTCACCCCTTCTACCCCCTCCTATACAAAATGACGAAAATTCGTAATTTAACAATAAATTAATTTACTCGAAAAGTATGAAAGCTATTAGTCTGAGCTTTGGGATATATTACTTTCATAATGATTTAAATCTACAGTAGAAAAATTATTTGCGTCCTCCCTCTCCTTCCACCCCCTCCCATACAAACTACACTTTTTCATGAAATGCTCTAAGACGATTTTCTCAGAACATATAACATTTATAGAGCTCACATTTTGTAATAAATACTTAATTAGTATTATCACTAAGATCAGAAAAAAATATTTGATTAGCTTCACTGCTTCTACCCCCTCCCATACAATATTACACAGTTTCACAACTTCACAAATAATCGATTTTCTTGAAAAGTATGAATGGTACTAATCTGAAATTTAAGGGTTGTCAATTTTATAATATTCCTAGTTATTTCTGAAAAAATCACTAAAATCCCCCCACTCTTTCTACCACCTCCCATACAAACTGCACATTTTCACTAAATCGAATTCACTAATTTTCTCAGTCCCCATTCAATTTTTGGAGTAAGCATTTTGCATAAAACATTTTTAGCATGATGGGGAAAAAATTAGTTCAATGCTATCACCCCTTCTAACACTCCCCGTCCAAAATTTCTTGGGATGACAAAAAATTCTATTTCATCTAGAGTATCGTAAGATTGCGCTTTATGCGCAATCGTAGCCCTGTTATGTTTTAATCTTACACGGTTTTTTTAAATTAAGAAACACATCTTCGATTTTACTATGAGTAATATGTTTTTTTACACGACTTCTTTTTATACGTTTTTCGCTGGAACGTATCTACCGTGTAAAAAAAGATTTAGATATACATACTCTCTTTATGGGAGTACTTCCGTCATCGGGGAGCTTTGCTGTAAATGGTAACTGATAAATCCGGACTGACGAACACCTACTTTTCGATTCGACGACTGAAGTTGACATCTCGGCAGTTCAAAAACAGCCCTTGCAGACTAACTAAAAATACAAACTTTATTCTCTTAGAATAAATTAAAAATATACTTTACATATCCAAAAATATATGTTTCATTATTATTTCTTTATTCTGCCAATTTCATATTTTTTTTATAGTACCGTTTTGCTCCCTACGCATACCAGCTATTCTCTAAAAAAAAATATAGCATAAACAAACTTTTTTTTAGATTTTTTGCCACAGTTTAAAATAATCATTTTGATAGTAGCTTAAAAGTCCATTTAAATTTCGCTATGGGGAAATATCATAAGATCAAGTAAAAAATGTTTGACATATTTCTAACGAAATTTTTGATTTTTCTTTTTTTATGTACAATTTACACAATTTCACATAATTATAATTTTGATAACAAAATAATAAAAAACAAACAAAAAAAAAAATTTATATAACTTAGAATTAAGTAAAATGATAATTTTTTTTTCTCTAAATCTGAAAATAATAATAAGTAAGAATATACGTTCACAGTCATTTTTGTTTTAAATACATTCTTTCCAATATCATTCTAGCATTACAATTTATAATTAAGTTTTTACTTTTGGTAACGCCTATTGCTAAATCAACATCTTTGATAAACAGTTTCTTTTTTTATACAATACATTTAAATATAATTAATTTGTTTTGTTTTACTTGGATATTAAATGATTTATATATTTTTTTAAATCAATTATAATTTTATTACATTTATCGAATATATTTTAGGTAGAAAAAAAAGAAAAATAGGAAAAGAAGAAGAAAACTGACGTTTAAGTCTAATATTATACAATTGCATCTAGAAAAAGCTATCTAGGGGCTCGTAACAAGTCCCATAGACTCCTAGTGTAATTCTCCTGGACACTGGGGGATGTGAATAAGAAAACATAATTGTTTATTTCAGTCTTACCAGCCACAATTTGTTCGCTCTCGTACTGGCGCAATAGAAGCGACTCGAACGAGGTGATTGTGATGTTGGCCTGTTGCGACAGCGTCCCGGTCAAATGGACATCGTCGATCCAAAAGTACGGTGTCCTTTGCGCCTCGACGTACAATCGAAACGCAACATCACCGGAATATATGATGGCATATCCGGGACAATATGTCGGATAGTAACGTCCCGGATACTCACGAATACTGACACGCCATTTCGATCGATAACTGCGTTTCACGCGCGATCCCAACAGTTTTTGGCAAAAGAGCAGGTTCTGCCGATCGGCAGAGGAATTTAAGTACGTGAGAAGAAATGGGGTATTCACGAAAATATCGTCGTCAACCTTCAGAATGAATTTCGCGTCCGGACAATAGTAGGTGAACCACTTTAGCGCCATCACATGCTTGTACGTCATGTTCCGATACGAGTCGATAAAGTTGCCCTGTACCATGTCCGCGAACAAGTTGTTCTCATGTTCAAGCGCTGCCTGATCTTCGTCTTCGATTACGGCGCCGAGCAAGAAAATAAGACGAGTCGATTGATCCATCAGCGAGCCCCATGTTTGACGAATCAAATGCCTCTTCTTATGGTTTGCCGGAGCCGAATGGACCAGGATCAATACGAGCGGAGGCGATCGCGATTCGCTTCCACTCTGACTAAAGCTATCAGCGCTCGAACTATGCCCACTGGGCGCCGCCGCATCGCTAGCCGATAAACTACTTGCGCACGGTTTCTGATTCATTATGAATTCGAAATCGTGCAAATCTATTAAACTACTTAAATCATCCTTTGGCAACATATCATAATTAATAACCGATGACGGTAAACTAACTAGACTTAAATTAAAATTGCTATAAATGTCGTTCAGATTGCGACTATTCCGATTTGTGTTTCCATTTCGAGCATTGCTCCTCCATGGTATTTCTTCGCCAGAACTTTTGGCGAGCGATCTTGATGATATTTCCTGCCGATGGCCCGTCTGTGGCTGATATTGATTGATGTAGTTCACTTCGGTCGCTACCATTGATGCTTCCTGCAAGGATATTCGCCATATCGATACGCACACTGTGAGCCCAATTAGCAATCCGAACAGTGGTCGACGCTCCAACATGACACTGTTCAGAACTTTATTTTATGAAATTTGGTCATGGAGTACGGCATTTCAGTCAATTAAGCGGTCCAATCACCTGAAAGGAAGATAGAAAAAAATGTGATAAGTTTACCGTCATGATGCAATTAGTATTAGATGCAAGTTAGGATAGACTACAATGGCACAAAATCGCAAATCGGGATTTAGCCTCCTGACCTTCAGGTTCCTAAGCATATTTCTTTACTTAGTGTGGAGGAGTTGTTAGCCCTTCGTATTATCCTCTACCTACGAATTTTTAATTTTTGTAGATTGAGGTAACCAAGCGTACAGTGTGCTGGAATTAAACGTCGACAGGGATTTAAAATTACACGCTATCCATTAGGCTACACCGTGCGATATGAACAGATACAAATCAAAAACATAACAGGACTACGAATGGAAAGAGAAATTTTTGTGATATCAAGAAATTTTGTAGAAGGGATGACGGCATTGAACTAATTTTTTCACATCATGCAAGAGTTGCTATAAAAATGAATCATACAAAATTTAAGCTTCAACAATTTAATAGGTACTGAGAATATGAGTGTATTGGATTTAGTGAAATTGTGCAGTTTGTACCGGAGGTGGTAGAAGGAGTAGGGAATTCTTATTGACTTTTTCATGAATACCATTAAACATAATTCAATTGAAAGGTTTTAAATTGCAGATCAGTAGCATTCATAATTTTCAAGAAAATCGACATTTAGTAAAGTTGTGAAACTGTGTCTTATTGTGTGGGATGGGGTAGAAGGAGTTAAGCTAATCGTATAATTTTTTGAAGTCTTACTAATAATTCTAAATAAATATTTAGTGCACAATTTCAGCTCGATAAATTTTATCCGTGCTGAGTAAATTGGTTTAGTGTTTCAAAAGTGCAGTTTATATTGGAGATGGTGGAAGGAGTAGAGGGATTCCAAAAAATGTTATACCATAGATTAAAATCATTGCAGCGAATGCGCCGTGTTGCGTTTCGTCCCAGGCCTGCTTACGACAGACTCGTCAGTAAGGCTTGTGTAAGCAGGCTCTGCCTTAGACGCTAAGGGAATACCGTGCAGGTAGTGGGACTAGAAAGCGGCCGTGCTGACCAGTAAGCTATCTAGACCCCACGGCTTAGTAGCGATGCAGTATAAGTCGCTACAGTACTCCCCACCAGTGACAGCGGTGAGTCGTGTCTTTGAGCCGGCGGCGACTAGGAGGCAGTTGTGCACGTGCACATCTGCGAGCGTGTTGCTGTGCAGTGTTGTTGTTGTAAGAGCGTGATGCTGTTGCTATATGAGCGATATATGGGTGCAGTGTGAATGAAAATATGCTGCGTGCTATCCAGACGAAAGTGCGATCGTGTTGATCACGTCGGGGTTACCACTGTGGAACTCGTAGGAATATTTGGAGGTATCAATAAAAACGATCCTTACCGGTCGGTATCCACATCAAGAAGACTTTTTAATTCTATATTGATAGTATGTTATCGTACCGATGAATTGTGGGATCTGGGTAAGTTTAAAATGACTTCTGTTCTGTCTTTTGATGGCAAGATACCATGTTCATTTATGGTATTGCTTAAAAAATCCAATAATGGTACTCCAAAAACGCATTTCGATGGATTTAATGTTAATCCATAATTAATAAGACGTTGAAAAATTTTTTTTCAAGACCTTACTTCCTAGCGTTACAAACTTTAGAATAAACTTTTAATACTCTAGATTTCACATAAAAAAATTTTAAGTTTTGACGGTTTTGAAGAAAAATTATTTAACATTTTGAAATTTCTTGGAATTTGTATGGGAGGGGTAGAAGGAATAAGGTGAAGTTGATAATATTTTTTTTTTCAAAATTGATTGCAAATATAGTAGAAATATTTCTGGTAGCTTTGCTAGTTGGAATGAAAACCGAATAGATGCATTTTTGAAAATTATGAAATTGTATGGAAGAGGGCAGAGGAGTATGAGAATCGGATCAATATTTTTTGTCGTAAATAATATTTACATCATTATGCTATGAACTAATTTTCAAGCCAATATCTGAAATAGTTTCAGAGAAAAATCAATTTCCTTAAATTTCGAAATTTTTATGGGACGTGATAGAAGGAGTTGTAGGCAGACGGAGAAACGGTCACTCGGAATCGAAGTTTTTGAGCGACAACAAATATTTCTGTACCCTTGGCGACTCCGTGCGAGCATTATTTCTAAGCGTTAAAAACGGTAAGGCAAACACAATATACTCTCAAATTTCATCAAAAAAGGTCAAAATATCGAATATCTTCACAACTCAATCCGTTTAATAGGCGAAGTAACACGGAATTTTCATAAAATTCGGTGTATTTTACATTCACGAAACCAAACATTTGTATGGGAGGGGCTAGAGGAGGTAACGGAATCATAAGATTTGTGATGAAGTTTTATTTCGTTTCTCTTGTAAGTTGCTCGTTCAAAATTTCAAGTTCGTAGCTCTTAATTTGTTGGATATTAGTTGATTTATTGAAATTGGGAGGGGGTAGAAGGGGAGGGGTAAAAGATGGAGGGGGTATAAGGGCAGGCACGATCTTAAAACTTTTGACTCAATTTCGTTTCCACTATTTTTAAAAGGTTTTGTGCAACATTTCAAATTGATAGCTTTTCTTAGAAATGGTCGGAAAAATAATTTTATATGGGAGGTGGTAGAAGTTTTGAAGGTATTCGACCAGTTAATATTATAATACTTTTAGGGATTCTTTGGAAATGCATTTCGCAAATTTTCAAGTTTCTACCTTAAAATTTCATTCCAAATTTTACAGTTTTTGTGTTTTTTTTTCATTGCACATGAAACACTTTGACCCCCCTTCGTTGCATAACAATTTCGGAACAAATTATTATTCTTTTTCTATGTATATCAAATAGATGTATCCAGATAAAAAAATTAAACTTTGTAACTTCCTCCAATTTCTCAAAATTTTCGATATTTTTGGAGGGACCCCTTACACCAACATTCTACAATCTGACAAAATTTCAATTTGATATCTGTACTCCGTTTATGAGATATAACGGTTTGAAATTTTGGAAACAGCACCATTTTTGAAATGCTCCCCAGGCTTGGGAGTTAATGTGCACTGAGCGTACACGTACGGCGTATGGCGTACAGACAGACGGGGTTTTTTTTTTTATTTTAGGTTATTTTAGTCATGAAACGCGAAAAAAACCAAATTTCAGGGTAGGAAATTTTTTTTTTTGTAAGTCGATCACATTGTTATTAATTCATAAAGTAAAAATGATGATCTTCAATACATATACAACAAAATGTATTGGCTAATAGGAAGATTCCGCCTTGTCAACTTACAACAATCTTCTGCTATACAAAGAAGTCCTAGAGCCAGTCTGGACTTACGGTATTTAACTAAACAATAATGCAATGTTTTCAAAATTAAGTACTTCGAATAATCGTAGACGCACCATGGTACATACGCAATGGCAATCTGCACAATGATCTACATATAGAATTTGTCACGAAGGGAATAAAAAATTGAGCTAAGACTTCACCAACACGTCAACACCAAGGTAACTCCTAGACAATGAGACCATAGTCCGAAGGCTTATGAGGGTTAAACCATTCAAACTAGTTTAGTCTTGTAGAAATCTATCAATCAAACAATTTCCTATTGAGATCTCTCACAGGAGCATGGGACAGAAACATTACTCCTCCACAAGACGCGATCATCAGCCTTTAGTTGTCGCCAGGACTTATCTATTCCACTGGCCTCCGGCTCCACTGTTCGTTTCAATATGCTACATGGTCGAACAACCCGACGTCTTCCTTGAGGATTATAATCCAGAGCTTGTTTGGCGATGTTTCGCTCTGGTTTCTTCAAAGTGCGACTGATCCACTGCCACTTCCGCCTTTTAATCTGGCCAGTTGTACTCAAAAGTTCATCGTTGGAGATCACTTCTGGTAAAAATATTCCTAGGCAGGCATTGGTTCACGAAAGTTTGCAGTTTCTTGGTTAGCCGAACGGTCACTTTCCATGTAGTATAACCATATAACAACACAGAATTGACGCATGCGTCAAATACTTGCAGCTTCGTGTGAAGGGAAATCTCTCTCAACCTCTGGAAAGAGGAAAGGATACCGAAGACCTGACAAGCTTTATTTAGACGAGCCTCAATATCCTTTTTGGCTCCGCCGTCCATGCTGACAATGCCTCCGAGATAACAAAAATATTGCACCTCTTCCACATCTTGCTCGTTAAGAACAATCGGCGAGCTTATGTTCGAACCCATAGACATATTTTCAGTCTTGTATTCATTCATTTCGAGTTGGTTCTTTTGTAAAATTTATATTTTCTATTGGACAAAATGCTTAAATTTTAATATCGGCCATAAAACTCATTTTGTATTAAAATCCTTCATTATACAGAGATCATCTATTTTAAAATTACTTTATTACTTGAATAAACTATACCCAAGGAGAAAAGTCCAACAGAATATTATTTGAGTGAAATAAATTTCTCCCTGGAAATCCATTTCGATGAGATCTAAAAATAATTTCAGCACAACTTTATAATACAGAAAAACTTTAGTCTATAATATGTTTTCAACCTCCAGACCAAAAATAACATTATAATTGTGTACTTATCTGCATGAATGCGTCAGTAATATACATTTAAATAGTAGCTCAAAAAAAATTTAGCAACATATGAAATAATATATCCTAAATACAAGAAGATAATGATGAGTCAAGAGTTATTTTCGTGGAATGTATTGAAGTTTCAAGTATTTTAGTAAAAATTATGATTTACTGAATTGAGAATTAATTTAAGTGTTTCTTCTTTCTTGTAAACATGTAAGGCAATTTTGAAATGATTAGAAAAATGCCATGAGAATATTTTAATAACATTTCAAAGCTCACACATCCATTGATACATAATGCGCGAATATTTTTTTTTCTCATTTATTTTATACATTTGTTTTTTTTTTTTTTTTAAATAAGAAAGAGATAATTGTTTTTTTATTCTTGATTTCTTCTTACTATGCACTTCATTTTATTTTGTGTTCTAACTGCTTGTTTTTCGTTGATCCATGAATTTTTGATCCGCACTTGGATGTTTATTTTTTTATTTTTCTCTCTTTTCTTGACCTACTGTAGCTTATAATTAGATCAAATTTTATGAATTTTGATTTTTGTTCTTTTGTAATGAATTAATTAATAAAACAATGATAATATACAGGATGTTTGGTACTCCGTACATAACCTTGTAAGGGGTTATTCCTGGATATATTTCGAGCAAAAAATTGTTCTACGGAGATGGCCAATTTTCAATATCCACGGAGATACAGGGTGATCAAGAAAAGTCCTTCGGACCTGTACCCTCACTCACTCAAAACGCTATATCTTGAAAACCAATAATCGCATTTCAAAGTGTTATAGCTTGTTTTTTAGGGAATCAAATTATCTTTCATTTAGTGTAATAGTCCGTATTGTACCTGTACCCAATCCTGAGGTATTTCCTTCAGACCACAAATTTTTGATACTTTGACCCTCAAAATTCTGCGATCAATGTAGTTTTTCTCAAGAAAACGCATTATAAAAATGTCATTTTAATGTTGTTTTTTTATGTGCCATATTATTGCCTACAAAAGATGCACACATACTTATGACTTAGGTTTTCCCGTTTTCCAGGTAATAAGCGAAAATACATATGGCTTAAAAATAAAATATGCCATAAACCAACCCTCGTTCTAAAAAAACTACCTGAAATGTTGTTAAACTGAAATATTCTTTGTGTCCTTTAATTACTATTTAAATTATCAATGAATGTCCTTTAGGTAGTATTAAAATTATCGAGAAAATGAATTAAATTAAAATGAGTTTCAACACAACTAGGTGCAGCACTTTGCCCTTTTTAATGGGTTACCTAACAAAATGAAAAGCCTATAAAAGCAAACGATACTTCATATTTTTATCAGTTTTAGTTAAATTTGTAAAAGAACAAGGTGTCACTAAAATTTAGAAAAGAATTTCGAAATGCCTGAGTTCACGAACGAAGAATATGCAGACATAATTTTCCTCTATGGAGAGTGTCAGGGAAATGAGCAAGCGGCGCGATCTTTGTATCATCACAGATTTCCCAATCGTCGAATACCTTACCCGAGAGTATTCCAAGACGTTTACAGAAGGATTAGGGAAACAGGCAGTGTTAGGACGAGCAGAGTGAATGCAAATCCTGCGCCGGTAATCGCTGTTTCAATTGATCAACGAATCCTAGCTGCAGTTCAAAATGATCCATCAACTAGTATACGACGCTTGGCATTGCGGTTTAACGTCTCTACGTGGAAAGTTTGGAGTGTCCTGAAAGCAGAACGTTTGCATCCCTACCACCACACACCAGTGCAGGAGCTGTTACCCATTGATTTACCCAAAAGGATGGAGTTTTGCAATTGGCTCCTTGAACGACAAATAAGTGACGAGAATTTTATCAGCAACATTCTTTGGACGGATGAGTCCCAATTCACCAGGGACGGTATCACAAACTTCCACAACTTACACACATGGGCTGAGAGCAATCCACATTCAAGAAGAGAGGCATCATTTCAGCACAGATTCAGTGTCAATTTATGGGCAGGTGTGATTGGCAACGATTTTATTGGTCCTATTAGGCTTCCGCCTACCTTAAATAGTTCCAATTACTTGCATTTTTTGACAAATGATCTACAGGAGTTATTGGATGATATGCCACTGCAACGATTGGCTTCCATGTTTTACCAACACGATGGTGCTCCAGCTCATTACGGCTGACAGATCAGAGATTGGTTAAATTCCAATTATAGCAATCGCTGGATCGGTAGAAATGGACCGATACACTGGCCTGCAAGATCCCCTGATTTAACTATTATGGATTTCTTTGTATGGGGACGGATGAAGGACCTTGTCTACGCAACGGAAGTAGTAACGTTGCAGGATCTAAACACCAGAATCGATGCGGCAGCAACAGAAGTAAGGCAGCAGTTGAGGAGTATGAACACAAAGAGAACACTGGCAAAACGAGCTTTAGCGTGCATTCAAAATGAAGGTAGCCATTTTGAACATTTATTGTAATTAAGGAAATTTGAAATAAACCGTAAAAACCATTCTTAAGTTCTTTTAGTTCAAGCGGAGAGTGTTGATCAACCTATTCTTGCTTTTTTGACAAAAGTACTAAATTATTGGAATGATAATTTATTCTAAACTATAAAACTTATGCAATGCAAGTGTATGCGTCTTTTGTAGGCAATAATATGACACAAAAGAAAACAACAATAAAATGACATTTTTATAATGGGTTTTTTAGAGAAAAACTACATTGATCTTAGAATTTTGACGGTCAAACTGTCAAAAATTTGTGTTCTGAAGCAAATATCTCAGAATTGGATACAGTTACAATGCGGACTTTTACACCAAATGAAAGGTAATTTGATTCCCTAAAAAACAAGCTATAACACTTTGAATTGTGATTATTAGTTTTCAAGATATAGCGTTTTGAGTGAGTGAGGGTACAGGTCCGAAGGACTTTTCTTGATCACCCTGTATCTCCGTGGATATTGAAAATTGACCATCTCCGTAGAACAATTTTTCGCTCAAAATATATCCAGGAATAACCCCTTACAAGGTTATGTACGGAGTACCAAACACCCTGTATAAGAAAGCCATCGCATAAGTATTGTGCAAGTTTTCGAGGACGGCCTACGTACAACGATGACCTGACCTGTGTATGTTTACTGTGGCCGCCTGTCAGTTTCGTGTGTTTTTTGCCGGGAATCGAGCGCGTAAAAGTTTCGTGTAAGTTATTTAGTTAAAAATATTAATAATAAACTGCCAACAAGTCGGGCGAAACTTTATTATTCGTGGGACAAGTTGCGGATGAGTGGAAAGTCAATATGCAGGTTAGAGTGGTTAGGGAAGGCTAAGTGAAAGGGAGTTCTTGGGCAGGACTGTTAACAATATTTCATTCGTTTCTGTAAGTTTGGTTTTTATGAGGGGAGGAGTAGGGGTAATAGTAAGGGTGGGTGGGTGTTAATAGCTTTTTAATTAATTGCTTGAATCACGTCCAATATTCTCTGTATAGAATGTGTTTCATAGACGAAGTTGCATAGAATTTTCATAAAATTCGCTGTATTTTACATTCATGAAACCGAACATTTGTACGGGAGGGGGTAGAGAATATAGGGGAATCGTAAAATTTGATACGCAGTTTTATTTCGCGTCTCTTGTAAGGTGCTTGTATAGAATTTCAAGTTCGTAGCTTTTAGTTTGTTGGTTATTAGTTGATTTAATGAAATTGGTCGAAATCATAGTTTTGTATGGGAGGGGGTAGAAGAGCAAGCGCGATTTCAAAACTTTTAAAGCAACTTTATTTGAAATTTGAATTTGAAATTGATAGCTTTTAAGAGTTAGCTGATAACTGATTTCTTAAAAATGCTCGAAAAAATAATTTTGTATGGGAGGGGGTAGAGGAGGTAGGGGAATCGTAAAACTTGTGATGCAGTTTTCTTTCATTTTTATTGTAAGGTGCTCGTACGAAATTTCAAGTTCGTAGCTTTTAATTTGTTGGTTATTAGTTGATTTAATGAAATTAGTCGAAATCATACTTTTGTATGGGAGGGGGTAGAAGGTCAAGCGCGATTTTAAAACTTTTAACGCAATTTCATTTTAATTATTTTTGTTAGTTGTTATGCAAAATTTCAAATTGATAGCTTTTAATAGTTAGGTGATAATTGATTTCTTGAAAATGGTCGAAAAAATAATTTTGTATGGGAGGGGGTAGAAGTGTTAAAGGTTTTCGACCAGTTAATATTTCGTATATTTAGGGAGTTTTTTTAAATGCATTTCGCAAATTTCCAAATTTCTACCTTAAAATTTCACTCAAAAATTTTCAGTTTATGTGTTTTTTTCAATGCACATGAAACACCTTGTGCACGTTAGACCGGGGGGGTCGGTTTATAACAAATATGGATCAAGTTATTATTTTTGTTTCTATGTGGATTAAATATAGGTATTCACATGCAAAATTTTAACTTTGTATCTTTTACCAGAGCCCTAAAAAAATCACTCAAAGTTTTCGATATTTTTGCTTATTACCTCCCTCCCCTTACACCTCCCAACTTAAAATTTTTACCAAAATTAACTATTATGTAGTTCTACAATCTGACAAATTTTTGATTTGATATCTGTACTATTTTTGGAGATATAAGGATTTGTAATTTTGAAAAGTGCGCCATTTTTGAAATGCTCCCCATTTCCCCCCACTACTATTATTTCAACATGTTATATTTTTTTTGTATTTGCTTAGTAAAGCTTAATATAAGTTTTAAGTTTCAATTACATAGCTTAAGAGATAGTTGAGATATTAATTTTTAAGTGTTTTTCTTTGCACCCCCCCTGACCCTCCCCCTTATAATAATTAGCCGCTTTCTAAGCTGGTTCCGATGAAACTATATGCCACCTTGACGGTCTCTAAATATGATTTTGTTACGATAAGTAATTTCGAAGATATAATCATTTGAAAAAAAAATTCGACCGACAATTGGTTCTAAGCCCCCCCTTTTCGCACCCCAAATAGATAAAAAAATTTTAAAAGTTGTCCCACAAACCGCTCTATATTAATGTTGAGTTTTAGCTTCCTAGCTTTTACCATGGTTGAGATATTTGAATTCGTATTTTTCGGTTTAAGCGCTCCCCCCGCCTCCCCCTGGACCCGTATACCCCCGAAAATGGGTATCCGCCTGAGATCCGCAAATATCTACAATCCCCCCAAAAATGAACTTTCTATCTTGAAGGGTTTGTGAGTTAATGTGCGCTGAGCGTACACGTCGGCGTACGGCGGACGGCGTACAGACAGACGGATTTTTTTTTTTTGCATTTTTAGGCTAATTTAGTCATGAAACGCGAAAAAAAAAATTTCAGGGTAGCAAACTTTTTTTTTTCTTGTGTCGATCACAATACTTTATTATTATAATAATAAAGTAATTTGTGTAGTTTTTTACAAATATTTAGTCCGTAATCAATATTTGGAATGTTCGCTTTGGTTTAGGACCAAAATATTTGCAATTGCGCAAATAATATGGTGTAAATCAAAGTGCACAAAATCAAAGCCAAAAAGCTTGGTTATGGATCATTCCGAATAATTATTATGTGTACAAATATTTTTCATTATGTATTCTAAAGTAGTTTTAGTTGTGAATTTAGATTATACGAAAAATCTATTTTATTTTTCTAATAAAAAAACATGCAACGGGAAGGTGTTCGGGTGTGACAAGTTAAAATTAAGTGATTTCCGGAAAAATAATTTTAAATTGACGCTTAATAATAAATTTAATTATCCTCCAATTTTTTTTTAAATTCATCTTATTAGTTTATAACAACGGTAGCAGTTTCGTGTAAACTGATTACTTTATGATTACCAATAAAGCAGAATTTAAGTAAAATTGTTTATAGTTATTTTATGCTCGTTGCCTTCTCGTTGTGTTTTTTTTCTTAATCTATTAATTCGATAATTGGTTAGGGAAATAACAACCATAATAATTGAAAATAATTTAAAAATCACGCAAAACGGCGTAGAATTAAATCCATAAAAAAAAAGTAATTTGTGATAATTTATAGAAAGGAGCGCGGTCTCTGATCTACATCTTCAACGACATTTCCGAAATTCTTCAAAGAAGTAAGTAATTTTATTTATTTTTATACTCTAGATGGAATCTGAGAGTATTATAAGTTTGCTCTAAGGTTTGTAACGCCAAGAAATAAGGCTCGGAGAAAAAAATGAATGATACAGAAGTTAATGTTATCACTCAAAAATCTCAATACCGGATGTCCGTCTGTCCGTCTGTCCGTCCGTCTGTCCGTCCGTCTGTCCGTCTGTCTGTCCGTCCGTCTGTTCGCTCTCTAGCTTGAGAACGCGTTGAGCTAGATCGTTCAAATTTTGTACACGTCGTTTTTGACAAAAAAGTAAGGTCAAGTTCGTGAACGGGCCAAATCGCTCCACCCCTTCTACCCCCTCCCATACAAAATTACACAAATGCGCAATTTTACAATAAACGGATTTGCTCGAAAAGTATAAAAGCTATTGGCCTGAAATTTGGAATATATTACTTTTATGATAATATAAATCTACCGTATAAAAATTATGCGTGTCCTCCCCGTCCTTCTACCACCTCCCATACAAACTGTACTTGTCATGAATTATTCTAAGCCAATTTACTCAGTGCGTATAAAATTTAGCTGGCTGAAATTGTGCACCAAATATTTATTTAAAATTGTTAGTAAGGCCAAAAAAAAATTAGACGATTAGCTTCACCCCTTCTACCCCCTCCCATACAGAATGACACAATTTCGCAATTTGACATTAAATGGATTTACTCGAAAAGTATGAAAGGTATTAGGCTGAATTGTGGGATATATCGCTTTCATAATGATTTTAATCTACAGTAGAAAAATTATTTGCGTCCTCCCTCTCCTTCCACCCCCTCCCATACAAACATCACTTTTTCATGAAATGCTCTAAGACAATTTTCTCAGAACATATAACATTGATCGAGCTCATATTTTGTTATAAATTCTTAATTAGCATTATCACTAAGATCAGAAAAAAATATTTGATTAGCTTCACTGCTTCTACCCCCTCCCATACAATATGACACAGTTTCACAAGCTCACAAAAAATCGATTTTCTTGAAAAGTATGAATGTTACTTATCTCAAATTTAAGAGATATCAATTTTATGATATTTTTAGTTATTTCTGAAAAATTCACTAAAATCCCCCCACCCTTTCTACCACCTCCCATACAAACTCCACATTTTCACAAAATCGAACACACTAATTTTCTCAGTTCCCATTCAATTTTTGGAGTAAGCATTTTGAATAAAACATTTTTATAGCGAGTTTAGCATGATGGGGGAAAAAGTAGTTCAATGCTATCATCCCTTCTAACACTCCACATACAAAATTTCTTGGGGTCACAAAAAATTCTATTTCATCTAGAGTATCGTAAGATTGCGCATTACGCAATCGTAGCCCTGTTATGTTTTAAAATGTGTTTTGATAAAAGAATTAAGACATCGTTTATTTGTTAAGGAAATTAATCATGCCAAGAAAGTGCTGTATCCCGGGCTGCACGTCCAACTACAGGAACACTTTGGCGGCTGGCGAAAAAAATGTAGTAACATTTTCTTTTCCCAGCAATGGTGCTGAAAAGGATGCATGGATCAGATCGATCCCACGTGAGAATTGTAGTCCGACCAAATTCACGTACGTATGCATTTTACATTTTGTAGATTCGGATATAGTTAAAACGCGACATGTCAACGGTCGAGACCTCGGTCTCCCGTAGAAATTTTTCAGACTGCACGAGGGCGCTGTTCCGAGAATTTTTCCGAATCTGCCCTCCACCTCTCGACGGTGGAAGTGCCCAAAAGAAAATCTCCCCAGGAAAGACGTGAGGCCTATTTTACGAGATTGGAACATCAAAACTCCGAAGCACTTTCATCCGACCGAATTTTAAACTTTGAAGATCTTTTGAGCGGCTTCGATAAAAAATTAATTTTGCTAGACTGGAAATTTTTGAAGTCCGAGACAAAATTAATTTTTTATTTGATTGAAAACAGTACTGAGGACTACGCAATTGAATTTTCAGTTCGCATTATTGTTTCTCAAAATATGAAATTAAAAATTTTCGTGTTTAATAATGAGATTAATAGTAAAGACTTGAAATGGATTTTGCCCGCGGATTTAAAATTAACTTTTTGGTCTCAACTTGAGAATCTTCTAAGTCGATATAAAAACGAGCGCGCGATTAGCACTTTCGATGCTCAATATTATATTGCGAAATCCATTTCATGTTTGGAACAGATTTGTAAAGAGGATGAAGAGTTTACCCATAACAATGAAATCCAAATAATTATTAATCAATTGAAGCTCATAACTTCAAATAGACATCGATTCAATGTTCAAACAATAATTATGGCTTTTATCATCTATTCTCATTCTGCTTCCACATATGAAGAGCTTAAGCGATTTTTAATATTGCCACACAAAAATTATCTTCGTCAAATAAGTTCTTCCTTAAATATATCTCCTACAAAGAAAGAAAATGACGAACACAAGCCTCAAAATCTTTAACAGACCATCAGAAGTTTGTTGCAATATTAATAGATGAGATTTATATTAATAAAATGCTAGAATATAAATCAAAGAAAGTTGTTGGTTTTGCGGACAACAATTCATCTGAAGCAGCACGAACAGTTCAATGTTTCATGATAAAGTCCTGTTTTGGGCCTTTTAAAGAAATTGTTCGTCTTATACCTGTACGTCGGTCTACAGGAGAAGACTTGTATTCATTAACCAAAGATGTAATTGATCTTGTGCAAAGTCTTGGTTTTCCAGTCTTAGCAATAATTACAGATAATAATCGCGTAAACCAAAACATGTTTAAAATTTTTTCACCCAAGAATGACCAATTTTTTTCAAATCCTCTTTATGCAAATCATAAGATTTTCTTATTCTTTGATCCTGTCCACATATTAAAAACATACGTAACAATTGGTTAAGTCTAAAAAACTTAAATAGAACTTTTGTCTATCCCGATTTTGAAACTTTTGAGATCAAGCAAGCCTCTTTCAATCATATTACTGCTCAGTATCAATCCGAATCCAATTTATTAGTGAAGCAAGCTTATAAATTAAATTATAAAACCATAAATCCGAACAACCTAGAACGTCAAAACGTTTTACTCACGGATAACATTTTTCACGAATCAACCATATCAGCTTTGAAACAATCTTCTAACACTATTCAAACTGCACAATTTCTCGAAATTATTCGAAGATGGTGGAAGATTGTTAACATAAAAACACCTTTCAAAGGACTCCATAAACGAGATGATCAATGTCATCCTTTTTCAGATATTTCTGATGAGCGTTTCATTTTTCTGCGCAAATTTTTGGAATGGCTAAACATATGGAATTCGTCACCAAATAATAACGGAACATTGACTAAAGATACCTACAATGCCATATTTTTCAGTACATCTTCATTGACACAATTTATACAATATTCCCTTTCAATTTTAAAAATTAGCTATGTTCTGACAGGTAAACTTCAAACTGATGACTTAGAGCATCGATTCAGACTCTATCGTTCTTTAGCGGGTTGCAGTTAGCGTATCTCTTATTCACAACTATTAGAATGTGAGAAAAAAATTAGAGTTCATGTTTTCAAGCATCACTATGAAGACTTCAAGGACCTAAAAAATTTTGAAACTAATGTTTCGCAAGAAATAGATTTGTCAGAATATTCAATGATTTTTTCATCTGATTATTTAGCTCACGTCGACGTGGACTTGTCAGCCAATTTATACGCTGCTGGATACGCTTCTCACTCTGTATCAAAAAAAACTAGTTGCTCTCTTTGTAAAGCTCTTATAAAAATAGAAAATCCGTCCGACATTGGTGATGAATACTTGGAGTATATGCAAAGAGGAGGCTTGTCAATACCCACTAACAACGTTAAAATTATTTTTTTCCACATGTGTGCAATATTTCAAGAAATTTTACGTAGTATTGTCATTAAAACTAATTTTTTCCGAACCTCCAATCAACATTTTATTTTATGCCATCTTACTATACAGAGTTTGGCTTCGGATTTATTTATAATAGATTTAAATTCGCATTGTCTTTGTGGTTATCCTAGTATTTCTCTTTACAAACAAATTTGTAATCCACTTGCCAATATATTACTAAATAATTACGTCAAATCAGTTAATAACGATATAAATGAAAAATCTACATCATTAACACGAAAAATTTTAAATTTTAAATAACCTTTAATTGTCTGTGATTGGATTTTTTTATCTGTGTTCCGATATATGTATTATTAAGTTACGATATATTGAATTTCTTGATTTACTTATTAACACTGAATTATGCAATTTTTTTTTAAACAAATAGTAAAGGGTTTTCCAATAAGGACTTGACAACTTTTTTTCAAAATAAAATGCAAACCATTTGAGATATTTCAAAAACTTTATTATCGGGTTGAAGTACAATCAAAACATTTATGAATGGAACTCGACTTCGTTCATATGGCCACCGCGGGCACGTTTGCAGCGGTCGATTCGTTGGACCCAATTTTCGATGACTCGGCCACACATTTCGGCCGAAACGGCTGCTATTTCGTGTTCAATGTTGGCTCTGAGCTCTTCCAACGTCGTCGGCTTGTTGGCATAGACCAACGACTTGACGTGGCCCCAAAGAAAAAAGTCCAGAGGCGTTAAATCGCACGAACGAGGCGGCCAATCGACTGGTCCATTTCTTGAGATAACACGCTCATCAAACTTACTCTTCAACAAATCGATTGTAACGTGTGCTGTGTGGCTTGTGGCACCGTCCTGTTGAAACCACATGTTGTCCAAGTCCATATCTTCCAATTCGGGCCAAAAATAATCGGTAATCATGGCGCGATAACGATTACCATTCACAGTAACGTGACGATCATTATCGTCGACGAAAAAATATGGCCCTATGACGCCGCCGGCATGCAAACCGCACCAAACAGTTATTTTTTGTGGATGAAGTGGTCTTTCATGAAGCACATGTGGATTTTCACCAGACCAATAACGCATATTTTGCTTATTGACGAACCCACTGAGCTAAAAATGAGCTTCGTCACTGAAGATGATTTTGCGATGAAATTGATCATCTTGGCGCATCTTTTCCAGAGCCCAATCGGAGAACGTACGTCGCTTCAAATGGTCCATCGGCTTCAATTCTTGAGTCAGCTTGATCTTGTATGGGTGTAAACCAAGATCCTTACGCATAATTCGCCATAACGTGGTCTGGGCGATGCCCAACTCTTGAGAACGCCGTGGAATTGACTGATTTGGATCATTTGCTACGGACGTTTCAACGGCAGCGATATTTTCGACACTTCGACCAACCCGTTGTCTCACTGGCACGGCAACATCACACAACGAATATGTAGACTCAAATTTTTGCACTAAACTTGTTACTGCCTGTCTACTAGGGCGAGAATTACGACCGAAAATCGGAGTTAACGCTCTTAAAGTAGCTGTCACCGACTCCGAATTTCTGTAGTAAATTTTTATAATTTGCAGACGTTGTTCCTTCGTGTACTTTACCATGATAAAAATGTTAAGTTTACTGAATAAATTGACAGTGACAGTTCGATGATTAGTGAAAGGGTGCGTTCACAAATTGAATTCAAAGTTGTCAAGTCCCTATTGGAAAACCCGATATAATTCCAAATAATATTTTTTTTATTTAATATGAAGCAAAACATAAGCAACATTATTTTTTTAATAAAATGCAGTAATGATTAAAACATATATAAGACAAGAAATCTATTATTTTTATTAAAACAACGATTTCATACTCAATGCTCTTTAAATTTTGAAAATATTCATGATCCGAGATTTTAAATATATATTTCGTTTTCGACTACCTTAGCCAAAAGATGATTTATGATGATTTTCTTTTCGAATTAAATTACTTCGACCAGCAACTCTAAAAATTTATAACAAAGTAAAACATCTCTAGTCTAATAAATCCCATTAATCTATATTTCAAAATTGTTCCTTGGCCTTAAAAAAAATGGAATGAACCGCTCTAAATTTTCTGCCATATTCACTCTACCTCCCATTACTTTACAAAGCTCATTTATTTTCACTCATTAACAGTAATTATAAATAATAATAATACCGGAAATATGATCCAAGACCAAAATTTTATGCTTTCCAGCCAAAAGTTGAGGTATTAACCACTTCGGTCGACATACATGCCTTATGACCTTTGGGCCGTCTTTGCCGCATTCATGTGGTAGTAAATATTTCTATGCAATCCGCAGTGTACGAGATTATTCTGACGTCTGATGCGTCCTGCGGAAGCTATGTCCAGTTTCATTTCGATCGTCATGGCTCCATCTTTCTCTTCAGTTTCTTATATAGGTGGTTCTGGGTCAACCCATAACGCCTATTCTCTAGATAATCCACCAAAACTACACAACGGGACGAGACTGCAAATGAAATGAAATAACCCTCATGTCACTGAAGCGATAGTGTTGACAGGATGATTATCATCTGGAAACAATTCAAAATTAACAATTTTCTAAGACGAGGTTTTCGAAGCTGTCGATTTTTGTAATATCTACATTAAAAAAATAGCTTCTTATATATTAGTGGCCACCTAGAAAACTCAAGATCAAGATAAGCAAGCAACTTTTCCAATCCACTTGAAATGCATGTGTGCCACGGAATGTGGCCTGCGAGTGAAATGAGAATTTCGTCGTTATTAAAAGAGCCTTTTAAAATAGCCTTCCATTAGTGAGAACGTGTACGGCTCTATTGCGTGAGCCACATTTTCTACGAAAATGGGATAACACAAAAAAAGGACATGCGGCCTATGAACGTGCGACATGTATACACGACAGGATTTCACATTTTAGTTGTTATCCTTGTTTAATATTCTGTCATGATAGGGGAAACTGAGGACGAGTACATGCAAAAAGATGCCCGCTTTATTATGAATAATGGTCCTACTCCATGAATATTTATACTCACATCTTTACATATGCATTTTAATGAAATTCTCGATATGTACGTATCTTCTGGAAAATAGACGCAGAATAAACTCAATAATACACCGAGTTGAAAGGTATGTCTGAAAAATTTGCACTAAATTAATAATTATATCGTCGAAGTTTTAATATTGTGTTATGAACGGCACCTGAAGCCAAGACAACAGACACAAGTATCGATAAAATGGTTCAGAAATAGAAAATATACCACGAGTATACTTATTAATTAATTTTTCTGAGAAAAATAATATCATAACTTAATTCTTATACAATAATTAATGAAATCTACTTTGTGATTCCTTTTAGGTTTACATTACTTAATAGTAGGTTCCTGTAACCATGGGTAAGATCCAGGTAATTATCGAGATAGCTTTCATTGAACACTGAATCAAATTTAAATAATTTATTTCTAGTTTCTTTTGCTTAATAGATTAAATTCGTATGATTTATTATATAAGATAGTCTTCGCCTGGTTTTATATCAGCAGTTCCAGTTTCCACATTTGGGATATCTTAAATTTAATAACTTTTTATACTTTACATGAAATCTAAAAATAATAATGTGTTTGCCACCAAGGGTACATAAATATTTGCTGTCACCCAAAAACCTCGATTCCGATTGATCGTCTGTCTGTCTGTCTGCAACATAACTCTCGAAAGCATTGAGCTATCGAAAAGAATTTTTTTTATGTAATTATTTGCAAAAAAGAAACTTTAAGTTCGTGCAGGGAACACATTACCCACTCTTTCTATCCTTGTCCCATACAAATTTCACAAAACTACGAAATTTCAATAGCTTCGAAACTTGACATTTTCAACAGTATAATAATGTAAATATCACCAAATTCTATTCTGATTCATTCCCTCCTTCTCCTCCAAACAAAACGATAATATTCTTGCGTCTAATAATAAAAAACCTGCCAACAAGTCGAGCGCAACTTTATTATTCTTGAGACAAGTTGAGGATATGTGAGAAGTCAATATACAGGTTAGCGTGAATAGGAAAGACTATGTGAATGGGGTTTCTAGGTCAGGGCTATTGTCAATTATTTAACAGTTAACTGCGCTTACAATCAATAGCTCCAGAACATAGAATCAATATTTCATTCGTCTAAATATGCAAGTTTGAGTTTGAATGGGGGAGGAAGAGGGGGTGCGATAGAAGGGATGGTTACATGCCAATAATTCTTTGATTAATTGCTCGAATCGAGCTAATAATTGGCTGTATAGAATGTTAATTTCATAGACGAAGTAAATTCTATGAAATTCTCGGTGTATTTTATATTCTTAAAACCATATATACGGGAGGGAATAAAGGAGGTGAGGGAATAGCAAAATTTGTGATATAGTTTTGTTGGCTTTCTATTGAAAGGTGTTCGTACAAAATTTCAAGTTCGTCGCTTTTAATTTGTTGTTTATTTGTTGTTTATTAGTTGAATTATTGAAATTGGTCGAAATCATACTTTTGTATGGGAGTGGGTAGAGTGTACATGGAAGGGGTGGAAGGGCAGAGGGAATTACAAAACTTTTGATGCATTTTCATTTGAAATATTTTTAGAAGTGTTTTTTTTTTACAAAATTTCAAGTTGATAGCTTATAGTGATGATAATTGATTTCTTACAAATGGTCGAAAAATTACTTTTGTATTGGAAGGGTAGAAGTTTTGGAGGTTTTTGACTAGTTAATATCTTAAACTTTTCAGCATTTTTTTAATGAATTTTACAAATTTTCAAATTCGTAGCTTAAAATTTCACCCGAAAATGTTGAGTTTTTGTGTTTTTTTTTTTGCAATACATGTGAAACACCCAGTTTAGGTTAGGGCCCCCCTTTGGTGGATAACAGGTTTGGTTCAAATTAATATTTCGTTTTTATATATACATATATGTATATATAAAATGAATGTATGCACTTGCAAAATTTTAACTTTGTATCTTTTACCAGAGCCCTTAAAAAGATTAATGAAAATTTTCGATCTTTTGGCCCAACACCTCGTTCCTCTTACACGCCCCATTTTAAAATGTTTACAAAAATTATACATCATATAACTCTAAAATTTGACAAAACTTCAACTTAATACCTGTTTTGAATTTCGGGATACAACGGTTTGAAATTATGGAAAGTACACTATTTTTGAAATGCTCCTCATGTCTCCCCACTACTATCATGAATAAATTTTATATTTTTCTTGTATTACGTTAGTATGGCTTAATATATTTTTTAAGTTTGAATCACCTAGCTTAAGAGATAGTTGAGATATTTCCTTTTAAGTGTTTTTCTGTGCACCACCTTTGACCCCCCCGCCCCCTTACAATTATAGGCTTCTTTTTTAGTTGATTATAGTGAAACCGTATGCCACTTAATTGGTCTTAAAATAAGAATTTTTTGGATCAAGTATTAGGTTGTTGAAGATGAAACGGCGACTTTCGCGATGGAGTGAAGTTAGTTGCGATTTTCTTGTCTCAAACTGCCGCCAGGGGGCTCTGGTAGTAATGAATATTGAAGTATAAATACTCCTACATTTGGTCATGGAATCATTTTAGTTTTGGTCTTCATTGAGATCGGAGAGAAAAAAAAACATGGAATCGAGTCAAAAACGGTTACTTTCTCTTTATGAGTTCAAACTTGGCCACAACGCAAGGGAGGCAACCAAAAACATCAACAGGGCATTTAAAGTTGGCACAGTACGCGAACGAACCACACAGCGATGGTTCGAAAAATTCCGATCAGGAGATATGACCCTTCAAAGTGAGCTATGTGATCACCCAGGACCATCGATAGACAACGACGAGCTGCGTTTACTAGTGGAATTCGACTCGCGCCAAACTGTAAGGGACATTGCAGAGGAACTTCTACTTCTGCTTGCAGAGGAACTGGGCGTACACTATTCGACAGTTTCCCGGCACTTGCAACAGCTTCGAAAAGTCAAAAAGCTTGATAAGTGGGTTCCGCATGAGCTCACTGAGCAAAACATGGGCTGATGTATCAAGAATAACGGTCAAAATTAAACGAGTTGCAGTATGAGACTCTTCCTCATCCACCATATTCACCAGACCTCTCGCCAACCGATTACTACTGTTTTAAACATTTTTTAGCGGAGAAACAATTTAACAATGAAGCAGCCATCAAACATGCCTTCGAGGAATTTCTTCATTCTAGAAAGTCGGAATTCTACGAAACTGACATAAATGCACTTGTATTTCGTTGGGAGAAGTGTATTGCATCTGCTGGTACCTATTTTGATTAATAAAATTAAGTTTTATAAGAGTTAAAGTTGTTTGAAATTTCACTAGCAAAGTCGCCATTTCATCTGCAACAACCTAATAGCTCTGGAGATACAATCGTTTGAAAAAAAAAATTCGGTCGATAATTTGTTCTTATCCCCCCGGACGCCAATGGATAAAAAAATCAAATTATTTTTAGAGTTTGTCCAACTGCTTCAGCTTCCTATCTAAAATAAAAGTGTAGTTCTTAACTCGTTCTCTCCCGCGCCTCCCCCTGCCCAAAATTTAGATAATGGAGTTCACTTACCCAATTAACAATCCACCCAAAAAAGAACATTCTAACTTTAACGGTTTCGGAGATATGAGTCCAAATGTACGGCGGGACGGTTTTTTTTTTGCATTATTGGCTAGTTTAGTCATGAATATGATACTTAAGATGAAATTGAAGAGTTTAATGTACCGGAAAATATTTCATCTCAAATTCTTTCGAATATTGTATTGTGACTTCTGTATGGGAAGTGGTAGAACCAGAGGGGAGAGGTTTGTAATTTTTGTATATGACACCGAACGTGGCACGTACAATGTTTCGCACTGAATTTAAAATTTGCAGTTTTTATTATTTTCAAAGAAATTGGGCATAGTTTTCCCGAAATTAGGCATAGTTTTTTCCGAAATTGAGGCATTTGTATGGGAGGTGGTAGAGAAAGTGGAGGGTTTTATATGATTTTGAAACTGTTCATTAACATTCTTATCACCATGCTTTGTGGCAATTTCTCTCATTTGCTCGAATGAAAAATTATTTTCTTGAATTTATAATACAGATATTTGTATGGGAGGGGGTAGGAGAAGTGCAGCGAAGCTGATAATTTTTATAGTGTTTATTACAATTATTAAGGGACAAATTCTGGCATAATTTTAAGTTCGTACTTTTTCTAGTTTTAATGGAAATCGATATAATGCAATTACCAAAATTATACATTTGTATGGGAAGTGGCAGAAGGAGTGAGGTGAAGTTGATGGTTTTTCTAAAAGTGGTTGCAATTATCATGAAATTAACGCTGGCAAAAATTTGTTCATTTAGTACAATGCAAATCGAATAAATAGATTTTCGAAAAGAACGCATTTGTATAGGAGGGGGTAGAAGAAGTGAGGGGATCGGATGAATATTTTGTGATGTTAATGATATATATATGTATATAGGTATATATATTTATACTTTGGCCCAAACTTTAAGTCGATACCTTAAATAGTTTCGAAGAAAACGCAATTTCTTAAAATTTCGAAATTTAATGAAATTTGTATGGGAGGGTGCAAAAGGGGGGGGGGGGGATTAGGTCCATTCAATCAATCTATCAATCAAATTCCTGTTAAGGAAGGATAGAAACAACTCTCTTCCACAAGGTGCGATCCTGAGCATCGGCATTAAGCTGTTGCCAGTACTTGTTTATTCCTCTGGCCTCCTGCTGAACTGCCCGCTTCTATGTGTTACATGGTCGACCAACCCGACGACTTCCTTGAGGATTATAATCCAGAGCCTGTTTGACGATGTTTCGCTCTAGTTTGCTTGAAGTGTAAGCGATCAACTGCCACTTCCGCCTTTCAATCTCAATGCCTGTTTAAGTCTGTCCAGTTGTACGTCAAGGTTCGTCGTTGTAGATCACTTCTAGCCAGAATACTCCTAAAATGCGTCGGAGACATTGGTTTACGAAAGTCTGTAGTTTCTTGGTAAGTCGAACGGTCACTTTCCACATAGTAAAACCATATAACAACACGGATTTGACGCATGCATCAAAAACTCGCAGCTTCGTGCGAAGGGAGATCTCTCTTAACCTCCAAAAAGGGGATACCGAAGGCCTGACGAGCTTTATTTATAAGAGCCTCAATATCCTTTTCGATAGCTCAAAGCGATCCAGATCAGTCATGTTACTGCCCCACTTGAATCGATATCATGCAAAAAAAAATCGGTCAGGCCACGCGAGATGGCAGTTCTCTCGTTGCTTCGTTCAGGATTGTTTTACCGATGCCGTGTTTCAACGCTGTCGTTGGCTCAAACTGTTGGCCACCATCTGCAATTGTACGTGAATTCCTGCCGCTTCGTCGCAACTCGATAACATCTCGTTTTATTACAACAACGTAAGCGGTATGCGTTCTAGAACGAGACAACTTTACGTCGCAGCTGCCGTCGAGGTTCCTGAATCCAGTGGAATTGAGTTTATCTGAGTGGCTCTTACAATTGGAGATAGAAAGCTTTATATCATCACTACCTACATCTCAACATCAAACGATTCTAGCGTTTACGAGTCCGTCTATAATGCCACTGAGAGAATCTGCGATCTTATGCGTCCTTCTGAAGAGCTGCTTATTTTCGGAGATTTTAATCTACCTTATGTGACATAGTGTCGCTCCGAAGATGACGATTGTCTGATGCGATCTTTCACTGGAAAGGCTTCTCGGCAAGACCAACATTTTTTGGATTGCATGCTATCGATAAGTTTAGTTCAGTCCAATCATATAGCCAACAGTTTTGGAAGGTACTTAGTACTTGAAACATTTAAAAATTAAAGCATAGAAGGCGTACTGTCTCTCGAGAACCGATGCGGGCTATGTTTTTTACTCTGAGCTTGATTTGTTCGTTAGTCGGTCTACTGTGGCGTATAATAATTACGTCAGTAAAATGAAGCGATCAATCAAGGATAAGCCTAAGCAATTCTGGAATTTTGTGAATTTCAAAAGGCGCACCGACGGTTATCCCGCTTCTATGTCCTTCGACGGTGTGGTCAGTGGTGACCCCTTAGTTATAAGCAACTTTTTTGCTGACCATTTCCGTATTACATATCGAAATTTCCTTCTACCTTATTAGAGATGAAAGATCTTCATATTGAGGAAGCGACCATTTTAAAGTTTATTTCAAGCATTACGGATAGTTTTTCTAGGGTCCAGACGGCATCCCTGCTACCGTATTAAAGCGTTGTAGTACCTCTCTGGTTCTGCCTTTATGCCATATATTTAACGCTTCTCTCAGATCGGGGATGTTTCCTAATTTGTGGAAATACTCCACTATCAGACCATTGCTTAAGAAAGGTAAAAGAAGTGATGTGTGTAACTATCGTCCTATTGCTAATCTTTCTTGCATTCCTAAGTTGTTCGAGGCTGTTGTTTGTGATATAATGAATTTTCATTGTAAATCAATCATTAGTCCAGCCCAACATGGGTTTACCATAGGTAGGTCGATCACAACAAATCTAATGCAATTTTCCAATTTCATTATTCCTATGATTGAATGCGGTAAGCAGGTTGACTGCATATATACCAAATTTACCAAAGCTTTTAATAAAGTTGACCATACTATTCTTGCTTACAAGCTATACGCACTTGGATTTCCTTTTACTTTCATAGATTGGGTCAGATCTTACCTATCTAATCGTACCCAAAAAGTGATTTTTCGAGGTGTTTATTCCTCTGCTATACCCAACACATCCGGTGTGCCACAGGGAAGCCATCTAGGGCCACTGTTATTTATTTTATTTATTAACGACGTGAGTTCGGTTATTTCCCACTCGAAAATTTTGCTCTATGCTGACGACGCGAAATTGTTTCGCGATATTTCGAATCAGAATGATTGCGCATTGCTTCAAAGTGACTTGCAACGTTTTTTTGACTGGTATACATTAAACTGTATGCCTTTGAATATTAGTAAATATGCAAGCGTTTCATTCTTTAGGATCAAGTCTCCCATACATTTCGATTATGTCCTAGGCGGTAGCACACTACAACAGACAGATAAAGTACTTGATCTCGGTGTATATTTTATTTCCGCATTTTTGTTTGACGATCATATTGACTACATAATCAGCCAGGCCAACTCCGTTTGGAGTTTCGTTAAAAGATGATGCAAGGACTTCAATGATCCTTATATAACTAAGACTTTATACTGTGCTTTTGTACGTTCTATTCTGGAGTGTGCTTGTCAGATATGCGCTCCGTATTACGAGGAACATAAGAGTAGGATTGAGTCTGCACAGCGAAGATTCTTAAGGTTCGCTCTAAGAGACCTTCCCTGGTCTGATACGTTGCGTCTTCCTCCTTACGAACAGCGTCTAAAACTCCTTTCTCTAGTATCGCTTGAGAATAGACGGATTACCCTTAGGGCTGCTTTTGTGTTTAAATTAAACTTAGGAGAAATTGATTCCCCATATTAGATTGAAGCCATAACTTATAGTATTCCGCGTCGATCCTTGAGAAACTATATGCCACTCCACATTTCTCACCATCGCACCAACTATGAACAAAACGAACCAATCGCATCTCTTTCGCATATTTTCAACAATAATTACTACCAAATTGACTATAATTTATCTAACATGCAGTTAAAGTCAGCTTTATGCGACAAATAATTTGTGATTGTTTCTTGTTTTAAATCATCGTATGATGTACGGTAGGGCATAAAGCACAATCGTGCGATATTCTAGATGAAAGAGACATTTTTTGATTTCAAGAAATTTTGTAGGGGAAGTGGTAGAGGGGTTGACGACATTGAATTAATTTTTTTCCATTACGCTCAAGTTGCTATCAAAATGTTTTACACAAAATTTAGGATTAAGAAATTTAATAATTGCTGAGAAAATTAGGTTATTGGATTTATCAAAATTGTGTAGTTTGTATCGGAGGTGGTACAAGGAGGGGCGAGTCCTTAATCATGCTTTTGACATGTTTCAAATTATAGATTAATAGCATTCTTTACAGGAAAATCCGCTTTTTGTAAAGTTGTGAAATTGTGTCAGATTGTATGGGAGGGGCCGAAGGGGTACGGATAATAGCTTCATTTTTTTGGGCTTACTAATAATTCTAAATAAATATTAAGTGCACAATGTCAGCTCGATAGATGTTATACACACTGTGTTATTGTTTTAGAGTATTTCATGAAAAAGTAGAGTTTGTATGAGAGGTGGTGGAAGACAGGGAAGGACTTAAATAATTTTTATATGATAGATTGAAATCATCATAAAAGTAATATACTTCAAATTTCAGATCAATAGCATCCATGCTTTTCGAGCAAATCCGTTTATTGTCGAATTGCGCCATTTTGTATGGGAGGTCGTAGAAGGGGTAAGACTTATCTTTTAATTTTTTGTGGCCTGAATAATAATTCCAAATAAGTTATTAATGCACAATTTCAGCTCGATACGTTTTATACATACGTACTGAGTAAATTGGTTTAGAGCATTGCATGAAAAAGTGTAGTTTGTATGGGAGGGGGTAGAAAGAAGAGGTGGACTCAAATAAATTTTATACAGTATATTAAAATTGTCAAAAAAGTATTATACTCAAAATTTCAGATCAAAAGCTTTTATACTTTTCGAGCAAATCTGTTTATTGTCGAGTTGCGAAATTGTCTCATTTTGTATGGAAGGGGGTAGAAGGGGTGAAGCTAATCATCTAACTTTCTTTGGTCTTGTTAATAATTCTAAGTAAATATTTACTGCTAAATTTGAGCTCGATAAATTTTATACGCACAGAGTAAATTGGTTTGGAGTATTTCATGAAAAAGTACAGTTTGTATGGGAGGTGGTGGAAGGAGGAGGAGGACATGCATAAGTTTTATATGGTAGATTTAAATCGCCACGAAAGTAATATATTCAAAATTTCAGACTATTGGCTTTTAGACTTTTTGAGCAAATTAGTTTATTGTCGAATTGCGTATTTGTGTCATTTTATATGGGCGGGGGTAGAAGAGGTGAAGCTAATCATCTAATTTTTATTGATCTTACTAATAATTCTAAATAAATATTTTTTGCGCAATTTCAGCTCGCTAAATTTTATACGCACTGAGTAAATTGGTTTAGAGCATTTCATGAAAAAGTGCAGTTTTTACGGGAGGTGGTGGAAGGAGAGGGAGGACACACATAATTTTTATACGGTAGATTAAAGTCATTATAAAAGTAATATGCTCCAAATTTGAGTTCAATAACTTTTATATTTTTCGAGCAAATCCGTTTATTATCAAATTGCGTAATTGTGTCATTTTGTATGGGAGTGGGTAGAAGGGGTGGAGCGATTTGGCCCGTTCACGAACTTGACCTTACTTTTTTCCTTAAAATGATACACAAAAATTTGTTGCCCTATAGCTCAAAGCTTTCGAGAGTTATGCTGTAGACAGACGCACAGACAGACGGACAGACGGTCACTCGGAATCGAGGTTTTTGAGCGACAACAAATATTTCTGTACCCTTGGCGGCTCTTTGCGAGCGTTATTTCTTAGCGTTACAAACGGTAAGGCAAACACAATATACTCTCAGATTTCATCTAGAGTATAATTATGTTGTAGACAGACAGACAGATAGACGAACAGACAGTCAGACGGTCACTCGAAATCTAAATTCTTGAGCGACAAGAAATATATCTGTACCCTTGGCGGCTCTGTGCGATCAATTTTTCTTAGCGTTACAAACGGTAAGACAAACACAATATAATCTCCGATTTCATCTGGAGTATAAACATGTACAGAAAAACAAACCATAAAACATAAAAAACTACAATAAAACCCGGAAAATTGGACAAAGACTATTTGAGAAACTGCAGAAGCGCTGGGTGGAGCATTCTTTGACACAGAAAGCAAACCACTGCCAAGATTGTCAAACTGATGGGACAGGAAGCATAGGACTGATTTGGGCTCTAGCGCCATCGGTATTAAGTAAGGCCCACCAGAGCCGTTGTATTAAAATTCAATAGAGTTATTTCTCTGTTTTTCGAAATTCGTGAAAAATTTGAAACTTGTAACAAAACTTCCGTGTTCCTGTCGAGTAATCTATCTTTTAGTAAAATTCAATCCGAAGGCAAAAAGTATTCATGATACGGTTGAATATTTCATGAAATACTACTGAATATGTTAAGCTCTCTATATTGAGATTCCGCACGCATCAAATATAAAATATTTATGCTGATAAGTCTCTTTGCATAACATAAATTACTAGCTACGCCACTAATCAACATACGAATTACAAACGACTCTACATACCTACCACATTTTCTAGAAAAATATAAAAAAAGAAATTTATACCTGATTATTTCGAAAAAGCAGCATCAGAAAATATTATGTAATAGTTAATGATATTACGTATGCCTGCATATCGTTCTATTTAAATCGTATTCTTCTTCCTCTTTTATGTAAAAAATTAACATTCTGAATTAACTACATCAACAAAAACAGAACTCCTACTTTACAGATTCTAAATTTAATCTATTACATTGTATTACACCGATTGATAATAGTTATTAAAAGAAAATTTCATTAATGTCCATATTCTTGTTCATTTAGAATTAAAACCTATATTAATTAATGCGTTCCGGCTTTTTAAAATACTTCAACAAAATGCTCTCCAATTAAAATTTAATCTTTTGGTTTATAAAAAATGAAGACCAACATACTGAAAACTGGAAACTCACAGTTTTTTGTAATCCGTGTAAAAGTTTTATAGCCCTGAAATTCTTTTGATGACTCCTCCTTTGCTAATTTTAAATGCTAACTTAGAACTACACGTCACTTATCTTGTTCATTATTAATGGAATCATGTGTAAGAAGTTAACAATTATTATTTGATTTTCATATTATAGAATCAGCTGATAAAAAAATTACGAATAAATGTTTTTTAATAAAAATTTTCATAATATGAGATAAAATTGTTTATTTTTAGCTACCTCAAAGAATTTGCTTTAATCAATAATTGCTTTTGTAAGATAATCAAAAAACACAATGTGTTTAAACTCAATCATGCGATGCTATAGCATGACTATGGAGAAAACTCATGATTATTGGAACAAAATTAATGCAATGCAAAGTTGTGAAGAGAAAAACATTTCTATTGCAGTAAAATAAATGTATCTTAAATTCTACCACTTCATGCAATGGAATTCGTTTACTAACTGAAATTTGTGTAATTTGTTTCTAATCAAAATATTCAGGAAATTTTTTCAATATTTCTGCTTTTTTTTGAAAATATTCAGTAATCTTATGTTGTAATAATGCAATAAACTTCAAAATTTTAAACATTTTTGAGAGTTATACAAAATCAACTCCTATAAAATAAATTTTGCCAAAATCTACCTTTTTATACTTTATATGAGACCTGAGAGTACTATAAATTTGCTCTAAAGTTTGTAACGCTAAGAAATAATGCTCGCACAGAGTCGTTCAAAAATCTCAAAACCGGATGTCCGATTGTCCGTCTGTCCATCTGTCCGTACCCTCGTTCGCTCTCTAGCTTGAGAACGGGTTGAACTAGAAGGCTCAAAATTTGTACACGTTATTTGTGCTGATAAAGTCATGTCAACCTCGTGAGCCAAATCGCTCCACCGCTTCTTCTTCCTCCCATCCAAAATGACATATTTTCATAACATACATTGCATACAAAAAAAGCTAGTGCACACTATTATCCGTTCATTGTTTTTAATATTTGTAACTTTGTGTGCACCGCATTACAAATATAAACAAAAAAATGAATAAACAGAAAATTTAATCGCAGGGGATTTTTGTATAAGGGTATTTTGCAAACAGGAGGTGTTGGAAAAGAGGGGTTTTGAAAATAGAAATTTCTATGACAGAACTCTATATTTGTACATATTTGGCAATGAACTATATCAGCGAAAGTTTCGGATGAAACAACAAATTCTAATTGTACCGCGATATCAGATTGGCAGCCAAATCGAGCCTAAGCATCCTGATGTTCAGAACCCTTAACATTTATTTGGTACGTGTTAACCATTCAAACAACCCTCCATTTACGAATTTTCGTTTCCGCATATTACAATGGCCCATATATCCACGCACGCAGTATACTGGAAATAGGCCGAGACTTGCACTCACGATCCTCTCATTGTAATGGGTGTCCCATTAACACCACCAATTTTGAAATTAGAAAAAAAAATGCAGTGTTTATTTGAAAAGCTCTAATGTTTTTATTTCAATAAACATGGAGATTATGTATGGAACAGAATATCCGACAAGCACGACCGACACAAAAAAATGGGGCTAAATCCAAAATAATTGAAAATAGGCGGTCTTAATGGAACACCCCTTAGAGCACACTACACCAAATATATTTTTATAATGTATATGAAATATGAGAGTATTATAAGTTTGCCACGAAGTTTGTAACGCTGAGAAATAAGACTTGGAGAAAAAATAAATGATACAGAAGTTCATATAATTACTCAAAAATCTCAAAACCGGATGTCCGTCCGTTCGTTCGCGAAAACTATAATCATCATGCAATTGATATATTTTAAATTTCAGGTCTGTATCATTCACGCTTTTTAAGAAAATCGAATTTTTGTAAAGACGTGGAACTGTGCCACATTGTATGGGAGGGGGTAGAAGGAGTGAAGCTACTCGGTTAATTTTTTCCCGACATTAATAATGCTAATTTAGGATAGAGTACGAAATTTGAGCTCAGTGACAGTTATATGTACTGAGAAAATTAGTTTAGAATATTTCATTAAAAAGTGCAGTTTGTATGGGAGGTGGTGGAAGCAGTAGAAGGTCTTAAGTGACTTTTTGAGAAGCAACTATAAGTAATTTACAATTGACATATTTTAAATTTCAGATCAGTAACATTTACAGTTTCTAAGAAAATCGAATTTAAGTAAAGTCGTGGAATTGTGTCACATTGTATGGGAGGTGGTAGAAGGAATGAAGCTAATCGGTAAATTTTTTCCCGATAATAATAATGCAAATTAAAGATTAAGTACAACATTTAAGCTCGATGAAAATTACACGTACTGAGAAAATTGGTGTATAACATTTCATGAAAAAGTGCAGTTTGTGTGGGAGGTGGTGGAAGGAGTAGGTGGTTTTAAGTGAATTTTTGAGAAACAACTATAATCATTAAGCAATCGATATATTTTAAATTTCAGATCTGCATCATTCACGCTTTTCAAGAAAATCGAATTTTTGTAAAGTCATGGAATTGTGTCATATTGTATGGGAGGGGGTAGAAGGAGTGAAGCTACTCGGTTAATTTTTTCCCGATATTGATAATAATGCAAATTAAGGATAAAGTACAACATTTAAGCTTGATGAAAATTACACGTGCTGAGAAATTTGGTGAATAGCATTTTATGAAAAAGTGCAGTTTGTACGGGAGGTGGTGGAAGGAGTAGGGGGATTCAAATAATTTGTATAGCATAGATCACATTTCTGATAAAAATAGTATGTTCTAAATTTCAAATGATTTGCTCCAATGGTTTTGAAGAAAATTTGATTAGTACATATTTTTGAAAATGAGTCATTTTGTATGGCAGGGGGTGGAAGGTATTGAAATAAGACATCACGCAGATTACATCTCGGTGCACATCTAACAAACTGTGAAAGTTCCATTACAATCGGTTTAGCCGTTTTTGCGTGGAAACCGGAAAGACAGACAGACAGAGAAAATTTTTAAAAACGTTTGTTTCTACTTAGTTATTGCTAAAATAAAACAAAAAACTTATTTATAGTCATTTGAGTCCTTCCCTTCCTTCCACCACCTTCCATACAAATTGCACTTTTTCATGAAATACTCTAAATAAATTTACTTAGTACGTATAAAATTTATCGAGCTGAAATTGTGCTTTAAATATTTATTTAGAATTATTAGTAAGACCGAAAAAAATTAGACGATTCTCCTCCTTCTATCTCCTCCCATACAATCTGACACAATATCACAGCTTTACTAAAATTCGATTTTGAAAAGTATGAATGCCACTGGTCTGCAATTTAAAACATGTCAAAAGCATGATGTTTGTAGTTATTTGTGAAAAAGGAATCAAGATCTCGCCCCTCCTTCTACCACCTCCCATACAAAAGGCATAATTTTACTAGATTCAATACACGAGTTATCTCAATACCTATTAAATTTTTGAATCCTGAATTATGCATAAAACATTTTGATAGCAACTCTAGCGTGATGTGAAAAAATTAGTTCAATGTCGTCACCCTCTCTACCACTTCCACTACAAAATTACTTAAAATCAAAAAAATTCTCATTCATCTACAGTATCGCACGATCGGGCGTTACGCCCTATCGTAGTCCTATTATCTTTATAGTATCGTGTTACCTTACTCTTATATTTTCTTCGACAAATTATTATTTCATTTCTAAAAATAAAAGACATAAAACATGTGTTTCAAAATTGTTCATAATCACATTAACGGCAACCACATGAAATTTAACAATCAATTTTAAATTTGCGCATTAACATATGCTTTATTTCTATTTTTACTTTTGTGATATTTCACAAACCTATAACATATTTTAATTCCGTTTAATCCCCAAGCTAATTGAAAATGAATTGTCTAATTTTGCTGAATGGAAAATTAACAAAAACACACACAATAATAAACAAATAAAAATCTAATTAAAGCACTTTTTAATGCATTTTATTCAAAAAATTGGATTTTGTTGATAATGGAAGTCAAAATGTAGATCACACATAAAGTGGAATGAAATTTTGGATGCTATTTATGGATTGCAAAAAGTGCTCTTACTCGATTGTGCGATTGCTCTTTTTAAAAATCTGTGAAAAACAGTACTCAGCGAGAAAACTTATAATCCATTACCTGTGGAGGATTAGGTAAGTTTTACTTGTAGTATTAGAATAAGGTAGAGGTAAAGTGTATCGAGCGCTTTTGTAATTTTGTAATGCGCTAATATTTTACTTGGAAGAAGCAAATGAAGAAAAACCTAATGTATAGTCGCACTTTGTTGGAATTTTTGAAATTTAATTTAAAAAATATGAAAATTTATGAGAAGCAAACACAAAAATTTCAATTTGCATGACCACTTAAGGAGGTCCAGATAAATTTTTTTGCTCAAAAAACACATTTTTAGTTCTTACGGATAATTATATTCGGAATCGAATGATACAAACTGCACTTTGCAATGATGTTGGATAGTGCCCCAAATCCTTGTTAAAAAACAGAACAGTGCTATGACTGGGCGTAAGGTCCATTCATATGATACTCTAGATGAAATGAGAAAGTGTTTAGTTAATAGTGACTTTTGTATGGAAGGTGGTAAAAGAAGAGGAGAGATTTATAATTTTTGGATATGACACCGAACGCTGTATGCAAAATGTTTCGTGCTGAATTTAAAGTTTATAGCTTTCATTATTTTCAATAAAATTGTACACAGTTATCCTGAAATTGGTGCATTTGTATGGGAGGTGGCAGAGGTTGTGGAGGGTTTTAGATGATTTTGAAACTGCTTATTAACATTAACACCATGCTTTGTTACAATTTCAAAGTCGATAGCTCTCATATGTTCGAAGGAGAAATACTTTTCTTGAATTTATGATATAGATATTTGTATGGGAGGGGTAGAAGGAGTGAAGCGAAGCTGATAATTTTTTTTAGTATTTATTGCAATTATTAAGGAACAAATTCTGGTACAATTTTATGTTTGTACTTTTTTTAGATTTAATGGAAAATGATATATTGCATTTAAGAAAATTATCAATTTGTATGAGAGGTGGTAGAAGGAGTATACGGATCAAATCAAACTTTTCGTCGTCAATGATATTTCTATTATTATACTTTCAAGAAAACTTCAAGTCGATAGCTTTTACAGTTTCAAAGAAAAATAATTTAATTGAAATTTCAAAATTTCGTGAAATTTGTATGAGAAGGGGTGAAAGCATGAGGTAAAGTTGATGATTTATTTAAAACTGGTTACAATTATAATGAAATTAACACTGACAAAAATTTGGTCATTTAGCTTCGCTAGCTTCAATGAAAATTGAATAAATATATTATTGAAAATTGTGCATTTGTGTGGCAGGGAGTAGAAGGAGTGAGTGGATCGGATGAATATTTTGTAATGTTAATGATATATACATTGTTATACTTTGACCCAAATTTCAAGATGATACCTGAAAAAGTTTCGAAGAAAAATCAATTTCTTAAAATTTCGAATTTTCATAAAATGTCTATGGGAAGGGGTAGATGGGTGGATGTAACCCGTTCATGAGCTTAAAGTTACTTTTTTGCTAAAAAAAATGTCCCACAACAAATTTCTGCACGATAGCTCAAAGCGTTCGAGAGTTATGTTGTAGACAGATGGAATTACGGTTTTTGAACGACAACAAATATTTATGTACCCTTGGCTGCTCTGTGCGAGCATTATTTCTTAGCGTTACAAACGGTAAGGCAAATACAATATACTTTCAGATCTAGAGTATAAGAATACATTCGTTCCAATTGAGATGTTTATTAAGTTATACGCTGAAGAATGTAAATTCTTCTGAAGAGTGTAATTGCACATTACCGAAGGCATATATTCGAGGGAACCGCTAGAACAACATTTTTAAGGAATAGATAACAGGCCTGAGTTTTTAAGGCTTCTTCTACTTCTACTATGGCACTACAGCCCAAATCGGACTTTGGCCTCCTGATCTTCAGGTTCCTTAACATTTTTCATTATTTATTGCGGAAGGGTTGTTAGCCCTTCGCACAACCCTCTATCTACGAATTTTTCATTTTCGTAGATTGAGGTAACCAAGGTATACTCCAGCAAGTAGTGTGCTAGAATAATGCGCCGACCGGGATTTGAACTCAAGACCTTCGCATTACAAGACCAACACGCTACCTACTAGGCTACATCCCAGCTTTAGCTTTTGCTTTTAGTTTTTAAGGCATTGAACTTTATTTTTCCTATCCCATTCCAAAATCAAGTTAAGGTCTAAGTTCAATGAATCGTACAGCTCGATGTGTCTAAAATTCTCCGAAGCACGATAAGCTTCAGTAACGGAGAGGAATTCAAAGGTGTTATCCTTCTACTACTACAATGGCGCTACAGCCCAAATCGGACCTTGGCCTCCTGATATTCAGGTTCCTTAACATTTTTTTTTCAATACTTATTGTGGAAGGTTTGTTAGCCCTTCGCACAACCCTCTTTCTACGAATTTTTCATTTTCTTAGATTGAGGTGACCAAGGTATATCCAAGCTGGCAATGTGCCGGAATTATATATTGCGCCGACCGGGATTTGAACTCACGACCTTCGCATTACAAGACCAACACACTACCTACTAGGCTATACCCTAGCTATAATTTGGATTGAGTGTTGTTGACAGGTCATTATTGAAGATTAAAAAGAAAGTTGGGGATAGAACAGAGGGACGACGGAATCGATCTGAAACGGTTGGCATGATACCCCATCCATTAAGATTCGTGTCTAGCGTTTAAAAAAGAAACTCTCAATCCATTTGATAAAGCTAGTGCACAACCTATGGCTATGAGTTTCACCAATAGACCTTTGTGCCAAACTCAGTCAAAGGCCTTCGCAATGTCAAGGGCCACGAGTTCCAACGTTCAGTCAGATAGACTAGGAGATCTACAGAACGAAACCCGTATTGGCGATAATAGATAATTAAAGTTTCCATCCCTTTCGATAGCACTGAAGTGATATTTTTCATCTCATATCAACATGACACTACCTTCACAACTAAAACTTTGATACACGAACCGGAGATCTTACCGTCTCACGATTAAATTTGATGTCGTATCTGTGCAATAGATTGATAAAATCTTTCCAATTTTTATGTACTTCTTCCTGATAATATCAATACAAATACATAAATTAGTTCAATGATGCATGCTATGTATACCCCTATCATACTCACAATCCACACCCAACTAGATTATACGAACTTATTGTTTAATTTCACAAACTATTGCACCCCGAAAGCATGTTGTAACGAGTAATAGATTTAAAATCAAACAGTAATTCGATATCGAGGAAAACCGATACCGAGTCAATAAGTGAATAAGTGGCAATTAGCTTACATCAAATAAAATCTGAATGCCCGATACGAAGCGAAGCCGCAGTTGAAGCCAAACAAGAAGCATTTAACATAATTTATTGAGATTGATCTGGTTTAATCAACATTAATCTAATCCAATACCAGCATAACCTATTTGTATGTAACAATTGTAATATACCGAGTATACGGATGGATATCTTCGTAATAAAACTGTATGTTTATAAATCTACCTTTCACTGCGTTAATACGAGCTCCAAAAAGAAGTTTTGAAGAGTAAATCAAAACTTCTTTTTGGATTTTTACTTTGAGCAAATTGAAGTATGAAAAAAAAGAATTACATATATGTATGTAAGTATAATTTTAGATTATCTTAACAATTCGAAATTATCTCATTGTTATGATTTAACCTCATCCATTTCTCCAATATCTTCAAACTAACTTGAATGGTTCATTTTACTGTATCTTATGAAAAGTCTAAGAATGTAATAAGAAGCTCTTGAAAGTCATGCCGTGTTATAAATTGCTAGATATAGTAAATTCGAAAAATAATTAATTTGTATTCATAGAATTCAAGAATAAAGATAATACCGAGTGGTATCGGACGTAGACTTAAGCATTCTCCTGTTAAATAAAAAATAAAAAATTCTGTAAATAATTTCAAATGGTTAAATTTCAGTTATCAAATTGAAAGTCAACAGTTTTCATGTTAATTTGATAACTGAAATCTCATGTTAGATTAATTTTTGTTTATTTAAATTCAGTTGAAATCTGAGACTACATTTTATCATTATACATTGAGCCCACACTTTGTAACAAAGTGTGGAGAAACGATAACAAAAAAAAAAAAAAAACGCTATCTATACTAAAAAACAGACTGCTTATCCGTCACGATAAATAATATGAAAACTGAAATATTTATGTATTTCAATTTTAAGAAAAGTGTACAATAAAAATAATAACATTTCCGGCAGTATTAAGTTACACTTTTATCGTAATTTAAGCAATAATGTAATACAAAGCTGTAGTCCAGCATTCTAAGCTAGGGTGTAGCCCAGTGGGTAGCGTGTTGGTCTACAATGCGAAGGTCGTGAGTTCAAATCCCGGTCGACGCATAATTCCAGCACACTGCCTGCTTGGGTATACCTTGGTCACCTCAATCTATGAAAATGAAAAATTCGAAGATAGAGAGTTGTGCGAAGGTCTAACAATCCTTCCACAATAAATAATGAAAAATGTCAAGGAACCTGAAGATCAGGAGGCCAAGGGCTGTAGTGCCATTGTAGTAGTAGAAGTATTCTAAATGGTATTCGTATATACGAGTGAAATAATTATGAAAAATAATAATAGAACTTACCTCTCTCTTTCCTCCATTCAATTACTGACAAACATTCAACCGCTTCTTTTCGAATTTAATAGATATCTGAAATTGAAAGAACGATTATTAATAGATGCTATAAAACTAAATACACAATGAATATGTATATCTATATTCAAACAATCAAGCAAGGCGCTTGGGAGACATTGCTGTAAATGAGTTATTGAGCCGAACTTGTTTACATGTAATTTTTAGCCAAGAAATTATTTTAAGTTCGTGGATCACATTCCTCAACTCCTCCCAACCATACAATTTTTTGGAATTTTCAAAATTTCAGAACAATTTTTTTTTTTTAAACTATAAAAGCTATTGACATGAAAATTTAATAAAAGGACATTATAGTGATGTAAGTACCAGCAACGTCAGAATTTTTTTTTTTGCTCGCTTCTACTACCTAGTATTGGTACAATCGCATAATTTTGTAAAACAATATAAATTAGTTTTCTAAAATTCTACTGACGTTAGCAATATGAAATTATACAATTTTTTTTTCAATTATTTTAAGAGGACCTAAAAAAAATTGTAAATCTCTTCTACCACCTCAAACACAAATTGTGAAATTCTCTTCAAAGATATTAAAGCTAAGACATAACACTCAATAGTTCAGAATTTATCGGCGTCCCTCTTCCTTCTACCAACAAAAAGAATAATCATAAAAAAAATCGATTATGCTCACGCCTTCTACCCACTCCCACAGAAAGTGAAAAATTTCTAAACTTTATAATAAATTGTTTCACTTGAAAAGTATTAAGGTTAATTATCTGAAATTTTAAACAATCCTTTTTTATGATAGTCTTGTGCCTCACAAAAAATTCAAAATATTTTGAAAAATTAAAAAACTTTCTTTTGTATTTAATTACTAGCGATCTCCTACGACTTTGTCCGCGTAAGAATCGCAATAATAAACAATTTTTGATAATGTAGTTAGTATAACATTATGCGGGATATATAATTAGCTCTGTCTTATGGCTCTTTGAACACAATGTTCTGTATTTTGTTGGAATCAGAATGAAACCATGATTCTCGTATTTGTGAGGGGCAAGCCTGTGCTTAGGGGGGTGATTTCAGATCATATATATACGTATTGGAGAATGTTAAGCAAATGTAAATAGTTGTAGCTTGTGTTAATTCTAAAAAAAAGTCTAAATAAAATAACGTTCAACTCAAAAACATAACAGGACTACGATACTCAGATGAAATCGAAATTTTTGTGATCCTCAGAAATTTTGTATGGGGTGTGGTAGAAGGGGTGACAGCATTGCACTAATTTGTCTCACATCAATGTTTTGTACCAAATTTATGCTTCAAAAATTAAATAGGTACTGAGAGAATGAGAGAATTGGATTAAATGAAATTGTGCTGTTTGTATGGGAGGTGGTAGAAGGAGGAGTGAGAGGGGGTCTAGTGATTTTTTGGGAAACAATTATAATCACTAAGCAATTAATTTATTTTAAATTGCAGATCAGTAACAAACATACTTTTCAAGAAAATGGAATTTCTGAAAAATTGTGAAATTGTATCAAAGGAGGGAATCTAATCGGTTTATTTTTTCCGATAATAATAATAAAAAAATAGATTTTTAAATATAATATATTAAATTAATTATTATAACTAATTGATGCATCGAGATTTACACATAATAATGTCAATCGTAAGTCTTTCAGCTTGTATTACTTGCGATAAGGGAGTTAATGCAGAAAAAGAGTAATTTTCCTGCAATAAGTGTAGCTGCCCTGAGCATCTAGATTGTGCACAACTTTCTAGATCAGAAACTGCCCAAACTTAGATCAATTTCGAAAAAAATTCTCTTCATTTGTTCCAATCAGAGTATGCAATCCCCGCATTTTGGGAGCCTAATCCAGGAGCTTAGAAAAGACTTGGATGATCTTCGAAATCAAATGCAGAAATTAACCTCAAATTATAGCTGTCAATCATCTCCACTGGAACTTACGGAAGCTGTACTTTCCGAATTGGAGGATAGAAGGAAGAGATCTTCTAATGTTATTATCTATGGAGTTCCTGAGCCTCATCCATCCGATTCTCAAAATGAACAGTAATACGACAGGCAAGAGGTAATTAAAATTCTTCAAAATACTCTTAATGATGAAATTCCCAGAATCAAAACCATAAGATTGGGTTAGCCTAATCAGGAAAGTAGACCCATCGAAGTTTTACTAAATGATAAAGATACTGCTATTGCCATTCTCAAAAATAAAAGAAATCCCACATCACAAAAGTTTCTACGAGACAATAATATTAATATAGTGGCTGACCTTTCACTCAATCAAAGAATCTATATGAAAAAGTTCAGAGACGAGCTAGAAGCAAAGAAAAAAATTTATCAAAATTTAACTATTAAATTCATTAATGGTTCTCCGAAAATTGTTAAACAGTAATCAAAAAACTAAACACAGGCTTAAGCTTGTATTATCAGAACGTACGGGGAACTAGATTAAAACTACATTTTTTGCAAACTATTGGTCACTCATTAACATACGATATCGTCATTCTCACTGAAACTTCGTTACATAATGTGATATCGTCAAAGGAACTTGGATTAAGAAATTATAAAATATACCGTACTGATAGAGACCCAGAATTAACAAGTAAAACTAGAGGAGGCGGTGTTCTCATTGCCATCCAAAACAAATTTTTAAGTAACGAAATCAAAATCAACCCTTCGAATATAGAACAAATTTTTTATTCTGCTAATGATCAGAAAATTATCAATTGTAATAGCGGGCACTTATATTCCACCTTCGTCGCCTCCATATTGCTGTTCCCATCATTCGACAAATGCACAAAAAAACCTAATTAATTATCACTGTAGACTACAATCTTCCTTGTAATATATGGGTTCCTGAATGGACTGCTCCTGATGGATGTTTTGGCGGAAGCAGTCATCGACACCTTTTGTAGTCTCCATCTATCACAATTCAACACACAGTTCGTAGTAATCATAGTAGTCATAATTTATTAGATTTAGTTTTTTCAACCTTTTCTGTTGTATTCGTTGAACCTATTGATAATAGCTTAGCTTTGCTTCCAGTAGACTTTTTATACCATACATCATTAGATATAATTGTTAAGTTTGAACATAATTTAAATGAAATACCATTTAAAACAACTCTATATGACTTTAAAAAGATAAACTTTAATAATTTAAAAAAAATTTAAGTGATGTTAATTGGGATGACATTTTTAATACTTTAAATTTAAATGAAGCAGTAGATGCATTTTATAATAATCTCTACTCCGCGTTTAATCGATTTGTTCCTGTTATAACTACTATTTGTAATTTTCCTTTTCCGAACTGGTATACACCTGAACTGATTTTAGATAAAAAACGTGCGCACAAAAATTATAAAATGTATGGAACTCAAGATGATTACATATTGTGTTCTGAATTGAGATCACAATGTTTAAAGCTTTCCAGGCAAGTATATAGTTCCTGTATCACAGAAATTCAGGAGAACCTTGTACATGGCTCCAAGCGTCTTTGAAATCACATTTATTCATTTGATAAAAATAACACAATACCTTCAAACATGCACTTTAAGAATATCTTCTTGGATAATCCACTCAAAATTACCAACACTTTTGCGGAATACTTTTCTCAAACCTATTCTGATAAAACATGCTCTTTCATTCCTATTGAACAAAAACATAATCTAAATCTGTCAGTACTATCTTTTAACAGTACTAATGTTTCATTTAAGCTAAAAGCATTAAAAGTAGAGAGATCCGCAGAGCCGGATAATGTACTCCCTATGATTTTAAAATCTTGAAGTGAGGAACCTGTTTACCCCTTGGTTTATCTTTTTATTCGATCCATGGAATAGGGTTAATTTATTCACACCTGGAAAAAATCTTTTATATTACCTGTCCATAAAGCAGGGGATAGAAAAGAAATAATAAACTACATTCCGATATTTATCCAGTCAGCTATTCCTAAAATCTTTGAGAGTCTTATTTATGACCAAATTAGTCCTTTTTTTTAACCAGCATGGTTTCCAAAAAGGCAAATCTACTGCCACAAATTTGATCTCTTTTACACAATTTTATTTTATTTTATTTATTAGTAAAAATATGGAAAAATCCATCCAAGTAGACTTCAGTAAAGCATTCGATAAAGTCAATATTGATCGCATAGTGAATAAAATCTCCAAAACTGGAATTTATGGAAGTCTTCTGAATTGGATTTCTGACTACCTTCAGGGTCGTGAAATGCAAATAAAACTGAAGAGTCACATATCAGACCCGTTTGTAACCACTTCAGACATTCCCCAAGGATCTCATCTCAGTCCCTTATTTTTTGATTTATTTGTTAACGACTTAGATTCTATCTTGGATGGAAATGAATATTTACTGTTTGCTGATGACTGCAAAATATACAATGCTATTACATCTCTATCTGGTTGTGAAAACTTTCAAATAAGACTAAATAAATTTATCAAATTTTGCACAGAAAACGGTTTGGAGATCAATACTTCAAAATGTTATGTAATTACCTTTTCTCGATCGAAAAATCCCATAGACTTGAATTATAATTTAGACATCCACGCTATAAGTAAAGTAAAAGATGTTCGAGACTTAGGTATATTGCTGGACTCATATTTATCGTTTGCTGAGCATATTACCAACAATTTCAACAGAGCGTTAGGTTTCATTAAGCGAGTCTTCTATAATTTTAATAATATCAGGGCTATTAAAACCCTGTACATATCTTTTGTACGAAGCAAACTAGAGTATTTATCAGTCATGTAGAGTTCCTTTTATAATATACATAGTCATTCATTGGAAACGGTTGAACATACATTTCTCAGATTTATTGCATATAAACTAGTCGTACCTGTTGAAAACATAGACTATAATGCATTAATGGAATTGATAAAAATCACATCTCTAGAAAGAAGACGATCCTATTTTGATATTATTTTCCTATATAGTTTATTAAATAATACCATTGATGCTCCAAATATCTTAAGTGAACTAACATTTAAAATACCAACATACTCTACGAGATCAAATGAATTATTTCGAATCGAACATTACAGAACAAATTATGGTAGGAACTCAATAATTGACAGACTAATGCGCTTGGGAAACAAGCACTCTAATTCTTTTGATCTATTTAATACATCTAAGTTTGAAACTAGGAACTCTAAATGCTTGACCAGCGATAAAAATTGTATAGTAACATTCCAAAGAGATGAATCTAATCTTATTAATTAAACAATATGAAGATTCAATTTAATTTGAATTTTGTGATTGATTATCTTATCTTCATATTGAATTGTAACAATCACATATTATAATATTTAAGATTAAAGGCAGCTTGTCCGTTTATAAATAAATAAATAAATAAATTAAGGATTTAGTACAAAATTTGACCTCGATAAAAGTTATACGCACTGAGAAAATAGGTTTATATATAGCACTTCATGAAAAAGTGCATTTTGTGTGGTGGTGGAAGGAGGGAATTCAAATCATTTTATACCATATTCAAAATTTATAATTTTTAGCAATTATAGTTTTCCAGAGAATTTGATTATTATACATTTTTGAAAATGAGTAATTTTGGGAGGGGATAGAAGATATGAGGAGATTTAAATAAAACCAAAAGCAGACATCTCTCAAATTTACAATCATCTGCCTCTACATACACCCAGCTGAAAATTTTTCAGTTAAAGATCTAAACAAAATTACCCAACAAATCTGTACCCCAATTTTTATCGTAGGAGACCTTACTAGCTGGAGTACTTTATGGGGTTCCGAGCAAACAAATAGTAGAGGCAAACTCATTAAAGATTGGTTACTATCTACTAACCTAATAGTTTTAAATGACGGATCTCCCACACATTACAGTACACACAACACCTTTACACATATGTATAGAACTCTCTGTCTGCTCACCGATATTAAGTCCAATTAGCAAATAGCACACTTTGAATGACCTACATGGAAGCGACCATTTCCCATCAATAACAACAGTGAATATAAAAAAAAATTTTGAAACCAAAACCCTTCCAAAATACAAAACGGAGTTAGCTAATTGGGATAAATTTTCCGCCAAGCTAGACGAATGCCTACAAAATGCACAAATATCTTACAATATTAATAAGGAAGCAGCTATAATCAAACGCTCCATACTCTCCGGCGCTAACATAGCAATCCCTCATACTATAGCAAAACCCAACAAAAACAAAAAAGACGTTCCTTGCTGGAACCCGAATTTAGCCAAATTAAATGCAAAAAGGAAAACAGCGTGGAGAGAACTGAGAAAATCTCCTTCGACTAACAATATTATCTCCCACAAAAGCAATGCCTTTTTCAAACGTGAAATGAAACTAGCAAAAAAAAAAATCATTCCAAAAATTCACGGAATCCATAAATCCCAACTCTACCCCACAACTCCTATGGAATAAAATCAAAATACTCTCCGGCAACTACAACCAAAGATCGATCCCAAAAATCCACATAAATAATTCAATACTAAAAACAGCTGAAGAGATCGGCAATAGTTTCGGCGAGACGTGGTCCAGCTACTCCATTTCTAACTTCTCCAATGAGTTCAATAGTAGTAAAAGCGATATTTTCTCCAATAGGCCATCCTTTAATCCCATTGCAAAAGCTCTACAAATTGAAACCGAAATCACCCCCTTAGAACTAGAATTCACACTCAAGTTACTCAAAGGAACCACTCTAGGTTTCGACAAAATAACTTTTAGCATGCTTACCAACCTACGTCAGCGTAGTAAAGACAGACTCTGTACACTTTATAACAATATTTTACACTCTGGACAAATACCTCATATATGGAAAACAGCAGTGGCAATTCCTATTCCGAAACAAGCCTAAAACTCTAATAGAGGGATACCGACCAATCTCTCTTTTGTCTTGTTTAAGAAAGGTCATGGATAAAATTGTAGCTCGTAGACTGTCATGGTTCCTTGAGAACACAAATTCACTATGTGATGAACAAATGGGTTTTCGACCCAATAAAGGATGTGCGGATGTACAACTCTACATTGGCCATGCCATTAGTAATCAAACCATCCTATCAAGCCTAATAAAACTTGGCATTGGCCCAAATATATATCACTGGGTAGACGACTTCCTAAAAAATAGGCAATTTAAAATACGTGTATGTGATAAATATTCTAAAACCTTTCCTCTTCACAATGGTATCCCTCAAGGCTCACCAATCTCTGTCATTCTTTTCCTCATAGGATACAACTCATTATCAATCAAAATCAATAACACAAAACTCTGCAAACATATCTTCTATGCAGACGATCTATTCATTATAATGAAAAACACACACCCAAAAGACACAATATTAAAATTTAAAATTTTTTTTGATACAATAATGAAGTGGGCCAACACATCAGGCTCCAAAATTTCAATTAATAAAAGTAAACATCTGCATGTATGCCGGAAACACAACTCTAGCTCCCCTACGATCGCAATAGAGCAGGAAACCATCGAAAACGTGCCGAGTCTCAACATCCTTAAGTTCAACCGAAGACACAACTGGAAAGACCATATAATATCAACCCGAACCAGCATCATAAAGTATCTACAACTACTACTGCTACAATGGCGCTACAGCCCAAATCGGTCCTCGGTCTCCTGATATTCAAGTTCCTTAACATTTTTCATTATTTATTGTGGAAGGATTGTTAGCCCTTCGCAAAACCCTCTTTCTACGAATTTTTCATTTTCTTAGATTGAGGTGACCAAGGTATATCCAAGCAGGCAATGTGCCGGAATTATATATTGCGCCGACCGGGATTTGAGCTCACGACCTTCGCATTACAGGACCAACACACTACCTACTAGGCTATACCCTAGCTTATAAAGCTCATATAGTATCTGGGCAACAAAAACTCCGCTGCACAGGCGGCCACACTAATAGACGTCACCAAAGCACTAATTCTCTCAAAAATAGACTACGGGCTACCTATCTACGGCAACGGCCCTAAAAGTGCACTCCAACCTCTCAAAGCTCTATACCATGCAGCCATACGCACATCCTTAGATGCATTCCGTACCACAACGATATCCAGCTTACTAGCAGAAACAAACATGCCATCAATTGAGGCAAGAAGAGATTACCTTTCCACATTAATCGCCAATAAAATAAAACTAAACGGGAGCAACCTTTTAAACAAAGAATTGACAAACCTAACTAAAAGGAAACGACGACTTCGAATGTAATCAGCAACCCGATACTCGTTAAAACTTGACATAGATATAAACATCAACCTTTAAACTTCACCGACCAAACTGCAAACAAGACCTCCTTGGACACTCCCGGAAACCGTCATCTGCAAAGATCTAGCGACCTATCGAAAATTAAATACAACCAACCTACTTATTCAAGCAGCTCTTTGAAGAACTTTGCGATAAGCTAAAAAAAGAGCAATGGAAATTCATCTATACCGATGGTTCTAAATCTGCTGACGGGATCGGATATGCGGTTGTCGACGAAACACAACGCATTCTTGCTATAAAAACAATGCATCAATTCACCTCCATATTTTACGCAGAGGCTAATACAATCATTGATGCAATTGATTTTGCATCCAAAACAAAAGGAAAGCACTGTATTTTCACCGACAGTTTATCTGTTATAAACGCCACCCTAAACATAAACTCAAAAAACAAGATTATAAAAGACATACAACATAAACTCAACATACACCAAAAAAAATTAAACTATGTTGGATCCCAGGACACGTCGGAATAACCGGAAATGTGACAGCAGACGAAGCTGCATCCTATGCAACAAAAGCTTCCCTCATAAAAAGCAACCTCACACATAAACACCTTCTCAACAAGGAATCACCATCCGTATGCGATCACTGCAAAGTTTACCTAGATTTTAATCACCTTTTAACATATCCACTAATTAATTTAAAATCACTATTATACAGTTGGAACGAAAAATAAATCTTAGAAAAATGTCACAAAATTATAAAAATACTTAAGAGGACACCAAAATAATAAAACTAATTTAAATTTCAGAATTCAATAATTAAACTTAAGTCGATGGTCCAAGCGTACTAGTTGCTTAAGCAATAATATTGTATATTTAACATATATACTTATTAATGAAATATAATAATAATAATAATCTTTCTTATTGGTTGATAAGATAAAAACAATTTTATGATCTAAGTCATCAACAGATAATGATCTTTCGACGTTAACCATTTCACATAAGTCTTAACTAAATAAATATCTAATCTTTCTTAGACGACTACCGCGTTTACGATTGCGATATCTTTTGCCCATCTTTATATACCTAGTCGTGCCATAAGTTCTGTCACACGTATATGGGCAATTTTTGTATAAATGAAAAAGAGTTTTTGACAAAGGAAAATATATTTTATTTTGGCATACTAATGGAAGTAAAATAAGCAACAAATTATTCAAAGTGGCCGCCTTTAGCCTTAACACAGCTCTTTAATCTGTTGGGCCAGTCATCGATAGCAGTACGCACTGTTTCTAGCGGAAAATTAGCTACTGCTTCTGTCAAAGATCGCTTAAGGCTCTCGATATTTGGGTGTCGTCTCGTGCACACCATGGACTCTAACTCCGCCCACAGTTTGTAGTCCAGGGGATTCAAATCTGGGCTCCCAGAAGGCCATTCCGTCGCCCTTATAAACTGTGGAATATTGGTTTCCAACCACGCTTGTGTGGTTCGAGCTTTGTGGGCTGGCGCAGAATCTTGCTGGAAAACCCAATGTCGATTGTTGAATAGCGTAGAGTTCAGCGGCTTCACACATCCCTCCAGGATGTCCGTTTGATAATTTTTCGCTGCAGTTTTTACGCCTTTTTCGCAAAAATGAAGCTCGGTGACCCCTTCGTAGCTGACACCCCACCATACCATGACTGATGCTGGATGATGTCCTCGCTGTACCCTAGTGGCAACTTCTCGGGCTTCTGCGGAGCTGTGGGCATACACCTTATCATTTTGGCGGTTGAAATGTTCCTCCACCGTAAAAATTTTTTCATCGGTAAATAAAATTTCTCGATGTTTGTTGTTGCCGTACCGCCGAAGGAGCTCTTTCGATCTGGTGCTCCTAATTTGCTTCAACTGCTCAGTCAGCAAATGTCCCGTTGATCGTCGAAAGGCACTCATCCCGAGGTCACATTTTATGATGCGAGACATACTTCGGGTGGAGATGTTCATCTCTCGAGCCATGATTCGTTGTTTACGAAGCGGATTTCGACGAATTCGACTCTCGACCGCTTTGATGGCAGCAGAAGAACGTACATCACGCGGACGTCCAGAACGAGGTCGATCTTCAATAGTCTGGATAGCGTTATATCTCTGGATCGCACGATACACAAATCTTTGCGTTATTTTTAACGGGCACAACAACTTGAAAATTTCACTCGCGGATTTTCCACACTTATGTACTGCAATCACTGCAGTTCGGTTTTCTATTACACCCCATTCCATCTTCACACGTTAACGAACACACTTTAAATGACCATCAACTGTCAACAACATTATGACGTTTATAAAACTGGCCGATATTGAAATGTCACTCATAAAATAAAGTTGTTGCCAATGTGAGAAATTATGTGACAGAACTTATGGCAGGACTAGGTATATGTACATTCAAAGCAATTCACAGGCACTTAGAGGATACGTTACTAGAAATAAAACCATTAAAAATGTGTTTTTTTTGTAAGTAAACAGATCCAATAAGGTCGCAGCTATTTAAATGTTTTTACAAGGAAATATATAGCATTTTGAAGTGGCTATGGCGCTAATGCAGTATCAGACTATAAGTACTAAGAAGACTAAATATGATGGCAATTTTTAATTTTCTTCATTTTTTTTCTCATGTACATTTCTCACACAAGTTTAGCAATACAGGAAAGAAAATAAAGTAGATTTTCTAGTGTAGATGGAACTCAGACAAGAAGTTGAGAAGTTCACTTGAAACTTGAAACATCTTAGAGCAAAACTGCAATATATGTAGCTCGTATAGGCAAGCCGAAGCAGGAAAATATGTCCCTCATAGCGACAAGAAATAGGACAAAGTTTCATTGAGTTTACTCGTGCATCCTGTAAACTTGGTTGCTTTCCGTTTCATAGGCAATGTTCAGGAAAATCCACTTTAAAAACTTACATGATACGTTACGTTCCTTCTCGTTCAATCTAAATACACCTCAAGTAATTTCTAATAGGATATCAATTTATCTGTCAACTCTATAGATATTCTATTAAAACGATATTGAAAAAAAAAGCGAAACAAAAAGCATCTCTATAGGGAATCTGAAATCCACTTAGGTAGTACCCTTATGACACATTGTATGTAGAACCTTTTAACATACGTGCTTTGATACAACTTTTTGATTCATATCCGAGCTGTATGGTGCTCCCTCCCGGTATGGAAAATACGCCGGAATGCATCGTAAAGGATTCTCGCGTTTTATTACAGGGACTGCGCAAGATGAAAGCACCAAGAGAATTTGATTGCACACGTTTCATATAATATTTTTCTCGTTTCTATATTTGTACCGAAACAATTTGAACGTAATGAGAAAGTGCTGAAAGTGCATGCACTTTGTATACAAAAAAGCGGATATGTAATTTTGAAGGGCATCCTTCAGTTAAGTATTACTTACGCATTTACGCAAAGAATAAGAAGTAATTTCATTGATTGGAGCTTTGTATTTTATGTGTTTTATACGTGACGATAGCGACATCTATAGCAGTATAATTTACAAAACTTTAAAAATGTGCGATTTCAGAACAAACTAACTGGGACTATTGTCGATAAATACGAATGTTTCAAAATAGTTCGCCAAATAATGTCAAAAGTTAAATAATGTATCTTGTTTTACCTATGTCTTTAATAAAAGTTATTATTTATTAAATATGCATTGAAAAGGTCATCCTGTCAGATGGAGTTCAACCACTAAACCATTTATTATTTTTGTGTAAAATAACGAAATTCATCTTGTTTTTGACATGAATAATTGGAATTTAGTTGCATACAAATTCTTAATTTTTACATTAAGTTTCATTCCCCTCCTTTAAATAATAAAAAAAAATTACTAAAATTTTTTATTTTCACGTTGTAAGTCAACCAGCTATGGACGCGAATTGAAGTTCGGAAGCTTTGGAGATTGCTGTTGTTGGTTTTTGCCTTCGATGTCAGTATGCCGCCGCCTAATATTTGGCATTCTTTAATTGGACAATTTTCCATTTCCATATTCTCTGCCTAGAAGCACTTGCGTAAAGACTCAGTGCAGTGGATCTACCGGTTCTTGTCCGATTACTGAAGTCAGGCAGCATTGAACGCATGTAGTACTGAAATGAGATCCCACCTGCCTTAACGGCAACATACAAATATGATTTTTCGTTTGTGTACATCTATGGCACAGTACCTTTTTAATGATATAAGTTTAATCCCCCTCCTTTTATAACAAATAAAAAATCAAATCAATCACATCAAATTTCTGTGGTGTCCCTCTATAGGGGCATAGAACACAAACAACTCTCTTCCACAAGCCACGATCCTAAGCATCGGCCTTTAGCTGTTGCCAGGACTTGTTCATTCCTCTGGCGTTCTGCTCAACTGCTCGCTTCCATGTGCTACATGGTCCACCAACCCGAAGTCTTCCTTGAGGATAATAGTCCGGAGCCTGTTTGGCGATATTTCGCTCTGGTTTCCTCAAAGTGTGACCAATCCACTGCCACTACCGCCTTTGAATCTCAATGCCTATTTTAGTTTGTCCAGTTGTACTCCAAAGTTCGTTGTCGGAGATCACTTCCGACCAAAATATTTCTAAACTGCGCCGGCAACATTGGTTCAAGTTTGCAGTTTCTTGGTAAGTCGAACCGTCAATTTCCGCGCAAACCAAACATATAACAACACGGATTTGACGCATGCGTCAAAAACGTGCAACTTCGTGCGAAGGGAAATCTCTCTTAACCTCCAGAAAGGATAAAGGATACCGTCCATGCTGACAATGCTTCCGAGATAATGAAAATTTTGCACCTCTTCCACATCTTGTTCGTTAAAAAAAATCAGTGTACTTATGTTCGAACCCATGTGCATGTACTTGGTTTTACGCACATTTATTTTCAGTCCCACCTCTTTGCATTTAGAATGCAACGAGCGAACATTTGACTCTAAGTCCGAACGGTTATGTGCAAGCAAACACACGTCATCAGCATAATCAAGGTGACTTAAGATGTTAAATAGTCTCCATTGAAAACCTTTATCTTCCTCACATTCCAGTGCAGCTTTCTAGTTGCCATCTATTACCACCAGATAATATGCAGCCTTGTCTGACACCCGTTCGCACAGGAAAGCTCTCTGACAGCTCTGCTCTATGTAAAACGCGACACCTTGCATCTTCGTAGGATTCTCTAATCATATACATAATATTATTTGGAATACCTCTCCTACGCAAAGAATTCCATATGTGATCTCGCTTAACGCTGTCGGAAGCCTTCTCGAACTCCACAAACATGAGATGTAGTGGCGAAACATGAGATGTAGTGGCGGACTGCTCCAATATTTTCCGTAGGGTATTTGTGTGATCGGTACAAGACGACCGTTTACGGAATCCAGCCTGATAAACTTCGAGAGTGCTCTCCACGACATCACTAATCCTATTGAGATTTACGTTAACCATGATTTTCGATATGGCAGTAAGTAGACATATACGAGGGCGGATCGATAATGACGTGTAAAAATGAAGAAAACAAAATTTCTTCTGCAAAAATTTATTTTATTTTTCAACATAGTCCCCTTTTAGCTCGATACACTTAGTCCAGCATTTTTCCAATTTTTGGATCTCTTCCAAATAATAAGATTTCTCTAACCCTTCAAAATATGCGTTGGTTCATTGATGACGTCACTATTCGTGGTGAATCTCTTTCCAGCAAGCCATATTTTCAATTCTTGAAACAAGAAAAAGTCACACAGGGCCAAATCTGGAGAATACGGTGGGTGAGGAAGCAATTCGTAGCGTAATTCCAATAATTTTGCTACTGCAACACTTTTTTCTTCGCCAAATGCGGCCGTTTTTCCTTGATTGCAGCATTCGGTCGATCCAATAACTGAGTATAAAATGCTTCCGCTATTGTTTTTCTTTTCTTCAAGTAGTCAAAAATTATTCCTTTGGAATCCCAAAATACTGTCGCCATAACCTTTCCAGCCGATGGAACGGTTTTTGCCTTCTTCGGTGCGCTTGAACCAGCTTCCATCCATTGTTTTGACTGTTGTTTGGTTTCTGGAGTGTAGTGGTGGATCCATGTTTCATCAACAGTTATGAATTGACGAAGGAAATCATTTAGATCACGTTGAAACAGTTGCAAATTGTGCTGTGAAGTTGTCGAACGATTGCGTTTTTGGTCGATTGTGAGCAAACGCGGCAGCCATCTTGCGGATAGCTTCCGCATGTCCAAATGATTTTTCAAAATACTCCAAACACGTTCATGTGAGATGCTTACTGCCTTAGCTATCTCACGCAATTTCACTCGACGATCTCCTAGCACGAGATCATGGGTGACCTCATTTGGACGACCTGGACTTTGTATGGTCTCTGTGCTCGTACGACCACGCTTGAATTCTGAAACCACTTGTAAATCTTTGCAATCAATGGTGCAGAGTCCCCATAATGTTTATCTAATTTTTCTCTTATTACTTTGGCTGTTTTCCCTTTTAAAAAGTTATGTTTAATCAACACACAAAATTGGTTTTTATCCGTTTTTGAAATTTATTAAAAGTTGACTTGCTTAGACAGCAGTTTCACAAAAACTAAAATAGGTATCAGGCTAAGCCTTTGCAGGTAATCTATTTAAGGATGAAGCAGGTAAAAAAAATACCAAATTCCTTACCTACCCCCTCCTTCTTCATTATTACACGTAATTATTGATCCGCCCTCGTACCACGCCAAATGCCCAAATCCCGAAGGTCTGCATTCTTCGGGATTTTCACGATGACGCACTCATTCCATTCAGTCGGATATCTTCTTTCATTCCATACCTCAGTTAAGAGTGGGAGGAGTATATGGGCTGTTGTTTCCAGGTCCGCTTTGAGGAGTTCGGTTAGTAGTCCGTCTACACCTGGGGCCTTCCTTCCCGCCATTGACAGAATGTCGGAAACTATTTCTTCCTTATCTGGGGGATCGTCCCTAATAGAGGATTGTTGCGGTTGGATGTTTGGTAGATGTTCTGTTTCTGGAATATCTTCCTCTGACAAGATGTTTAAAAAAATAAAAAAGGGGGTCGTCTATTTTAGATGCTCAAGTATTATTATATAGTAGCTTTCACTCTTTTTTTTTTAATTCTTAAGAAGTAAATAACTTCCAGCCCACCGTGAAAAACGAATTCATTTAAATTATATCGAATTAATTAAAAGTATCAAAAGATCACGATCTCATCCGGTTAAGATCTTACTATTTCATGACTATGAAACCAGTTGGAGCTATTCAAGTCGCGTTTCATTTTAGAAATCTGAGAAAGCTATAGAACGATCAGCTTGTGTTGCAACTCTGTTGTCTCATTGAAAATGTAAATCTTTATCGTTGGCGATAAGCTGCTAATTTGTGTAATAAACTTGGAAACGTTCAAAACATGTGACACTATTTCCGACATATGTGTATAAACAGTTTCCATATCACATACCAACGCCCTTCCAGCTTCGTTTACATGTCCCATATGTATTGTAACAAGTGATATACTAAATGTGTTCTTGCCAAGCTCTTCTTTAAAATTATATTTTTAGATTACCTACGCTAGACACTCTGCTTCACACAAGTCGTATGAAGTTTTTCTTACCTCATCAAACGCCTCGAACCCCATCAAATACGTCTACTACTTGAAATTGGCCAAGAATTTCGTAAATTGATTCGCGAACTAATTTATATTTTAAGAGTCAGATCCAGATTATTTATAGCGTTTATCATTTTATTTTTACATTATTAAGGAACAGCTTTCTATTCATTTATCTTAATATGTGTTGTTAAAGGTCACGGTCTTTAGCGGAAATTTTTTGACATCGTTATAATAGAAATAGTCAAACATTTGGTTTTGGCAAAATTACAAATTTTCAAAGGAATTTTTTTTCTTACCATTCTTCGCGATCTAAATTGAATCCAAATATATAACATACGCTGTGTCTAGACAAATTGAAACCTTGGCCTGTGCACTTAAATCTCGAGAAAATAAATGATTCTTACTAATTTGGTGTAAGATCATGAAATTGCCAGTTCGTTGCCGCTTATTACCAGCTAACTATAGAAATATGGATGTTGGCCAAATTAAATTCGATAAATGATTCATCAGAGTGAAGAAATCAAAATAAATGTTTCAAATATAATCATATCTTTGAGAACGAGATAACTAAGAGACTTAAACGTAAATATTGGAAATTCACGTAGTTTTGTTTTCATTATACAATTGGGCCGTGAGAACTGATAGAAAAAAACTAAAATATCTGGGGAATTGGGTACACAAGCTGTGAAAGTCTAGCCGTTAGAAAATTAAGATTTTTTTTATTGTGTTTTGTACGTTTAGTTTAGATGGTATAAATCTATCATGAAGCTAATTATATTGATTTTTGTGTATCGAATACATGATAATGAAATAACATATAACATAGATACATCCCTAGATGACATTAATAAGTAATGCAGCGAATACGTATACTGATATTCGTCGAATATCAGTCATTAAACGAATATTCGTACTCGCCGAAAGAATTCCAATTACATGTTGAGAATGTCGACATGAAACGAGATTCTTTTGGGGAGGAAGAACTGCATCTAGCCGTACGAACGGATTCACAATGGCTGCATTGCGAACAAATACACATGCAAGTAGTGCGCTGAAATTATACGTCAACCGGGAATTGAAATACCGACATTCGCATTGTTGACCAACACACTACCCAGTAGACTACACCCTAACTCTCACTTGCCATTCTGAAAAGCTGATTTCCATTTCTGGTAGTACACACTAAGAAAAAAATCGTCAAAGAACCGTTCCCCCTGTGGGATGAGGGAAGTAAAATACAGACATCCACAGCCAGTCCTACTAGCCCTGAATATGGCAAAAGGACATTCGCTGGATTATGGGTTTATCAACCGTGATCTCAAAATCTAACTGATGCAAGAAACGGATGCAGCGCCTCGGATACGGACGGATTTTACGGTAACGAGTATTGCCATTCAAAAATGGACTTTGATTGGCTTCTGGAACGTTCGAACATTGAATGACGATAGACGATGGCGTCGCTCGATCCATACAATGGCAATCAGTGATCGACCGTAAATGGAACATCATAACATCCAAATCCTGGGCTTCAGAGAGATTAGGTGGACAGGGTCAGGAGAAGAACGAACCCCGAGCAGAAACAACATTCTTTATATTGGTCTTGAGTGAGAAACAAAAAATGGCAAAGCGGTCGTCCTTACACCAAGAGTGAGAAACAGTCTCATCAGCTGGGAACCAACGTCCGATAGGATTATCGTTGTTAGGCTCAGGACAAGTGAATTATAGATCTCAAGGAAGACGTCGGGGTAGTCAACCTTCGGGCCCACGGAAGCGAGCAGTTCAGCAGAAGGCCAGAAAGTTCAAATTTTGTGCACGTCCCACCCCTTCTACCCGCTCGCAAGCAAAATGATTCAATTTCAGAATTAAGCAATAAATTGATTTTCTCAAAAAGTATCAAAGCTATAGAACTGAAATTTAGAATATTACTTTCATGATGGCATCAATCCAAAGCATAAAATTATTTGAATCGCCAAGTCCTTCGAGGGTAGCCGACCTTCGGGCACCTCGAAGCGAGCAGTTGAGCAGAAGACCAGAAAGTTCAAATTTTGTGCACGTCCCACCCCTTCTATCCGCTCGCAAGCAAAATGATTCAATTTCGGAATCAAGCAATAACTTGATTTTCTCAAAAAGTATCAAAGCTATAGATCTGAAATTTAGAATATTACTTTCATGATGGCGTCAATCCAAAGCACAAAAATTATTTGAAACGCCAAGTCCTTCCTTCCACCTTCACTACAAACTGCACTAAATATTTATTTAGAATTACTAGTAAGATCGAAATAAATTAAATGAGTAGCTTCTCTTCTCCTACCCCTTCACATACAAAGTGACACATTTTCAGAACTTTATATAAAATCGATTTTCTTGAAAAGTATGAATGATTTTGGTTTGAAATTTGGGTGATATCAATTGCATAATCTTCATAGTTATTACTAAAAAAAACACTAGAAACCTCCCGCTCCTTCTACCACCTTCCATACAAACTGCACAATTTCACTGAATTTAATGCACTAATTTTCTCAAAAAATCTTAAAGTTTGTATAAAACATTTTGATGGCAATTTTATCATGATGTAAAAAAATTAATTCAACGCCGTCACCCCTTCTACCAATCGTCATTCAAAATTTTTAAAAATCAACAAATCTCTCTTTCATCTAGAGTATGGCATCATTCGGCTTTACGCAATCGTAGTCCTGTTAAGTTTTTTTTTTTGTTCATGTCACTAATTTGTGGTTCAGTACAATACAATGAATGAAATAGTCTGCACTCAACACAGCTGTTCGGTGCAATGCGGTCAATTTGAACTTTTCATTTGTAACACTTATCTGGTATAGATGGATACATTGGAAATGTGAATCAGGTTTAGGTTGTGTGGTATTTTTTCCTCACTTAAGCCTTTTTTTATCCCCCCGTTTCTTCCCCATATTTTTGAGCAATTTAAGTGCGCCGCATTTTATTTCATTATGTGTGATATTTTTATTAGAAACTCCTCTAAATGCAAGCTCAATTCAGAATAAATTCGGTATGTATGCTAAATGTACTTTTAGCATTCATACCAAAAGTTTTCGGAATGAAAACAGTCGATTTTTCGTCGTTCGACAATACAAGCATTCAGAATCCATTCAGAATACATTCGGTATGCATACTCGAAGTACAATCAGCATGCAAAGCGAATACATTTTGATTATGGTCGTATAACAAACGATAAAAAATGCAAGTGGATACATTCTAGATGCATCCAATGGATGCATTATGGTTCTCAAAGAATGGACCCAGAATGTGCGAGCATTGAGTTTTAGATTGTGTGCTTTTTTTTCTCAAGCCTTAAGACTGCAGTTCATCAGTTGAATTTTTCCTTTGCTTTCAGGTAGGTGGTTAATGAGTAAACCATTTACTATTTTATTATGTGATCATATTTAATTCGTTAGGTTACAATAAATGAAGTAGAACCGAGTCAAATTGTCTTTTAATACGTCTTCTTTAGAAATCATTCTAAATACAGTTTCCATTCAGAATACAATCGGTATGCATGCTAAATGCACTTTCCGCATTCATACTGAAAGCTTTCTGAATTTTTTTTTTTTTTATTTAATGCATTATATTGTTTTGACAAATTCCAAGTTAAATGAATTCATGCACTACTCCCCTTTTTAAGGATTATTCTTGTGATAGGGGTGAGGAGTCGATAACTAGTATATAATTTTTGCAATATATTAAGCTTAGGAAAGTTACAAAGAAATGTTAAAAACGTTTCAAATATAATATAGAAGTATACATTATGATTTGTGATGTATAATATGTAAATTAAGAATGATATACAGTAATAGATATTAATTAATTTTCAGTTTGCAATATAAATTAAATTTTAATTAGGCCGTTGTATATGAATAGTAAGGTACTTAAATTTAAGAATTAATACATAAGTTTAAGTTACATTATTAAGATTATAATTATTTTTACAAATTATTTAGTAGGAATTTAAATCTAATTCAAGCAAATTTTTCAATCTAAGACTATAGTAATAACTTTTTTAAAATTGATTGTTAAATGGAAAATGAAAAATGAAATAATATCAACTAACCAATATCTTTATGATAATACATTTTTATATTAGTTTTGAAGGTTTCAATATTAGTGCTTTTTTTTATTATTGAAGGTAAGGCATTATAAAATTTGACCCCAGAGTGTGAATAATGGTTTTGGCCAACTTTTGTTTTTCGTTTCGGTAGCAATATATATTCATGAGTGCCAGCCCTAGTGAAGTTTAAGTTAACCAGATGAATAAGTTTTTTGATTTCTTTGTGTATTTGAATACTTGATATTAGTTTGAATATTTGTTCGATTGAAAGTACTTGTAAGTCCGAATATAACTTATCAGAAGGATAAAGTCTACTTTTTCTCAATAAAATTTTTATTAATAATTTTTGGACGATATTAAGTGGTGAAAGAAAACTAGAGTTGCTGCTACCCCAAGCAATGATTCCATATTGTAGCAGTGAGTGAATCATGGAGAAGTAAAATATCCTGATAGTTTTTATTTGCAGAAAAGATCTAACTTCGAGGCAAATTGGAATAAGTTTTCGTAGACGGGATATAAGATTGGAGATATGGATTTCCCATTTAAAGTGTTCATCGAATGTAATACCTAGATATTTGGTGGACGGGACTCTTTTTAGTGGGGGGCACTAGCAATTTGTACCACACTGATTTGTGTGAATCCTGATGTCTATATTAATTGGGTCTCCATGTTGAGTCAGTTTAAATACGATATAATTTGTTTTTGAAATATTTAAAGTAAGGGAGTTATGATCTAACCATTCTTTAATATTCAATAAGCTATAATTAGCCTTTATATTGACTCCTTTCCAAGAGCTGTCTTCTATAAAAAGTACTGTGTCATCTGCGAACGAAATCAGTTCTACTTCAATTGATATCGAATAGATATCATTAACATAAAGGGTTTCCCAATAAGGACTTGACAACTTTTTTTCAAAATAAAATGCAAACCATTTGAGACGTTGTTCCTTCGTGTACTTTACCATGATAAAAATGTTAAGTTTACTGAATAAATTGACAGTGACAGTTCGATGATTAGTGAAAGGGTGCGTTCACAAATTGAATTCAAAGTTGTCAAGTCCCTATTGGAACCGTTGTATTCCCCTAATAAAGGGTTTTCCAATAAGGACTTGACAACTTTTTTTCAAAATAAAATGCAAACCATTTGAGACGTTGTTCCTTCGTGTACTTTACCATGATAAAAATGTTAAGTTTACTGAATAAATTGACAGTGACAGTTCGATGATTAGTGAAAGGGTGCGTTCACAAATTGAATTCAAAGTTGTCAAGTTCTTATTGGAAAACCCGATATAATATGAATAGTAGAGGACCTAGCACTGTCCCTTGTGGTACTCCGTATTCAAACGACAGATAATTACTGTGTTTTTTCAAAATTTTAACTCGTTGTTTTCGTTCATATAGGTAACTAGTGATCCAATTAATCAAATTTTGGTTTATATTCAATCTATGTAGTTTCTGTACAATTTTTCTGTGTGGAATAGAATCGAAGGCTTTTGTTAAATCAAGAAATATTGCGCAGGGCTTATTACCGATATCAAGAGATGACGTAATTTTTGTGCTTAGCAGGGCTATGGCGTCATGAGTACTGTGACCGGTTCTGAAACCATATTGGTTGTGAGAAAGAATTTTTAGATTTTCAATATTCTGATCTAATCTGTTTTTGGCAGCCTTTTCAATAATTTTGGCAATATTGGAAATTAATGAAATTGGTCTATAGTATAGTTTTTTTATTTCCAGCTTTGTAAATAGGAGTTACTACTGAAGTTTTATAGATTTGAGGGAATTGACAAGACTTAAAACTCAAATTAGTGAGGTGAGCTAGTGGTTTAGAAATAAATATACATATTAATGTGTTTAAGGCATTCGACAGAGATTTCGTCAAAACCCGGGCATGTTCCGCCCGAAATGTTCTTAATTAACAAAATTATTTCATCGTCAGTAACCATAGCAATTGGGCTAATATTTGTATGATAATGTTCGTAATTCTGATTATTCATTGCTCCTTTTTTAATATTATCGGCCATTGTCTTCCCAATGTTGGTGAAATAATTATTGAAGGCAGTTGCAATTGTTTCAGTATTATTACCCACTTCTAATTCTTTGCCATTGTGTGCTATGATATTGATAGGAAGAATTTGTCTTTTTTTCCCAATTGCCGAGTTAATTGCTTTCCATATTTTTTTCCCGTCATTGCCTGCATTTGTTATCATTGAATGGAAACAGTCGATTAATCATCGTTCGAAAATACAAGCATTCAGAGTCCATTCGGAGTGCATTCCGAATGCAAGCTCGGAATATATTCAGCATGCATTCCGAATGCATTCTCAATGAAAGTCGAATGCTCGTATATAGAACGATGGCAAATTGCTCCATATTTTTTTTTCTTTTGATCGTGCAGCGTTTGTCGGATATTCTGTTCCATAAACCTCCATGTCTGCACTCTTTATTAAAATAAAAACTTCAGAGCTTTTTCAATAAACACTGCCTTTTTTTAAATTATAAAATAGGTGGTCTTAATGGGACACCCCTTATAATTGAGTCAATTCTTTCCAATTGAAAATCGAATTACGATTGGAAAAAATAATAATGAAAAAAACTTATAATGAAAAGGGAAAATAATGAAGCTTGAAATTTCGCAAACCATTTAATTTTATTTTGCATTAGATAATCATAAGATTGAAATGAACTTTGTCTCACATTATGATTGTTTCACTGAAGACTTAAATTTTTTGACTTTTTGGTTTTTAAAATTATTATCATTCGATCTTGTTTTGCATTTAAAGATAACGACGATGCATAGCATAGCCAAACCATTTTCGTAAGTTATTTATATGTTCTAAAATTTTGTCATTAACTGCAAAGCGCGAACACATAGAAGATTTAATGATGGGAAGGTGTGGGAAATCGAGTAAAGCCGATCATTATTTTCTACTACTGCCAAATATTTGTAGATGTTATGGGGGACTGACTGATAGAAGGCAAACATAAACCATATGCTGAGTACCTTCAGAATTGGAACTAACATATTACACCTATTACATATTAGCTGCGAATGGAACGCGGCCACTACCTCAAGGCGGAAATTATTCCTATTTAACTGCTTTTCAATTATTTCCGATAATGTCTTGATTAATTTGGCTAAAATCCATCTAACTACAAAATATTATCACAATAAATAATGCACAATAAGATCCATTTATACGATCAAATCAATACAGTAACGTATTCATTTAAGTTCAGAGAGCAACCATCACTAATTTTCTTTTCTTCATTTAAAAATTGCTCATTCGTTTGATTAAAATGCTCTTCATTGCAATTTGTTAATCAAAAATCTCAATGAAACGATCGACTTTGTGATCATGATTGGCATGAAATGATATTGAAAATAAAATACTGTGAATCAACTTTAATATCATCAGCATTTATATGTACCAATTATACATTTTCGTCTTGTCAGTTGATTGAAGCCAATAAACAAAACTTTCAATATTAAATTTCCATTATGGCTATGAAAATTTTAACTATAAAATTGATTGGTTATATCAGTTCATATAAATAATCAAAAATATCGCTTTTCTAATTTGAATTAAATTTTCATTAGATTCATAATTTTCCCTCATATACCCACATACTCGCTAAGTTCGTTTTCTATAACATTTCAGTTTGAAACATGTGCCTCATACTCCTTAGTGTAGCGTGTGACTCCTTGTAATATATCAGCCGGTTCACTTTTAGTACGGGTATAGCTACTTAAGTATTTGATATGCATATAATGTTCACAATATAACATACGAGTACATACGAAAAATCCAGCTTTTAACAACAAATTCATAATTGTATAAACATAAACGGACATAAAAATCCCTATAACAAGAAGTAAAGGTGCATTGGAATAGTTGCAGCTCTGACTATCGCTACGTTAGCTACTTCGTGTCGAACTATGCGGCATACAACTAAATGCAATTAATTGGAATAAATTTTTATTAAATTACACACTAGCCATTATAGAAACCAGTCCTGGGTGTAGATATGCTGGAAAGTCTTTTAATAAATTCGGTGAAAGGATGTATGCTATAAATCATTACAAAATTTATAACAAAATTATTTATCTCTATTTAGTATACGAATGCAATCCCATTATGGACTAGATTCGATCAAGTAGCGAAAGTGAATTTGATGATTTAACTTTCCATCGTTTTACTTGTTTTCGCTATAGTAAAAGTGGAAATCATTTTTCCGTATAATGTGGGTTATTCATTCTTACGCGAATTTTATATATATATATTTTTTTTCATTTTACAAATTGCATAATTAGAGTGATTTAGCGAATCGTGAATTTACGGCCAAATATTACGGTGTTTTGGTAAATTCAAGTTTTTATGGAGAACGAATATTTAATACGAACTTTCCAATATGCTTATAATAATAAATTTAATTATGTTTGTTCGAAAAAATCTCTTATATAGGGTGTATCAATAAGATGTGTAGGATTTGTTTCCATAACCAAATCAGAGAGCTTACGGCGCTTCTGGTGGCCCGCCGGCTGCAGTTCTTGTACCAATTTGACCTTGTACGCATTTAGAGCCAAATCTTTCGTAAACATTCTCTGCAGTATGGACGTGGAGAGTTCGAGTTCTTGAGCACGGTGACGCCTTTCGTGGTGTGTGTTTCGGCCGTTTTCATTTTCCAACCCTACACCTCTAGCTCGAACACCCTATAGAAATAAATTCAGTGAAACCGGAAAAAATAAGCTATAATGTAATAACACATTCATTTGGGGTCAGCCAACCACTATATGAAAATTAAAATTAAATAAGTTAAATGAATTACCATCGATTTAAAGTCTAATTCATTCTCAAGGAACAATTCAATTAGTCAAAGTTCGAATTTTAACAAATAAATGAATTCAATTCCACGAATCAGAACTACGGCATGAAAATTTCTATCTTGAAAATAATTTTAAAAGTTTACTAATTACTATAAGGTTTCAAGTTACTCGTTAAAAGCATAAAATTTCGCTCTGAAAGTAATACAATGCTCTGAAAATTTGATGAATTTTAATTATATCGATCGATTTGGAGCATGGAAATTATTTTAATAAAAAGAACAAGGTCTCATTCTTCTTGAGGAAGAATTTGGAGAAATGCCGTTTAATAGGTTTTCACACTGTTTCAAACCATCCTAAGGATCGAATAGCATCCAAGCCCTTGAAATTTCCGTTTTATCGGCTTCATAGGAATTTTACGAAATCAAAGTCTGACGTTCATAGTTTTCGGATATTATTGGCGGTACCTTTTTAATAATTTTTAGTATCGCGAATCTTTGTAAAAACCAAATCTATATCCCAAAGTACCCAACTAACTAATTATAATACATTAATCAATTATCCTGCACTAACTAATTGATCTTTATTATCCAACTATCCTTTCAATCAAGCCTATCTTTCTAAATATCAATGAATTTGTAAGTTTCTTGATCAATTTGATATTGTCACGAATCAGTACAGTGAAAAATCTGGAAATTCCTGTGATAAAAAAGTATCGAGAATTTGTAATTTAAATTGCTCTGGGAAATGATATTTCAAATTTTTTTATTTTGGTGAGCAGATAAGACCGTCCTTAATTATTATCCCAAAAATTAGCGCGTGCTGTTAATCAGTTTGTTTACAGCAGCTGGTTGAATCGGTTCAGCTCAGTAGTCCACAGCATTTTTGTTTTATGTCCTCGATCGACTGAAAACGGGTTCCTTGGAGTGGAACCGGGATAGGAAAAAGTCACACGGGGCTAAATCTAGTGAATACGGTGGTTGATTGATAGAATTTGTTGCTTTTTTGGCTTTAAATTCGGTTGCAATTGAGACTCAATGCGATGGCGCATTTTCATCGTGAAGAATCCATGAATTCTCCTTTCACAATTCCGGCCGTTTTTATCCCAAGTAATACAGCTGTCGAGCAAGGACACGTTTCATGTCCAAAGTATCCACCAGAATCGAACAAACCGACTCGCGAGAGATGTCGAGCTCTCCTACTGTCTTTCTAACACTGGCATGATGATTTTCAAGCGCTTTTTGAATGTTTTCGTCAGTTGCAGAGGTCGAAATTCATCGAGAACGAGGCATGTCTTCAACGATCTCTCGGTCGTCCTTTAAGGCATTGTACCACTCGTAGGCTTGTGTTTTCAATATTACTGAATCACAGTAAGCCTTTTCCAACATTCGCTACGATTCCGCACACGAAATTTGATTGGAAACACAAAATTTGAGGCAAATTCTTTGTTTCATATTTTTATCCATCTAAAAAATCGCCGTGGACTGAGGTGTACCGATTCAACCAGCTGCTGGAAACAAACTAATTAACAGACCGTGCTAATTTTTGGGATAATAATTAAGGACAGTCTTACCTGATTAACAAAATCATAAATTTTCAAATATCATTTCCCGGAGTAATTTTAATTACAAAGTTTCGATACTTTATTGTCACAATGTACATAGATTTTCGCATAGACGATTTGGCTAAGCAATTTTTGTAATGTGTCTTGGTTCTTCTTCAGGACGCTCTTGAATGAAATACGTTAGAGCATTGATATTATACTTGATCATAATTTTCAAATTGTTCATAATATCTTTAAAAGTACGAAAAAAAAGATAATTATTGTAAATCGCTCGGGTCGCTCTACAGACGATCTCCTCATCTATCTTACCGAGCGTTGGAATTCCTGCATCCACAAATTTGGCGAAGGTCAAGTTCTTGCTCTTGACATCGCCAAAGCGTTTGACAGAGTTTGGCACAAATGCCTCCTAGCCAAGCTAAAGGCCTTGGTTTTAACACTTTATTTCTTTAATGGGTTGAGAGTTTCCTCTCCGAGCGCTCTATTCGAGTCGTACTAGACGGAGTAACTTCTGCACCCTTTCCTATTGACTCCGGCGTCCCTCAGGGCTCAGTTTTATCTCCCACTCTCTTTTTAGTCTTCATAAATGACCTTCTGTCGTATACTCTCAATCCTATTCACTGTTTCGCAGATGACAGCACTTTAGATAACACCTACCAATTCGACTCTCCCGCGGACGCTCGTCCGATATCGGTGGCCTCTTGTCGTAATGAGTCGATACAGTCATTGAACTCTGACCTCAGTTTAATCCTGGAATGGGGCAGAAACCACAGAGTAGAGTTTAATGCCTTAAAAACGCAGTCCTGTCATCTATCTCTTAAACATAACGTTCCGACGTCGGTCACTAATATGTTCCTGAATGGCGTACAGATTCCACCTTCTGCAGATTTTACATTACTAGGTGTAAAACTTAACAATCGCCTAGATTGGAGCCAACACATTTACGAAGTCGCTCTTGATGCTTCGAAACGCCTAGGTATTCTGCGGAAGTGTAAGAAATACTTCTCTGCCACCGAACTAGCTACCATCTATAAGGCTTATATCCGACCACGTCTGGAGTACAACTCGCATGTTTGGGCTGGGGCCCCAAAATCACATCTGGCCCTTCTTGACCGTATCCAGAAATATGCATTCCGATTAATTGGAGATGAAGCTATATCGGCCTCAATTGACTCCCTCGAGCATCGTCGAAATATCGGTGCACTCTACATTTACTATAGATACTTCCATGGTAAATGCAGCAAGGAACTAAAAGCCACCTACATTCAATGCCCCCCGAAATGCTCGCCAAGCTGCACGCTCACAAGAGTACACCGTGAAGCCCTTGCCGTGGAGAACAGTGAAGTTTAGGCAGTCCTTCATCCCTCGGACGACAGTGTTGTGGAACTCATTACCAGGCAATCTCTTTCCGACAGGATACAACCTCCAGCAATTTAAGAACAACGTTCACCGCCAGTTCAAAATCTCCCCTCCTGTGTTTCCCTACTAATTTTCCTCTATCCACTTGTTTCCCCGTACCCGTGTCGACTTAACTGTGCATCGCGCATTAAAGGGTGACCCCCTAAGTTATTTTCGACGACCGTAAAAAAAAATCCTTTTTCATGAATCGTCAGTACGGAGTCCCAATTGTCGTTATTTATCCAATTACAATGAAACGCACCCGCATAATTATGTCGCGCTTCGTTGATATTACTAATTGCAAACTTGAATAATTCGCTGTAATTTTTTTTCCTCGCTTCCATATTGTGTTGTACATTTAGCAGAAAAGTCCTGCTTGCAACAATTACTTTTAATTAATTTTGTCACGCACACAGGATATAATACAGCTCCGACCCATAGTCTGGTTAAATACTACATTGAAAGCTTTGAACGACATTAACGTCATTAAATCCCATAAATTCAGCACCCCTATTTGTTCCTAGATCATTGCAAAAAAAATGTATTCGAAAAAGAAACAGGATGAAAATCCAGCCTAAATTCTTACGTTGGCAGAATGAGGCAATGAAGCAGGAAATGCTTAGGTCAAGGAACATGATAAACACCTTAAATGCGGTTTCCAGCAGTTTTTTTTTCCTGCGTAAGGTTTATTGCCATTATAGTTTCGTGATGCATGAACAAAAAGTCAATATGGAAAATTGGATATTGTTTTTCTGTTTCTAGGATTTAGTTAGTTTTGTAGCAATGATTTTAATCAGATCTAATTATGGGCAATCAATGATTTCAAAGAATATTTAATATTGTATTGAAATTTTGGCTTTCCTGACAGCATTGTGCGTTAATCTTAGTTTTAGGGACGAAAAAAAGTCAGATATATTTTTCATTAAAGAGCCATTAAAGTAAGCAGATTTTATATCCCACATAATGCATTACTAACTACACTCTCAAAAATTGCTTATTATTGCTATATGTACGCGGACGAAGTCGCGGGGGTTTGCTAGTATTTAAAATAAAAATTTCATCACAGGGTTGATATAAGGCAGGTTTTAGGCACCTTGTCGACAATTGTAGACCGATTTCAATTCTTTCGACTATACCTAAATTATTCAAAGTGATTATGAAGGATGGGATACGAGTATATTTCTCATTAAAGGAATCTATTTGCTATTCTCAACATGGCTTCGTTCAGGATCGATTTACAACTTCTCAATTAACTATTTTAACCAAATTTCGCATTGAATCTATCGAAAATGGTTTTCAAGTTGACTTTATCTATACAGATAGAAAAAAAACGTTTGGCAGGGTCTATTATGGACACCTTGGTTCAATTCGAACCATGTTAGGGTTCTTTGAAATTAGTGGTTAAAGCTCAGGCCCATTTGTCTTGGCCTCGGAGGTTCCACAGGGCATTCATCTGGGTTCTTTATTGTACATTCACGCTATAAATGACATTGCTTTCATCTTTGACTTCTGCTCTTGCTTATTGCATGATGATGATGTTAAGTTCGACGACTGTTGTAATATCGAGGATGATCTGAATAATTTTGTGAATTTGTGTAACTCTCAAACTTACTACGGGAAATTGCTTGATTTTCTCTGCCTACTCCAGAATTAAAGTTAATAGTCTGGAGAGAGCGGATGAAGTCAAAGATCGTAGGCTATTAATTAACTCGAAACATCACTATTGTACCACAAATCAATTATACAGTCGTTAAATCTAATTAAATGGTTAGATTCATAAACAGAGTTTTAAAAACCTTTATACTTTGAAGACACTTTTCATATTTCTGGTTCGAGCACTTTTGGAGCATTGCTGTGTTAAATGAAATGCGGTGTATCCGGTGCACATAAATTGAATTACGTGCATTCAGAAAAACTTTACGAGATTTGTTCTTCGTAAGTTACATTGAGATTCTAATATTGCATCTTATGACATTAGACTTCCATTAATTGATTTGTATTCATTAGCTGACACGAAGAAAATGTGTTTTCATTATATTCTAGATGAAATCAGAGAGTATTACATATAAGTAGTAACATTTTTAACGCTAAGAAATAAGGCTCGGAGGAAAAATATAATGACTCGAAAGCTAATATTATCACTCAAAACTCGATGTCCGTCTGTCCGTACGCTCTCTAGCTTGAGAGCGCGTTGACCTAGAAAGTTTAAATTTTGTACACGTCGTTTTTGTCGAAAGCGTAAGGCCAAGTTCGTGAACGGGACGAATCGCTCCACCTCATCCATTGAAAAATTTACAATAGTCTAATTTTTTTGGAAACTATAAGAGGTATTTGAAATATAATATTTTTATCATAAATATGATCTATGACATACAAAATATTTGAATCCACCACCTTCCATACAAACCACACTTTTTTATGAAACAATATAAACAAATTTTTATCGAGCTCAAATTTTGCATTAAGTATTCATTCAAATCCCTCTCGACGTATAATTCCAACACACTGCTTGCGTGGGTACATCTGTAGTGCCTACTTTACTATCACTACTTTACTTTTTATAAATTAAGTAAATCGTAGAAACTTACTTTAATAGCGCTACTTTACTTTTGATAAATGAATAGATCGCACAAAATATAAAAATAATCATATTAGTTTTTTATGAAAAAATTGTAAAAAACAAGTTAGTTGAAAAATAATTTCATTGCTAGATAGTCGAAAAAGTAAAGCGTTGCTAAAAAGATTAATAAATAGCAGTCTTAGAAAATTAATTAAAAAAAAGATAAACAATTATGAATAGTGAAATGTTGTTGAAAAATATATATTACTAATGTGTTGTTAAAATAATAAATAATGTGATAAATAATATAATCAATAATTATAATAATAAATAATGTTATTGATATAAATATTAATAAATATTTTATGTAATATATAATTTAGTGAATTAAGAGTTCGTCATATTGTATAAAAGATATTATAAACGCATTCATTAAACCAGCACACTAAAAATGGTGACCCCAACAACCAATTATAAATATTGGTGAACATGCAAACCAGACAAACAATTCACCATAAATATTGGTGATCCCGATATTTCAGCGAATTTAATCTCCAACGAACGATTTTTTTTTTTGGTTTAACAGCAAGCACAACATCAGCAGCAACGACAACAACATCAACGGTAACAGCGAAAATAGAAACATCAGCATTAATAACAACAGCAAGCACAACAATAGCAACAACAGGAAAATTGTAAATAGAAAATTAAAACAACATAACATCAATTCTCATCCAACTTTGAAAACTACCAGCGGCATAAGAAATTTCTCAAACTATTTTTTGAAGAAAGAAAATACAAAAATTGAGTAAATTTTAATCCATTATTTAAATATTAATCTTTATTATTTAAATTTTAGTATTTATTTTTCATTTTGTAAATTTTAAATTTTGTGCGATTTATTAATTTTAATATTAGTTGCGTCATGTCGTATGAAACTTTACCTCCTTCATCTCGGGATGAATCGTTGATAGCTAATCCTTTTTTGGGGTTAGGCGATTCAAATAATATTGCGACCGTCGCAATTCAAAAGGTCTGTTTGTGGAGACGAAATCCGACTGCTTGGTTTCAAGCTCTCGAGGTACAATTCCGGTCAGTTAACATTTCGTCAGAAGCAACGAAATTTAGCTATGCATTGAGTATGTTGACTCAGGAAGAATGTGATAAGGTGTTGGACATTATTGAGAATTTATCCTCTACCACACCTTATTCGGATTTGAAATTGGCTGTTATTTCTAGATTTGGTGAATCGGAAGATCACAAACTTCAGAAATTAATTAACGGTCTTGATCTTGGAGACGATAAACCATCTCATCTTTTAAGTAAGATGAAGGCGTTAGCTGGGTCTTCTGTTGGAGAACCTCTTTTAAAGAAGCTTTGGCTTCAAAAATTACCACCTAATGCACAATCGATTTTAGCAGTAGCGAATGTTTCACTCGACGAATTAAGCATTCTTGCAGATCGAGTTATTGAAACTAATCCTAATTTCAATTGGGACGTTTCAAATATCTCGCAACTAAAAGTTAATGAAATTAGAACTGATCGATTTAGTTTTGAAAGTTCAATCATTCATCAGATGTCCCTGTTAACGAAACAGATTGAATTATTGACTCTGAAACAAAACCAATTTTATAGAAGGAATCGATCACGTTCTAGAAGTAATTCACGTTCTTTTAGTAACTATCGCGATAATTCAATACCAAATTCGAATTTCTGTTACTATCATAAAAAATTTGGAACTAATGCAACTAAATGTCGCAAACCTTGTTCGTTCAACAATCCAAAAAACTGAAAAAGTTGTCTGAAGTGGCGATGTTCGACAACAAACCATCATCATCAAGTCGCCTATTCATTTTAGACAATTTATCCAAGTTTAGTTTTTTAATTGATACTGGAGCTGACATCTCTGTTCTTCCGGTTAATCCAAAGGAAAACAGGGTTTGTGATAAATCTATCGTACTCACAGCCGCCAATTCTTCTAACATCAAAACTTTCGGATTTAAATTTTTAGATATCTCTCTCCAATTAAGAAGAGTATTTAATTGGAAATTTATTATAGCCGATGTTGAAAAACCCATTCTTGGTGCAGATTTTCTTAAACATTTCGGTTTAATCGTGGATATCCGACGTAAATGTATTATCGATCCACTATCACAAATTAGTTCAGTAACTGGTTCCTTGGTTAATGGACCATCTTCAAATCTCGCTGTTTTGTCAACTACACCTTTAAATCCAAAAGTTGAGTTGTTATTATCTAAATTCGAAGGATTACGACGCACCTTAAATTATAGTTTCATAGAGTCAAGCACAGTGCGACACTTTATCGTTACTAAAGGTCGTCCAATCTTTGCCAGACCTCGTCGTCTAGATCCGGTAAAGCTTAGAGCAGCTAAGGCCGAATTCAATCTAATGATTGAACGTGGTATCTGTAGACCCTCCGACAGTCCATGGGCATCACCGCTTCACATGGTGAAGAAGAAGGATGGTAGTTGGAGGCCTTGTGGTGATTATAGATCTTTAAACGCTATCACTACTCCTGACACTTATCCTATTCCTCATATTCAGGACTTCTGTCAACAGTTGGAAGGATGTACATTTTTTTCAACTGTTGACTTAGAGAGAGCTTATCATCAAATTTCCATTAATGAGGATGATATTCCGAAAACAGCCATTACGACACCTTTCGGACTTTACGAGTTTGTGCGGATGACTTTTGGTCTTCGCAATGCAGCACAAACTTTTCAAAGATTCATTTTCTCAATTTTAAATGATTTTGATTTTTGTTTTGTCTATATCGATGACATTTTGGTAGCTTCTAAATCAGAAAGTGATCATTTCAATCATTTAGAGAAATTGTTTGAACGACTTAACTCTCATAATTTGGTAATTAACCAAACTAAATGCTCGTTCTTTAAATCTTCGGTCGATTTCCTCGGTCATTCGATTGACAAAAATGGAATCAAACCAATCGCTTCACGAGTCGAAGCTATATTAGCTTATACACGTCCATCTACAGTAAAAGATATGCGACGATTTTTAGGAATGATTAATTTTTATCGCCGAAGCACAGTCAATTCTTGACAGCTTCACTATTGGTAGCAAGAAAAAGAATGATAAAACAGAATTGGTTTGGTCGGTTACATCAATTGAAGCGTTTGAGCGTTGCAAAAAGCAACTCGCTCAAGCTACAACTTTAGCTTTTCCCTCCACTTCTTCATCTCTTTCATTAGCAGTGGACGCTTCAGATACAGCTTTAGGAGCCGTTCTTCAACAACGATATGGAAATGACTGGCAACCACTAGCCTTTTTCTCGAAGAAACTTTCTTCACCTCAAAAGAATTATAGTGCATATGATCGAGAGCTTCTAGCGGCTTATATTGCCATTAAACATTTTAAATTTATGCTTGAAGGCAGAGATTTTATTTTGTTTACGGATCATAAGCCGTTAATTTTCGCTCTTAAACAAAACCCTGAAAAAGCTTCGCCACGTCAGCTCAGACATTTGGATTTCATCAGTCAATTTACATCAGATATTCGTCATGTTTCTGGTCAAAACAATGTTGTCGCTGATGCTTTATCGAGAATTGAAGCATTACACCTTCCGACAACTATTGACTACTGCGAAATTGCTGATACTCAACTAATTGATTCTGAATTAAATAAAGCTAAAAATTTACCCAGTTTAAAAATCATTCCGGTTATTATTGAAGGTACCATCAATCCTCTTTGGTGTGACAATTCCTTGCATAAACTTAGACCTTACATTCCTTTAAATTTACGAACTCGCGTTTTTCGTACTGTTCACGATTTATCGCATCCAGGAATTAAGGCTACCGTTAAACTTATGCGACAAAGATTCATTTGGCCCTCAATCAATAAAGATTGTCGTAAATGGACTAAGGAATGTTTTGCATGTCAAAAAGCAAAAATCTCTCGACACGTCACAAGTCCTTTAGGAGATTTCAAACCAGTTTCAAGCAAATTTGAAACAATTCATATTGATCTGGTTGGTCCTTTGCCAACTTCGAACGGTTTCAGATACTGCCTTACAGTTTTGGATCGTTTCACCAGATGGCCCGAAGCTTATCCCCTTACAGATATTCGCGCAGAAACTGTTGCATCTACTTTATTCAAAGAATATATTCCACGTTACGGAACGCCAGTTTCTATTATTACGGATCAAGGTCCTCAATTCGAATCTCGATTATTTCACGAATTAGGAAAATTGATAGGATTTAAACGCTGCAGAACTACTGCATACAATCCTAAAGCAAACGGCATGTTAGAAAGATGGCACAGAGTTTTTAAAGAAACTTTGAAATGCAAAACAAACGAAAGTTGGTCAGATGCACTTCCTTTTACACTTCTCGGTTTACGAACAGTAATTCGAGATGATGCCAACGCGACCCCCGCCGAATTACTTTACGGTCAGAATATTAGACTTCCTTACGATTTTGTTCAACACAAGAACAAATCGAATACAATGTCTGGAAGTGATTTTGTTGAAATTCTTCGTGATCGGATCAACAAATCAAGCCCCCGCCCTCCATCAAGACATAGTTTGGAAACTCCTTTTGTTTTTGAAGATCTCAAAACATGTACCCATGTTTTTCTGAGAACAGACAAGGTTCGCACCTCTCTTCAAACTCCATATGAAGGCCCTTTTGAAGTCATTCAGAGAAACAACAAGTTTTTCGTCATTAAGATCAAAGACAAACCGACTTCAGTATCAATTGATCGTCTTAAGCCTTGCTTCATTAGTTCTTCCGAAGCAACAAACTCGTCAAGAGTTAAAAAGAAAGTTTCCTTTGTCAATTAAATACAAAATGCGTACCACAGACATTCCTTTCCTTTTTTGTTTATTCTTTAATGTATATAATATCGAAAAGATCAAAGATCTTCTCTAGGAAGGGGGTATGTAGTGCCTACTTTACTATCACTACTTTACTTTTTATAAATTAAGTAAATCGTAGAAACTTACTTTAATAGCGCTACTTTACTTTTGATAAATGAATAGATCGCACAAAATATAAAAATAATCATATTAGTTTTTTATGAAAAAATTGTAAAAAACAAGTTAGTTGAAAAATAATTTCATTGCTAGATAGTCGAAAAAGTAAAGCGTTGCTAAAAAGATTAATAAATAGCAGTCTTAGAAAATTAATTAAAAAAAAGATAAACAATTATGAATAGTGAAATGTTGTTGAAAAATATATATTACTAATGTGTTGTTAAAATAATAAATAATGTGATAAATAATATAATCAATAATTATAATAATAAATAATGTTATTGATATAAATATTAATAAATATTTTATGTAATATATAATTTAGTGAATTAAGAGTTCGTCATATTGTATAAAAGATATTATAAACGCATTCATTAAACCAGCACACTAAAAATGGTGACCCCAACAACCAATTATAAATATTGGTGAACATGCAAACCAGACAAACAATTCACCATAAATATTGGTGATCCCGATATTTCAGCGAATTTAATCTCCAACGAACGATTTTTTTTTTTGGTTTAACAGCAAGCACAACATCAGCAGCAACGACAACAACATCAACGGTAACAGCGAAAATAGAAACATCAGCATTAATAACAACAGCAAGCACAACAATAGCAACAACAGGAAAATTGTAAATAGAAAATTAAAACAACATAACATCAATTCTCATCCAACTTTGAAAACTACCAGCGGCATAAGAAATTTCTCAAACTATTTTTTGAAGAAAGAAAATACAAAAATTGAGTAAATTTTAATCCATTATTTAAATATTAATCTTTATTATTTAAATTTTAGTATTTATTTTTCATTTTGTAAATTTTAAATTTTGTGCGATTTATTAATTTTAATATTAGTTGCGTCATGTCGTATGAAACTTTACCTCCTTCATCTCGGGATGAATCGTTGATAGCTAATCCTTTTTTGGGGTTAGGCGATTCAAATAATATTGCGACCGTCGCAATTCAAAAGGTCTGTTTGTGGAGACGAAATCCGACTGCTTGGTTTCAAGCTCTCGAGGTACAATTCCGGTCAGTTAACATTTCGTCAGAAGCAACGAAATTTAGCTATGCATTGAGTATGTTGACTCAGGAAGAATGTGATAAGGTGTTGGACATTATTGAGAATTTATCCTCTACCACACCTTATTCGGATTTGAAATTGGCTGTTATTTCTAGATTTGGTGAATCGGAAGATCACAAACTTCAGAAATTAATTAACGGTCTTGATCTTGGAGACGATAAACCATCTCATCTTTTAAGTAAGATGAAGGCGTTAGCTGGGTCTTCTGTTGGAGAACCTCTTTTAAAGAAGCTTTGGCTTCAAAAATTACCACCTAATGCACAATCGATTTTAGCAGTAGCGAATGTTTCACTCGACGAATTAAGCATTCTTGCAGATCGAGTTATTGAAACTAATCCTAATTTCAATTGGGACGTTTCAAATATCTCGCAACTAAAAGTTAATGAAATTAGAACTGATCGATTTAGTTTTGAAAGTTCAATCATTCATCAGATGTCCCTGTTAACGAAACAGATTGAATTATTGACTCTGAAACAAAACCAATTTTATAGAAGGAATCGATCACGTTCTAGAAGTAATTCACGTTCTTTTAGTAACTATCGCGATAATTCAATACCAAATTCGAATTTCTGTTACTATCATAAAAAATTTGGAACTAATGCAACTAAATGTCGCAAACCTTGTTCGTTCAACAATCCAAAAAACTGAAAAAGTTGTCTGAAGTGGCGATGTTCGACAACAAACCATCATCATCAAGTCGCCTATTCATTTTAGACAATTTATCCAAGTTTAGTTTTTTAATTGATACTGGAGCTGACATCTCTGTTCTTCCGGTTAATCCAAAGGAAAACAGGGTTTGTGATAAATCTATCGTACTCACAGCCGCCAATTCTTCTAACATCAAAACTTTCGGATTTAAATTTTTAGATATCTCTCTCCAATTAAGAAGAGTATTTAATTGGAAATTTATTATAGCCGATGTTGAAAAACCCATTCTTGGTGCAGATTTTCTTAAACATTTCGGTTTAATCGTGGATATCCGACGTAAATGTATTATCGATCCACTATCACAAATTAGTTCAGTAACTGGTTCCTTGGTTAATGGACCATCTTCAAATCTCGCTGTTTTGTCAACTACACCTTTAAATCCAAAAGTTGAGTTGTTATTATCTAAATTCGAAGGATTACGACGCACCTTAAATTATAGTTTCATAGAGTCAAGCACAGTGCGACACTTTATCGTTACTAAAGGTCGTCCAATCTTTGCCAGACCTCGTCGTCTAGATCCGGTAAAGCTTAGAGCAGCTAAGGCCGAATTCAATCTAATGATTGAACGTGGTATCTGTAGACCCTCCGACAGTCCATGGGCATCACCGCTTCACATGGTGAAGAAGAAGGATGGTAGTTGGAGGCCTTGTGGTGATTATAGATCTTTAAACGCTATCACTACTCCTGACACTTATCCTATTCCTCATATTCAGGACTTCTGTCAACAGTTGGAAGGATGTACATTTTTTTCAACTGTTGACTTAGAGAGAGCTTATCATCAAATTTCCATTAATGAGGATGATATTCCGAAAACAGCCATTACGACACCTTTCGGACTTTACGAGTTTGTGCGGATGACTTTTGGTCTTCGCAATGCAGCACAAACTTTTCAAAGATTCATTTTCTCAATTTTAAATGATTTTGATTTTTGTTTTGTCTATATCGATGACATTTTGGTAGCTTCTAAATCAGAAAGTGATCATTTCAATCATTTAGAGAAATTGTTTGAACGACTTAACTCTCATAATTTGGTAATTAACCAAACTAAATGCTCGTTCTTTAAATCTTCGGTCGATTTCCTCGGTCATTCGATTGACAAAAATGGAATCAAACCAATCGCTTCACGAGTCGAAGCTATATTAGCTTATACACGTCCATCTACAGTAAAAGATATGCGACGATTTTTAGGAATGATTAATTTTTATCGCCGAAGCACAGTCAATTCTTGACAGCTTCACTATTGGTAGCAAGAAAAAGAATGATAAAACAGAATTGGTTTGGTCGGTTACATCAATTGAAGCGTTTGAGCGTTGCAAAAAGCAACTCGCTCAAGCTACAACTTTAGCTTTTCCCTCCACTTCTTCATCTCTTTCATTAGCAGTGGACGCTTCAGATACAGCTTTAGGAGCCGTTCTTCAACAACGATATGGAAATGACTGGCAACCACTAGCCTTTTTCTCGAAGAAACTTTCTTCACCTCAAAAGAATTATAGTGCATATGATCGAGAGCTTCTAGCGGCTTATATTGCCATTAAACATTTTAAATTTATGCTTGAAGGCAGAGATTTTATTTTGTTTACGGATCATAAGCCGTTAATTTTCGCTCTTAAACAAAACCCTGAAAAAGCTTCGCCACGTCAGCTCAGACATTTGGATTTCATCAGTCAATTTACATCAGATATTCGTCATGTTTCTGGTCAAAACAATGTTGTCGCTGATGCTTTATCGAGAATTGAAGCATTACACCTTCCGACAACTATTGACTACTGCGAAATTGCTGATACTCAACTAATTGATTCTGAATTAAATAAAGCTAAAAATTTACCCAGTTTAAAAATCATTCCGGTTATTATTGAAGGTACCATCAATCCTCTTTGGTGTGACAATTCCTTGCATAAACTTAGACCTTACATTCCTTTAAATTTACGAACTCGCGTTTTTCGTACTGTTCACGATTTATCGCATCCAGGAATTAAGGCTACCGTTAAACTTATGCGACAAAGATTCATTTGGCCCTCAATCAATAAAGATTGTCGTAAATGGACTAAGGAATGTTTTGCATGTCAAAAAGCAAAAATCTCTCGACACGTCACAAGTCCTTTAGGAGATTTCAAACCAGTTTCAAGCAAATTTGAAACAATTCATATTGATCTGGTTGGTCCTTTGCCAACTTCGAACGGTTTCAGATACTGCCTTACAGTTTTGGATCGTTTCACCAGATGGCCCGAAGCTTATCCCCTTACAGATATTCGCGCAGAAACTGTTGCATCTACTTTATTCAAAGAATATATTCCACGTTACGGAACGCCAGTTTCTATTATTACGGATCAAGGTCCTCAATTCGAATCTCGATTATTTCACGAATTAGGAAAATTGATAGGATTTAAACGCTGCAGAACTACTGCATACAATCCTAAAGCAAACGGCATGTTAGAAAGATGGCACAGAGTTTTTAAAGAAACTTTGAAATGCAAAACAAACGAAAGTTGGTCAGATGCACTTCCTTTTACACTTCTCGGTTTACGAACAGTAATTCGAGATGATGCCAACGCGACCCCCGCCGAATTACTTTACGGTCAGAATATTAGACTTCCTTACGATTTTGTTCAACACAAGAACAAATCGAATACAATGTCTGGAAGTGATTTTGTTGAAATTCTTCGTGATCGGATCAACAAATCAAGCCCCCGCCCTCCATCAAGACATAGTTTGGAAACTCCTTTTGTTTTTGAAGATCTCAAAACATGTACCCATGTTTTTCTGAGAACAGACAAGGTTCGCACCTCTCTTCAAACTCCATATGAAGGCCCTTTTGAAGTCATTCAGAGAAACAACAAGTTTTTCGTCATTAAGATCAAAGACAAACCGACTTCAGTATCAATTGATCGTCTTAAGCCTTGCTTCATTAGTTCTTCCGAAGCAACAAACTCGTCAAGAGTTAAAAAGAAAGTTTCCTTTGTCAATTAAATACAAAATGCGTACCACAGACATTCCTTTCCTTTTTTGTTTATTCTTTAATGTATATAATATCGAAAAGATCAAAGATCTTCTCTAGGAAGGGGGTATGTAGTGCCTACTTTACTATCACTACTTTACTTTTTATAAATTAAGTAAATCGTAGAAACTTACTTTAATAGCGCTACTTTACTTTTGATAAATGAATAGATCGCACAAAATATAAAAATAATCATATTAGTTTTTTATGAAAAAATTGTAAAAAACAAGTTAGTTGAAAAATAATTTCATTGCTAGATAGTCGAAAAAGTAAAGCGTTGCTAAAAAGATTAATAAATAGCAGTCTTAGAAAATTAATTAAAAAAAAGATAAACAATTATGAATAGTGAAATGTTGTTGAAAAATATATATTACTAATGTGTTGTTAAAATAATAAATAATGTGATAAATAATATAATCAATAATTATAATAATAAATAATGTTATTGATATAAATATTAATAAATATTTTATGTAATATATAATTTAGTGAATTAAGAGTTCGTCATATTGTATAAAAGATATTATAAACGCATTCATTAAACCAGCACACTAAACATCTTGGCCACTTCAATTAGCGAAAATGAAAAATCGTAGATAAAGAGTTTTGCGGAGAGCCAATAACCCTTTTACAGCAACAAATAAAATGTCAATGAATCTGAAGGTTAGGAGGCCAAAGCCCAATTTGGGCTGTAGTGCCATTCAAAAAGGAGAAGAAATAAATTAGCTCAAATGCTGGACTAAATATCTGCTTTTCTTGGATGGATTCAATTTAAAGATAATCTTATATATCAGTAATGACGAAATTAATCGATAAATGACGTAAATGAAAAAAAAATCGACTACTCCCGATACCTTTGAAATAAGTTTGTATGTTTTTCGATGAATAAGTTCATAAGGTTCTTAACTTTTTTTTTAGGTAAGAGAACATTTATATTCCGAGAAAAGTAATAACTTGTGAAACAGAAACGATATACATATCGATGTATAGTAGTGTGCAATTTTATTGGAATTTTTTATAGACAAGTATGCTATCATATTCGTCGAAATTTCCATTTTAAATACATGATTATTTTTTTGCCATGAATGCATCTCCAATTGCAATGTAGGTGTTGCCTATATTAGTTTTGGAAAGTCGATATGATTCTAGGAGTAATTTGTAATAATCAAATAAAGTCTAGCATTGGGATTTACAAAAAAAGTCGAAATCGATATCTTTTTTGTTAATAATCTTTCTAGGAATCATTTTTTTTAAGAGCCGGCCAGAAATTAAGGGACCATACTTTAATTTTGAGTGAGAGTTGATATTGCGCTTATAACATTAAATGATGAATTCGTAGAGGAACACAATAAAGTTGTCCGCAAGGTGAAGTACTGCTTATATTTCAAAAAAATGATAATGATGAAAAATGATGATGATGGCGAACGTTTGCACTAAGTGAATGAGACGCCGTGATTCATCACTACATTTTCCATGAGCAGTGGCGTACCCACCGGTGAGAGCAGGGGGCGGCAGTTCCCCCCAGATTCTAGAGTGATGCAATGTTTATATATTGTAGCTTTTTGTTTATAAGCTCTCCCTCACCCAGTCGTGAAATAGTTGACACGCTTCTAGCCATATTAACATCAGTATTTAATGAAGAGTACATCAACATTTCTGCGGCGCTCGAGGGTGTCAATAAGAGCCGTAGCCTCTGCTGAGATCAGTTTGATAAAGGTTTCAGCAGAGACCGAAACGTCACGCATAATAAAGCGTAACACTGTAGAATCCGGAAATCTTTTCTTTCAATTCGATATAGATGTCATTAATATCACGGGATATTGGCCCGATCCCCTTACCCCTTCTACTTCCCATACAAATGGACAATTTTGAAAAATACATATTTTCGATTTTCATTGAAACTAGTAAAGCTGAAAAGACAAAATTTTGTCAGAATTAATTCTACTATAATTGCAATTTATTTTAAAAATAATTATCAACTTCACCTCACTCCTTCTATACCCTCCCATACAATTTTCACGAAATTTTTAAATATAACTAGTCGTGCCATAAGTTCTGTCACACGTATATGGGCAATTTTTGTATAAATGAAAAAGAGTTTTTGACAAAGGAAAATATATTTTATTTTAGCATACTAATGGAAGTAAAATAAGCAACAAATTATTCAAAGTGGCCGCCTTTAGCCTTAACACAGCTCTTTAATCTGTTGGGCCAGTCATCGATAGCAGTACGCACTGTTTCTAGCGGAAAATTAGCTACTGCTTCTGTCAAAGATCGCTTAAGGCTCTCGATATTTGGGTGTCGTCTCGTGCACACCATGGACTCTAACTCCGCCCACAGTTTGTAGTCCAGGGGATTCAAATCTGGGCTCCCAGAAGGCCATTCCGTCGCCCTTATAAACTGTGGAATATTGGTTTCCAACCACGCTTGTGTGGTTCGAGCTTTGTGGGCTGGCGCAGAATCTTGCTGGAAAACCCAATGTCGATTGTTGAATAGCGTAGAGTTCAGCGGCTTCACACATCTCTCCAGGATGTCCGTTTGATAATTTTTCGCTGCAGTTTTTACGCCTTTTTCGCAAAAATGAAGCTCGGTGACCCCTTCGTAGCTGACACCCCACCATACCATGACTGATGCTGGATGATGTCCTCGCTGTACCCTAGTGGCAACTTCTCGGGCTTCTGCGGAGCTGTGGGCATACACCTTATCATTTTGGCGGTTGAAATGTTCCTCCACCGTAAAAATTTTTTCATCGGTAAATAAAATTTCTCGATGTTTGTTGTTGCCGTACCGCCGAAGGAGCTCTTTCGATCTGGTGCTCCTAATTTGCTTCAACTGCTCAGTCAGCAAATGTCCCGTTGATCGTCGAAAGGCACTCATCCCGAGGTCAGATTTTATGATGCGAGACATACTTCGGGTGGAGATGTTCATCTCTCGAGCCATGATTCGTTGTTTACGAAGCGGATTTCGACGAATTCGACTCTCGACCGCTTTGATGGCAGCAGAAGAACGTACATCACGCGGACGTCCAGAACGAGGTCGATCTTCAATAGTCTGGATCGCGTTATATCTCTGGATCGCACGATACACAAATCTTTGCGTTATTTTTAACGGGCACAACAACTTGAAAATTTCACTCGCGGATTTTCCACACTTATGTAGTGCAATCACTGCAGTTCGGTTTTCTATTACACCCCATTCCATCTTCACACGTTAACGAACACACTTTAAATGACCATCAACTGTCAACAACATTATGACGTTTATAAAACTGGCCGATATTGAAATGTCACTCATAAAATAAAGTTGTTGCCAATGTGAGAAATTATGTGACAGAACTTATGGCAGGACTAGGTAAATTAAATTATTTTTCTTTGAAACTGTTAAAGCTATCAATTTGATATTTTGTATAAACTATAAAAAAAAAAATATTAATAATGCATAAAAAAATTTGTGTTGATCCGTACACTCCTTCTACCCCCTCCCATACAAATGCATGATTTTTGTTAAATGCATTTTATCGATTTCCATTCAAACTAGAAAAAGTACAAACTTCAAATTTTGCCACAATTTGTTTCTTAATAATTTAAATAAGTGTTAGAAAAAATTATCAGCTCCGCTTCAGTCCTTCTACCCCCTCCCATACAAATATTTGTATTATAAATTCAAGAAAAGCATTTCTCCTTCAAGTATATGAGAGCTATCGACTTTTAAATTGAATCAAAGCATGGCGATAAGGATGATGATAAGCAGTTTCAAAATCATATTAAACGCTCTACTTCCTCTGCCACCTCCCACACAAATGCCCCAATTTCAGGAAAACTATGACCAATTTCTCTAAAAATAATGAGAACTAAAAACTTTAAATTCAGCAAAAAACATTTTGCATGCCATGTTCGGTGTCATATACGAAAAATACAAACCTCCCCCCCTACTTCTACCACCTCCCATGCAAAAGTCTCTATTCACTATTCGAAAGAATTTGAGATGACATATTTTCCGGTATATTTAAGTCATTTCCATCTCATCTAGAGTATCATATGATTGGGCTTTAAGCCCAATCATAATTCTGTAATTTTTTAATTATTTTATCAACAAAAATAACTGAGTGCGATTATAGACATCTACTTTATCTCTTTTTTTACAGAATGTGTTATAGGCAATTTCAGCCTTTATGTGCAATGCACACAAACACAGTCATGGAGCGAAGGAATGGGATTGGGAAGGTTAGGGAAGGGGAGTGAGAACCACCCTGACGAGTGGTGAAGTGAAGTGAAATGGTCACAAATATTTACAGATTTTAGGGGGGACTGAAAGACAGAAAGCGAACAAAAACCATCTACTTTTAAATACCGGCAATTAAACAAGAATCAGACTAGAATCTTGGTAGGTGTCCTAACTGGACACTGTCACATGAAGAAACATCTTCATAGAACTGGCCGCTCACAGAACAATCTCTGCAGAATCTGTAACGAGGAGAAGAAAACAGCAGAGGACATTCTCTATAAAGGTGAACCACTCGTGAACAAAAGACTTCTTCTTTTCGGTTAACGATTCACCCAAGTGAATTTTCAACCATCCATTTACGTGATATCTTCAGCTTTATCAACATTACGGGACTCGATGAGGAGCTCTAAAATACATTTGTATATACTGGGGGACATCACAATAGGCCCATCTTTGGACGCAGTGATAAAAGAAACCAAACCTACCCCATCGCGAAATCTAAATCTAAATAGAAATAAAGTAATTGTTGTTTTTCCTAATAGTTGGTTCAATTTCAAACAACATTTAATAGCACGGATAGAATCGGTAATAATTAATGGTGCTATAAGTTTCAGATTTTCTTATTTAACACCGTAGCACAACATTGCATACTTTACGATCCGAATAAAATTCAATATTCGAAACGAATGTTTGGCTTGTCTCAAGGACTCTTTCTAGGGCAGTAAAAATGCTTGGCATTCATTAAATGAAAAATAACTAAACTGCAAATATACCGACATTTACATTCCTACTTATATAATAGAAGCGATGAATTTCACTTAGTGCATAGTAAATAAACAGAATAAAATGTAAAATAGTTAAAAATTAATTTATTGGAAATCGATCAACCTATTGCAAACTATGGTTTCAAAAAACTACGAGGCAGTACAAGAAACTCTGAAATACATTTTGTACAATCTTTAGTTTGGAAATTGTAACCCCTAGAGATTAGCTTCATCAACGGGACTAAAGTAAATCTTGTTCACGTATACTGTATATGTATGTACAATTGCATTAATCTAGAAAGTTCAAAGATTTGATAAATATTTCTACATAATTATCCATTCATGTATTGAGAGCATAAATGGAAAATTGTAATTTTTTTTTTAAATGTAAGCCTTTGTTGCGCGAAAATTGTTACAAAACTATTCTTCAGGGGTGCAAAAGAAATCGAGCAAACTGAACTATGACTAAGGCTCTTCTTTACCTGTTGTCTCAATATTTGTTGTTTGTTTTTGCAAAATTTTGAACTTTTAAAGCTTAAATATGTTCTAACTTTAGTTACCGAGGTTTTGTAGTTTAACTCATCGCGAAAGTATCCACATTTTAATTTGAATCCATTCATATTCTAAATTTTAAATTACGGCGCAGCTATTTCAGCTTTCGCCGTAAATTAAATTACAGAAATTTGCTAACCAATGTAAGAACACATAAGACTGGGCGACATATACTTTAAAAGCGTAAAATTTAACAAAATACATTAAACAAGAAAAAGACAGGTAAAGAAGATCCTTACGAAAAAACATGAATCATACATAGTAAAATCATAAGATAATATGACACAGATTTTCTACCACCACCCAAATAGATTTATCATATTAAACACTTTCAATGCTTCAAATATAAATGAAAGCTATCTGACAAGCACGCTTATGAGAATTTAAGATTACAGGCGAAAAACGGAATAACTCATTTCAGATACATTTTTCAATGCAGCAATTTTTAAGTTTGCTGACTATTATTTCAGTAACACGCTTGAAGCATGTTAGTTTGAATCGAATATTTTAATACTGTAATCTATTGAGCTAGGGTATGTGGCGTGTGGGTCTTACAATGTGAAGGTCGTGAGTTCAAATCCCGGTCGACGTAATATAATTCCTGCACACTACCTGCTTGGATATATGTATATGTATATGTACCTTGGTTACATCAATCTACGAAAATGAAAAATTCGTAGATAGAGGGTTGTGCGAAGGGCTAACAATAAATAATAAAAAAGATGTTAAGGAACCTGAAGATCAGGAGGCCAAGACCCGGTTTGGGCTGTAGTGCCATTGTAGAAGGAAGGAACCATATTGAACATAAATGTATTTTTTTAAAACTACTTCACTCGCAACCACACCAAAGCTAAAAAAAAACCTTCATTTCATTGAGCGCAAGAAAAGGATTGACCAAATTGACCAAATCTTCTGGTAGTTCACAGTTTTTATTTATTTATTTTTTTTTGTTTATCAAACCAAAGTTCTTGTCACTCTCTGTATACGAGTAGCCGCGAACAGGGAATGTAACAGTGGCGGAGTCTAGTTCTTTTTCTACGTTGTTATACACGTAGACAAACGAGCACTAGAAAATAACTAAATTTGATAATTATAAATTTTTGAAAATGAGTCATTTTGTATGGGAGAGGGTAGTAGGGGTGGAGCGATTAGACTTAACCATAATTTACGTATAAAAAATTTGAACATTCTAGCTCAACGTGCTTCCAACCTATAGAGTAATCGGATATGAACTTCTGTGTCATGTGGGTCTTACAATGCGAAGGTCGTGAGTTCAAATCCCGGTCGACGTAATATAATTCCCGCACACTTGCTTGGATATATGTACCTTGGTTACCTCAGTCTACGAAAATGAAAAATTCGTAGATAGAGGGTTGTACGAAGGGCTAACAATAAATAATAAAAAAGAAGTTAAGGAACCTGAAGATCAGGAGGCCAAGGTCCGATTTGGGCTGTAGTGCCATTGTAGAAGGAAGGAACCATATTGAAAATAAATGTATTTTTTTGAAACTATTTCACTCGCAACCATACCAAAGCAAAAAAAATCTTCATTTCATTGAGCGCAAGAAAAGGATTGACCAAATTGACCAAATCTTCTGGTAGTTCACAGTTTTCATTTTTATTTTTTTGTTTATCAAACCAAAGTTTTTGTCACTCTCCATATACGAGTAGCCGCGAACAGGGCATGTAACAGTGGCGGAGTCTAGTTTTCTACGTGTATAACATGTAGACAAACGAGCACTAGAAAATAAACAAATTTGATAATTATAAATTTTTGAAAATGAGTCATTTTGTATGGCAGAGGGTAGTAGGGGTGGAGCTATTAGACTTAACCTTAATTTACGTATACAAAATTTGAACATTCTAGCTCAACGTGCTTTCAAGCTATAGAGTAATCGGATATGAACTTCTGTGTCATTAATTTTTTTCCGAGTCGTATTTATTAGCGATACAAACATTGTTTCAAACTTATAATACTCTCAGATTTCTTCTAAAGCATAATAAAGATCTAAACTAGAAACTCATACCGTACATTTCAAAACACACAAAATTAACGCATTGTCTCCAATTTTATTTCCAAGTCACAGAAGAAATTTAAAACAAGTCATTCTTAAATGTTAATACTTCTCTAAAATCATTAGACCCCTCCCACACTCCTTCTACCACCTCCCAAACAAATTGCACAATTTCACAAAATAGAAAACCCCAATATTCTCAGCACCTATCAAATTTATAAAGCTAAAATTTAGTGTGAAATATTTTGGTACGTAAGATGTTAAAAAATAAGTACAATCCCGCCACTCATTCTTCCACCTCCGACTTTAATAATGAGGGTAAATAGCACCCATCACTGGAGTCCTTCGGCGTAATAATTTTCTACCAACACCAATAAAAGAAATTCTATATAACTCGTTTATTTTATCCAATATAACCTATGGAATTGTAATATGGACCCAAACATCTATGTATAACATGGAAAGAATATCGAGAATTATGAATAAAAGCATCAAGGCCGTTTATAATTTACCACCCCTGACACCAACAGCAGATCTATACGAAACCTACAACAAACTAAACCTACAGCAAACATTAAACCTAGAGAGGTCAAAATTAATATACAATTTAATAAACCGAGGACTAAAATCTTCAATACTCATTACGTACAACGAAGATATTCACAATCACAATACACGCAATGCAACTTCAATAAGAAATCGAAATTGCAGAACGAATCGATTGAGGAAGGATACCATCTATGAAGCAATTCGATACTACAACTCCTTGCCATTATATATTCGACAGGCGAAGAATATCAAGTGTCTCAAGATTGCAGTAAAGAAGTTTATACAGCAATTGTAATTATATCATCTGTATTATTCACTATTTTTTTTATACGATCTCTTGATATTATGAAAATTTCCCTAATATCAGCTCGTAGCTGTCTGGGAAACTATCCATAGAATATAAACAAATCCATTGTAGCTCTGTAACGCATTTATGAAAACCAATGTTAATGAATAAATATTGTTGCGAGCTAGGGGTTCGCCAGATTCCAAAGGAAAACACAATTCGTTTAAAAATAATGAATAATTTTATTTAATCGCACTTTATACACAATTTCCCGATCACTTCACTAAATTCGCTCTAAAACTTAATTCGTACAACTCAGGAACACTGTCAATTTATCACTTGTACCGATTCGCGTTCTTCCACCGATAGGTGTCACCAAAATGACTAACTCGTTGTCTGAAAGTTGGCGGGTATTTATACTAAGTCTCCCAGACAGGTGTCGTTGTGTGTGTGTGTCTAGAATGATTGCCTACATTGTGGAGCTCGGTAGAAGTGTCTGGAAACATGTTGATAGTGTTTTGAAATGTTGATGGAATTCTCTCGATATTGCTGGGGACGTCGAGGTTGTCAGATTTATAACATTACCCTCTCCTTAGTCCCTGTTCGTCCCGAACAGAGTTGTTCACTTCCTCCATGGCACCCTGGTACTTTGTTAGTCGGTCTAGATGTACCACTTTCATTTTAGTGCGAGGTTTTTGATGTAGTTGAATCCGATAGACGACATCATTTAATCGGTTGATGATCTGGTAAGGGCCTTCCCAGTTGCGCTGTAGTTTCGGCGATCTGCCCTTCTGTCGTTTGGGATTGTATAACCAAACCAACTCGCCCTCTTGGAATCCTGATGAGTTCGCCCGTTGATCATACCTCGTCTTCATGCGGTCGGACGCCAAATCAATTTTATCTCTGACCAGGTTATAAATTGTCTTTAGTCGACATCGAAGATCCGAGACATAATCTTTAGCATTGGTTGGTTGGTCTGGTGGCACTCCAAACATTAGCTCCGCAGGGACTCGAATATTTCTTCCAAAGATGACTCGGGACGGAGTTTCTCCTGTTGTTGAATGCACCGATGTTCTATAGGCCATTAAAAATAGAGGGATATGCTGGTCCCAGTCCTGTTGCCTCTCGCTGACGAGTTTGGATAGGTTTGAGTTCAATGTCCTGTTGAAACGTTCCACCATTCCATCGGACTGTGGGTGTAATGGAGTTGTCCTCGTTTTGTTTATTCCCAGCATTTGGCACACGCGTTTGAATATTTGAGATTCAAAATTGCGCCCTTGATCGGAGTGTAGTTCACGTGGCGCTCCAAATCTGCTCACCCAGTTAGTAACAATTTGTTCTGCGACGGTTACTGCTTCTTGGTTTGGAATTGCGTAAGCTTCTGGCCACTTGCTGAAATAATCAATGACCACTAGAATGTAGCGATTACCATTTTCTGATTCCGGAAATGGCCCAGCAATATCCACAGCAATTCTCTCGAATGGGACTCCCACGTTGTATTGTTGCATTTCTCCCTTTGATCTGCGGTGTGGGCCCTGACTCGATGCACACGTAGTACATTTACGGCACCAGTTTTCGACATCATCTCGGAGATGGATCCAATAGAACCTTTCTCGTATCTTTGCCAAGGTTCTGTTTACTCCCAAATGCCCACCGGAGGTACCTCCATGATATTCCTTCAAAACCTCCTCGACTTTACAATGCGGGACGATGGTTTGCATGTGATACGACTTTCCATCAGCGTTCTCCCATTTCCGTTTTAATAATCCGCCGTCTAGGTGAAGGGAGTTCCATTGTGCCCAATAACACTTTAAGGTTTCACTGAATTGTGAGATGTCTTTCCACTCAGGCCGTTTCATTTCGTCCTTCCATGCCATGATCGGTGAAATATCTGGATCTTTACGTTGGGCATCTTCCAGTTCTTGCTGATTCCATCCAGTCTTTGGTTCGGTCGTTATCCTCTGAATGGTTTCTCCGGCTTCTTTTCCTTCTACACGGTGACAATGCTTGCAGTTCGGTGGACAAGGACGACGTGAAAGCGCATCGGCATTTCCGTGGATTCTTCCTCTTCGATGAACAATCTCGAAATCGTAGGATTCGAGCCTTTCGATCCATCTGGCTACTTGGCCTTCGGGGTTTTTAAACTGAAGTAGCCATTTAAGCGATGCGTGATCCGTTCGAAGAAGGAACTTTTGACCATAGAGATATTTGTGAAAATGTTTTGTTGCTTCTACTATGGCTAATAGCTCTCGGCGAGTTACGCAATAGTTCCTTTCTGATTTTGAGAGTACTCGGCTGTAGTAAGATAGCACTCTCTCCTGCCCATCGATCTCTTGTGATAGTACTGCTCCGATACCGACATTGCTGGCGTCAGTGTCTATGATGAAACCATGACCTGGTTTTGGATACGCCAGAACTGGGGAGTCGCAGAGTTGGTCTTTTATCCTCTCGAATGCTTCCTGGCACTGTTGACTCCATGTAAATGGCTTCCCTTTTTCTGTTAACTGATGCAGACATTTCGCCGTGTTAGCAAAGTCTTTTACAAATCGTCGGTAATATGTCGCTAAGCCTAGGAAGCTGCGCAACTGGTGTTTATCACTCGGAGTAGGCCAATTTTTCACCGCCAGTATCTTCTCCGGATCTGTCTTTACGCCATCAGCTGAAACGATGTGACCCAAGTACTTGACTTCTGCACTAAACAAAGTGCACTTTTTCGGACTCAGCTTTAATTTTGCCGCTCGCAGTCGCTGGAAGACTTCCTGCAGATTTTTTAGGTGTTCATTGAATGTTTTTCCGATAACGATCACATCATCTAGGTAAACGAGACAAGTTTTCCAACTCAGACCACGCAAAACGAATTCCATCAGTCTTTCGAACGTAGCTGGAGCATTGCACAGGCCAAATGGCATTACGATGAACTGCCACAGTCCACTGCCGACAGAGAATGCTGTCTTCTCTCTATCTTTTTCATCTATCTCCACTTGCCAGTAACCACTCTTCAGGTCCAACGTTGAGAACCATTTAGCATCGGTCAGGGTGTCCATGATATCGTCGATTCTAGGTAGTGGATAGCTATCCTTTTTCGTAACATCATTTAGTCGCCTGTAGTCCACACAAAAACGGGTACTGCCGTCCTTCTTCTTTACCAGCACTACTGGCGATATCCACGGGCTCTTTGATTCTTCGATGATTCCCTGATGCTCCATAGTTTTGACCATTGAATTGACTTCTCCTTGTTTCGCTAATGGTACTCTTCTTGGAGGTTGACGTATCGGTGTAGCACTTCCGGTATCTATACGATGTTTCACTAAGTTTGTTCTGCCATAGTCGTCATCACCGGTGGAAAAGACGTCGCTGAATCCTTCGATTAGATCTACTGCTTGCTTGTGTTGTTCTCCTCTAAGGTTGCTTGACTGAAGAAGTGTTGATGTTACATTGTCCTTCCTTCTTGGCTTATTTTTAGAGGGTACGTCATGTGGTTCTGCCTTGTCGATACTCGTCACCGCCGATATTGGTTCACAGCTGCCAATTACATCTCCTTTCTTTACGCTGGTAGTGCTGTCCGCAACGTTCAGGACTCTTATTGGTACCATCATCTTCTCATTCCTTTTTACGAGCGTTTTTCCTAGTATTAGACTTCGTAATGCAGGTGTCGTTTCCGGTTCTATGAGGTAGAATCGGTGGTTCCCGGGATCACCATCGAGCTCTGCCCAAATAACATTCTCAGATGACTTTGGTATGTCCGCATCTTCGCATAATACAACTCGCAGCTTTGTTGTGTTGGAGGATGTTATTTCCATCGGGATTTCAATATTCCGCCACTTCATTATTCGTTGTCCTAGGTCCAGCTGGATACCGTGTGGTTTCAGAAAATCCATTCCAAGGATACACTCATCGGTAATGTCAGCTACCACGAATACATGCGAGAAGGTCAAATCCCCAAGTTGTATGTCACGAGCTATTTCTCCATGGACCGTTGTAGTTTCTCCTGTAGCAGTGCGAAGTGCGTACTTCTTGGTGTTGTGAAGCCAAGTACGATCTACGAGGTCAGATCTTAACACTGACCGTGTTGCGCCTGTGTCGACTGTTATGATGCAGTTTAATTTGCCGACTCGACCACTCATACATAAGTCGTTTTCACAACGATGTAGTCGAGAAACTGCGATGATGGTTCCGGGGGCGTCGATTCTACCAGCCAACTTCTGCCCCATGAAGTTGGCCTTTACTCGTTTCCCGGACTGTCATTAGGCGAAGCGTGCTCTCGTGACGGTTCGCCCCTTCCTCCTCTTTGTTTAGCAGCACAGCCGGAACAGTAGTTGATCGCTTTTCTGGGTTTGCGGCAGTCGCGTCGTAAGTGTCCTGCCTGTCCACAATTCCAGCATCGAGGAGCACCAGATCCTTCGCTCCGCTTGGTGTACTCGGCTTTCTGGCACACACATTCTTCTACTATTTCTCGAACTCGATAGTTACTCCGCGAGCTTTGCTTGGCAGCTTCGAACGTCAGCCCATATACTAAGGCTTCGCCAATCGTTTTCTTACCTGCCAGTTTTAACGCCTGTTGCAGCTCTCTGTCCTGTACAGCATTGTTAAATGCGAAAACAGCTGTATCGTTTCGTTGCTCTGTTTGCGCATTAGGCAGCGATAATAGTGTGAGTCGTTCAATATCGCGTGCCAGCTCTTGAAGTGTTTCACCATTCTTTTGAGTTCGGTTGTACAGTTGCGTTTTGTAGATCTCTCGCATGTGGTCACTGCCATAATGAAGATCCAATGTCTGGACTAACGTTGAAAAATCTTGTTGTTGCTCCTGCGGAATTGTTTGAAGAACTTCTGCTGGTGGACCTCTTAGCGCCAATATAAGAGCTGTTCCCCGTTCCAGATCATTCCAATGGTTGTTTCTTGCGGCGGCCTCAAATTGGGTCTTATAAATAGCCCACGGTGTTTGTCCATCGAAGATTGGAGCCTTGAGACCCTTGTGCGCAACATGTTCTGTCTTGATGGCGCCAGTCGCCTTCACATTATCGAAGTCTCTTTTTAGGCGTTCGACTTCTTCTGCAATTCCGGATGTCTTTTCCGTAATTTGTTCTTCGAAGATTCGAAGTTTCTTTTCAACGTTTTCTTCTATGGCCTTACCCATGGTGTCTATTTTATCATTTTGCAGCTCCAATTTTTGGTTAAGGTCCTTTGAAGTCTGGTCTAATTTCTCTAGTTTCTGATTAATGTCCGCTGATTGTTGTTTAATGTCCGCAGATTGTTGTTTAATGTCCACCGATTGTTGTTCTAATTTCCGATTCATGTCCGTTGTCACAACTGATTGTTGTTTAATGTCGACTGATTGTTGCTCCAATTTGTTCATCATTTGTTGCATTAACTGTGTTAAGGCATCCGATGTACCGGAGCACTCCTCTTCACGAGTTTCTTCGCTTTGGAACTCAAAACTATCTGCATCCTCGCCCTCAGCCTGGAGTGTCTCGATCATACGGCTGACAAGTTCAGACTTGCTCCCTGTCGTAGATAACTTGCGTCTACTGAGCTCTTCCTTCAGCTCCGTTACTTTTAAGTCCTTTAAATAACGCGGCATTTTCACTACCGATTATTTTCCGCGATCGAATTCACTTAAATTTACGTCACTAATTAAAGTCACTGCTCACTCGAGAATATTCGTTTTCACAAAATTCTCACTGTCCGTTCGAGAATTTTAGTTCCGCGATTTTACTTCGGTAATTTACGTCACTGCTCACTAAATTACCCGAGAATATTCGATTTCACAAAATTCTCACTGTCCGTTCGAGAATTTTAGTTCCGCGATTTTACTTCGCTAATTAAAGTCACTGTTCACTAGAGCACTCGAGAATATTCGATTTCAGAAAATTCTCACTGTCCGTTCGAGAATTTCACTTTTTCGCTCTCACAAAATTATCCGTTCCGAGAATTTTTAATTTCACTCGCGATTTTTTTTTTTTTTTAACCCGAATTTATCCTTGGAATCCCACTCTTCTGACACCAATTGTTGCGAGCTAGGGGTTCGCCAGATTCCAAAGGAAAACACAATTCGTTTAAAAATAATGAATAATTTTATTTAATCGCACTTTATACACAATTTCCCGATCACTTCACTAAATTCGCTCTAAAACTTAATTCGTACAACTCAGGAACACTGTCAATTTATCACTTGTACCGATTCGCGTTCTTCCACCGATAGGTGTCACCAAAATGACTAACTCGTTGTCTGAAAGTTGGCGGGTATTTATACTAAGTCTCCCAGACAGGTGTCGTTGTGTGTGTGTGTCTAGAATGATTGCCTACATTGTGGAGCTCGGTAGAAGTGTCTGGAAACATGTTGATAGTGTTTTGAAATGTTGATGGAATTCTCTCGATATTGCTGGGGACGTCGAGGTTGTCAGATTTATAACAATATATATATGTACCTATATGTAAGATCGATTTTTTTAGAAGCTACCGGCCTGAATTTAAAATTAAAAATAATAGTGATCAACTCACTACCACCCCTTGTATGAAACACAAAAGTTTGTTAAAGTTGAAAAAATCTTTATTTAATTTAGAGTATTGCATTGCGATTTATTTTTATTATTTTTTTTTTTATTTAAGCTAGATGGAAGTTCTTAATCCCGCCAAATACGAATACGAAAACTTTCCATCATATTTAGAACCCTGCATTTCAGAATTCTTCATTTTATCAAATAATTTTTTTATTATATAAAAGCAGAAAAAATTTATTTATCCTTTCTCGTACATAAATGTTTCATTGATCCCGATATTTGCTGCAGTATACGAGTAATATTAGAGAAATTCGCATTACAAGCATTTCCAACTTTAATATTAAGAGAAACCGAAAGTTATTGTGGATATTTTTACAAATACCGCATTGTAGTCCTTAAATCTGCATTAAAGAATCGATAAAATGCAAATTCCACCCGCAATTCTACCACACAATAAGCTGATATTTTAAAACTTAATATATCGTATAAGAACGAATCGTTCTTACTTATATGAAGTATGAGTTATGAATACATGAAGAACCAATTATTTTTGTTGAGAAACCAAAAAATAAATTACATTAGCAATAGAAATGAAAGCAGAATGATAGTATTATTGGGAGTATAAATTGAAAAACGCGGTTTTTTTCCACAATTGTAGGCTTTAGTACATATAAAAAATTGTTAAATACTTATTATTCGACGAAATGCCCATCGCTAGCCACAATTTACTTTCTGGTAGCATACGGATTCCGCGTTGAAAAAACTGCTCGTCTTTGAGCCGATCCACGAATCGACCCAATTTTTGGCTTCTTCGTAAGAAAATCTGCAAATAATTGTCAGTAGCAGCCAGTACAACTAAATATACCAGCTTCTCCACTCGTTAGGGTCGTTCTCACTCCCCGTCCTCTACCTTCCCAATCCCATTCCTTCCCTCCATGAGTGTGTTTGTGCATTGCACATAAAGGCCGAAATTGTCTATCATACAGGTCATTCCGTAAAAAAAAAAAATAATAAAAATGGAAGTGCTGCTCAGCCAAGCCATGCGTCATCGATCGAAATAGGTGGTAGTCGGATGTTGCGATGTCTGAAGAATGTTCCTACAATCTAGATTGTCATTTTCCCAAATAATAACTAAATAACTAAAAATGAATTTCTATAATATTTAATAATTTCCCAAAACAAAAATTTCTCTTGGCAGGAAATTATGAAAACCAAGAAACCGGGACAGTCATTTAATTTTCGCTTAAATTTTTAATTTTCGCTTAAATTTTTAATTTTTGCCTTCCGGAAGGCTAAAAATATGTAATATGCGACGTAATAAGTGTTTTTTTTACGTTATTTAGTTTTATCGTGTATTTATAATTAAAATTCCACCAAGCAAAATAGCGAAATGGCTGTTTTAAAGACAAAGAAATTAGTTTTTGTGTTATTTATTGTTCATTATACATAGTAAGAACGGTGTTAGTGTAATTACAGTTTGTCCTTATATCGAAGTTATTCCCCTTGCTTTTGCATCATTCCCAAGCTTCTCAAATGATGTAAAATAGCTTGTCGAGTTACGCCCAATAAATCTGCAAGTTGTTGTTCCATTTGGCATGAATCTTCGTCCAGTAGTGACCTCCAATTCTGGACCGGCATGGCGATGAAACAGAAAATTTTTGTGGTATATCATGAGTTGTTGAGACCGAGTGAAACTATCATGACAGATCCCTACCGACTACAATTGATGCGTTTGAGCCGGGCAGCCGGCCACAGTACCAAGAGAGACACGACAAAGTGATTTTGCTGCACGACAACTTTCGGCCACATATTGCTTACATTATGAGAAACACTGAAACGGAACGTCCTACTCCATCAGCCGTATTCTCCAGACATCGCTCCTTCCGAATACCATCTATTCCGATAGATGACGCATGGCCTAGCTGAGCAGCATTTCCATTCTTGCGAAGAAGCAAAAAAATAGACCAGTTTTTTCGACGCGGAATTCGTATGCTGCCAGAATGATGGGAAAAAGTTGTGGCTAGCGATGGGCATTTCTTTGAATGCCAAATATTTAACCATTTTCGCATAATAAGGGCTCCAACTTTGAAAAAAACGGCGGTTTTCAATTTGTACTCCTCATACTAATAATCCCCCCCCCCCTCCTCACCATACAAATGTCTAGATTCGAGCATATAAAATACACCGAATTTCATAGGAATTCTAAGCAACTCCATTATAGATAAAACTAACATTCCATATAGACAATTTTGAACGTGATTCAAGCAATCAATTAAAATCTTATCAACATCCACCCAAACTTTCTACCCTACCCTCCCCCATTTCTCCATATAAACCCAAATTTACATAAATAAACGAATGAACTATTGAATATGTATAATGGAGCTATTGATCGTAATCATGTTGTATAATTTTCTTGTGCACAAGCTTAACTGGCTTGGTTTTCCTATGGGCTTTGTTTCGTGGATTAAGTCATATCTTACTAATCGTGTTCAAAAAGTGCTATTTTGTTGTGCCTTATCTTCTGAGATTTACAATATTTCCGGTGTTCCTCAAGGTAGTCGTCTTGGACCACTGCTATTTTTGTTGTTTATTAATGACGTGAGTGCATTTATTGTTGACTCGAACATTCTTCTCTATGCTGACGACGCAAAGATATATAAAACTATATCTAACTACAATGATTGCTTATCTTTGCAGAGTGACCTTACGAGTTTTTATAACTGGTGTGTGCTTAACAACTTACCTCTTAATATTAGTAAGTGCACTACTGTCTCGTATTTTAGAATAAAAGCACTAATTCTTTTTGACTATGTTGTAGATGGGACCGTTCTACTTCGTTCTGATAAAGTACGGAATTTGGGGGTATTATTTAATAGCACTTTCACATTCGACGACCACGTTGATCATATTGCCAGTAAAGCTAGCGCTATGCTTGGTTTTGTCAAAAGAAGATCCAAGGAGTTCAATGATCCATTCGTTACTAAAATTTTGTACAGTGCCTTTGTCCGTTCTATTCTGGAGTATGCGAGCCCTGTCTGGTCTCAATTTTATTCTGTTCACATTGCTAGAATCGAATCTGTGCAGCGTAATTTCTTAAGATTTGCCCTTCGCGGTCTTCCGTGGTCAGACTTCCATCTTATGTTGATCGTTTGAATCTTCTTTCGTTGGACTCCTTGGAGAACAGACGTGTGCACGCAAGAGTGGTTTTTGCTTTCAAAGTTATAACTGGAGTTATCGACTCTGACCAATTGTTGTCTTCGATTAATTTCAATGTCCCGAATCGTGCCCTGAGATATAATGAATTTTGTAGAGTACCACAGCATCGCACCAATTATGGATTTCATGAACCTATTTCATCTATGCTCAGACTTTTCAATGAACACTTCTCACAGTTGGATTTTTACATGACCCCTAGCCAGGTAAAAAATCAGCTCTCTTGAAGTTAAATTAAATAAACTGCCAACAAGTCGGGCGAAACTTTATTATTCTTGGAACAAGGCGCGGATGAGTGGAAAGTCAATGTGCTGGTTAGAGTGGTTAGGGAAGACTAAGTGAAAGGGAGCTCTTGGGCAGGGCTGTTGCCAATTTAACAATATTTCATTCGTTTCTGCAAGTTTGGGTTTTTATGAGGGGAGGAGGAAGGGTAACAGTAAGGGTGGGTGGATGTTAATAGCTTTTTAATTGATTGCTTGAATCACGTCCAATATTCTCTGTACAGAATGTGTTTCATAGACGAAGTTGCATAGAATTTTCATAAAATTCGGTGTATTTTACATTCACGAAACCGAACATTTGTATGGGAGGGGGTTGTGAAGGTAGGGGAATCGTAAAATTTGATATGTAGTTTTATTTTGCTTCTCTTGTAAGGTGCTTGTATAAAATTTCAAGTTCGTAACTTTTAGTTTGTTGGTTATTAGTTGATTTAATGAGGGGGGGGGGGGGAGGGGGTAGAAGGGCAAGCGCAATTTCAAAACTTTTAAAACAACTTCATTTGAATTATTTTTATAAGTTTTTCAGCAAAATTTGAAGTTGATAGCTTTTAAGAGTTAGCTGAAAACTTATTTCTTAAAAATGCTCGAAAAAATAATTTTGTATGGGAGGGGGTAGAGGAGGGAGGGCAATCGTAAGATTTGTGATGAAATTTTCTTTCTTTTTTGTTGTAAGATACTCGTACAAAATTTCAAGTTCGTAGCTTTTAATTTGTTGATTATTAGTTGATTTAATAAAATTGATCGAAATCATGCTTTTGTATGGGAGGGGGTAGAAGGGCAAGCGCGATTTCAAAACTTTTAACGTAATTTCATTTCAATTATTTTTGTAAGTTTGTATGTAGAATTGCAAATTGATAGCTTTTAATAGTTAGGTGATAATTGATTCCTTAAAAATGGTCGAAAAAATAATTTTGTATGGGAGGGGGTAGAAGTTTTAAAGGTTTTCGACCAGTTATTATTTCGTATGTTTAGGAATTTTTTTGAAATGCATTTTGCAAATTTTCAAGTTTCTACCTTAAAATTTCACTCAAAAATTTTCAGTTTATGTGTTTTTTTCAATGCACATGAAACACCTTGTGCACGTTAGACCGGGGGGGTCGGTTTATAACAATTATGGATCAAGTTGTTATTATTTTTCTATGTATATTAAATAGACATATCCACATGCAAAATTTAAACTTTGTATCTTTCACCAGAGCCCCAAAAAAATCACTCAAAATTTTTGACATATTTGCTTATTACCTCCCTCCCCTTACACCTCCCAACTTAAAATTTTTATCAAAATTAACTATTATGTAGTTCTACAATCTGACAAGTTTTCGATTTGATACCTGTACTCTTTTTTGAGATATAAAGATTTGTAATTTTGAAAAGTGTGCCATTTTTGAAATGCTCCCCATTTCCCCCCACTACTATTATTTCAAGATATTATATTTTTTTTGTATTTTCCCAGTACAGCTTAATATAAGTTTCAAGTTTCAATTACATAGCTTAAGAGATAGTTGAGATATTCATTTTTAAGTGTTTTTCTTTGCACCTTCCCTGACCCTGACCCTTCCCCTTACAATAATTAACCACTCTCTAAGCTGATTCCGATGGAACTATATGCCACCTTAACGATGCCAAAATATGAATTTTTTACAATAAGTAATTTCGAAGATATAATCATTTTAAAAAATAATTCGGCCGACAATTTGTTTTTAGCCCCCCCTTTTCGGACGCCAATGGATAAAAAAATTAAATTATTTTTAAAAGTTGTCCCACAAACCCCTCTATATGTATGTTGAGTTTTAGCTTCCTAGCTGTTACCATGGTTGAGATATTTGAATTCGTATTTTTCGGTTTTAGCGCTCCCCCCCGCCTCCCCCTGAACCCGTGCATCCCCCAAAATGGGTATCCGCCTGAGATCCGCAACTATCTACAATCCCCCCAAAAATGAACTTTCTATCTTGAAGGGTTTGGGAGTTAATGTGCGCTGAGCGTACACACCGGCGTACGGAGTACGGCGGACGGCGGACGGCGTACAGACAGACGGATTTTTTTTTTTTTGCATTTTTAGGCTAATTTAGTCATGAAACGCGAAAAAACAAAATTTCAGGGTAGCAAATTTTTTTTTTTTTCCAAGTCGATCACAATACTTTATTATTAAAATAATAAAGTAATTTTATTGTCACTTTTTATTTTATAGTTTTCCATTTATTGTTTGTTATTTTATCTTGTTGTTCCTTTATTATTTTTGTTTTTTATTTTAGTTTTTATATTATATTTTATTTATTTTTTCCTTATTATTGATTGTTATCTACTGCATTTTGTTATTTTATTTTGATTTTTATTTATTTATTGACTTCTTATTTGATATTTTTTTAATTCCTATTGTTTTATAGTTAAGTTTTATTAATTTTTTTTGTATTATTTGTAGTAATCAGGCAGTTGATGAATAAACGAATATTATTATTATTATTATTATTACTAATTTACAACAGTCCTGCCCTAGAACCCCCATTCACTTAGACTTTCCTTTCCACCCTAACCTGTATATTCTTAATTTTTTCCCAAGAATAATAAAGTTTCGCCCGATTTGTTAGCAGTTTATTTATGCACTCGACAAATTTAAAATGGGAATGTCATCAAGGGATACTTAGGAGTTGTACAACCTGGGAATTGATTAAATGCACCACTGCATCGCTAGCGACTTATTTTAAACGGAAAATGTTTTTAAAAAACCACATTTCAAACTCACATACGATTGGGCATAGAGCCCAATTATGCGATACTCCATATGAAAGTGAAATTTGTTGATTTTTTGAAATTTTATATGGGGAGTGGTAGAAGGGTTGAAAGCATTGAATTAAATTTTTCACTTCATGATGGAGTTGCTATTAAAATGTTTTACACAAAATTTAAGCTTCAACAAGAGAAAATTAGTGTACAAAATTTAATGAAATTGTGCAGTTTGTGTGAGAGGTAGTAGAAGGAGTTTTCAGTGCTTTTTTTCAGCAATAATTATGAAGATTATTTAATTTTTACACTGTGGATTGATGACATCGTAAAAACAATATATTCTAAATTTCAGGGCTATAACTTTCATACTTTTGAAAAAATTCGTTTATTGTGAAATTCCGAAATTGAGCTATTTTATATTGGAGGGGGTAGAAGGGGTGGAGCGATTTGGCCCGTTTACGAACTTGGCCTTGCCTTGACAAAACGACGTGTGTAAAATTTCAATATTCTAGCTCAACACGTTCTCGAGCTACAGAGGACACGGACGGACAGATCGACTTTAAAATTTGGACAACTTTCTAAACAGTAACCCTCTGTGGAAAGGCTTATTTTCGGTTATGGGAAAAATATAACCCTTCCTCACTATTAGAAAATATTTATTTATAATATTTACATTTTTATATTTAGTTAAAAACTCCCGGACGAATATCTTAATAACTTCAAAACCAATCAACCAATCACATTGGCATTAAACCAGTTCCTTCACCAAGCTTTTGATTTAAGAATTTCGAAAAAAAAGTTAGTCCAATGGCTTCGGCAAAATTGTTTGTTTATAACACACTAAATTTCGTGTGTACGCCCCGTTAAACAGTTTACGCTTCAACTGAAATCGACGTAAATCGAATTACCATCCATGCTGAATTTTTCTAAACAATAATTTCGTATTCTTATCGCAAATATGGTGTCTCACGAATTCCTTTTGTTATTTTTAATTGTTCTTCATTAGGTGCTATCGGATATTCTGTTTAGGTTAGCAATGTACACAACATGAAACCGATTGCAAAAAAAAGATGGATTGTATTTATGATTATGGGATCGTTGATCTAACAAAGGCAATCGTATGGACACCGTTTACTCGATACGAAAGCAGTTGGATTACTATCGCAACAAAGTATAAATCAATTGAAAGAATTACAAATCGTTTCGCCAGCTTTTATTTGATTGATGAGTTCTTTTTATAAAATTTCGAATGAGTTACGACAGTCTTTGATGTTTTTTTTTATCTTCTTCGATTTAAATAATAAAAACTGGAAAGATAATTTGAATTTCTTTTAATATTTTGTATAAATTTTTGATCCAATTTGTATAAAAATAATTATTTCGTTGTTATTATTTACCACATCTCCGAAAACAGTGATTATAAAGGGTGTCCCATTACGACCGCCTATTTTGAATTATTTTGAAATTAGCCCCATTTTTTCGTTTTGGTCGTGCAGTTTTTGTCGGATATTCTGTTCCATATCTTCATGTCTACACTCTTTATTAAAATAAGAATATCAAAACTTTTCAAATAAACATTGCGTTTTTTTTCAAATTTCAAAATAGGCGGTCTTAATGGGACACACTTATAATGATTATGATCCCTTAACAATTTAGGTGAATGCTTTTTACCTATATTTCGCGGCCAATTATACCACATAGTTAAATGTGATCCCATAGTACCCTTTTTTGAGTTATGGGACTCAACCAGTTTTACAGTGACGCACTATATAACAAGCGACCGTTACGCTTACCAAGAAACTGCAATCTTTCGTGAAATAATGCCTATGACGCACACTAGAGGTATCATTTCAAATGTCGTCTCCAGCGACAAACTTTGGAGTACGACTGGACAGATAAAGATCGGCATTAAGATTCAAAGGCGTAAATGGCAGAGGATCGGTCACACATTAAGAAATCCAGTGCAAGACATCATCATCAAACAAGCGCTCGTGATAATAAAAGACGTTGAGTGATCGATCAAGTAGCACATGAAAATAGAGTTCAATAGAAGGATTAAACAAGTCCTGGTAATAACTAAGGGGCGATGCTCAGGATTGCACCTTGTGAAAAAGAACGGTTTCTTTCCCTATACGGGAAGCGCCCGAACGGAATGCGCTCACTTACCAACAATAACTCGACAACCTATTGTTCAAACTTCTACAAATTTAAGGTACAATTTTTATAGGGTTTTGTGAGCAGCATGACGTGTTTTTTATATTAATAGATTTAACGTGAGGAAAAAAACTGAAGTGTCAGTAAAATCTTGTCAAAAAATCTCTCACTTTTCCTACTTTAGGTACATTTTCACGACGGATATTGAACTTATCGAAGCAAGAACCAGACGGGGAAAATTTTTTATCCAATTGAAAGAACAAAATGAAAATTATTTTTGAAAAAAAAAAAAAAATTTGATTGGTTTAGAATTTTTTTTTAATTAATCGTAATTATTTGAAAAAAAAAACTCCTCCATCAATTTATACTCCATTTAAAATTAAAAATAAATCAAATATTTTAACCTGATTAGAAAATGATCCCGATGCATCCAAGAACCTAACTTTTGAAAAAAAAAAAAAAAAAAAAGAGAAAAAAAAACGGTCGTCTCTATGGACTTCAAAAATAAAATACTTCCGCTCAGCAGAATTACATTCTATTGGTACCAAATTGTCCAGAAAACCTTGAAAGTAATTTTTCCAGCAAAAAAAACCAAAATTGATATTTTTGACATTTTCGAGTGATACAACAGAAAATTGATTTTTTTTTGTCATCTCCAATAAGTCGTAACACATGTTTTTAGATTCGATCGAACAGCGCAAGGTGAGTTTTGTGTGCCCCAGCCCAAACATGAGAGTTGTACTCGAGGAAGAATGTAAGCCTTGCAGATAGTAAGTCATGAGGCGTAAAGTATTTTTTGCATTTACGAAGAATACCTAAGCATTTCGAGGCGTCAAGAGTAGCTTCAAGGATGTGTTGACTCCAATCGAGATGGTTATTGAACTTTACGCCTAGAAGACGACACTGGAACATCACGTTTAAGGGAAAGATGACAGGCCTGTGTCTTAGCGGCATTGAACTTTACTCTATTTTTCCTGCCCCATTCCAGGATCAAATCGAGATCTGAGTTCAGCGAACGGAATAACTCTCTGCGATTGGAAGCAATGGAATGCTTGTTTGATTTCGCAGCAGACTCAAATTCATAGGTTTTACCTAAAGTACTGTCATCCGCAAAACTATAGATTAGATTGAGAGTAGAAGACAAGAGATCGTTAATAAATATTAAGAACAGAGTTGGCGATAAGACAGAACCCTGAAGGACATCGGAATTGATTGGGACGGAGGAAGAAGTAACGCCATCTAATACTACTCGTATAGTACGTTCGGACAAGAAACACTTAGTCCATTGAATGAGGGTAGCATCAAGGACAATGGCCGTGAGCTTAACAAGAAGACATTCACGCCAAACTCTGTCAAAATATTTTACAATGTCAAGCGCAAGAACTTGATCTTCGCCGTATTTATGCAAGCAAGAGTTCCAGCGTTCGTTCAGATAGACCAAGAGATCTCCCGTCGATCTTCCAGAGCAAAAACCATATTGGCCATCGTGGATAAGCTGTTTATTCTCGAGATATTTAACGATTTTGTGATTGACAGCAGTTCCCATCACTTTCGAGAGCACTGAAGTAATGGCTATTGGGCGATAGATGGCAGGGTTCGGTTTGCTTCCTTTCTTCGGAACTTTCACGACTTTCAACAATTGTGGAAAGCATCCAGAAGAGTAGCAGAGATAGAAAAGACTGCGAAGAGGTTTAGCCAGAGAAGAGGAGCACATTTTAGGGGGAATGGGAGTAATGCCATCAGAGCCAGCGGACTTGTGAATATTGAACTTTTTCAGAATCCTGGATATAAGACGAGTGCGAAAATGTAGCGGCGGAGGCAGCGAAAAATCTAATAGTGTTGCAATAGGAGGGGTTTGGTTTATTTATTTATTTATTTGGGCTCTTGAACAAAAAGATTACAATTTCAATTAAACAAAAGCGGAAAACAAAAGAACAGCATGGAGGAAAATTTAAACATTGAAGATGATAGTGTATGATATACGCTAAAAAATAAATGAATAGTGAAGTTAAAAATTTAAACATTAAATATGATAGATTTAATTCTATTTTTAAATAATGGAAAAGAAGAAGCTAAAGAACCAAATTGGAGTCGGTCGTGGTTCCTTTGCATTCTTAGCATCGGAGAGTGATGGTATACATCTAGAGAGGCTCGTGGAGGATTGAAGATGTCTGAATTCCTTGTTGAGACTATTTCTGATCTAAAGTTAAGGTCGTCACAGAGGTGGGTATTGAGCAGGTAGTTGCACAGCTTGAAGAGGAAGTAAGCATCGAGGAAGGTCCGCCTTAAATGCAGTGGCTGTAGGTGAAGTACTTCAAGTCTGCCATTGTAATCGATATGAGGTTTCCTTAATCTGTAGAAAAGGGTTCGAGTGAATCTACGCTGAACAGATTCGATGGTTTGAACATGTCAAGAGTGGTGTGGATTCCAGATGATGGAACAGTATTCCAAAATACTACGGACGAGTGTGGCAAATAGGATAGCAGCCGTTCCTGGACGATTAAACTGGACGGTCGTACGGAGGACGAAGCCAGCAAGTCTGTATGCCTTATTAGTAATCTCGGAGAAATGATTGACGAATTTAAGTTTACGATCAAAGACCACTCCTAGATCCTTTATTGTGGTTACTGCTATAAGGATGGATCCATTAATAGAGTAAGCGAGAACAGAGGAGGTAGTCTTATACGAGTACTCCATAGTAAAACACTTTTCTATGTTCAAAAAGATATCGTTGTTTGAACACCAACGAGAGACAGCCGACAAATCAGCCTGGAGAATCCTGTCATCAGAAACGGAGGAAATTTCCCGGAACAGTTTGAGGTCATCAGCGAATAAGAGACAGTTCGAAGATACAAATTGGGGCAAATCATTTATGAAGAGAGTAAATAATAAAGGATGAAGGATCGATCCCTGCGGGACGCCAGAGTTGGCAAGAAACTCAGTAGAGGAGTGTCCGTTGAACGTAATTCGGAGACGACGGTCCGTAAGGTACGAACTGAACCAGTTCAGGAGAGAGCCAGAGACACCGTACCTTTCAAGTTTTGAGATTAGAATTTTACAATTAAGTGTCGAAAGCTTTTGAAAAATCGGTATATATGACTTGGACAGTATTATGACGATCTAGGGATTGAGCAACGAAATTAGTGAATTCACATAAATTAGTAGAAGTAGATCTACCTTTCACGAATCCATATTGGGCTGGTGATACCAAGTGATAAAGTCATAAGACAGATCATTACTCGAGTGGCTAAACACAGAGGAAAAGTAATTGGCAAAAAGCTCACACATTTCTTGTGGAGAGGTAGTGGTAGTATCACCAAACTTAAGTTGTGAAGGAAAAAATTGCGTATTTCTACGCTTTCTAACATGCGACCAAAACGGTTTGGTCTCATTGCGCAACAGTGCCGCCTCAAGCTGAGAAATATATGCAGAGAAAGTCTTCTTGATGTCCGATTTGACCCGCTTACGCTGAAGGGAATAGTTATGGTAATCGGATAAAAGAAACGAACGCTTATACTTTTTATGCAAACGCGTTTTTTTACGAAGAGCGCAAATAATAGAATGGTTATACCATTCAGGGTAGTCACGACTAGAAATTGTCCCAATTCGTCCCTTAATAATTGCAATAAATGCGAAAAAAAATATTAGCTTCGCTTAACTCCTTCTACCACCTCCCATACAAATATCTATATCATAAATTTAAGAAAAGAATTTCTCCTTTGAACATACGAGAGCTATCAACTTTGAAATTGAAACAAAGCATAGTAATAAGGATGTTAATAAGCTGAAATCGAAATAGCTGGTATTTCTACATTATATCTAACGTATGAGTATTCGCAAATGGGTACAAGAATCAATCTTTTTTTAAGAATACCATTTCTAAATCTGCTGAGATTACAATAGAACTAATTTAAATAAATGATCCGGAATGGGAAGATTGCTAGGTCGCCGCAATTTTATCATTATTCTTGCTATAATAATTACAAAATGTCTTATTTGAAAACATGTGTGTAAATTTTTGTAGTGTTAATCGACAATGAATTACATGAGAAGTCACTTATAATATAGACTTCCTGGCGGTCAATTCAAAGCTATTAATTAAGAAAAATTGTCAAAGCAAATTGATTACATTAGTAGTAACAGATAGGTATGGAATGAAGTGATGATAAAAATTCATTATCAGTAGGACCAACAGATACATATAGTACAAATATCAGTATAATTGGTTTTTTAACTTAATTGTTAGTTGAAAAGGCTGAAGCAAATTAAATATCGCATAAATAGCTAGGTTTGTTATCGCTCAAAAACCTGTCTGTTTGTCTACACAATAACTCTGGAACGCTTTGAGCTATCCAGCTTAGTTAGTTTTCTAATAAATTAATAATATTTGAACAACAAGAAAAGGATAACATTTTCAGCCATAATAGCAATGATTAACTCTTTAAAGTTTGTTTAGGCTAGGTCGGGAATATAACATTGGCCAAATGGCTTCTCCATTTACTTCTACTAAATATCTAATCCATGTAGCTGGATAAAGTTCTGCGCAATTAAACGCGGTTCTGGAGTGCAGCCTAGTGGGTAACGTGTTGGTTTACAATTCCAGCAGACTGCCTGGTTGGGGCTACCTCAGCGACCCACTAGGCTGCATCAAGGCTAAGCATAAGTTTTTTCAAGGACTATAAAACCTTAGTTGCCTCGTCCTTGTGTTCCGTTGAGGCGTGAACATTAATGAGCCAGATTTTTAAAAAAAGTTGTCTTCACGCGAAGTATACACAATTTTTGTTAATAGTTTTGAAGTTCGTGCGGTTTAAATGTTTTGCTGACCACAAAATCTACTCCAAACTCACGGCTTCCACATAGTTTTCCACTTTTAAAGATTGTGTGAGACCTGGTTTCCGTTACTTCTCTGCCAAGCCATTTAGTTGCCTGAAGTGCGACAGCATTAACGTTGAATTTATCAACTTGTTTCAGTAGTGATATTAGTGCTCCAGGTTTGAACAAGGATCGTACATTCCAGGTTCCGAAAGAGTGTTCAATTTTTCGTTTGCCGGATCATTTCCGTTGAATTCATCCTACCCGAGGCGAAGCTTCAAGATCCGTAACAAGTGTTTTGTTTTGTGGGGACAGGTTGTTAGCCCATCCCCAACCCCCAACGTGGAGGACCAAGTCTGTGTACTTAACCGCACAGACACGGCTGGACAATTTCAGCTGAATAGGATATGTGGGAGTTCTCTGAGCTATGCCGCGAGTCCAACTATATCCTATAGCCTACTTAGACGCACTGGTGTTTCTGGCCATTCAGGATGTTTTCAATTCGATGATCAGACTTAAATCTATACAGCACGTGTTAGTGTGAGAAGCATGAAGCGATTGAAAGCATAATCCAATTGAAATATAAAAATTTGAAGGAAAATGAAATAAAAAAACTTTATTTGAATGAACCTTACAAACTACCTTAACTAACTTAAAAAGTAAACAAATCCAACGATTAAGCTATAGGGTGCTTAAGAGGTGTATGGTTGGAAAGGCCTATTTGACAGTTGTCAAATTTTGACATTTGTCATCTATAAACGCTGGAGATTTACCATGGAACGCTACATAGTCGTTGAATCTTATTACGAAAATTCGCGTTCAATCGCAATTACGATGGGCAAAATTCGACTAAATATTAATCGTAATCATGTGCCTTCCGAGACGTGTGTGCGCAACCTACCTAAAAAGATCCAAGAGACTGGTTCAGTGCAAGGTGTGAAGACACCAAAACGACTTCGTCCCGGACGATATGCCGAAAATCTCGCCGCAGTGAAGACAGTGTTGAAAACAAACTAAACACCTCCATTCGTCACCACGCTCAAAAACTTGACCTCTCCACGTCCACCATGCAGCGAATATTTACAGCTCTGCATGCGTACAAGGTCCAATTGATTCAAGGAGTGCAGCCGGCGATCGCCAGCAGCGCCGTACGTTCTTTGATTGGAAACAAATCCTACACCTCTTGTTGATTATTATTTTATTTAAGGAACACGTGAGAGCACCGTGATCTTTTTGGCCTATTGTGCGTTTTTTGTCCCTTTACCCTACCATAACTCGATAGCTTTGGCTAATCATAGAATGTCGGGAGCCATGTTGGGTAGTTCATCAGTTGTAAGGAAACCTTTTCCTAGAAGATTTAATCTTTTACTTACTACTGCCGTTTCTCTGTCGTTTCTGAGTCTTTGAGACGATGTCGGTTTCAGCTAGACCCATATTTTTGAGGTGGCGATTTACTCCACTATGCCCCGTCAATAGGCCGATTAGAGTACTAATATCCCTCTTGCTGAATTTCAGAATATTCTCCACTTTGTTTTTTTTTTGTGGTAGGATAAATTTCTTTGAGATTGATAACCCTGAAAGTTTATTCCAGTAGCTGCTATGCTCTTGTTCAATCTACTCTCTAAGTATAAGGTGAAGTATCCTTTTGGTTTTCCACAGAATGGCTCTGGTCCGATAAAATTTGTTTCTGCGCCATTTTTGGCGAGGTGGTCCGCCTCTTCATTCCCCTCAATCCCCATATGTCCTGCGACCCACATAATGTTACTTTGTTTCGTTTTCCCAGAATGATTAGGTTTTGAAGGCGGTTCTGAACAAGCCTCGATCCGCGTTTGTTGGATCCTAGAGCTTTGAGAACTGCTTGATTATCCGATAAGATATAGATATTTTTATTGCGATGAGCTCTCCTAATGTTTTCTTGGATACATAGCTCCATTACAATAAGGTCGGTTTGGAAGATTGTAGCTTCCTAGCCAAGAGGTTTTGAAATCCAGAAGTTAGGACCTATGACTCCGGCTCCAGTCCCCTCCAAGGTGCGCGAGCCATCTGTGTACCAAATGGTTGATGCCTTTTTGATTTCAGATAGCATAGATTGCCTTTCCTTGCGTTCTCTGATTATTACTTGGAATGGGTTTTCAAAGTTGAAATTGGTCGGCATAGTGTCAGACAGTGTTGCGGTTAGAACCTCAAATCTCGGATTTTTTAAGATTTGGAGGTGACCTCTAAAATCCCCGACTCGTATTTGTTGTCCCTCTGTATACGAGACACCCCTTCGATAGCCTCCTTTTTTATTTGGAGATGTACCGGGGGGATGTTTAGGAATATTTCCATTGCCGCAGTAGGGCAGGTTTTCATTGCACTTGTGATACAAAGACACGCTAGTCTTTGAATTTTTTGTAATATAAGCTGTGCTTTTTGTTGTAACATTTTAGTCCACAAGACTGTTGATTCGTATGTGACTATTGAAAGGATTATTGTTCTGTAGAACCAGTAGATCATCTTGGGCTGTAATTCCTTCTGCCAAATAAGCTTTTGCAGGCAAAAAGCCTTTAATGCTCTGGCATGAGTCCATTCTTAATTTTTGTTCCAGTTTAGTTTGTTATCAAGTATCACACCTAGATATTTGATCTCATCTGAAGATAGTATTGGCGTTCCTGTTATAGAAAGAGGTGTTATGTAGATTTTCCTTCTATTCGTAAATGGTACTATCTACGTCTTACTTGGGTTGATGTTGAAGTTCTTAAACTGACACCAGTTTATAATCACTTCCAAGGCAGATTGTAACCTTTCCAACAAAGTTACATCATATTTGCCTGTAATGATAATAACAAGGTCATCGGCATATCCTATTACCTAATAGCCTTGTTCTGTTAGACGATCTAGAAGCTCATCTACTACGATTGACCAAAGAAGTGGAGATAGTACTCGTCCCTGGGGACAGCCCCTATAGTTCTGTGCAGTCAATGTGCTATTACCTAGATATTTTGAAATCAGAAGAGAAAATCTTCTCGTACTCGGAATTTTGACATTTCTGGATAAAACTGTGGTTTAATTTTACTATGGTGTCAACGACTAGTTAGATGCTGTCTCTTCGTGGGGGTAGGTGCTCTGCAAAGGAAAATCGCTTGCATTACGGTTTACTAATTAGTTGTCGTTTTTTGCATCATTTTCACATTTCAAATTTTTGTCCAAATTGAGTTACCTAAAAATTAAATCAATTTATCTCTTGAAGATTGCAAATGTCGATGTTGTATTCTTTCACCAGTTGTAGTAGCGAATGAATGTTTTTGGGTGAGCCGCAAACGAATTGTTTGTTTAGAAAAACACAATAGAGATCAAATCGAATACCTATTTATTTATTTAGGTGTTTAATATATCATTATATAAAAAAATATAAAATCTTATACATTTAAAAACAAAAACGAAAAAACTCAACATATAAGTACAATAAAAAAACATAACAGGACTACGATACTCTAGATGAAAGAGAAATTTTTTGATTTCAAGAAATTTTGTAGGAGAAGTGGTACAGGGGTTGACGACATTGAATTCATTTTTTTCCATTACGCTAAAGTTGCTATCAAAATGTTTTACACAAAATTTAGGATTAAAAAATTTAATAGTTGCTGAGAAAATTAGGTTTTTGGATTTATCCAAATTGTGTAGTTTGTATGGGAGGTGGTACAAGGAGGGGCGAGTCCGTAATCATGCTTTTGACATATTTTAAATTGTAGATCAATAGCATTCATACTTTACAGGAAACTCCGCTTTTTGTAAAGTTGTGAAATTGTGTCAGATTGTATGGGAGGGGGTCGAAGGAGTATAGATAATAGCTTCGTTTTTTTGGGCTTACTAATAATTCTAAATAAATATTAAGTGCACAATGTCAGCTCGATAGATTTTATACACACTGAGTTATTGTTTTAGAGTATTTCATGAAAAAGTAGAGTTTGTATGAGAGGTGGTGGAAGACAGGGGAGGACTTAAATAATTTTTATATGATAGATTGAAATCATCATAAAAGTAATATACTTCAAATTTCAGATCAATAGCATCCATGCTTTTCGAGCAAATCCGTTTATTGTCGAATTCTAAAATTCGGCCATTTTGTATGGGAGGTGGTAGAACGGGTAAGATTTATCTTTTAATTGTTTTTGGCCTGAATAATAATTCCAAATAAGTTATTAATGCACAATTTCAGCTCGATACGTTTTATACGTACTGAGTAAATTGGTTTAGAGCATTGCATGAAAAAGTGTAGTTTGTATGGGAGGGGGTGGAAAGAAGAGGAGGACCCAATAAATTTTATGCAGTAGATTGAAATTGTCATAAAAGTATTATACTCCAAATTTCAGATCAATAGCTTTTATACTTTTCGAGCAAATCTGTTTATTGTCGAGTTGCGAAATTGTGTCATTTTGTATGGGAGCGGGTAGAAGGGGTGAAGCTAATCATCTAATTTTTTTTGGTCTTGCTAATAATTCTAAATAAATATTTATTGCTAAATTTGAGCTCGATAAATTTTATACGCACAGAGTAAATTGGTTTAGAGTATTTCATGAAAATGTACAGAAATACATAATTTTTATATGGTAGATTGAAATCGCCACGAAAGTAATATATTCAAAATTTGAGACTAATGGCTTTTATACTTTTTAATCAAATCCGTTTATTGTCGAATTGCGTATTTGTGTCATTTTATATGGGAGGGGGCAGAAGGGGTGAAGCTAATCATCTAATTTTTATTGGTCTTGCTAATAATTCTAAATAAATATTTTTTGCACAATTTCAGCGCGCTAAATTTTATACGCACTGAGTAAATTGGTTTAGAGCATTTCATGAAAAAGTGCAGTTTGTACGGGAGGTGGTGGAAGGAGAAAGAGGACACACATAATTTTTATACGGTAGATTGAAGTCATTATAAAAGTAATATGCTCAAATTTGAGTTCAATAACTTTTATACTTTTCGAGCCAATCCGTTTATTACCAAATTGCGTAATTGTGTCATTTTGTATGGGAGGGGGTAGAAGGGGTGGAGCGATTTGGCCCGTTCACGAACTTGACCTTACTTTTTTGCTCAAAATGACACACTAGCACTATAGCTCAAAGCTTTCGAGAGTTATGCTGTAGACAGACGCACAGACAGACGGTCACTCGGAATCGAGGTTTTTGAGCGACAACAAATATTTCTGTACCCTAGGCGGCTCTATGCGAGCGTTATTTTTTAGCGTAGCAAACGGTAAGGCAAACACAATATACTCTCAGATTTCATCTGGAGTATAAAAACAATCGTCAGCAGAAAAATATGAAAACAAGTGATCAAAAAAGAAAAGAAAAAGTAAAAATAAAATCAAGCATTGATTTAGCTTTAGCAACTACGTAATCGAGTCTTCAAAGCATAATATACAAGAGGAAATCTTAATATTATCCGCGTATAATAACCACAAGCAGAAAACAAGGACAGGTGAAATGTCATTTATAAAAATAATAAATAGTAAAGGGCCGAAATCGCTGCCCTGAGGAACACCAGATTTCACAACAAATTTCTCTGAGCTGTAACCGCTTATTTTAACGAACTGTTTTCTGTTAGATAAATACGAAGACAACCACTGAAAGAGGTTCGAATCGAAACCGAGAGCCCGTAGTTTAGCAATAAGAAAACCATGTTGGACTCTGTCAAAAGCTTTTTGAAAATCTGTGTAGATAACGTCGACATGAAAACCATTCTCAATAGGATCCACGCAAAATTTAGTGAATAGAGTTAATTGTGAAGCTGTAGATCGGACAAATCCATGCTGACAATAGCAAATAGATTCCTTGATTGAGAAATATATTTTATCCTTGACAATCGCTTCGAATAATTTCGGTATAGACGAAAGCATGGAGATAGGTCTATAATTTTCAACAAGGTGCATAGAAACTGCCTTATAAATGGGGGTAATAAAAGATATTTTTCAGATATCCAAAAACTCTCCAGATGACAGTGATTTATCGAAAATTAGGGCTAAACAGTGACATAAAGAAGATGAGCAATTTTTTAAGAACATCACAGGAATCAAACCAAAACCTGCGTTTTTTTGGCTGTCAAGATTATTAAGAACTGATCGAACATGTTCGTCGGATAGGTCAGTAATAGCGTTCAAAGAGTTATAATTGTCATATGACACCTCAGTCCGATCTGAATTGTATACTGACCTAAAGTACGACGCAAAAATATTATAAGTTTCTCCGATGTCAGTGGATGAAATGCCTTCGTCTTCGGGAGATGATTTGCGCTTAGAGTCCAAATATACCCAGAAGACTCTACAATTATTTTTAATATTTGATTCTGTCGAGGATAAGTACCGACCATAAAGAAAATGATTCAGAAAATCAAATTCCTTTCTGAGACGCAAGAAAATGATGTGGTCATTTATACTTTTTGTTATCTTGAACCTCTTATATGCCTTGTTGTTACGGTTTTTTAGATTACTGAGGCGTGAATTGCCCCATGGAACTTTGGGTAGGTTTCATTCTTATACACGGGGACGAATAAATCCTCAATCTGGATTGAAAAATTGAAAATGTATCAGATAAATTTAAATTAAGGAAATTACTGTCACAATCAATCGATTGAAAATAATCGTTCAATGCAACAAAATCGGCTTTAAAAAGGTTGAAGTAAGATAACTTTTTTTTTAGAACGTAAAATTTAAAAATAATGGAAATAGCTTTGTGATTAATTGAGTTGTTCAAAAGAGGAGTACGTACCTCATGTAAATAATGTTCAATATCGTTACTAATGAAAACTAAATCTAATAATCTATTAACACTATTTTTCACAAAATTAATTTGAAATAAGTGAAGAGAAAGTAATGAATCGATGACTAAGAATTCCGTGGGCGTCTTTATATTGAAGAGTATAAGACATTTTTTTTTCATCCAAGAATGTCCAATTAATGTCGCGATAAACTCGATGTTAGATGTGTGCCGTGTATAAGTCAATATCGCTTAATGGAGGAATGTAGCTCACGATGAAATAGACGATGTTAGTTGGAGATGCTTTAGAACAATTGACGCGTACAGAGATTTGCTCGATTGATTCCGACTTATGATGTAGATCAATAGTACTACTCTCCGAGAGGAGCGACCGCATCGATATACGACATAGTTGAAGTCGAAAAATTCGGCGGAAAGAAAATTCGATTACATATTGGTCACTAATATAGTATTACACAGTTGTCCACTTCGGGGCAGCCCCAAAAACGCAGCTGGGCTGAAATTCATGAAATAAATAAACTTGTTTACAACGAATATTCCCCAGATTTTCGTGCGAACATTACCTACATATGTATACCAGTATGCAGTTAATCCATTTGCATGCTTAACGCTAGAATCGCTCGAAGAGTCCGCTTGGAGACAGTAACTTCACAAATGATTCCATAACAATAATTTATTCAAACAGATACCATTTTGACCGTGATCGATTATTATCTGGCAGAAAATGCAAAGTTAACGGACGCGGTCTATAAACCTACTGGTGCACTCTTTGTAGTCGACTTCATAACAAAAGCCTGTCAGGGAGTCATACGAATTCTCGGAAGAAAGAACGGATCGAGCGACGCTCAAGTCTAAAATAAGCCAGACTTGAGATTAAGAGCTCTCGATGGAACGTGAGCTCTGCTGTCGCAGCTGAGGCTGTGCGAACGGAATACCAAATGTCGCACGAACCAGCGGACTTAACTCGCGGCGGCCACTTGGAATTTTTTCGGAGGCCGAGGCCAATACACGGTACCTCCGGACGCGGGCTACGGAGTCACTGAACCTTCAAGCTCGCCTAATGTCCATCTGCAACGGCGGCGAATACGAGCATAGGTCATGGCCATCTCGCACTCGGTCATCGGACTATATCTGCCAGGTAGATCTGTAGATCTTAGGGCTGATGTTTTACCTGATAGCGTTAGGAACTCCCAGCGGTGCTCTGATTAATCCTAGTTCGGTTGGATTTGTATCCCTTTAAGATGAGACCGAGCTCCTTCACTCCTCCTCCAGCATGGCCAATTTTAACACTGTCACAAATTTCCACCACTCAGAACAAGAAAACCATCCCGCTAGAGATTTCCCTTCAGGTTCGAACGCTTTAATGAAATTTCTCACTTTGCACTAAGCAAAACACCACCTTTTATTCAAACTTTGGGGAAATTTGGTTACGGTAAATTCACCCGAATGACAGGACACGGCTCGTCCCGATTACGATCCCGAAGGTAAGTAAAATTGCAGCCCGACGACGACGCCTTTTTGCTGGGTTTTATCCTAGCAACAACCGTTGATATGATGCTTGCCCGATGTGAGTGTTACTCACTTTTCTAAAGGGACGACGACACCTCTTGAAATTCGTCCGTCACGAGATTCCACTTCAGCACTGAACAAGCAAAGTAAGAAAAAAAAAATATTTGCACTTGGAGTTGAGAATTTGCCAAAAACACGGCCCGCCCTCTCTTGAAACGTCTTCACTACTTTCCCACGTCCAACTCCATGCAAACAACTTTAGGCACTGGGGATGCCAGTGCGCGAGTTTGCAACATCGCGTTTTTTCTCACACAAACACACGCATGCACTCGATGTATTAGTATGGCGGTGCGCGCACACCTAAGCAACAGGGAAACGTCATGCTTTCTCCGCCGCAAAAGATCCTTCAAAATCGTTCTGGAATCGGATGCTTGTCGTGCTAATAGCTACTGTCAAAATTCGCATTTAGAATTGAACGCGGACACCAAGAGAATTCTCAAGTCAAGCGCACCCACACGCTGTGAACAAGAACAACTTCGGCAGGCAATACGAATACCCAACGCTGAGTAATAGCGCAATTCTCTCCCAGATCTATCTTTTGGAGGAAAGTGGACGGTTGTCATCGTTTCTCAGTACATGCTCGTCTTGAGCTCAGGTAAAAAAAAAAACGAACAAAGTGCGAGATGCTGCACCGTGGACCGTACAGTCAAGGTCGTATAATTTGGACACGAAATTGAAGGTGACATTTTTAATTATTCACTTTGCGTTGTACTAGACGGAAAAGTCGCGTAAGACCTAGGAGAAGGAGAGTAAGACCTAAAAATTCAATAAATAAAAAAAACCTATGGTAAAAAAGTAATTTTTTTCTTTAGTTTAATTTTATTCGGCCAAAATCGAGACTTTGTTGCACGAGCGCCCAGAACTCTGCTGTTCCCAGGACTCTATTGCTGCTCCTAAGACGTCAAACTCAGCTTCGAAGTCACCAAATTAGATAGTACTGCAAATACTAAAATTTCACGTCCCGTTGAATGGCATGCACTCTAAGTAGTGTTGTGCATGTGAAATGGAAAGAGTCGACCCCGCTTGTGAGAGTCATCAATATCACTGTCGTCATATAACGAATAACAACTATTCTGGCTCCTTTAACAATACTCGCGTTTTGCTTAATCTATTTTGCAACTTTGTGGATGGTCTTCGTACTTGCCATATCAACGCACGTAGCCTTCGAAAATTGATGAATTAAAATACTTATTTGTAGAAAGTAAAGTGGATGTGATTTGTGTTTCTGAAACACATTTGACTGAATTCCATGTCAGTAAAATAATAGAAATACCTGGATATAATTTTTTTAGAAATGATAGGGTGCTAAAGTCTTGTGGTGGTGTTGGTATATACATATGCGAAAAAATTATTCAATGTGCGTATTGTATCAGCTTCTAGTAATGTTAGCGTATCTAATGCTGAATTTTTATGGGTAGATGTAAGAAATAAATATATTAAATGTGTAATAGGTGTTCTCTATAGATCTCCTACATCTCCAAATATCTCGGAACTAATAAATAAAATAGTCGAACATGGTAACATACTCCTGTTTGGTGACTTCAATTGTGATATATTGCGACCAGTAGCTAAAACTAGAGAACTTACATCGTGTTTTGATTCCTGTGGTATGAAGGTAGTTAACAAACTTCCTACTCGCATATCAACAGTGTCTACCTTACTTGATTTGTGCGTCACTAATAACGAAGACAAATCGCTATTTTTTAATCAATGCTCCTTACCGATGTACGACCACGACTTTTTATTTTCCAGTGCTGCAAAGTAATAATTCGGAGATAATTTGCTATAGGGACTTCAAAAATATAAACATTGATCAACTTCACAATGATGCTTCAAAGTTCTCGTGGCAGGAATTACTTTCCTTACACTCGGTTGATGATAAGGTCGAACTTTTTAATAAAAGTGTTAAGGAATTATATGACATTCATCTGCCATTAAAAACCAAAAAAATTGTTCCCAACCTAAGTCCTTGGTTCACTAAAGCGGTTGAAAATATGATTATCGAACGCAATATGCTCTACTACAGGTGGAAAAAATCCAAAAGTCCAGAGAATTTTGAATTATATCGAAAAATGCGTAATAAAGTTAAGACTGAAATTAGATACAGAAAAATTAATTATTACAACAAAATATTTGATGCGGGCAGATCTAATAAACATCTCTGGCAGAATTTACAGCAGTTGGGATTAGGAAAACAACGTGATTCAGCCTGTCCGTGTAATCCTGATGTTCTAAATAAACATTTTTTGCATGCGACTAAATCTGTTCCTGCAGCTAACCCTAATTTAAAATATGACGTTGGGCAGTTTACCAATTCTTCTGGTGCACAGTTTGAATTCGAACTGGTTACTTCGCTGAATGTTATAGATGCAATCAGAAGTATTAAATCGAACGCAATTGGTGCAGATGGTGTTGCTATAAGATTTATAAAGCTAATACTACCCTTCGTTCTTGAACCCTGAACTTATATCTACAACTCTAGTATTACGCAATTAACTTTTCCAGTTCTGTGGAAAAAATCTATTGTTGTCCCGATTCCTAAAAACAAGAAGACTTCAGAGGCATCCATATATTGTCACCACTCTCGAAGGTATTGGAAAAGTTAATTAGTTCTCAGATGAAAAATTATCTAAAAACTACTGACCAATTAACTGCTTCCCAGTCAGGATTTCGTGCTAAGCACAGTTGTAATACCGCACTTGCTAAAATAGTTAATTATATAAGCTGCAGCCTTGACATAAATCACATTACCTTCCTGACTTTACTGGATTTTTCAAAAGCTTTTGGTAGTGTAAGCTTTGACTTATTACTTGGGAAATTGAGGCGTAATTTTAATTTTTCACCATTAGCTTGCTCATTTATCAATAGCTATTTGAGTCACAGAGTTCAAAGGGTTAAAATTGCAGAAATGGAGTCATCTTGTAGTTCGGTGTTGTGTGGTGTTCCTCAGGGCTCGGTATTGGGGCCTTGTTTATTTTGTATGTTATTAATGATTTACCAAATGTGTTAAGGAATGTCTATATGCTGATGATGTGCAAGTCTACCTAAGCTGTCCCCAAAGCGATGTTTTTTCATAATTAATTATTTATGAGGATTTGTGTCAAATTAATTTCTGGGCTAATGATAATGGTCCTTATCTTAATCCCAAAAAATCACAGTGTATAGTTTTAAGCAAAAAATCTATTGATACATCTTCTTTTCCACTAATTCTTCTGGACTCAGTGCCAATAGCATACTGTGACACTGTGAGAAATTTGGGAATTATTTTTAATAAGACTCTGACATGGAATGATCACGTGCATATGGTGACTAGAAGGGTCTACACTATTTTAAGAACTATGTGGGTATCGGCGAAGTTCCTACCAACTAATATTAAGAAATCCTTGATAATGGCCATTATTATGCCGATTTTTAACTATGGATGCGCAATTTATTGTTTTTTGAGCTATGCGGAAATGTACAGGTTACAGCTATTGTTTAACAATTGCGTTCGTTTTGTGTATAATATTCGGAAATTTGATCATATCTCTCTCGTTGCAAATACTTTCTTAGTCATACCTCTTACGGAGTACCTGAAAATGAGGATATGCTTATTTATTCACAAAATAATAATAACTAAAGAACCAGCATATCTTTATTTTCAGATTTGTTTTGGTAATTCCTCACGGACTCGTAATATCATTATTCCGAGATTTAGATGCAATACACGAGAGCGCACTCTATTTGTGGAAGGGGCTAGAATATGGAATAGTTTACCTACTTCCATAAGAAAAATTTTCTCTAGTCGCGAATTTGGTAGAGCAGTGACTCTTAAGGTGTGAATTTCCTCAAAGCACAAATTTGATTTTTTTTTCTTCTCTCAGTCTTTCATTTGGTCCTAAAGCGTGGAGTGTATTTCTTTTCTTTTCTTTTTCATTTTTTCTTTTTAAATATTCCTTTTTATTCTTTTAATTTTAATTTTCGTATATTATTCTCTGTTTAGTTTATTTTACTTTGTTATCATTTCTTTATTTTATTGTCTTATTCATATCTTCATTAAATTCAAATTTTGTTATTATACATATAAATGGAATTTAATTCTAATTGTACCATTGAATTCAAATAAACAAATAAACAATCAACAAATTCGAAGTCAAATATTGCCTATATAAGCCAACTAGAACCTTCTGATAGTTGCAATTGGAATACTATTCAAAAGAAAGATAAAAATCGTCGAGAATGGCAATGCATCAGATAGTTTGAAAATCGTGACTGGGGATAAGTAGAGTTACTGTATAACTGAGCAACTCGGTTCAGGTGTCTGGCAGATGCGTATCAGGGTTGAAACCGTTAAGTTTGAATTTTTCGGGATATATAAATATTTGGTTAGATGATTATCAATTTGTACTTGGGATTCGATTATGTGCCCTGAAAAATTAATATTGTTACATGCAGATCTGGCAGCCCCGCAACTCGATCTCTCTCGAATAGACAAGAATTATGTAGAACAGTATACTCCACTATGTAGAAAGCCACAATTAAAGATCTTGAGCTTTCCAGTATAACACATACACACCGAAAGAAGCTTCGAGAACTGTTCACACATAGTTCACACATACACACTGAAGGAAGCTTCGAGAACTGTCATAAGATGTATAAAAGCACGAAAGCTTTCAGCGAGCAGCTCAGTTAGTCAGCGACTTTTATTTATGGAAGACGCGAACCAGTGAAAGCGATAGAAAAGTACGCGGCGGTAGTGCCATATAGTGCGAATTAAGTTAAAGTGCGAATAAATAAATTATCGCTTATTTTTAAACGAATTGCATTTTTACTTGAAATTCCGGCGAACCCCTAGCTCGCAACAATATCATTGTGCCTTTTCATCAGAACTAGCCAAAAATTCAATTTTATTTTGCAATTTCCTGCACCCACAAATCTTCAACAAAAATCTGTTTGGTCCAGTTTACAAATCTGTTTGTTAACACTTGGCGGAAAAACATCCTAATAGGGATTTTTGCAATTCTAAGAAATATGCAATGCATTCTAAAGTAATGTGAAGGCATTGCATAAAGTAGCAGTTTATTTAAGGAATTTGATATGCATTGCAAGGTAATATGAGGAGATTGTATAAAGTCAGTGATCTTTGTCAATGTCATATTCCGTTTGTTTCTAACATTCCTGTAAAATTTTACAAGTCATTCATTGTGAGAAAAAAATCTTAAGTTATAATAACTTCGTACTTTTTCAGCAACAAAATTGTTTAAATTATTGCAGAATATAACAGAATTTAATATACGGAATTCATATCAAAAGCAGGATCTAATTTTATCACATTTTTCATTATTAATTCAAAATTATTCGCTCCTTCAATATTAGAATACTTTCTCAAAGATTGATTTTTGAAGTGAAAACTTCTTTAGCCTCGTTGTGATTTGAAAATCGATGAAACGAAAAAGCGACACTAAAAACAAACAAAAAAGTGTCATAGCCAGCGTGGTGTACTATACACATATTATACACGTGTATCATTTCTGTCAATATTTTTGTCATTTTAATAATATATATGATTTTATAAATACAAGGAAAGGGTTGTCACTGTTTACCTTTAACTGCCAAAGTTTAAGGGCTCATGTACAGGATCTTCAATTAGACAGAATAGCATCGTCGTCGAATTTTCTAATTCTTACCGGGACATGGATGAATAATGAAATTATTTTAGACATTCCAAATTTTAATATTGTTGTTCAATATAAAAGAGAACATTCGAGGGCAGGCGGCGTTGCAATCTACCATAATATTAATGACGGAGCCCGTGTTGTTACTCCACAAATAGATCTCAGTGTACAACAAATGCAATTTTCTGTTCAGCTTTCTAAAGTGGGAGAAATATGTGCTTGTGAAAGCAGATTGGAACATAATAAATCAGTTATAATTGTGGCAATCTACATTTCTCCCAACCAATCAATAAATACAATTATTGAATTCATCCACGAGAATTTGCTAAAGTACACACCAGAAATATCGCGGATTCATAAAAAATATGACGATAACATTCCGATGATTCTGAGTGGAGATTTTAATGTGAGTTTTGCATTGGATGCGGCGATCCCTTTGATTGAGTTTCTCAACACCAAATTGAATTTAAAAATGTGCAGCAGTCGCACTGAATCGAAAACAGTAATTGACGCTGTATTTCAAAGATATATTGATCAAATTCAAACCAAACCATTCATTTCATACTTTAGTTATAATAAGCCACTCGTGTCATTTATTGAAATCGAAAACATGGAGACTGAATAATAAAATGTGGAAAAATTTTTAAACTTTGTATCAATATTATAATAAATAAACCCTATAACTATCCCAGTCCTGATACTGCATCAATTTTCCGAAGGTTTCACTTCTACCACGTGTGCACTGCACACATGTTTTTTTCTATTCTTTTGCAACCACTTCATCATCGATTCTATTGCGACCATTATATGTATTTTCGATTCTTTTCCAACCATTACATTATTCATTCTTTTCCCTAGATTCCAATGTCGATTCCTTGTAATACAGAAAGAAGCAAACACGGCTGCTCGCCTATGACATCGCAATGTTAAAATAATCTATGTTTCACGGCAGGAAGTAGCTGTAATAACTTCAAGGTATGAACCATTGGAGCGGTAATGATTCCTTTCCCTACAGGAATATGTCAGAATGGCTACGCAGTCTGCACTTATTTTGCTTAGCTGTCTTCGCGGGGAGTGTTGCTTCATTACTTCCACATGAAGAAAAGTGCCACGGAAAGTCATCGCATTTTAGTAGACGTTTATGGTGAATATTTTCTAGCTGAGCAAACGTGCAGAAAGTGGTTCGCACGGTTCAAAAATGGAAATTTTGGCTTGGAAGACCAAGAGCGTCCCGCACAGCTGAAAAAGTTTGAAGATGAAGAATTGGTGACAACTCGTGTCAAACGCTTGCTGAGGACCTCTACAGACGTCAACTGATGCATTTGAGCAAAGCATTAAAAGAAAAGCGCCCCCAATTTAAGGATCGACATGACAAGGTGATTTTGCTCCACGACAATGCCAGACCCTATGTTGCAAAAGTGCTGAAAACTTATTTAGAAACGCTGAAATGGGAAGTTTTATCCCACCCGCCATATTAACCAGACATCGCTCCATCAGATTTCCACTTGTTCCTGTCCATGGCGAATGGCTTGTCAGAGCAGCACTTCGACATAGAGTTGAAAAAATTAAATGACGGCATTCATTCCTCCGCAAGGGGGTAGTTGTAGTATGAGGTTTTACCAATTCCTGCAACTATCTTTGGAGTTAGCGACTCCACGGACCTGAGCTAACTATCCCCCTCTGGGATGGGGGCTGTAGAATTCACCCACAGCCAGTCCTGCTTGCCCTAAAAATGGCAAATGGACACTCACTGGATCATGGGCTTATCACCCGTGATCTTAAGACCTAAATGATACGAGAAACGGATACATCGCCTCGGATACGGACTGATTCTACGGTAACGACTTTTGGCATTCGAAAACGGACTATGATTGGCTTCTGGAACGTTCGAACATTGAATGACGGGGGAAGAGCTGGGGTTACTCGGTCCTTGCACCGCCAATCAGTGATCGACCGTGAAATGGAGCACTATAACATCCAAATCTTGGGCTTGAGCGAGGTCAGGTGGACAGGATCAGGAGAAGAACGAACCCCTAGCGGAAACACTATTCTGTACATTGGCCCTGAAAGTGAAGCCAGAAATGGCGTGGCGTTCGTCCTTACGCCGAGAGCGAGAAACAGTCTCATTAGCTGGGAACCAATCTCGGATAGGATTATCGTCGTCAGGCTCAGGACCAGTGTCAGAAACGTCACAATTCTGCAGTGCTACGCACCAACTAATACCGCAACATCTGGTGACAAAGAGGAGTTTTATAGTCAACTGAGTGCCACCTTCGAACGTGTTCCAAGAGGTGATAATATTATCATCTCGGGAGATATGAACGCCCAGGTTGGATCAGACAACACTGGACTAGAACACGTCATGGGGAGGCATGGTGACCCTTGGGTCGACCCTTCACGACCTTGGATTAAGAGACCCGAAAACGGCGAATTATTTGTGGAGTTCTGTAGTACTCGGCAAATGGTCATCGGAGGGACCCTTTTTCCACACAAGAGTCATCATAAAACATCTTGGGTTTCCCCTGATGGTGTTACTCAGAACCAGATCGACTATTTGGCTATAAGTCGCCGATGGAGAAGATGTCTCCTCGATGTGCGAGCGAAACGTGGAGCTGACGTGGGGAGCGATCACCACTTGATGGTTGCCTGCTTGAGATTGTGTACAGCAGCTATCCGACGACCACAAATTCTTCAAATGAAGCGCAAGCTTAATGTGGATAAACTCAGAGATCCCAACAAAAAACTCGAATACACCACCATTCCACGCGAAAAGTCATCCACATTGGGTGAACATGAAATGCGCACACTGGACGCCAATTGGGAGGCAACCAGAAACACTTTTCTAACTAGTGCTGAAGAATCTGTGGGATATGCGCAAAGCGGTGAGAAACCCTGGATCTCGCAAGACACATGGGACAAGGTTGACAATCGGAAAAAAGCTAAATTGGCAATCATCTCTCAACCCGATGTCAACCAAGGAACGCCCGACTTGAGGCAGAACTACCGCGATGCTCATATACAGCTTAAAAAGGCTGTTAGACGCGACAAGAGAAAGGCCATTGAAGATCTGGCAAACAAGGCAGAATCTGCGGCTTACCTTAGGGATATGGGTTCACTATTTAAAATCATGAAACAGTTGACGAACAGGAATTTCACCGCCAACCACCTGGTGAGAGATGTCAACGGAACTCTCCTTAATATGAGTGAACACCAGTTGCGACGATGGAAGGAATACTTCTCTGATATTTTAAACATCTTGTCAGATGAAGATATTCCGGAAACAGAACAACTTCCAAACATCCAACCGCAACAATCCTCTATTAGGGACGATCCCCCAGATAAGGAAGAGATAGTTTCCGCCATCCGGTCAATGGCGGGAAGGAAAGCTCCAGGTATAGACGGACTACCAAACGAACTCCTCAAAGCGGACCCGGAAATAACAGCCGATATACTCCTCCCACTCTTCACTAAGGTGTGGAATGATGGAAGATATCCGACTGAATGGAAGGAGGGCGTCATTGTGAAAATTCCGAAGAAGGGCGACCTTCGGGATTGTGGCAATTGGCGTGGTATATGTCTACTTACTGCCGTATCAAAAATTATGGCTAAGGTAATTCTCAATAGGATTAGTGATGTCGTCGAGAGCACTCTCGAAGTTTATCAGGCTGGATTCCGTAAAGGGTCGTCTTGTACCGACCACACAAATACCCTACGGATAATATTAGAGCAGTCAGCCGAAATGGGTTCGCCACTACATCTCATGTTTGTGGACTTCGAGAAGGCTTTCGACAGCGTTAAGCGAGATTACATATGGAATGCTTTGCGTAGGAGAGGTATTCCAAATAAGGTCATAGCTATGATTAAAGAATCCTACGAAGATGCAAGGTGTCGCGTCTTGCATAGAGGAGAGCTGTCCGAGAGCTTTCCTGTGCGAACGGGTGTCAGACAAGGCTGCATATTATCACCAGCCCTGTTTCTGGTGGTAATAAATGACATCTTGAAAGCTGCACTGGAAGGTGGGGAAGGTAAAGGTCTTCAATGGAGACTATTTAACATCTTAAGTCACCTTGATTATGCTGATGACGTGTGTTTGCTTGCACATACCCGTTCGGACTTAGAGTCAAATGTTCGCTCGTTCGCTCGAATGCAAAGAGGCGGGACTGAAAATAAATGTGCGTAAAACCAAGTACATGCACATGGGTTCGAACGCAAGCACACCGATTGTTCTTAATGGACAGGATGTAGAAGAGGTGCAAGATTTTTGCTATCTCGGAAGCATTGTCAGCATGGACGGCGGAGCCGAAAAGGATGTTGAGGCTCGGCTAAATAAAGCTCGTCAGGCCTTCGGTATCCTTTCCCCTTTCTGGAGGTTAAGAGAGATCTCCCTTCGCACGAAGCTGCGAGTTTTTGACGCATGCGTCAAATCCGTGTTGTTATATGGTTGTACTACGTGGAAAGTGACCGTTCGACTTACCAAGAAACTACAGACTTTCGTAAACCAATGCCTCCGACGCATTTTAGGAATATTCTGGCCAGAAGTGATCTCCAACGACGAACTTTGGAGTACAACTCGCCAGACTAAAATAGGTATTGAGATTCAACGGCGAAAGTGGCAGTGGATCGGTCATACTTTGAGGAAACCAGAGCAAAACATCGCAAAACAGGCTCTGGATTATAACCCTCAAGGAAGACGTCGGGTTGGTCGACCATGTAACACATGGAAGCGAGCAGTTGAGCAGGAGGCCAGAGGAATAAACAAGTCCTGGCAACAGCTTAAAGCCGATGCTCAGGATCGCGCCTTGTGGAAGAGAGTTGTTTCTGTCCTATGCCCCTATAGGGGGTCTTAACAGGAATTTGATTCATGTTAGAATTAAACGCACATATGTAGCTATGTCAACCGGGAATTAAACAGAAAACAAGGACTAACACCGTATGTGTGCATAATATAATATTTTAAATCGACAGGATTTTTCGAAGAATCCGATTGGACATGATTTATTTACCAGTGTGAATAAGAACACAATTAGGATTTATCCGTCTACTATTCTGAATAAAAAGTGCTGATTGCGTGTAAGGACTCCGACTTATGTACAAACGATTGAATAATTATGTAGATATTGTTATCATCAAGCTTTAAGTGCATAGAAGCAACAAGTTAGAAACAAGGATTTGATACGCGACTATGCAGGTAATTTAGTTAAAAATTCGTTCGAAATATACAGGTAGAGTGAAAATTTAACTACACATACGGGCAAAAAATGGAAAAGGAAATGAGTCTGAATGGAATTATAAACGTGAAATATACGAGTTCAGATGAATATGAAAATATCTTTCTAATAATTAAAAAAAAAATCTTGTTAAATCATGTCTACCTCAACGAAACTAAAGATTTTAATAGAAGTGTAGTGTCACGGAAATCTTTTAAAATTTTTTTTTCTTAATTATAATTGTTTTATTCAAAAGGTGTTAAGAAAATATGTAATGTATAATATATGGAAACATAAAAAATATATTGTATGTATATGTATTTCTTTGTTCTATTTTTGCCATAGAATTCGTGTTTCTTTTATGGAAATACAATACTAAACTTTTGTGCAAAAAATAGGATACGTTTTGTTATAGGATTGAAGCGTTGTAGACGTGGAAAAAATTATTTATGTGCACAATTAGTGCAACGAAAATATTTTTTAATTGGAATCAGAGTGTTTGCCGTAGTTGTTGAAAAAAAGAAGAAGAAATCTTAATAAAGTTAGACAGAAACTTTATAAAAATGACTACTTTCAAAAATGCAATTGAACTATGAAATAAATATAGGAAACATCTCCTTACCAGAACATCCATTCAATTTCAAAGTAAAGTAAATAAATGCTCTCGAGTCTTAACTTATTTTCATATTTATATTTTGACTGTATGCTAGTTTTATAGCTAGTATCGCATGTTGTCGAAATTCGACAAACTGTGTGTGCAAAATAACGAAATTCATACTTTAAAAATGAATTCATCTAATATTAGGGATTCTTTAATGTACACTTTTCCATTTCCACATTTACTGCCTAAAGGACCTTGCGTACGGTCAAAGTAGTGCAGTGGCTCTACTGGATGACGTCCAATCACCGACGTCAAGCAGCATTAAGCAAACGTACTACTTGGATGGGATATTGCTTATATGTTCCCACTTTTTATACTCTAGATGAAATCTGAGAGTATTATAAGTTTGCCACAAAGTTTGTAACGCCAAGAAATAAGGCTCGGAGAAAAAAATGAATGATACAGAAGTTCATATAATCACTCAAAAATCTCAAAACCGGATGTCCGTCCGTCCGTCCGTCCGTCTGTCTGTCTGTCTGTCTGTCTGTCTGTCTGTCCGTCCGTCCGTGTCCTCTCTAGCTTGAGAACGCGTTGAGCTAGAAAGTTCAAATTTTGTATACGTCGTTTTTAACAAAAAAGTAAGGTCAAGTTCGTGAACGGGCCAAATCGCTCCACCCCTTCTACCCCCTCCCATACAAAATGACACAATTGCGCAATTTCACAATAAACGGGTTTGCTCGAAAAGTATAAAAGCTATTGGAATGAAATTTGGAATATATTACTTATATGATAATACCAATCTACCGTATGAAAATTATGCGTGTCCTCCCCCTCCTTCTACCACCTCCCATACAAACTGTACTTGTCTTGAATTACTCTAAGCCAATTTACTCAGTGCGTATAAAATTTAGCAGGCTGAAATTGTGTACCAAATATTTGTTTCAAATTTTTAGTAAGACCAAAAAAAATTATACGATTAGCTTCACCCCTTCTACCCCCTCCCATACAAAATGACACAATTTTGCAAATTGATAATAAATGGATTTAATCGAAAACTATAAAAGCTATTAGCCTGAATTTTGGGATATATTACACTCATAATTATTTCAATCTACCGTAGAAAAATTATTTGCGTCGTCCCTCCCCTTCTACCCCCTCCCATACAAACTACACTTTTTCATGAAATGCTCTAAGTCGATTTTCTCAGAACATATAACATTTATCAAGCTCATATTTTGTAAGAAATACATAATTAGCATTTTCACTAAGATCAGAAAAAAATATTTGATTAGCTTCACTGCTTCTACCCCCTCCCATACAATATGACACAGTTTCACAACTTTACAAAAAAACGATTTTCTTAAAAAGTATGAATGGCACTAGTCTGAAATTTAAGGGACATATATTTTATAATATTCCTAGTTATTTTTGAAAAAATCACTAGAATCCCCCCACTCTTTCTACCACCTCCCATACAAACTGCACATTTTCACAAAATCTAACTCACTAATTTTCTCAGTTCCCATTCAGTTTTTGGAGTAAGCATTTTGTATAAATTTTTTCATAGTTACTTTAGCATGATGAGAAAAAAATTAGTTCAATGCTATCATCCCTTCTAATACTCCCCATACAAAATTTTTTGGGATCACTAAAAATTCTATCTCATCTAGAGTATTGTAAGATTGCGCTTTACGCGCAATCGTAGCCCTGTTATGTTTTTTACCTGCCTTAACGCCAACATACAACATGATTTTTGGTTTGTGCACATCTATTGCACAGTACCTTTTTAATGATATAAGTTTCATTTCCCTCCTTTTATAATAAATAAAAATAGTAGCCCGGAATTTTAGATGCTCATGTATCTATATAATCTATATAATAAAGAAAAACTGTGCATTTACTTGAAGTCAATTGACTCCCAGTCGGACTTGGAAGCATTCCATCATCTGCTTTTTAACGCATTACATACGACACAGAAGTGGTTACCGACTCGATTACACACTCTGATTACATTTCTACAGCGATGTCATTGGTGGTAATTGCTTCATTTCAGGTTACAAATGAAGCTACAAGGAAGTACTTCTTTTCAGATTGACACATAATGCCTTCCCGAAACATGATTTGGTAATGTGAATTATACAAATGAATATGTAATTCATAAAGCACTGCAACCACAAAATTACGCAATAAAAGCTTCAAAGCAAGCTATTCACTTGAAAATTGGACAAAAATATAATGACGTGGGTATTATATATGTCACAAAATATTGATCCGATCGCCTCAATCCTTCCACCCAATTCTGCACAATTCTGAAAAGTACATTATGTATATCGAATTCCGTTAAAACAAGCAAGAGTAGAAACATGAAATTTTTTCAGAATTCGCCTTTTACTAATTGCCTTAGTTATTTAAAAAAAAAAAAAATAGAAATCCAAAATAAATTTTATGTATTCAAAAAATTCATGTATTAAAATCATATTTTCTAACTAACAAATAAAAAATAATAAAAATAAATAACTTCTCTTCATTAAAACGAACAAAAAATAGGTTAATAATATAAATAATATTTTTCAATGTTTTTTCTATAAGGTTCAATGCCTGGCCCTACTAATTACCTACTTTATATCCATAACATGGAGCATATAGGCCTAAGATCAAAATATGTAGTATATGCGGCTACGCATAGAACTACGTTCTGGATAGCCCTGCGGGTCTTTTTATCATCAAACCCTCTTTTCGTATCCAACTACGGCTACGCATAGAACTAAATTCGTTACGAATACGTCATTGCATTCGAAAAAGAGGGTGCGATGATAAAAAGCCTGCAGGGCTACAGTCTAGATTTTCATTTTCTCGAATAAATTGAAAATGAATTTATATAATTTTTAATAATTTCCAAAAAAAAAAAAAACGTTTTCCCTCGACGGGAAATTATGTACATAGTCCCATTTGGTTTTTGTGTAGGGCATTACTAAATAATCGAACTGTCATTCGGAGTACGTGAAAACGCCAAGAAACTCAGACGTTTCTTATTTTTTATTAATTTTTGAATTTTTCAATAAAGAGTTCATACAATCTTGGCATTGCGCCAGATTTTACCTAAACCAGGTATTAGTACCACAGTTTTAGGCTCAGATGAGTCGATGAAAGTACGCCGATGAAATCCGGAATGAGAGAGTACTGAATAAAGTAAAAATCTTACAAAAAAAATAAAAATAGAGTATTAATTGAAATTAAATAAATAAATAATAATAATAAACAAAGAATAATTAATAAAATAATAAATAGTCAATGAAATAAATAAAATAATAAAATTGCGATAATAGAAATAATAGATAATAGAAATAAATATGAAAGTCAATTTATTTTTTTTTATATTGAAACAGTGATTGTTCCCCAGACAGCCGCGTGCTGGTATAAGAGAAACGGATCGTGGTTTCTTTTTTAGACCATAAACGGGTTTTAATAGCTGATATTTGATTGTTTAGTAGTTCTATGTATTTTTTTGCTGCAATCCTGAAGCATCTGATATCCTTCGCTTGTCGAATTTCGTTTGGCAAGGAGTTGTAGTACAGTATTGATTCATAAATGGGATCCTTTCTTAGTCTATTTGTCCTACAGTTTCTGTTTCTTATCGCACAAGCATTTCTTGTATTATAATTTTAATCCTTGGTTTATTATATTGTACATTAATTTTGACCGCTCAAGATTTAAGGTTTGTTGAAGGTTTAGAATGCTGTAGTTTTCATAAAGGTCAGCCGAAGGTGTAAGATGTGGTAAATTATATACAGCTTTAATGCTTTTGTTCATGAGTCTTGATATTCTCTCTTGGTTATACATAGATGTTTGGCTCCATATTATAAGTCCATATGTTATGTTTGAAAGTATAAACGCATTATTCAAAATTTCTTTTATCGGTGTAGGTAGAAAGTAATTCCGTCGTAATAGTCCAGTGATGGGTGCTACTTTCTTGCGGATGTTATCAATGTGTTGTGACCATGATAGATTTTCATCGATTGTTAGTCCTAAATACTTAACTTGTTTTGTTCTACACAATTCAATTCCATCTATGATAATTTTTGCATCAATATAAGCTTTATTTCTTTGCTTGAATATCATGAAGCTGGTCTTCTCTGCATTTAATGTTAACATGTTGCCTAATAGCCAGTTCTTAAATAACTTGAGGTCAGTGTTGATCAATGTTTCCAATTCCTGCTGGCTTCTTCCTCTATAAAGTAGCAGTGTATCATCCGCGTATACTATATATTTAGCTCGAAGGCCTATATGCTGCAAATTATATATATAGAGTAGATAGAGAGTAGGGCCCAGGATTGAACCCTGAAGAATTCCGATATTAATTGGCTTAGAATCGCTGAGTTTATCTAGGTTTCTTGTAATGTAAGTGCGTCCTAGAAGATAGTTTTTTATTAAATCATTAATTTTTCCTCTTAAGCCAATTTCATTTAGACCTTGGAGCGGTATTTCATGATCTACAGTGTCAAATGCCTTTTTTAAATCTATGAAGACTGATGTTACGTAGCAGCCTTTGTCCAGACCATCATTTATAAATTGCATCGCATCAACCAATACTGCTGTAGTGTTGTTCTTTTTTTGAAAGCCATACTGATTGCGGTCAAATCCCATATTTTTGTTTATAAAGCTTGAGATTCTTTTGTTGATGACTTTTTCAAAGATTTTGCTAATGGAGCTTATCAAGGCAATCGGTCTGTAATTGTTTGGGTCTGAGAAAGATCCACTTTTGAATACTGGAGTAATCAATGATGTTTTTAAGCAGGAAGGGAATGTGCCATCCGTCATATGTGCGTTAATCGCTTTGGATAGTGGAGAGGATATAATCGTTGATAGTGTTTTTAAGTCGTTTGTTGTAATTCCATCAATCCCTGGTGCTATGCTACTTTTTAGTTCAGCAATTAATGTACTTATTTCCTTACTACATGTGGGGTACAGAAACATGGTCTTATTTGACTCAGGAGAGACATATTTGGGATGATACTCTCCGTTAAGATTTTTTAGATCTTTCGCAAGGTTTTCTCCTATTGAGACGAAGTGATCGTTAAGCAGATTCCTAATTACTGCATGATCTGTCGTTGTTCCTGTTTGCGTATTTAATTCATGGATTCCCGATTTATTTTGACCGCTACCCTTTTGACCGAAAATCTCCTTGATAAGAGTCCAAAGTTTCCGAGGATTACCCGCTGTTGTTGCGTACCGGGTATTATAATATTTCTCTTTGGTTAACCGTATCAGTTTGGTCGTTTCATTCTTAATTCGAATGTATTTTGATCTTATCATTTGATTAGTGGGGTCTTCCAGCAATTTTTTGTATAATCTACGCTTCTTATCTATTTGAGACAACACCTCATCCGTTATCCAATTAGAATTGCGCGTACGCCTCGTTTTTAGTCTAGTTGCTTTTTTTATTTTGTTAATATTCAAGTTTGCCTCAGTTTTAAAAGCTTCAATATCGAGTAATTTGATGTGTCTTTTTTCCATTTTAATCTGAACAATTTTGGTATGCTTGATTGTCAGTGTCAACACTTTGTGGTCAATTTCTGGCCAGTCATCGCTATTTGATGCTATGATTGGCAATAATTTTTTGAATATATGTAGATACATGGTCTAGTAATGTGCCAGATTGTTCCGTGCATCTTGTTGGAGAGACCCGATTTAGAATCGCCATGTTGTTGATCTTTAGCATTTCATTATAGTTTTGCGTTGTCAGGTTCTCTTTTAGTATATCAATATTAATGTCCGCCACTGATAGAATCCTTGGATATTTTAAGTAGATTGCATCAAGGTATTCAACAAATTGATCCTTTGAGGCAGAAGGTGGATCATAAAAAGTCGCTAGCATTAATGCTGAGTTGTCATTAATTAACTCGACTATTATTGTATGGTAAGTATCATCGATCAGGACAGTTCCAAATTTGATATCTTTCCTAATGTAAATAACAGTGCTCCCTCCTTGACCAGAATCACGGCAGTTGTGTATAGCAGTAAAACCCTTCAGATTAAAATATTGCTGTTCTGAGTTGTATAACCATGTTTCAGCGAATATTAAAACCTGGATGTCGTTGTTTTGCAAAAGATGTACTTCTAATTCTGTCATTTTATTGTTCGTAGATTAGCATATAATATTTTCATGCATTTATCCATGTTTATAATTTTATTCAGGAATATTCAGTTTTATTTCGCACAACCTTTAAAGCTTTTAGATATTCCGGACATTTTGCACTGTCAGCTCTGTGGAGACAATTGACAGACCTTTTGGAAAAACAACTACTGCATTTGACTGTGGTCTGAATACAATCACTTGCTCTATGCGATCCTGAACATTTCGCACATGTATCCTGTGATTGCTTACACGTTTTCGAAGAGTGACCATAACTTTGGCATCTGTAACACCTCAGTAAGTTTAAGTCTTCTTTGGAGTAGTGACTACTAAATATTATGTTTATATATTTATTGACCATACGTTTATATAAACAGCCGTTTACTTCCACAAACGTGATATTTTTGTTTGTTTTTTTATTAGTTTTTGTGTGAACTACTTTTAACTCTGAAGCAGGATCTACATCTTGATTAAGTGACTTGATTTGAGACAATAACTCTTCGCTGGAATATTCCCTTTCAAGTCCGTGTATTATTATACGAGGGGCACGTTGCCTTGTTTGCTCAATAATAAAGGAGTGACCAAGTTTGGCTTCCATTTCTTTAATAAGTATCGCATTATTCGCTTTGTTGTCCGTTTTTATTAGGACTGCTCCATTGGATAGTGGCTTTCTGAAGACTATTGGAGTATTTAAGCTCGAGGGTTTTATTTCATTGCGAATCAGCGACATGGTGCAATCTGAGTTTTGTAGTGTCTTCGGTTTGACAACTATTCCACCATTATAATATGTTGATCGTTTGTCTGAAGGTACTGATGCTGCTTTAGCAACCGTCGCGTATGAAAGCCTTCGACTATTGTTTTTTTCAGTGTGATTTATTTTCTTTTCGAGAATACAAACCTTTTCATTTATTATTTCTGTCATTTCTATGATTTTATTGAGACTGTCTGCTTGATTTTGACCGAATTTTATAGAAGTATTTTCATCTTGACTGCTTATCAGCCTATCAAAAAGCAACTGATCCTCCGAACAGAGCCAAAGGAGTTTTACCTCCAACTTTTGCATTCGGGCATAATCCACATCACTCACTTTAATGCATTTGGTATGGTACCATTTCTTACAGTGACCATCGCATTGTACTGCAGAATCGCTGTCTTTAACCATTTTCTTGCATTTTCCGCATTTACCATTTTCGACATCCTTGCTGGGCATGTCGGCATGAGAAATTTTTCGTGCGAAGCAAGATAAGATAAGATTTGCCTTTCGGGAAGCGAAAAATATTTAATAAATAGTGTCGGGTCAATCTAATAAATGTTTTTTTCATTATTCAGTTTTTTCGGTTCAAATCATATATTTATAATTAAAAATCCGCCGAGAGAAATGGCAAAATCGCTGCTAAAAAGCAGTTCTTAAAACGCATTTTTCGTTAATTTCTGGATGGAAATGAGCAAAAAAAAAGTGTCATCCGCGCTTTGAAATTGCTTCCTTCATTACTCGTTGTACATAATAAGTACCGTGAACTTTTTTTAGTGGATTTTAAGTTTGCCCTTATAACGAAGTTGTACCAAAATTTCTTAGTACCGGAAAAATTAAATCTTTGAAAACAAAAAATATTGATCAACGGTTTTGTGGTCTTCCTTGTGTTTCGGTTCCTTTTCCTCATTAATTACCTCCACAATGGCCGTTTCCGTTTGCATCATGCTGCTCTCAATTTCATAATGCTTCTAAATTTGAAAATAATGTGTCAAATTTTCTGTCAATTTCAATGTCATACTGACATTTCCGGACAACGTAAATAAAAACGTAGCTATCAATCTTAAATTTCGAAGTACTGCAGAAATATGCCTACAGAAATCGAAAATCTAAATCCAAGTGTTTATCAGAAATGTGAAGCACGTTCGGTGACATCTGCCGAAGTAGATGAGGATGTAACCGATCCTTTCGACGAGCGTGAGATTTTTGGTAAAATTAACCACCCGGACGGAACAGCTGACCAGACACTGAACTCATTCGTCTAATTTCTTCCAGACCTGATTCGCGTCATCAATGACCCAGAGCATCCACTCACTCTCGAGGAGCTGCACGTCGTCCAGAAGGACCTAATCACCGTCGATAACGAAGGCAATGAGATCAAAGTGCTCTTCACGCCGACAATTCCGCACTGTAGCATGGCAACTTTGATTGGTCTGTCGATTCGCGTCAAACTGCTCCGTTCGCTACCGCCCCGCTTCAAGGTTACCGTGGAGATTACTCCGGGAACTCACGCCTCCGAGAATGCCGTGAATAAGCAACTCGCCGACAAGGAGCGCGTAGCTGCAGCCCTCGAGAATGCCCACCTGATCGAAGTCATAAATCAGTGCATCGCTTCGCTGTAAGCACGGACAATCAATCATTAAAATCTCGTTTCATGTTGTATACCTCCATTTTTTTCTCGTTTTTTTCCTTTTCTGTACATACAATTAGTAAATAAAATGCTCAACTAAATTTAGGCCTTCTTCGCTTGGATCGTGTTTGCGGGTTTCGGCTTTGTCGGATCGAATTTGTAAGTTTTGACGAGCGGTCCTTGTCCCGCTTTGGAAAAACGGATCTCATCGATGCGTTGACGCTCCTCCAGTTCGCGAGTGATTTTCATGTTGTTCCATGCTGCAAGGGACGGAGGGAAGAAAATTGTGTAGAGTTCTCTTATAATTGAAAGCAGCAGTGGTACTTACATTCCTTCATGCCGCCCACAAATCCTTTTTTCTTGATGGGCAGGTTCTCCTTTTTATGCGTGACCATCTTATCGATTTTGAAGTAAGTCCGCACGGCCGGTATCCGGAGAACGGCAACCTGAAAAATGGAAATTTAGCTCAGAGAAGCTCCCGAGGAATTTGTTTCCGTGAAAACCACCCACCTGTCCCAGCGAAATGAAATTACTGCAAGCCCAATAGCAAAGTATCGCTCCCGGGAAATTCATCGTGAACGGGAAAATTATGACGGGCAGTGCGCGCAGCACGTACTTCATCACGTGCATATTTTGTGCAGACAACCGAGCGCTATCCGTGCCGATTTCGATGGTCAAGAAGAGTGTGGCGCTGGTGATTACGGGCAAAATGAAATACGGATCGGCAATGGTCAGATCTGTGAACCAGAAGAGACCGCCGTCGCGCATCGACTCGACTGGCGCGTTCGCCATTGCTCGCAATCCCATAAAGAAGGAAATGAAGAGCGGGGCCTGGGCCAACGGCACGAGCATGTTCTTCAGCGGATTCAATTCCTTGTCCTTCATGAATTGCACCATTTCCTGTGCGTAGCGGGCCGACTCAATCGAGTGGCCGCTCTGCCGAGCCTCGGTCATCTTCATCTGCAGGACCTGAAGCTGCGGCAGGTTGTTGTTCATTTTCGCGGCATTTCGCTGCGCCAAGATGACCAGCGGAAAGATTATCGTCCGCACCACGACCGTTCCGACCGCGATAGCTCCCCACCATGGAATATCGCAGGCGACGTGCAAATACTCGAGGCACTGCTGAACCATCCCGACCGGAGTCCAGCCGCCCAGGCCGAGAGTTGCGAGTGGTGGCTCGCCATTCACCAGGACTGTCTCGATCACGGAATTAATCGACTCGATCGGAATGCTCGGCGGTTCGGGAATCTCGCTAAGCGGTAGAGCACTGCCAGAATCCTGACTTGAAAACCGAAGCGATGTTACACCGGCAACGCTGGCATATTTATTGCCCGTCCGGTTGACGCGCAGTAGATTTGTGTTTATCGTCGAACTTCTCGCGGAAATGTGAAGATTTCGAGGTGCAGCGCAGTTGAGCAATAATCGCGGTCGAAATACCTTGAAAATTCACGGAATTTTTTTTAGGTTAACTGCTGCGTAATGGAAATAGTTGAAAGGAATTTTACTTTTATTAACAGGCCGGTCGATTTACTGCTGTGTCTCATGACGGCATACGTCCTTACGAGCGGAATCATTTTGTGTGTGTTGTGTTTTTAATTATTTGAAAAATTTCCTAGCACCACTCATTTGACATTTTTCTTCAAGTGCACGTCTTCTTCTTGTTTGCGGCGGTCTAGTTTAGAATGCTGCGTAACTCTCAACCAAAGAAAAATGGAAGCCAGGAAAAAAAAATTGGTGATTTTTTTAAGAATTTCGTTCGAATCTGCAGATCAAAAAAAAGAGGTATATAAATGAATCGCTGATTGCAAAAATCATTAGGGTCACATTTTTGGAATAACCTTGTTATGAGGGCAATTTCAAAATCCACTAAAATAAGTTAACGGTACTTATTATGTACAACAACTGTCTGTTAAGTAGAGCGCCGCCTCGCGGTGCAGACAAAGGGGGGAATAAGTCGAACAGCTTGCTGTCGGCTCCGTATCCTATCTAGATCCTTACGAAAACTTCGTGCGAGGCGACACAATCAATCCCTACCCTTCGACATCAGTAACACGTCATCATCAATGGCGCGATAGGCCAAATCGGGCCCTGGCCTCCTGAAGTCGTCATCTCCAATCGTCTCGATCCAAAGACCGCGTCCTCCAGCTGCTAATTTTTAAAATGGCTTTGCTGTCTTCATCAACCGAGTCTTCCCATCGCTTGCGTGGTTTGCCTACTGGTCGTTTACCACTCGCTTTGCCTTTAAGACCACGTTTGGGGATTCTTCTGTCTTCCATTCGCTGTACATGGCCAGTCCACTGCAGATTACGTAGCTTGATGAACGTTGAAGCTTCTGGCTCGTCGTAGAGTTGATACAACTCATGGTTGTATCTTATTCGCCATTCCGTTCCTTCCTTCACAGGTCCCAAAATTCTTCGGAGGACCTTTCTTTCAAATGGCGTTAACTGCTTTTTCGGAAGTTCGCGTTAATGTCCACGTCTCGCTGCCATAACAGAGCACAGGTCGTATAATGGTTTTATAAATCCGCAGCTTATTGTTCCTGTGCACTTTCTTGGATTTCATTATTGGAAGTACCGAATAATACGTCTTATTTGCAAGTATTATCCGTCGTATGATTTCGTCTGTTTCATTACCGTCCTTTGCTAGATTAGACCCAAGATATATGAAGTTGTCCACTCTCTCCAAATTATATTCCGCAATTGTTATGTTTTGTCTGATTGGCGTTCTCTTTCTTGTTTGCGTCATTACTTTTGTTTTGCTTTCATTAATGCGCAACCCGACTTCTTTTGCGGCGGAGTCAAGATTGACAAATACCTCTTTAGCACTAGGGAAGGATCTTGCTAGAATGTTAATGTCGTCAGCGTATGCTGCTAGTTGGGTGTAGAGATACTCGATACACACTAACACTTCTGTCCTAATAGAGTTTGGACAATGCCCTTATACCAACAGTTAAGACTGCGTTTAGAAGCACAAGAAGGCAACATAAGAAATACGAAATTCGATTTCAAATTTACGGATACGAGCGAAAACTTGCGTTAAACTACAAGTTTTTGAATGGAATTCTCATTAAAACCGAAAATGAATATGACTTTCATAAATAACAATTCAATTTGATTGTGTTTACTTGATAAAAGAAAAAGAATTGAGAAAATTCAAATTTCGGAGGAAATTTCCCGCGCAATCGGGGTACACCCCATGTCCAAACTCTATTAGGACAGAAGTGTTAGTGTGTATCGAGTATCTCTAGTTGGGTGGACTTGAATAGTAGTGTCCCGTTGGTGTCGACTGGGATTTTTCGGACGACATACTCTAGTGCCAAGTTGAAAAGCATAGGGGCTAGACCACCTCCCTGCTTTAAACCACATTTCGTTCGAAATCTGGTTGTGGAATCGTTTTGTATTCTCACTTGGGATTCAGTGTTCGTCATTGTGAGTCTTGTTAGTCGGACTAGTTTTGGGGGAATTCCAAAATCAAGCATGATTTGATACAGTACGCTCCTGTCGATACTGTCGTATGCTTGTTTAAAATCTACGAAGATTTGGTGCACGTCTGTGTTATATTCCCAGGATTTCTCAAGCACCTGTTTCACTGAGAATATCTGGTCTGTTGTAGATCGTCCGGTTCTGAATCCACCTTGGTATTCGCCAATTATTTGATTAGTATAGGGCTTAAGACGACGTTCAATTATTTTTGTCAGTGTTTTATAGGAAGTACACAACAATGATATTCCTCTGTAATTCTCACAGCAGAGTTTGTCTCCTTTCTTGTAAATTGGACATATAATGCTTTTTCGCCAGTCATCGGGTATGATTTCCTCTGTCCAAATTTTGCATGTCATGTTGTGCAGTATTTCAGCGACACAATTTCCACCGTTTTTCAGAAGTTCAACTGGTATTTCGTCAATTCCCTGCGCTTTGTTTAGTTTTTGGTCACATAGGGCTGCGGAGGAGGTGGTGCTCCAAGCAGCTAAGCGGCTCGAGAACAATAAATCACCAGAATTAGATGGCATACCAAATAGAGCGCTTAAACGAGCTATAAAGCTGAATGCAGACGTCTACGTAGAAATGTACACGAAATGCCTAATGGGTGGCATTTTCCCAAAAATATGGAAACGTCAACGTTTGGTTCTACTCCCGAATTCCAGCAAACCACCCGGAGAGCCGAGCTCATACAGGCCGCTGAGAATGCTTGGCTCACTGGGGAAAATCCTAGAACGGTTAATTCTTAACAGATTAGAACAACATCTACAAGAGAATGGAAACATTTCAGAGAATCAATATGGATTCCGCAAAGGGCGCTCTACAGTCGACGCAATAAAAAAAGTAATAGACATTGCTGAAAAGGCCTTTGAAGGCAGTAGATGTAAGAATGGTTCTAAAGAATACTGCGCTATAAAAATACTGGACGTCAAAAATGCATTCAATTCGGTGACGTGGCCACACATAATTAATGCTCTACTAAAATTGGAACGAATGGTCAGGAGCTATCTTGCAGATAGAGTATTGCTATATGATACCGAAGAAGGAGTGAAGAAATATAGCATAACATGCGGAGTCCTATAGGGCTCAGTACTAGGACCCGTGTTATGAAATACACAATATGATGACCTCTTGCGACTTCCAGTACCAAGAGGCGTACAAATAACTGGCTACGCGGATGATATAGCAATTACTGTGGTAGCGAAAGACTTACAGAGCATCAACAACGTAAGCACCAACGTGATTTCTGACATTAAGAACTGGCTTAGAGCATCTAATCTAGAGCTAGCTGCACAAAAAACAGAAGTAGTTCTTATTACAAGCAGAAAACAAAGAGAGCATATAACGTTAAATATAGATGGACTTGAAATCGTATCCCAACCCTCCATTAAATACCTGGGTTTTATGATTCACGCAAAATTATCCTTTAAGACGAACATCGAGACTGTCTGAGCAAAAGCAGGACGAGTGAAATTCGCCCTATGCAGAACAACTTAACTTAAAGCTTAACTTTTGTTTATATGTAAATTTTTTTTTTCACTTGTGATTTAATTTTATAAAAACCCGTACAGTCTATGCATCCACCCTATTATCTTCTTACGCCATCCCTTAACTCACTACACAACTACTCCAACTACTCATTATGCAAGCCGCAAAATCAACAACAAACATTATTTCGTCGTAAATAAAAATCAGCTGACATTTGAAAAGCGCATTCTGAAAAAGCTCGAAAACGTCTGTCGTGGTGAAGGTGAGTTAGAACGTGAAATAATAAAAAAAAACAATGTCAGCCACGAAATGTCATCCGAAAGACAGCGAAAATTTCTCTTGATCGCAGTTAAATAGTTCCGCTGCAAGAGTCGAAACTGAAAAACGCCGTAAGCCGCTGAAGTCGGGCGCTGCGAAAGAAGCGCACAACAATCAACCGAACGAGAACAACCCCCAAACAACAAAATCTCATTGAAATTTCGGAACGCAAAAACGACGCGAGTGCGCGTAATCTGTCAAAAATTTAGCCATACATTTTTTTTTTTACAAAATTTTCGCTCTACAAATTCCCCAGAAAGAAAGTTTTGCGAAACAAAATAGTTTTCGAATTTCGTAGCATTGTGCAGTAGTCTGGAAAGGCTGCAGACAGCCCGCCGTCGTTACGGCCCCAAGGACTTCGAATGGTAAAAAAAAGTGGCGAAATCCCGAATATTCTTTTCGTTTTCATTCCTACTCTCTGGCTGTCAAGCTTCGCCATTGCACGGTTTCATTAGTGTTTTCTTTTATTTTTAGAATCGTACGCGTTAGGGCAGGCAAACAACGTTGAACTTGAGGTTGCGTCTCGTGGCAGCAACTTCCGGGACAAGGACAAAGGTCCTAAGCCGATTCAAGTTTCGCCATCAAGATGAGTGGCCGCGTTCGATTGAAAGAGAACGGCGTTCTCGATGAGGATCTTCCGACCTTGCTCGAAACGATTTTCCATTTTCTTTCGAAGAACTTGCGGATCGTTTGCGACGAACGCGAAATGGAGCTGCGTCCCGGTATCGTCATCCCGAATGAGATTTGCGATCGTTTCCTTGCATATCATCAGCGTCGATGTCAGGAGATTAGCGACGGTTTTGTTAAGGTGTTTCGCGAGGTGGAACGGACACCGCTCAAATATGTTCATTTAAGGAACAGCATAATAACGGATTGCGGTGAGTTGTAGAAATTTTCGTATTTGGAGGTTTTTTTTTTTTATGTTGGCATGTTTTAGGAGCGCAGCAGTTTCCTTAAAATTAATTTGGTAATGTTACTAAAATCTTAGTACTTAGTCCTGTTTGCTTTGTTTGATGAGAGTAAACAGCGCCACCAGTTATAATCTTTCTAAGTACGAATAACGATAACCACCTTGTAGGTCCTTCTCCTTTTCCTTTTACCTCATTTTTGATTCGATTTGTATGCATCACTTGTTCGATTTTTCAGTACATGGCAATTTCATCCCTTGTTGTGTTTAGTTCTTAGGAACACCCGGAGACCTAATTTTAACTTGTCTAGGTGTTACAAATAAAAGACCGGTTGTGTTGGCGGATAAAATCAGACTCATTGCTTCTTCAATTCCTAATTCGGGAAAACTCCAAGTTTACGTCTCCTTTATTGCCGATCAGCATTATTTTTAATCGCGCGTGCAATTAATTCATGATGCCACATAATTTAGCGGCAGTAATCGACCTCAGGTGCAATGCCCATAAATTCTATTACTTTTGCTGATTTTGGTATTTTGTCACGTAGACCAGGTGTGCACAACATCCTTAAGTAGTTTGAAAGCGACACACGACGTCAAGCAAATCCAAGACTCGCAAAAAGGCAACCAGGTTACTAAATTCGACATTGGAAAACTCAAGAATAAGAAAGTAGTCGCGAAGTTTGTATCAGCTTTGGAAAAATATTTCGCCACAATGCTGAACAACATCAGCAGGCCAATAGGAGAAATGGTGCAAAATATTAGAGATGGCATTACATCCATCGCAAAGGAGGCTATAGGATTACAACCACGAAAATAATATGATTGGTCCGACAACGAACGCCTAGACGAATTACACCGAAAAAACGACAAAGCTTACAAAATATTAACGGAACAGCCGACATAACCCAAACGGAATACTGTTTGGGTTATGTCGGTTAAAATTATGAAAGACGATGCAAATGCAAGATTTTTTTTTGTATGTGGTCGAACACAACTTAGATGGTCACCATTTAATGCAATTTACACTATACGGGAAGTTGGAAGCTTAACAGTAAATTCGTGTGCGCTTGAAGCTAGACGAGTATTTCTAGGAAATGTGTACAGAGGTTTTTTTTTTTTTAAGTGACACCGGAACTAGAGGGGTTGCCCTTTTGTACTGAAGCACAGCTCCGGTGAGGGGGGAAGGATATTGGTTTTTGGGAATTTAGGGGATAGAGTCGGAAGTGGCTATCAATATTTCTCTTGAATTGCTGAATGTTGTAGTCATGCGGGAACACCGAGATGGGCAGCGAGTTCCATATTCGAACAGTCCGGTTTAAAAACGAATCACGAAATTTGACAGTGCGACCGAAGGTGGGGTTGAGAGAATACTTATGAGCGCGCGAAGCAGCTCTAGTATTACGGGGTAAGGGCATGCATGGGGGCATGAGATTAAAGATTTCGCCCGAACAATCTCCATTGTAGTAACGATACAAAAGGGTTAGGGAGCTTACAGTTCGTCTATGCTCGAGTGAATCGAGCGATGAAGTGATGTCAGAATCTCCTATAATTTTAATGGTCCGAGACTGGATACTATCCAGATAGGAGAGAGAAGTTTTTGCAGCTCCCGCCCACAGGTGGGAATTAAATTCAAGACGTGGTCTAATATAGGCCTTATAAATTGTTAATAGCCCAGAAGCGGTGAAGAAGTTTTTACATCGTTTTAGGTAGCCCAAGCATTTAGATACTTCCTTGGCGATGTTAAATATATGGTCGTTCCAAGATAAGTTATCTGTGATTTGGATACCTAACATCTTAACACTTGAAGAAGTGGTTAGTGGCTGACCTCCGAAGGTGATTGGGTCAAGGATAGAGTCACGTTTGTGGGACACAAGACAGCACTGGGTTTTCGAAACATTAAAGTCAACTTGGTTCTTATTGCCCCAACTAAGAATTTTTGCCAAGTCGTCAGCTTCTACTAAGCTAGTACATCGTGCTAAGGACGCACTGTTGTAGTGATAGGAGAAGTCTAAGGTGCTGTCATCAGCGAAGCTATGTATAGGATTGAAAGTTGAAGATAGCAGGTCATTAATAAATATCAGAAAAAGGGTGGGAGAAAGAACCGACCCCTGAGGGACACCAGCGCTAATTTTATAAGAAGAGGAAACCACACCATCCAATACCACACGCATTGAACGATTGGCTAAAAAACTTTCAATCCAGGAAATAAGAGAGTCGCCTACCAATAGCTTTAAGTTTGATTAAAAGGGCAGTGTGCCATACTCTGTCAAAAGCCTTGGAAATATCAAGAGCAATAACACAAGATTCACCAAACTAGTGAATGCTCTTGTTCCAACGTTCTGTGAGGGTGGTTAAAAGGTCTCCTGTGGAACGTTTTTTGCGGAATCCATACTGTTTGTCGTCAATAATATCATTGATGTTGAGATATTCTAGTACTCTATTGTTGATGATTGTTTCCATGACCTTGGACAGAATTGAGGTTATTGCTATTGGGCGATAATTAGCCGGATTGGTGCGTTCTCCTTTTTTTGGAACTGGCTGAACATTTGCAAGCTTCCATGAAGATGGGACAATGGAGGACGATAAAGACAGACGGTAAAGTTTGCATAGAGGTTTAGCTAGAGAAGCGCAATAATTTTTAAGGACAAGGGCAGGGATTCCATCTGGACCGGACGATTTATTAGCATCTAGATTCTTAAGAACTCGGTAAACGTTTCGCGGACGAATACTAATCTGTCCTATGGAGGAATTTAGCGTAGTATACGTTGGAAGGCTAGAGTTCGTTGGTGGTAAAGAAGAGTTGGCAGCGAATTGATCCGCTAAGATGTTTGCTTTCATGTTAGGATCCGTAATAACCTCATTATTGTAGATTAAAGAGGGAATTGAAGATGCAGAGCTACCTCTGATGGAACGAGCGAGAGACCAGAAACTTTTGCTGCCCTTAGGACTTCTCAAAATTTTTTGCCTCAGTTTCTGGTCATGCAAATATTTTTCCCGTTGTAAGCTGGATTTGCAAAGGTTCCTTTCTTTTTTGAAATTTATCCAATTACCCTCGGATGGCAGCTGCTTATAAGCACAGTAAACTGCCTCTTTAGCCCTTATCGCAGTACTCCAATTTTCATTAAACCAAGCCTTAGAACTGGGCCTGATGGGTTTGTAGCTTTGAGGGATGAAAAGTCTCATGCTCAACAAGATGGTCTCAATTACTGCAGAAGAAGCATACTCAACACCTCTGTTAAAGCATATAGACCAATCAAATGTATAATAAAATTGCTTAAGACTGGACCAATCGGCACTTCCGTAATGCCATACCAACTTTTTAGGAGCTGGTGTGATTGGCGTCGAGATGGAAACTGGGAAACAGGCGGAAATTAAGCAATGGTCTGAGCTTCCGAGAATTAACAGATGTCGAGTATTTAGCGAAGTCTGATGTTAAGAAAAGATCAAGAAAATAAGATCCTTGGCCTGCAACGTCAGGGATACGAGTAGCTCTGTCTAGAGTTTGGCATAGGTTATTCGATGATGCGAATAGTTCTACCAATCGGCCGGCTGGAGATGTGTTACGGGAGTGACGAAGCCAATTTATATTATGGACATTAAAATCGCCCGCTACTGCGATTTCGGATTCAGGGTGTTTGGAGAGAATTCGATCAATTGAATCTGAAATATTTTCAAATTCATAGGTTGAGTCTTCGTCCGATATATTAGGGCTGCGATACAAAAAACAAAGATGAATAATGGACGTAGAGTTTAACCCAAATGAAATTAAATTCGGGATTCGTACAATTTCCGTACTCGGGCAGAAGTGGATAAGCGACATTATTGCGAATGTACAATGCAATCCCGCGTTGTCTAAAAAATACAGGCACTAGAACGTAATTTGGAACAAAATATTGATCCAATTCGTCGTCATTGGAAACTTTAGTTTCACCAAGTGCCAGTATCGCTGGACTATTAGATGTGAGGTGGCAATACACTGCAAAGTGATTCGCTCTTAGCCCTCGAATATTTGTATAGTCAATTGCAAATGAGCTTTGCATTGACTAGCGTTGCAAATACAAATAAATTGCAACACAAACAACAACAACCACAACACCAAAAGAAATAGGAGAAAAAAAAATTCTTCTTTCCCTCCTCTCACTGACCGCTGACATAGAACGGGAGCGATGCAACAACAACTTACCCACTTAGAGTGCGAAACCTTCTAGCAAGTGAATTGGTAAGGTGCCGTTACACCGTCCGTGTTTTAAGCTACATAGCCTGCAACTGGCAATCGGAAAAAAAAGGTGTCGAGAAAAGAGAAAAAAACAATGAACTTATTGACTTTTTGGCTATAAAGTTGAATGTGGGAAGTAAGGTGATGGGAAAAAATAAAATATTTTGGAAGGATCTCACCGGGTTACTGGCAAACAGATTGTGGGTCCCCTTCCAAAGCACTTCCCGAGCACAAAAAAGAACTAAAACTTTCACTTTTTCTATTTCCGAACGCGATGTTATTGCGGTGACGTCCACAACCGAACCCAGAGGTGGAATAAGCTTAGCAAGTTCCCCACTACATTTACTATGAAAGTAGCGGTAGTAAATGCTTAGTATTCCGACATTTCTGCGATGTTCTAGGGATTTTATAGAAACCGCGTTGGCTTCATCTCCAATTAGTCGGGACGCCTGTCTCTGGACACGGTCGACCATCGCAAGTTGCGTTTTGGGTGCTCCAGCCCATAAATACGAATTGTACTCAAGGTGTAGTCTAATGTAGGCCTTGTAGATATTTGCTAGGTCACTGGAACTCCTAGGCGCTTGGAAGCGTCAAGTGCTATGTCGAGTATGTACTGGTTCCAATTAAGATGGTTATTTATTTTAATTCCAAGGAGTGAGAAGTGTTCGGAAGAGTCTAGTTGGACACCACCGAAGATTACATTAGAGACCGACGTTGGAACATCACATTTAAGCGAAAGATGTGTTTTTGAGGTGTTGAACTCTACTCTATTTATCCTGCCCCATTGCAAGATTAGGTTCATTTCAGAGCTCAATGATCCAAATATTTCGGCACGTTTAGATGCTACCGGAACACGATGAGCGTTAGTAATCGAGTTGAATTCATAGATGTTTTCCAGGGTCCTGTCATCCGCAAAGCAATGTATGGGATTGAGCGTTGACGAACGACAGGTCATTGACAAAAACAAGAAAGAGAGTGGGTGATAAAACAAAGCCTTGGGGGACTCCGGAATCTATCGAAAAGGGGGAAGATGCCACGTTATCCAATAGGACTTGTATGGTGCGTTCATATAAGAAACTCTCAATCCATTTTACGAGGTTATTATTAAAGCCGACTGCTTTGAGCTTCACTAGGAGACATTTTTGCCAAACTCTGTCAAACGCTTTAGCGATGTGAAGTGCCAGAACTTTACCTTCGCCAAATTTGTGGATGCAAGAGTTCCAACGATCAGTCAGATATACCAAGAGGTCACCTGTAGAACTTCCGGAACGGAATCCGTATTGACGATCATTGATAAGTTTGTTATCTTCAAGATAGCGGACTTTTTTGCGATTCACAGCCGTTTCCTTCACTTTCGGCAGAATGAAAGTAATGGCGATGGGACGGTAGTTGGCGGGTAACGCTTTGTTTCCTTTCTTGGGAATCGGCTGTACATTAGCCACTTTTCACGTGCGCAACGGTTTAGCCAGGGACGTAAAACAGTTTTTAAGGACTATAGGAGAAATACCATCGGGATCTGCAGATGTCTGAACATTGAGCTCACGAAGAATTCTGGAGATACAGTGCTGGAAAAAACATTTGCAACCGAAGTCAGAAGCAAAATTTTTTGTTCAAAACTTTCTCTATTTTGAATTGAGCTTAACAATTTTTTAACAGAATTATTTCCCGTAATGTACTAAACACAAAACCTATAACAAATAATAATTTTCCGTTGAATCCGTCCAATCCTTCAGGTTCCGTAACAAGTGTTTTTTTTTGTGGAGACAGGTTGTTAGCCTATCGTTTAACTCCCAACCTGAAGGATCAGGTCTGTGAACTGGCTGGAAAATTTCAGCTGAATAGGGTATGTTAAGAGTCTTTGAGCTATGCCGCGACTCCAACTATATCCACTATTCGTTCCGCCTCTTTGCGGCTTGGGACCGTCTTAGGAGGAGTTAAGTTAATGAATTATAGGAGTACAAATGGAAAACAGTTTTTTTCTTCCAGAAATTGGGGTTTTATTGTAGAAAAAGGTAACATAGTTATTCTTCAAAATATTTTCCATCGCTAGCCACTAATTTTTTCCCATCTTTGAGGGAGCATAAGGATTCCGCATCGGAAAAAGTGCTCGCCTTTTACGTCGATCCAAGAACCAAACCAATTTTTGGCTTCTTCGTTAGAACGGACGTGCTGTTCTTCCAGGCTATGTGCTATCGATCGGAATAGGTGGTTTTTCGAAGGACCAATATTAGATAAATTCGGTGGGAGGAGTTGGACGTCCCATTTCTGTGTTGTAGGTTGTCACAACAGTGACCGAGAGTTATCGTCCAGCAAAATCACTTTGTCGTTTCTTCACTTGTATTGCGACTGTTTTTTCTTCAATGCTCGGCTTAAACACATTAGTTGTGTTTGGTAGCGAGCTGCTGTGATGGTTTCACCCAGTTGCAGCAGCTATTAATACACCGCGCTGAGCTGGCCACACCAAATACACAGCTTGATCTTCGGGCCATGGATGTTCAGTGAAAATGCGATGCAAGAAATCCTTCTTGGTTGAAACCGTTCGCGATAAAATTCTCAAAAAATAAAAAAAAAATAAATAAGAATGTCAATTGAGCCACACATTTAGTTGCACAAAACATTTGCAACTTCTGAAAATAACGGCATCATATGCGTATCCGTTTTACTGCTAAACTGTCTTTTTTAATTTTGTTGTGTGCTTAGCTATCAGAACGTATGTCATACGCGTTGGTCGAGCTAATTCGTTTTATCTACAGATCATTTATCAGTTAGTTGGTATTGTCAATTGTCATTGTTGCAATAAAGTCAATATTCTGTGTGATTAGTGTGGTATTCTTTGGTAAGTTTAAAACCAATAGAAAGATTTTATGAATAATGGCTGGGAACAAACATGGAAAAGAGCTCAAATCTAGAATTCTAAGTGATTTTAAAAGTGGATTATCACAAAAAGACATTTGCAAAAAGTACAATATTTTAAAGTCCAAAGTTTGTAGAATATTTAAAAGTGGAAAAGTAGAGATAATCCACAAAGAAGGGCGACCTAGAAAAACTACCCATAGAGATGATTTAAATATTAAAATAAAAATAAAAAAGTATCCTGAAATATCATCCAAACACTTAAAGAACGAACTGAATTTACCAGGTGTGTCGGTAATTCCTTTCCGGTTTTTCCGGCAGATGTCACTAGCCATAAGTATGAAATGTTATGATTTGATACATATGTCATTTTATTCTAGTGACATTAACCTTAAAACTAAACAAGTTACGTTCCGCCAAAATAACAGAGTTATAGATTTATAATTTTTTGAAAATGTCGAGTTTTGTGCCTGATAACGTGCATTTGTGGCACGTATTACTTTTCTTGTTTCATCAAAAGAAAAAAGCCGCTGAAAGTCATCGTTTGCTAGTAGAGACTTACGGTGAGCATGCTCCAACCATAAGAACATGTGAAACGTGGTTTCGACAATTCAAATGTGGTGATTTCAACGTTCAAGACAAAGAACGTCCTGGTAGGCCGAAAACGTTTGAAGACGCGGAATTGCAGGAGTTATTGGATGAAGACCCAACACAAACTCAAAAACAATTAGCAGAAAAGTTGAATGTGAGACGAGTAGCAATTTGTGAACGATTACAAGCGATGGGAAAGATCCAAAAGTTGGGAAGATGGGTGCCACATGAATTGAATGACAGGCAAATGGAAAATCGGAAAACCGTCAGTGAAATGCTGCTTCAAAGGTATGAAAGGAAGTCATTTCTGCATCGAATAGTAACGGGTGATGAAAAATGGATTTATTTCGAAAATCCCAAGCGAAAAAAATCATGGTTATCACCTGGCGAAGCCGGCCCATGGACTGAAAGGCCAAATCGCTTTGGTCGCAAGACCATGCTCTGTGTCTGGTGGGACCAGATTGGTGTCGTTTATTATGAACTGTTGAAACCTGGAGAAACAGTTAATACTGATCGCTACCGACAACAAATGATCAATTTGAACTGTGCATTGATCGAAAAACGTCCACAATACGCTCGAAGACATGATAAAGTGATTTTGCAACATGACAACGCGCCGCCTCATACAGCAAAACCAGTCAAAGAAATGTTGAAATCACTTGAATGGGAAGTTTTATCGCACCCGCCGTACTCTCCAGACCTGGCTCCATCCGACTACCACCTTTTCGCATCGATGGGGCACGCGCTTGCAGAGCAGCACTTCGCCGATTTCGAAGAAGTTAAAAAATGGCTCGATGAATGGTTTAGCTCAAAGGAGGAACTGTTCTTTTGGAATGGCATTCATAAATTGCCTGACAGATGGACAAAATGTATAGAATCAAATGGCCAATACTTTGAATAAATAAATTTTAACTATCCATTCTATGTAACGTGTTTTCTTTAGCGAAAAAACCGGAAAAGAATTACCGACACACCTGGTATATGTAACCACTAGAACCATTCGAAGAAGAGCTGTTGAATTGACTTAAAAGCTACCGACAAGCAAAGAAGCGATTGATTTCTAAAAAAAATCTGAAGGCCAGACTAGAATTGGCCAGAAATCATATCGATTGGAATTTACAAAAGTGTAAGACCGTGCTTTTTTCGAACGAAAATAAATTGTAAAATTATAAAGTAAATTTAACTTACGAGGTACTGATGGCTGACGTCATGTAAGAAGGCCTAAAGGTGAAAGACTGAAACCTCGGTACACAAATAGCACAGTGAAATTTGGTGTAGTTAATTTAATGTTCTGGAGATGTTTTTCTGATCATTTGGACCTCTTTTTAAAATTGATGGTATAATATCGGGTTTTCCAATAGGGACTTGACAACTTTGAATTCAATTTGTGAACGCACCCTTTCACTAATCATCGAACTTTCACTGTCAATTTATTCAGTAAACTTAACATTTTTATCATGGTAAAGTACACGAAGGAACAACGTCTCAAATGGTTTGCATTTTATTTTGAAAAAAAGTTGTCAAGTCCTTATTGGAAAACCCTATAGATTCCGCTAAATATAAAGAAATTTTAGAGGAAACGATGCTGCCGTATGCTGATGAGCATATGCCTTTATTGTGGACGTTTCAACATGATATAAAACATAACAGGACTATGATTGGGTAAGGCCCAATCATGCGATACTCTAGATGGAGAGAATTTTTTTGATTTTAAGAAACTGAGGAAATGAGTGCATTGAATTTAGTGAAATTGTGTAGTTTGTATGGAAGGTGGTAGAAGGAGTGGGGAGTTCTTAATAAGTTTTTCAGAAATAACTATAAGCGTCATGCATTTGACATGTTTTTAATTACATATCAGTAGCATTCAAACTTATCAGGAAAATCGACTTTTTGAAAAGTTGTGAAATTGTGTTATATTGTATGGGAGAGGGTAGAAGGAGTGCAGATGATCGTCGAATTTTTTTCGTGCACAATATCAGCTCGATTAATTTTATACGTACTGAGTAAATTGGTTTATATTATTATGTTAACGCCGTTTGACAAAAGATGGCCGCACCAGAAGGTTATGTTGAAATGGTCAGATGTAAAACGTAAAATCGTAAGTTTGGACATCTGGTAACAACATAACCTTGAAGTATTAGTGACTCCGTATCATTATCACATAAATTTGTTTGTGCGAAAATTGCGAGATTTGTGTCGAATGGCGCCATTTGCGAGAACTTTTGATTTACTTCTTTAATTTGAAGAACTCTGCATTTGAGGCTCATCGATTGCTTGAAGAAGCATATGTTAATATTGCCATAAGTGAGAGAAGTTGTCGTGAGTGGTTTCAAATGTTTAAAAATGGTGAGTCTCACGTGAAAGACAAAGAACGTAGTGGAAGGCCGAAAGTGTACGAAGACACGGAATTGGAATCATTATTGGAGGAAGATTCGTGCCAAATGCAAGAAGAACTTGCACTTACATTAGAAGTGACTCAACAAATAATTTCACATCGTTTAAAATCGTTGCAAATGATTCAAAAACTAAGAAATTGGATTCCACATGAACTGAAACCGAGAGAAGTTGAACGCCGATTTTGCATGTGTGAAATGCTGCTCGCCAGGCAGAAAAGAAAGGGTTTCTTATATTGTGTAGTCGTTGGTGATGAAAAATGGATTCACTACGATAATCCAAAGAAGAAAAAGTCATGGGCACTACTTGGCCATGCTTCAACATCGATAGCCAAACCATGGAAAAAAACTCATGATGTGTATTTGGTGGGATCATCTTGGTGTCGTGTATTATGAGTTGTTTAAACCGGGCGAAACCATTACTGCAGCTCTCCACCGAACACAATTAATGAGATTGAGCCGAGCACTTAAGGAAAAACGCGCCCATTACTACTCCAGACACGACAAAACTATTCTCCTTCATGATTATGCTCGTCCGCATGTTGCGGCGCCGGCCAAAACCTATTTGGAAACACTTAATTGGGAAGTCCTATCCCACCCGCCGTATTCACCAGTCATTGCCCCTTTGGATTATCCGGTCGATGGCAGCTCTTTACATCATATGAAGATACTAAAAATTGGGTCGATTCGTGAAAAGCCACAAAAGATGAAGAGTTGTTCCGACGTGGTATTCGAATGCTGCGAGAAAGATGGGGAAAAGTAGTGGCTAGTGATGGACACTACTTTGAATAAAAGGTAATGTACCGTAATTTCACAATATATTCCTAATTTTTGATAGAAAACGGTGGAAACTTATTTGTACTCCTTATAGTATTTCATGAAAAAGTGCAGTTTGCATGGGAGGTGATGGAAGGATTGTGGGGGATTCAAATAATTTTTATAAAGTAAATTGATATGATTATAGAAATATTGCTGTAATATTTTCAGATCAATAGCTTTCATAGTTTTCGAGAAAATCCATTTAATGTCAAACTCCAAAATTGAGTTTTTTTGTATGGGAGGGGGTAAAACGGCTTAAGCGATTTGGCCCGTTCACGAACTCGACCTTACTTTTTCAGCAAAAATAACGTGTACAAAACTTGAGCTTTCAGGTTGCTCAAGATAGAGATTTTTGAGCGACAACAAATATTTCTGCGACTCGGTGCGAGCAGTATTTCTTGGCGTTATAAATTTTAGAGCGAACTTAAAATGCTGTCAGATTTCCTCTAAAGTATAAAAAGGCGAGCATTCGTGAAAACAGGCAGTTAAGATCGAGCAGTCGACGTTTTTAGAAAGCGAAAGAGTGGACGGTTGGAAGGAGTGAAATGTTGAAAAAAGCGATTAAATAAAGTTTGTGGTGATTTTGAATTAAAAGCTTGAAATCCAGCGCACTTCAATATCTTTCAGGATAGTCTCGGTGACAAGTCTACAAGCTTCATCGCAGTCATTGGAATCAAAGCACAACCTCCAATTAAATGCATTGAAGAAATTATTTACCCCCAATTGGACCTTTTGAAATGCCAAATATTTCTTCGAGGTGCCTTAATTGTCAGCGGTGTAAGTGATGTAACTGAGAATCTTACACGAATCAAGAAATGATTCGTATTCCCAATTGGCGATTGGGCTATGACAGAGACAGAATGCTGCTCTGGCTGGCTGGTGAGAAAAAGGCCAAGAAGATTGCAAAAATGTCCTGCAATATCTGGTAAACGAGTAGACTCATCTACCAGCTACTTAAAGCCGTTTATAGAGGTAAAAGGCTCAGTATCACGCCCCTCCTGGTCCATAGTAGAGGAATGTTTAAGCCAGGCAATGTTATGAATCTTATGTCAGTTTTCGTTTCAAATCTTTTTTCTATGAAATATAATGCAAGATTACAATAATTAAATTAATTGTATCAAAATTTAAACTCCCATGAAAATGTTGTTCTAATTTCTAATTCATTTCATTTTAAAATAAAAAAAAAATGTATGACGTATTTTCTTTTTTTGCGCAGGCCTAGAAACACTTCTTCGACACAATTTAACGTCACTTTCGCTCTGGTATTGCGATAATATAACACGAAAATCGCGTCATACTCTGGAAAAATATGGCGGTAATCTGAAAACTTTGGAACTCGGTCTGAACGTGGATATGCTGAAATTAAGCGAACCGAATGAAAAGACTCCGCTAGACTTCACACTAAATTTACCGAACCTGCGTCGTTTAGTTTTGAACGGAGTCATTCTTCAACCGACACTGCAATTCAGTCATCTGATCGATTTACATCATATCGATTTCACATCTTGTATTTTTGCCGAATTCAATCTTGGAGCGCTCTGCATTCTTCCAAATCTAAAAACTCTAATACTCTTCAACGTTTGGCCATTGGCAAATCAATTTTATATTTTATCGCAATTGAAAACGTTACGAACGCTTGATATATCGATGAGTAGCTCAGTTGCGGGTCATGGAACCTATGAATTACCGGATCAGGTAATGATTTTAGGATATTTTTCTATCGTCAATATTTTCATTCATTTTTCTTCAATTCTGTAGATGCTTGCAATATTGGCGGAAAATTTAACAAATTTAACGCATTTGGACATATCGGGAACAAATCTTGCTGGTACGGGTGTGGCCCAGAAGGAAGCGAATAAGTGTTATAAGAAAGAATCTGAATTGCCTGAATTAGACGATGAAATGGTAATGAGAACCGACATACCAGGTTTGGTGAGCCGAACAAATAGGCCTTTGCAATTTTTAGGATTATATCATACCGCTCATTGGGCATGTAAGAGGCATGATATACCTGCGATTGAGGTGAGCAGTTTGGATTGTGTTAAATCGTTTGCTTTTGTACGAATGAAATCTCATTAGATTACAGGAGATGCTAACGAGGAGCAAATACTGACATCGGCACTTTATTATCAGGACAGACCTCTTGTTCTGACTAGGGTAAGACTAATGCCGAGAAAATAAATTTGGTTCTAATCTTATTTAAATAGGTTTTGAACGATCTATATCATCTATTTCGGTTCGAATCATGCAAGTCCATTCATACGGCTTTGGACATTGTTCTAACGGCAATGGATCGACATTTAAGGTTCAAGCATATGCAAATATCTGGCAGGTAAGTTAAAGTTTATTTTTTTCTTCAGTGCATTGATTTAATTTTTTTGCAAATTTTTAGTGCAACGCTGTTTTACATTGTGAAAGGGAGGCATAAAGCGAAATTCGGTACGCCGTTGAAAAATCATATAATTACAACGTTATTGAATGGCATGCAAATGCACATAACGGACGATACAATGCTACGTAATGGCTATTTAACGTTGTGTCAATTTTCGATGCCGGGTGACGTAGTAAGTCTAAATGTAAAATAATTCGAAATCAAAGTCCTACAAACTACTTAACAATTAATTATGATTTTTTAGCTTTTCGAGTACGAGCGATTGATTCGAATTCTGTTGCATGGCGTTTCGAAAACTGAACAGGAAGGATTCGTACAGAGAATTGCGATTTACTTGCTGAATACACTCGCATGCCAAGTTGATGGTCGGCAAAAACTTTTCTTGGGTGATTTAGGTGTCATAAGTGTAAGGAATTGTTTTGTTTCTCTTCAGTTTTGTTCGATTCATGGTTTATTTTTTTTTTAATTTTTCAGACTATGCTGGGCTTAATTAAAGATCGATTGATTCGATATGCATTCGATGATGTTATGGAGGTGGCTTGGTCAACGATGTGGAATGTTACTGATGAGACTGCTGTTAATTGTAGGCGATTTTTAGACGGACAGGGCATGGACTATTTTCTGGGATGTCTGAGAGTAAGGAATATAGATTTATCTCCCATTTGAACGCTATTTAATTGCACATTTTATGTTTTTAGTATTTTCCGGACAAGGAAGAACTGCTTAGAAATATGATGGGACTTTTGGGAAATGTTGCCGAAGTAAAAGATCTCAGATCGCGACTGATGACGACTGAATTCATAACTGTGTTTGCTGATCTCTTGGATTCGGATAGCGATGGAATAGAGGTAATTAGGTCAATTAATTGTTTTCGGATTGAAGCAAAGTGATAATATTTCAGGTAAGTTATAACGCAGCCGGCGTATTAGCACATATAGCGTTCGATGGAGACAGTGCCTGGCACATAGAAACCCCAACACGAGCGGACGTTCTCCAAAGAATGGAGAATGCAATCGAGCGTTGGAATTTGGATAGCGAACGAAATATTAATTATCGTAGTTTCGAGCCTATCTTGGGTCTGGTACGTTGTTATGAAACACCAGAATGTCAACATTGGGCAGTATGGGCACTAGCGAATCTAACAAAGGTATTTTGTTTTTATCACTTAACCCGTTATGCAACTTCTAATTCAATCGAATTCTCCAATAGGTTTATCCCGCAAAATACTGTCGACTAGTTGAACAGGAAAATGGTATTGAAATTTTAGCTGAGCTATTAAATAATATGGGTCCATATCCTAGCACAAAAGAATTAGCTCGAATGGTTATCGATCGTTGTGCTATGGTTAAAAATACGGACATGAATTTAGAGGGATAATAAATAACGTGTCGAAGAAAGGGAATTTCCAATCGGGTAGCATTAAAATTTATCCATCCATCTCAGTTCTTTGCGATTTATATTATATTACGAAACAAATCAGAAAATGTCTTTTGTTTTATTTTTCTCTTTAATTTTAAGTCAAACTAAATTATATGAGTAAACTTGCATCTAATAATCGTTTTCATTATTATTATTTTTTTTAATTCGTAATAAAAAGAATTCTTTGAAGTATTGCAATTTATTTTTTTATTATTGTTGACGAAAAAAATGTTAACTTTGGAAAAACTGAAACAAAAATCTCTAAATTCGCTAAAGAAAGCAATATTTCAAATTTCTGTTTTTTTTTTTTATTTAAGTTGTGTAATTTTATTAGAATGTTAAAAAAATAGCAAGAAAAAAACTACAGAAAAAAATATATATAAGATATTTGTGAGAATTAAGAACATAAATGTTTTACAGAGATTAAAAGTAGAAGTTAATAATTTGGGGTTTTTTTTCGGCGAAAAATATGGATTTTTTTTATTGTAATGCAAAACGATGAAGAGAAAAATAATTAAATGTTATTCATTGTAAATTTCAAATTATTGATTATAATTATTCATATAATTTATGAATGTTCTATTAATTAGTATTCGCGTAATTATCTGTAAATAACTAAGCTTTTATTAAAAAATTTAATGAAGTGAAAAATATATTGAATAAAATGAAAGTAAGAATTTAACTATATATATTCGAAATGCTACGATTGATATTTCGTTTTATTCAACTTTGTATGTGAATTGAGTTATCAGAATGTGATTATAATTTAAATATATATCTAGGTTTCTTTTTTATTTTGATTTATATGTTAAATGTCATCTAAATTAAAGCAATATTTTAACGCCTTAAAATCAGTTTTTTAACAAAATTACTTTGAAGAAGACGACTGTACTGAGTTTCTTTCTCTCTTTAATCTTTTCCCTGAATGACTGAATAATTTTCAATTAATAAAATTTTTCTTTGTGTGATTAGATTTTATTTTCAAGTGGTTACAAATGTTCAATAATATTTTTGAAAGTAAATAAATGCTTGTCGTATAACTTTAAAATATTGCTTTAGTAAACACAAAATTAACCCTTTGCGCTCCTTAAACATTATTCATATCATCTAAAAGTTTCTTGAAATCGGTGGTATTAAAAAACAATGTTCCATGCAATGTATTTTTATACTCTAGATGAAATCTGAGAGTATTATAAGTTTACTATAAAAAAATAAGGCTTGGAGGAAAAAACAAATGATATAGAAATTCTTATAATCACTCAAAAATCTCAAAACCGGATGTCCGTCTGTCCGTGTGCTCTCTAGCTTGAAAACTCGTTGAGCTAGAAAGTTCAAATAGTTATTTGATCAAAAATATAAAGTCAAGTTGACAATACTCCCCATGAAGCCATAATAGCGGCAGCTAGGAAAAATGGTTTGGAAACGTCCACGATAAATTGGATACACGCCATGCTAAAGAGCCGAATGACAACCACGGATCTAGGTGATAGCACATTGAATGCACAGACCTATAGGGGCTGTCCACAAAATCGGGTACTATCTCCACTTCTTTGGTCAATTGTAGTAGATGAGTTCCTGGACCCTCTAACAGAAAGATACGAGGCAATAGGATATGCCGATGACCTCGTCATTATCATTAGAGGCAAATATGATTCAATAATATTGGAAAGGATACAATCAGCCTTAGAGGTGATAATGTCGGTCTAAGAACTTGAACATTAACCCAAGTAAGACTGAGATAGTACCATTTACAAATAGAAGGAAAACCCACATTATACCTCGTTCAATAAATAGAACACCAATACCCTTTTCAGATGAGGTAAAATATCTAGGGGTCATACTGGATATCAAACTCAACTGGAGCAAACATATAAAAAGAACTCATGCCAAAGCACTAAAGGCATTTCGGGCCTGCAAAAGCTTAATTTGCAGAAACTGGGGACTGAAGCCCAAAATGATTCACTGGTGTTACAGAACAATCATTCTTCGAATAGTCACATACGGATCAACGATATGGTGGACTGATATTTTACAACGAAAACCACAGCTTACCCTACAAAAAATGCAAAGGCTAGCTTGTCTTGGTATCACAGGAGCAATCAAAACCTGTCCTACGGCGGCAATGGAAATGTTCCTAAACATCTCTCCGATACATCTCCAAATAAAAAAGGAAGCTATCAAAGGGGTGTTACGCATACAGAGGGAAAGCAATTACAAATCAGGGGATTTTAGAAGTCATCTCAAAATCTTAAAAGACCCAAAAATAGAGGTTCTAACCTCCACACTATCGGACGCTATGCCGACAAAATTCAATTAATTGGAGAACGCAAAGACTGGCAATCGATGCTACATAAAATGGAAGTGGAATCAATCATTTGGTATACAGATAACTCGCGCACCTCTGAGAGGACATTAGCGGATGTGTCATTTAAAAAAAAATCATTGAAATAACTGCAGATAAATGCTCTATAAAATGGCAGCGATAGAAATATTAATTTTATAAAGTAGCTTCACGGTCTGATCAATCAATCAAATTTAGTTTCATTGTGGTCATTTCACCATTTCGAATACTAGACTTAGCAATAACATTTTATATTTATTGCGTTGATACATAATGATTTGTTAGCATGCAAATTTATGTACTAGTAATACTTTCAATGGTGGTTGGATGGGTATAGATAGGGTAGGCATCTGATCGGTGTCATTAGGCGACACCTAGTGTTGTAACTATCATATACACATCATTTGTGCTCATCAAACCTCCACGTGGTAGCCGCCGGGTACTGGTCTTGTCCCTCCGGACTTGACTTGCTGAACTGATAAGCGCGAGTGCTAATGAAACTGAAAAATTCTAGCACTATAATAATATGGCCCTCCAAGTTGGGGGTTGGGCGATGTGTTCATTCTCGGAAACACCAGACTTGTTTCGAAACCTGAAGCACCGCCTCGGACTGGGTTGATTCAATTGCAATGATCCCGCAAACGAGAAATGGACTATTTGCTAGGATCTTAGAACGTGCGACCCCCTGTACAGAGCAGGAACAGTGAGAGCGCTTTTGGAACAGGCAAGCAAATACAATATGAACATTATTGCAATCCAAAAAACTAAACTGTTAGGTAGCGAAGCTACTGACATTGGATCGCACACAATTTTCAACAGTGGGAAAACATCGGGAAGCCGGAAGTTTGGAGTTGCGTTTATCGTCAACAACAAGTTTAAACACCAAGTTACCAACTTCAAATCTGTCCAATGAACGATTGTGTGCAATTCGCATCACATCAAAATTCTTTAATGTTTGGCTTATTAATGTCCACGCCCCAACGGAAGACAAAAACGACGAAGTAAAAGACGATTTCTACAGCACCTTAGAATCAACATTCGACGCCCTTCCGTCGAACGATATTAAAATAGTATTAGGTAACTTGAACGCGAAAGTGGGAAGAGAAGAAACTTACTTAGGGGCAATCGGAAGGCACGGTCTCCATGATATTAGTAACGACAACGGCCAGAGGCTGACTGATATCGTTAGCAGCAAAAATCTTATTGTAAGCTTGGCATGATTCCCTAATCGTGACATTCATAAGAGAACGTGGGCATCACCCGACGAAAGAACATTCAACCAAATAGACCACGTTCTAATAGAGAAAAGAACGGCCTCCTGCATTTTCGACGTGCGTACATGTAGAGGTTCTAATTGCGACACAGACCACTATTTGGCAAATACCACGTTCCGATGTCGAATCGCAAATCGAGGACACCCAAAAACACAACCGGTTCCTAAATTCGACATAGGAAAACTCAAGGATGAGAAAGTAGTTGCAAAGTACGTATCAGCCTTAGAGAGGCACTTCGCGCCAATACTGAACAGCAACACCAGCATGCCATTAGATGAAATGTGACAAAATAACAAAAATGGCATTACATCTGTTGCAGAGGAAGTGATAGGACAACAACCCCGGCGCAAGAGAAATGATTGGTTCGACGACGAATGCCAAGATGCCTTAGAGCGAAAAAATCAAGCTTACAAAATATAAAAATGTAATGATTTTAGACGATTTGCACACAAAATATGCAGACAGGGAAAAAACGGAAGTACAATAATGACGAAATTAAAAACATGGACGAACATTTTAAATTACACAACACAAGAGGCGTGTATTGGATTGTTAAAAGGGTGAAAGAGGGATACCAACCGAAAACGACTCTCTGCAAGGATGCAGAAGGGAACATTATAAATAATGCGGAAGATATAAAAGTAAGATGAGCACAATACTTTGAACACCTCCTCAATTTGAGCCCATCATCCGCACGAACGGCAGCAGCAGACATAATAGCAGGTACAACTGATGTAACAGCTGATGAAGGATCCCCTTTGAGTCCTCCCACACTCGAAGAAGTAAAAACAGCCCTGAGGAATCACCCAAAACAACAAAGCGCCGGACACTGATCAAATTCAAGCTGAGCTTCTGAAAGCCGGCGGGACGGGAGGAGGGACACAGGAAACACTTCCTGAAGATTGGCGCAAGAGCATCATATGTCCTATTTATAAAAAGGTGACAAACTCTGCTGCCAAAACTACCGAGGAATATCTCTGTTGATGAAAATTCTAGAAAAGAGAATTAGGCGCTACACTGATAAAGTAACTGGTGAATACGAAGGCGGATTTAGAGCTGGACGATCGACCACGGACCAGATATTCTCAGTTAAACAAGTGCTGGGAATATAATATTGATGTGCACCAGATATTTGTTGATTTCAAACAAGCATACGATAGTATCGTCATGCGTGTACTGTATAAAATCATGTTGGAGTTTGAAATCCCACCGAAACTGGTTCGGATTACAAGAATGACAATGAGTCTTTGTTACAAGTCAGAGTAGAACATAAAAGAATTATGATTGGGCGTAAAGCCCAATCATATGATACTCTAGATGAAATAAGAAAGAGTTCAATGTACCGGAAAATGTGTCACCTCCAATTCTTTTAAATAATTAATAGTGACTTTTGTATGGGAGGTGGTAGAAGCAGAGGAGGAAGGTTTGTAATTTTTGGATATGACACCTAATGTGGTATGCAAAATATTTCGTATTGAATCTAAGATTTGTAGCTTTCATTATTTTCAATTGGACATATGTAGTTCTCCTGAAAATGAGGCATTGGTATGGGAGGTGGTAGAGGAAGTGGAGCGTTTAAGACGATTTTGAAACTGCTTATCATCATCCTAATCACCACGCTTTGATTCAATTTCAAATTCGATAGTTCTAATATATTCGAAGGAGAAATGCTTTTCTTGAATTTATAATACAGATATTTGTATGGGAGGAGGTAGAAGGAGTGAAGAGGAGCTGATAATTTTTTTTAGCATTTATTGCAATTATTAAAAAACAAATTCTGGCAAAATTTTAAGTTTATACTTTTTCTAGTTTTAATGGAAATTGATATAATGCACTTAACAAAAATTATACATTTGTATGGGAGGGGGTAGAAGGAGTGCACGGATCAAAACAAATTTTTACTCGTTATTGATATTTTTATTTTTATACTTTATGCAAAATATCAAGTTGATAGCTTTAACAGTTTCGAAGAAAAATAATTTAATTAAAATTTCAAAATTTCGTGAAATTCGTATGGGAGGGGGTAGAAGGAGTGAGGTGAAGTTGATTTTTTTTTCAAGGCTGATTTGAATTATAATAAAATTAATTATGGCAAAAATTCGTTTTTATAACTTTGGTAGTTTCAATGAAAATCGAAAAACTGCATTTTTCAAAATTATGCATTTGTATGGGAGGGGGTAGAAGGAGTGACGGGATCAGATCAATATTCAGTCATATTAATGACATCTATATCATAATACTTTAACCTAAATTTCAAATCAATAGCTTTAATAGTTTCAAAGAAAAATCAATTTCTGAAAATTTCGGAATTTCGTGAAATTTGTATGGGAGGGGGTAGAAGGAGTGGGGGGATGTAGCCCGTTCACGAACTTAAAGTTAATTTTTTACTAAAAAACATAACAGGGCTACGATTGCGCGTAAAACGCAATCTTACTATACTCTAGATGAAATAGAATTTTTTGTGATCCCAAGAAATTTTGTATGGGGAGTGTTAGAAGGGGTGATAGCATTGAACTAATTTGTTCCCCATCATGCTAAGGTAGCTACAAAAATGTTTTACACAAAATGCTTACTCCAAAAATTGAATGCGAACTGAGAAAATTAGTGTGTTAGATTTAGTGAAAATGTGCAGTTTGACTGGGAGGTGGTAGAAAGAGTGGGGGGATTTTAGTGATTTTTTTAGAAATAACTAAGAATATCATAAAATTGACATCTCTTAAATTTTAGATCAGTAACATTCATACTTTTCAAGAAAATAGATTTTTTGTGAAGTTGTGAAACTGTGTCATATTGTATGGGAGGGGGTAGAAGGGGCGAAGCTAATCAAATCTTTTTTTCTGATCTTAGTGATAATACTAATTAAGTATTTATTACAAAATATGAACTCGATAAATATTACATGTTCTGAGAAAATTGTCTTAGAACATTTCATGAAAAAGTGTAGTTTGTATGGGAGGGGGTGGAAGGAGAAAGAGGACGCAAATAATTTTTCTACTGTAGATTTATACTATTATGAAAGTAATATATCCTAAAATTCATATTAATAGCTTTTATACTTTTCGAGTAAATTCATTTATTGTCAAATTGCAAAATTGTGTCATTTTGCATGGGAGGGGTTAGAAGGGGTAAAGCTAATCGTCTAATTTTTTTTTAGTCTTACTAACAATTTTAAATTAATATTTGGTGCACGATTTCAGTCCGGTAAATCTTATAGGCACTGAGTAAATTGGTTTAGAGTATTTCATGAAAAAGTACAGTTTGTATGGGAGGTGGTAGAAGGACGGGAAGGACACGCATAATTTTTATATGGTAGATCGATATTATCATAAAAGTAACATATTTTAAATTTCAGTCCAATAGCTTTTATACTTTTTGAGCAAATCCGTTAATTGTCAAATTGCGCAATTGTGGCATTTTGTATGGGAGGGGGTAGAAGGGGTGGAGCGATTTGGCCCGTTCACGAACTTGACCTTATTTTTTTGTCAAAAACGAGGTGTACAAAATTTGAACTATCTAGCCCCCGCAAGGGGGTAGTTGTAGTATGAGGTTTTACCAATTTCTGCAACTATCTTTGGAGTTAGCGACTCCACGGACCTGAGCTAACTATCCCCCTCTGGGATGGGGGCTGTAGAATTCACCCACAGCCAGTCCTGCTTGCCCTAAAAATGGCAAATGGACACTCACTGGATCATGGGCTTATCACCCGTGATCTTAAGACCTAAATGATACGAGAAACGGATACATCGCCTCGGATACGGACTGATCCTACGGTAACGACTTTTGGCATTCGAAAACGGACTATGATTGGCTTCTGGAACGTTCGAACATTGAATGACGGGGGAAGAGCTGGGGTTACTCGGTCCTTGCACCGCCAATCAGTGATCGACCGTGAAATGGAGCACTATAACATCCAAATCTTGGGCTTGAGCGAGGTCAGGTGGACAGGATCAGGAGAAGAACGAACCCCTAGCGGAAACACTATTCTGTACATTGGCCCTGAAAATGAAGCCAGAAATGGCGTGGCGTTCGTCCTTACGCCGAGAGCGAGAAACAGTCTCATTAGCTGGGAACCAATCTCGGATAGGATTATCGTCGTCAGGCTCAGGACCAGTATCAGAAACGTCACAATTCTGCAGTGCTACGCACCAACTAATACCGCAACATCTGGTGACAAAGAGGAGTTTTATAGCCAACTGAGTGCCACCTTCGAACGTGTTCCAAGAGGTGATATTATTATCATCTCGGGAGATATGAACGCCCAGGTTGGATCAGACAACACTGGACTAGAACACGTCATGGGGAGGCATGGTGACCCTTGGGTCGACCCTTCACGACCTTGGATTAAGAGACCCGAAAACGGCGAATTATTTGTGGAGTTCTGTAGTACTCGGCAAATGGTCATCGGAGGGACCCTTTTTCCACACAAGAGTCATCATAAAACATCTTGGGTTTCCCCTGACGGTGTTACTCAGAACCAGATCGACCATTTGGCTATAAGTCGCCGATGGAGAAGATGTCTCCTCGATGTGCGAGCGAAACGTGGAGCTGACGTGGGGAGCGATCACCACTTGATGGTTGCCTGCTTGAGATTGTGTACAGCAGCTATCCGACGACCACAAATTCTTCAAATGAAGCGCAAGCTTAATGTGGATAAACTCAGAGATCCCAACAAAAAACTCGAATACACCACCATTCTACGCGAAAAGTCATCCACATTGGGTGAACATGAAATGCGCACACTGGACGCCAATTGGGAGGCAACCAGAAACACTTTTCTAACTAGTGCTGAAGAATCTGTGGGATATGCGCAAAGCGGTGAGAAACCCTGGATGTCACAAGACACATGGGACAAGGTTGACAATCGGAAAAAAGCCAAATTGGCAATCATCTCTCAACCCGATGTCAACCAACGAACGCCCGACTTGAGGCAGAACTACCGCGATGCTCATATACAGCTTAAAAAGGCTGTTAGACGCGACAAGAGAAAGGCCATTGAAGATCTGGCAAACAAGGCAGAATCTGCGGCTTACCTTGGGGATATGGGTTCACTATTTAAAATCATGAAACAGTTGACGAACAGGAATTTCACCGCCAACCACCTGGTGAGAGATGTCAACGGAACTCTCCTTAATATGAGTGAACACCAGTTGCGACGATGGAAGGAATACTTCTCTGATATTTTAAACATCTTGTCAGATGAAGATATTCCGGAAACAGAACAACTTCCAAACATCCAACCGCAACAATCCTCTATTAGGGACGATCCCCCAGATAAGGAAGAGATAGTTTCCGCCATTCGGTCAATGGCGGGAAGGAAAGCTCCAGGTATAGACGGACTACCAACCGAACTCCTCAAAGCGGACCCGGAAATAACAGCCGATATACTCCTCCCACTCTTCACTAAGGTGTGGAATGATGGAAGATATCCGACTGAATGGAAGGAGGGCGTCATTGTGAAAATTCCGAAGAAGGGCGACCTTCGGGATTGTGGCAATTGGCGTGGTATATGTCTACTTACTGCCGTATCAAAAATTATGGCTAAGGTAATTCTCAATAGGATTAGTGATGTCGTCGAGAGCACTCTCGAAGTTTATCAGGCTGGATTCCGTAAAGGGTCGTCTTGTACCGACCACACAAATACCCTACGGATAATATTAGAGCAGTCAGCCGAAATGGGTTCGCCACTACATCTCATGTTTGTGGACTTCGAGAAGGCTTTCGACAGCGTTAAGCGAGATTACATATGGAATGCTTTGAGTAGGAGGGGTATTCCATATAAGGTCATAGCTATGATTAAAGAATCCTACGAAGATGCAAGGTGTCGCGTCTTGCATAGAGGAGAGCTGTCCGAGAGCTTTCCTGTGCGAACGGGTGTCAGACAAGGCTGCATATTATCACCAGCCCTGTTTCTGGTGGTAATAAATGACATCTTGAAAGCTGCACTGGAAGGTGGGGAAGGTAAAGGTCTTCAATGGAGACTATTTAACATCTTAAGTCACCTTGATTATGCTGATGACGTGTGTTTGCTTGCACATACCCGTTCGGACTTAGAGTCAAATGTTCGCTCGTTGCATTCTAAATGCAAAGAGGCGGGACTGAAAATAAATGTGCGTAAAACCAAGTACATGCACATGGGTTCGAACGCAAGCACACCGATTGTTCTTAATGGGCAGGATGTGGAAGAGGTGCAAGATTTTTGCTATCTCGGAAGCATTGTCAGCATGGACGGCGGAGCCGAAAAGGATGTTGAGGCTCGGCTAAATAAAGCTCGTCAGGCCTTCGGTATCCTTTCCCCTTTCTGGAGGTTAAGAGAGATCTCCCTTCGCACGAAGCTGCGAGTTTTTGACGCATGCGTCAAATCCGTGTTGTTATATGGTTGTACTACGTGGAAAGTGACCGTTCGACTTACCAAGAAACTACAGACTTTCGTAAACCAATGCCTCCGACGCATTTTAGGTATATTTTGGCCAGAAGTGATCTCCAACGACGAACTTTGGAGTACAACTCGCCAGACTAAAATAGGTATTGAGATTCAACGGCGAAAGTGGCAGTGGATCGGTCATACTTTGAGGAAACCAGAGCAAAACATCGCAAAACAGGCTCTGGATTATAACCCTCAAGGAAGACGTCGGGTTGGTCGACCATGTAACACATGGAAGCGAGCAGTTGAGCAGGAGGCCAGAGGAATAAACAAGTCCTGGCAACAGCTTAAAGCCGATGCGCAGGATCGCGCCTTGTGGAAGAGAGTTGTTTCTGTCCTATGCCCCTATAGGGGGTCTTAACAGGAATTTGATTGAGCCCAACGCGTTCTCAAGCTAGAGCGCGCACAGACGGACGGACGGACGGACGGACGGACATCCGGTTTTGAGATTTTTGAGTGATAATATTAACTTCTGTATCATTCATTTTTTTCTCCGAGCCTTATTTCTTGGCGTTACAAACTTTAGAGCAAACTTATAATACTCTCAGATTCCATCTAGAGTATAATGACACACAACAAATTTCAGCACTAAAGCTCAAAGCGTTCGAGAGTTATGCTGTAGACAGACGGACAGACGGACAGACAGACGGATAGCAACTCGGAATCGAAGTTTTTGAGCGACAACAATTATTTCTGTACCCTTGGCGGCTCTGTGCGAGCATTATTTCTTAGCGTTACAAACGGTAAGGCAAACACAATATACTCTCAGATTTCATCTAGAGTATAAAAATGATCTGACTTCCTATTTTAAAACAGACAACGGTCTTAAGCAAGGTGACAGCCTCGCACCATTTCTTTTCAACTTGACAGCTAGGGTATAGCTTAGTGGGTAGCGTGTTGGTCTACAATGAGAATGTCGTGAGTTCAAATCCCAGTCGACGCTTAATTCCAGCACGCTGCTTGCTTGGATATACCTTGGTTACCTTAATCTAAAAAAATGAAAATTTCGTAGATAGAGGGTTGGGCGAAGAGTTAACAACCCTTCCACAACAAATAATGAAAATGTTAAGGAACTTGAAGGTCAGGAGGCCAAGGTCCGATTTGGGCGGTAGCGCCATTGTAGAAGTAGATGTCTACTTACTGCCGTATCGAAAATCATGGCAATGCAAAGATGCGGGACTGAAAATAAATGTGCGTAAAACCAAGTACATGCACATGGGTTCGAACGCAAGCACATCGATTGTTCTTAACGGACAAAGATGTGGAAGAGGTGCAAGATTTTTGTTATCTCGGAAGCATTGTCAGCATGGGTGGCGGAGCGGAAGAGGATATTGAGACTCGTCTAAATAGAGCTCTCTCTTTCTGGAGGCTAAGAGAGATCTCCCTTCGCACGAAGCTGCGAGATTTAGACGCGTGCGCCAAATCCGTGTTGTTATATACTTGTACCTCGTGGAAAGTGACCGTTTGACTTACCAAGAAACTACAGACTTTCGTGAACCAATGCCTCCGACGCATTTTAGGAATATTCTGGCCAGTAGTGATCTCCAACGACGAACTTTGGAGTACAACTGGTCAGACTAAAAGAGGTATTGAGATTCAAAGGCGGAAGTGGCAGTGGATCGGTCATACGTTGAGGAAACCAGAGCAAAACATCGCCAAACAGGCTCTGGATTATAATCCTCAAGGAAGACGTCGGGTTGGTCGACCATGTAACACATGGAAGCGAGCAGTTGAGCAGGAGGCCAGAGGAATAAACAAGTCCTGGCAACAGCTTAAGGCCGATGCTTAGGATCGTGCCTTGTGGAAGAGAGTTGTTTCTGTCCTATGCCCCTATAGGGGGTCTTAACAGGAATTTGATTGATTGATTGATTGTTAGCATATATTGTTTTAATGACTCTTAAGGCAATGCCAGCATTTTCCGTTTCCTTAAAGGTGGTAGTGGCAGATCCGTTTCTGGCCAGACTGTCCGTCATTTCGTTTCTAGGTATATCTCGATGCCCCAGAACCCAACAAAGTCGTAAAGTGCAGATTTTCCCCAAATCTTCCTACATGTCCATACGATGGTTCAAGCATTTTGAATTGCAGCTGTAACCAGAGAGGGCCTTCATTGCAGTTTGGCTGTCCGAGTAAAAACTAACTCGCTTACCATTTACTCCTAAACTCAACGCCAGTTCCACCCCTTTCGCAATAACCATTACCTACGGTTGGAAGACCGTGGCATATTCTTGTAATGTCTGGAAATTTGCAGATCAAGGCTTTCCGGAAAGATGTCATAACCAACTCCCTCTTCCATTTCCGAACCATCTGTAAATATCGCATACTTCAATCATTCTGCATGGCATGATTGTCAGTCCATTTCTGTCTGTCAGGTAGAGTGACTTCATAGTGCTTCACAAAGTGCATCTTTGACAGCATTGTATCACTACTATAGCTTGGGAAAGAAGATTCCATTTTCATACGCTCAAGGATAGTGGTGTAACATTTTTTTAAATTTGTCCCTAGCCATGCGCCAACAATTTCAAGTCTCACTGCCATAATGCCTGCCTTCTCCAAAATTACAGCGGAAGAAGACCTAAAATGGTTTCCTGTTACACTGTGGGTGTTGTCCGCAATTCCTCCGTTATACCTATGCAGGCGATTCTCTGAATGTGACTCAATTGTGATTGGAAATATTTCAGTTCGGTACCTTCCCACCATGCCAACGCACCATATACAGGGTGTAACAGAATAGATGCGACAAAAAATAATAGTGATAGGGGACCTCGTGGTGCACACCCCTAGTGACTTAGGGGTGATTTTCTAGTTTTTGGTTCGTGGAGGAGGTTGTCAAACTAAAAGGCCAATATCTCCGAAACTACTTAAGATAGCTCGATGCGTAATATCTTGTTGGAGAGCTTATTAACGGACCTTTCCAACAAGGCCATAAAAATAAAAAATAATAAAAATTAAAAAAAAAAAAAATAAATAAATAAAAAAAAAATAAAATAAATAAATAATAAAATAATGGCGACCACACCTCTATTTTATGGCTTTTTCCAATAATTTAATCCAGACACACATCCTTTAGATTTATTACTTTAAAAAGATAATTACTAGGTACCCGTGCTTTATGGGTTCTTACAATATTTTAATCCAGATACTTTAAGTTTATAATTAGAAAAAAGATATTATTTTCCAATAAATTTCACTTTTAAATTAAATTGTTAAGTTGTTTTTCAATTTGCAATGGAAAAAATTAAAAAAAACTTTTTTTTCACATTGCCGAAATTTTTGATTTGATGGTTTAGTTTCGGTTTTTTGGTCATAACTTGGTCAAAAAACGAGTTAGGATAATTTTTTTGGTTTTTAAAGAAAGATAAATGTGTCGGGTAGTTTTTACGATCACAAACTCAAAAAAAAATTTAGTCAAAATTTTGCGCAAAAACCCTTCAAAGTTGAAGGACATTTTTGGAAAACAAAAATTTTTCATGTTCAAACCACTCTAGCAACTCAGTAGCTGATTTGATTTTTACTGCAAACCCTTGTTGGAAAGGTCCATTAATAAGCTCTCCAACAAGATATTACGCATTGAGCTATCTTAAGTAGTTTCGGAGATATTGGCCTTTTAGTTTAACAACCTCCTCCACGAACCAAAAACTAGAAAATCACCCCTAAGTCACTAGGGGTTGGACCTACAAGTTTTCCGTAGTATATTTTTTTGTGCACCACAAGGTCCCCTATCACCATGATTTTTTTGTCGCATCTATTCTGTTACACCCTGTATAATGATTAGTAGTATGATATCACAGGACTTACTCTTGCCTATCGATCCCAGGACTTTCTCGTTTCCTGTTGCTTGCTGAACACTGTCTGTCGATCAAAGGACTTACCCGCTTACTGCTGAACTCCGCCTGTCGACCACAAAACATACTCGCTAACTGTCGCTTACTTCAAAACTCCACCTGTCGATCACAGGACCTACTTGCTTACTCACCCCGACCGCACGACACACTCGTCGATCGCATTCGCTTGCCGCTTGCTTGCTTATTGAAATATCAACTCACAGTAGACAACTCTAGCTGATTGCTTTCACGAATGCTCACCCCTTTTATACCCAGCACAGCCGACGTTTTCGCTGACTGTCGACGCGTATTTGTTGTTGCTTTCATTCGAAGAAAAGAGTGCAGGTGTTCATTACTGCGGAATTGTTGTTGCTTGAAGCGACATAGTGTGAGAATGTTCATGATCGGAATTCGAACCCGTGTATATTTGCTGTTGCTTTCAATCAAGGAGAAGAGTGCAGGTGTTATTTCATTACTGCAGAATTTTTGTTGGTTGAGAATAACTGAAGACGCAAACAGACGGTGAGCGACCAGGGCTGACATACATATAACAATAGGTTTTGATTTTGGAACGCAAGGTTCTGATAGGTAAGAATTTTGGAAAAAGTTTTTTTTTGGATACCTCAGGCTTGGTCCATATTTTATCGTTCAGATATTTTTCGCGGATTAAAATGCATATTTCTATATTTTCTAATTTAATCAAACTTAATATTTTTTTTTCAAAAAAAAAAATAATATATACATATATATATATTTTTAAAGCACTATCAGAATGACGTCTTTTATCATTTCAATCAAAAAGAAAGGAGCAAACAAGACACTTGAAAATCCAACCGATTAAATTAATACAAAATTCTCGAAATTCCAAAATAATTAAAATACCTAAAGTTGCATCTGGTCGGTCAGCAAGAAGAGGAATATCACGAGAATAAATAAAAATAGAAAGAAGAAAATTCTTTAAGATCGTGGCAGCTAAATGACCTTCCGCTATCGTTTTTATCAGGAGCCGCTGTGGTGAATGGATTGTCCGGTGGCGCCATCGTGCTCATCATTCGTGACGTCCAGCAGTCTTTATGATGGCCAGCCAGGCAGCAAGTTCGCTGTAGCCAGATCCCAAAAAATCGAAAATCCGATCGAAATAAACATAAAGAAATGTTCGCATCGGCCATGCCTTAAAGATTCCGCTTAGCTGTTTCCAGTTCATAAGTTCCATTCATAAGTTTTGACGCACAATCCGCAATGGACGTAAACAACGATCGATCGATCAATTAACGTGATTTCGCAACCTTGACGGTGGCAGTGAAAATATATCAATAAGACCAATTGAGAGCCATTGGCCAGCATGTTTTCATTCAATTTTTGGTGGTAATCTTCCAATGGACCAAAAAAATATTTTGTCGATAACGCGAATCGCAAATCTTCCATTGTTGATGTTTTAAAGCGCCTTTGAGGGCAGGCATCGTACAGAATTGCTTCAACACTTTCCCAACTAGCTTATACACTTTAATAGCGCACAAGATGATATTTTTCTTATCGCTTATAGTGCGACGAGCCAGTCTCCGACTTCTTCAAGTTAGTCGTATTTTTCATTTTTTCCTTAAACTAGCGAGGATGGCCTGTGACCATCAGAAAAAGATTTCAAGTAATCTCAATCTTATGGCAGTGAACTTAACGATCTAACATTGTTCTGGTCGGATTGATAAGGCTATGCAGCCAAATTAGATGCGTATTTGCTTGCAACTGTCTCGATTTATTAGTATCTGACAATTTTGACGTACCAGAGACACGTGATAGTCTAATAACATCGTCACCTAGCACTTTGAGTGAGTAACCTGCATTTAGTAAACGTAATACTGCTTTGTCTTCAGGGGGCCTAGTCCTGCCAATCTCCAAAGGTGGAATTGTGTAACTCGAATCGAGTATTAACTTCTAGTTTTGGGTGGTTTTGGCTTAAAAATATTTAGTTTCGAGATGGAATTTTATTCGAAGTAAGCAAATATCCTAGTTTCAAATTGCTCCTGTATTACGTGTGTGTATATGTGGTATTGAATACACTTCAATGTACATTTTGCATTCAAATTCACTTTGGTGGAGATGGATGATAATAAAGCTAATTCAAAACTAGTCTTTAAATATATCGAAATGAGTTTCAAAATAGTCGAAACTAGACAAAAATACTCGAAACTAGAAACTCGATTCGAGATTCCTAATTTCAAATCCAGATTTAAAAAAAAATTGGTATTGTACTGGAGATTACGGCCTTCACATTTTAGAACAAAAAGCTAACGTATCCACAAAGTTCCAAGACAATACTAATTGTCCATTATCTAAGGAGCTACTTTATCGAGAAAAGTTTATTTGAAATAATACTAAGCGTGGGTGAAGACGAAATCACATGACGTTGCTACGTCTTCGTATCTTGACGAACAAAATTGTTTTTCTTCGCTCCTGTAATCATAATACGTCAGCACTGTTGTTCGTGATGATTGACTTATAGATCAGTGATAGATTAAAAGAAATGAAAACAAACAGGCTTGTCAAGCCAAGCGGTGAAAAGATGAGAATTTATAGGTAGAAATTCTTAAGATACCAAGCCCACGAAATAGGTGACACCGATTTATATGAATGGCGTGGCGCCTATTTCTTTGGCATCGCTCATTCCTATCGAAAATAACTGAAATTCATTGAAATCGTTAAAATACTTAACTATAATTAAATTTCGAATTATTTTAGTTTGCCGCATGTGCATGTGCAACAGGACGACATTTTGTCGCGTCGGATTTTCTTTTCGCGACTGCGGCGCCTTATTTAAATTCCTTTGCGATACGAACAACAGGTGGGCTGAACTTATTTTTTTCGATGATCGTTTTTTTATTCGTATTAAATTTTTAATATTATTTGTTAATTTTTTGGTAATGGTGGGTTGAGCGATGAAAGTTTGCGTACAAATATGTATGACGTCGATTGTTCGAAGAAAAATGTTATAAGATTTATTTTTCGATCACATTCATGTTAAAAATATATCAGATCGACGAACTATATGCAATGCATATCTGATGTCAACAAGTCGGGTGCAACTTTATTATTCCTGGAACAAGTTGAAGATGCGTAGAAGGTCAATAAGCAGATTAGAGTGAATAGGGAAGACCAAGTGAAAAGGGGGTTCTAGGGCAGGGCTTTGTCAATTTTACAAATAATTGCGAATAGGATCAACAGCTCCAGTACGTAAAATCAAAATTTCATTCGATTATTTATGCAAGTTTGGGGTTTTATGAGGAGTTGGGGGAGGGGTAATAGTAAGGCTGTGTGGATGTTAATAATTTTTTGAATCACGTCCAATATTCTCTGTAAAGAATGTCAGTTTCATAGACGAAGTTACATAGAATTTTCATAAAATTCGGTGTATTTTACATTCACGAAGCCAAAAATTTGTATGGGGTAGAGCAGGTAAGGGAATTGTAAAATTTGTGATGCAGTTTTATTTGGTTTCTCTTGTAAGGTGCTTCAGTTTGAAAATATTAGCAGTGATTTGCTGTCTGCTTCAATCCTCCCAGCGCTTCCGTGGTTTTCCGACCAGTCTTTGTCCACTAAGTTTTCCTTTGGGTATGCGTTTGTGAATTCTTCCGTCATCCATCCGCTCCACATGACCAGCCCATTATAGTTTCTTAAATTTTTTGATGCTTTACTTTTCTAAATTGTGGAAGATGGCATACAATTCCCTATTGTATCGTGTTCTCCAGATCGAGTCTTCCCTAACAGGTCCGAGGATTCTTCTGAAGATCTTTCTCTCAAGTGCGTTAATTAATTTTTCGGATGCTTGAGTTAATGTTTACTTTTCGCTGCAACAGTATAGCACAGGTCCTATAATTGTTTTGTATATCTTTAATTTAGTTTTACTGTATACGTTCTTGTTTTTGATTATTGGAAGTACTGAATAATATGTCCCATTTGCTATCATAATTCTTCTTTTACTTTCGATTGGTCCGCTTCCATCCTTCATCAGGTTTGCCCCTAGATATACAAAGTTGTTTACGTTTGCTAGGTTATAGCCTCCTACTGTAATATTTTGTCTGATTGGCATCTTTTTCTTAGTTTGTGTCATAGCTTCTTTTTTTTTTCGTTAATACATAGTCCGAGACATGGTCTGCAAATACTTGTTTAACACACTCCAGAAATCTTGCAAGGATATCTATGGCGTCGCCATATGCTACGAGTTGTGTAGATTTGAAGCATAGTGTTCCCTTGGTGTCAATGGGAAGTCTCCGAACAACATATTCGAGTGATGAAAAACATTGGTGCCAGGCTGTCAACTTGTTTAAGGTCCTTTTCAGTTCTAAAACTGGAAGTCAGATCATTTTCTATTCTTACTTCTTCCAAAGACTAGGTAATCGTTATTCTTGTAAGCAGAACCATTTTCGGTGGGACTCCAAACTCCAGCATGATTTTATGCAGTACGCGCCAGTCGATACTGTCGTATGTTTGTTTGAATTCAACAAATATACAGTACACATCAATATTATATTCCCAGCATTTTTTCCAGCACCTGTTAACTGAGAATATCTGGTCGGTGCTCGATCGTCCAGCTCTAAATCCACCTTGGTATTTAGCACAACAAAGATATTCCTTAGTAGTTTTCGCAGCAGAGTTTGTCACCTTTTTTATAAATTGGGCATATAATGCTCTTGCGTCAATCTTCAGGAAGTGTTTCCTGCGTCCATATGTCTGTAACTAATCTATGTAGGAGATGCGCTATGCAGGTTTTTTTTTTCTGGTTACGCCAGGGAGGTGTGGAATCTTCGTTAGATATCAATAGCCCGTGCCATTGGCATGCACGATTCACATACCTGATCCTAACAGAACTGTCAGCCGATGTGTGCCTGCGTACTAAACCACACCCCCGTACACAGACTTCAACCACTCTCCCCGCGGGACTGCCGTTAGGTATTACTTCGCAGGGCTGGCTAGCATTTTATGCTGTGCTCCCTAAATTGCTTCTGCTCTCCTTTCTCTCTCGATTCTCCGAAGATCCTTTTGCGCATTCGTTACGAGTGTGCAAATTTCCATCCAATCTTCCTCTGATTCCATCATATAGTCAATGATGAATGGTGGACTCGGAATATTATTTCTCCATTCTCCGAAGCGACTGCAGTTGAAAACCGCGTGTCTGTGTCTTCTTCTTGATCTGGGCAATTTGGGCAAAGAGGCGAATTATCGTGTCCAAACCTATGTAGGTATTTGCGGTAGCCGCCGTGACCTGATAGGAACTACGTAATGTGATAGTTGCAGTCCCCATACACCCGCTTTGTCCAGACCTCAATTTCGGGGATTAGCTTATAGGTCCATATGCCTTTTGTAGCGTTGTCCCACCTGGCTTGCCACATAGCTATTGATTTTGCCTTTTCCTCTTCTTTTATTTTCCTGGCAACAGCTGCCTCTTGTTGGATCGAGGATCTTCTTTCGTAGATCCTTAGTATCTCATTCGCGAGAATGTCAATGGGGATCATTCCGGCTATGACACAGGCTGCCTCGTCCGATATTGTTCGGAAACCGCTGATTGCTCTTATCGCACAGAGCCTATATGTTGATGACATCTTTTTCCTTGTTTCCTTTGCCGCTAGCGCCGCCGCCCAAACCGCAGCAGCATATAGGAGAACCGAACTGACTACTCTCGAAAGTAGTATCCTTCTGGCATATCCTGGTCCACCGATGTTCGGCAGTATTCGGGAAAGGGCTGCCTGCATTTGTGACGACTTATTGCTCGCGAAGTCCACGTGAACTTTAAATTTTAATTTGTTATCGAGCTTCTAGATATTTAATTGCCTCCTTGGATCTGATGATTTGACTGCCGACCTGAATGTTCACGTATTCAATTTTCTTTCAACTTGTTATTAGAACAGCCTCCGTTTTGTGATCAGCTAATTCTAAGCCAGCGGACTCTAGCCAGTCTCTAATTTGTGATACGGCTTCATTTGTTGCTGACTCTATTTCGTGGATGTGCTTAGCCACGGTAACAACAGCGATGTCGTCAGCGAACCCGATTAATTTTACTCCTTGTGGCAACGATAGTCGAAGAACTCCGTCGTACATAATATTCCACAGGAGAGGGCCTAGTACACATCCTTGTGGGACTCCCGCGGTGACGTTGTAGTACCTTAATCCGTCATCAGTTTGGTACCTCCACTTGGTGAAGTAATTTGCAATTATTCTCAACATGTAGTGTGGTGCATCCATCCTGACTAACGATCTGTTTATGAGTGACCAATCTGCCGAGTTAAAGGCATTTTTAATGTCCAGTGTCGCTACTGCATAATATTTTTTTGTCTCCCATCGCCATATTTCTCCTTGTATAGCCTCCGCTGCAGTATCGACTACCACTTTTATGGCGTCAACAGTTGAACGCGATTTCCTAAATCCGAAGTGGTGGTCTGAAAGTGCTCCTTTCTCCTCTGCTAGTACGAGCAGTCTGTTGTTAATAATTCGCTCAAGGATCTTTCCCAACGTATCAAGTAAACAACATATTGGGCGATATGACGATGGTTCTCCAGGAGGCTTGTTTCCTTTTGGTAGAAGTACCAAATGTTGGAGCTTCCATGGCTCAGGAAAGACTCCTTTCTCGAAACACTTTTGCATAGTTGCTATAAATATGTAGGCCTCTTTTGAATACCAACTTTTATTGCCATATTTGGAATGCCATCGGGTCCAGGTGCCTTGTTGTTTCCCATCCTTCCGCATGCCTCAAATAGTTTCGCCGACGTAATTGCAGGGCTATCCCTCTATGCTGATCTCTCTAGATATGCTTCACATAGTAGATGGCCTTTGGGGAACAGGTGCTCTACTATTGATCTTAGCATTATCGGGCAAGTTATTTGTGGGGACCTATGACTCTTCAGAATGCGCTATGTAGGTGTCGCCGGCTTTCAGAAGCTCAGCTGGAATTTGATCAGTGCCCGGCGCTTTATTGTTTGAGTTCCTCAGGGCTGTTTTTACTTTTTCGAGTGTGGGAGGACTCAAAGCGAATTCTTCATCAGCTGTTACATCAGTTATACCTGCCAGTATGTCTGCTGCTGCTATTCGTGCGGGTGATGGGCTTGGATTAAGAAGGTGTTCAAAGTATTGCGCCCATCTAAATTTTATATCTTCCGCATTACTTAGAATGTTCCCTTCTGCATTCTTGCGGATGGTCTTTTTCGGTTGGTATCCCCTTTCATTATTTTAACAAGGGAATACGCGGATCTTTTGTTGTTTATTTGAAAATATTCGTCCATGTGTTTAATTTCGTCATTATTGTACTTCCGTTTTTTTGTCTGCATATTTTGTTTGCAAATCGTCTAAGATCATTACATTTGTCCTTTTTGGCGCGTGTCGGCCGTTCTGCTAAAATTTTGTAAGCTTCATTTTTTTGGTCTAAAGCATCTTAGCATTTGTTGTCGAACCAGTCATTTCTTTTGCGGCGGGGTTGTTGTCCTATCACCTCCTCTGCGACAGATGTAATGCCATCTATGATATTTTGCGACATTTCTTCTATTGGCATGCTGGCGTTGTTGTTCAATATTGGCGCGAAGTGGTTGATACGTACTTCGCAACTACTTTCTCATCCTTGAGTTTTCCTATGTCGAATTTAGGAACCGGTTGTGTTTTTGGGTGTCCTCGATTTGCGATTCGACATCGGAACTTGGTCTTTGCCAAATAGTGGTCTGTGTCGCAATTAGCACCTCTACATGTACGCACGTCGAAAATGCAGGAGGCCGTCCTTTTCTCTATTAGAACGTGGTCTTTTTGGTTGAATGTTCTTTCGTCGGGTGATGCCCACGTTCTCTTATGAATGTCACGATTAGGGAATCATGCCAAGCTTACAATAAGATTTCTTCTGCTAACGATATCAGTCAGCCTCTGGCCGTTGTCGTTACTAATATCATGGAGACCGTGCCTTCCAATTGCCCCTAAGTAAGTTTCTTCTCTGCCCACTTTCGCGTTCAAGTTACCTAATACTATTTTAATATCGTCCTTCCATACAAATTTCATGAATTTCGAAATTTCAAGAGCTATCGACTTGAAAATTAGATCAAAACATAACGATGCTAATATCATTAACGGCAAAAAATATTGATCCGATCCCCTTACTCCTTCTACCCCCTACCATACAATTGCACAATTTTCAAAAATGCATTTATTCGATTTCCATTGAAGCTATCAAAGTCAGGTGAAAATTTTTTGCTAGTTTTAATTTCATTATAATTGCAACCAGTTCTAAAAAAAATCGTCAACTTCACCTCACTCCTTCTAACACCTCCCATACAAATTCAACTAATTTTCGCAATTTCAATTATATAATTTTTCTTCAAAACCATCAAAGCTATCGAAATTTTGACTAAAGTAAAAAAAATCCAAAAATTTTCTTTGCCAAAAAATTTACCTTCCATTCGTATACTCCTTCTACCCCCTCCCATTGATTTCCATTAGAACTAGAAAAAGTAGAAACTTAAAATTTTGCCCAAAGTGCTTAAGAAAATATAAACTTCGCTTCAATCCATGAACTCCCTCCCATACAAATATCTATAATAGAAATTCAAAAAGCATTTCTTTTTCGAACAGTTGAGAGATATCGACCTTAAAACTGGAGCAAGGCGTAGTGATGAGGATGCCAATAAGGATACTTAAAATCTTCCAAAACCTTCCACTTTCTCTGTCACCTCCCATACAAATCCTTCGATTTCAGAAAAACAATGCCCAATTTTCTTTTTATGAAAGCTACGAACTTTAAATTATGTACGAAATATTTTGCATATAATATTCGGTGTCTTATACAATAATTCCAAGCACCTTGATTCTACCACGCGCAATAGAAAATTCACTATTGACTATTCGAAAAAATTTGATATGACATTATTAAGCTCTTTTCCATTTCATCTAGAGCATCGGATTATTCGTCTTTACGCCCAATTATAATTCTGTTATGTTTTCTCACGTTTTTTCTGACCAACGAAAGTTCTAAGCGTTTCACAGGGAAAAATCGGTGAGATGCAATTTGAAAAACGCATATACGAGACCGCCAGCCATAATTTTCGAAGTTGGACTTCAATGGGAAGGGGAGATGCGTCGCATTAAATTGCTTCCACCATCTCTCTCATTGTTTTCAGTCGCATACATATACTAAAGTATGAGATCGCCAGCCAATACGAGTAAAATTTTTGCTCGCAACGAGCGCAAGTTCGATTTCTACAGGAGGGGAAGATGCGTCACTGTAATTGCTTCCACCTAACGCTCTGTTGCAATCCATCGCATTTCTTCGATCACCAGTATAGAAATTTCGGTATTAGCCGGAAAATGATCAGGAAGAAAAATGTGAAATGTGCTTTGAGAGAAAACGGATCGGTTCAAACTTTTGAAGATCAGGTGATATATTTTTTGGACGTCTTTACTTTTTTGTTAAGAAAATAAAAACTATAAGTTTAAATTAAGGCTTGTATTAATTAATTACTCTAAATTTTTAAACTACTATGGTGTAGCTTAGTGGGTAACGTGTGGATCTACAATACGAAGGTCGACGCATAATTTCATCACACTACCTGTAAGGGTATATCTTGGCCATCTCAATCTGTAAAAAAATGAAAATTCGTGAATAGAGGGTTGTGCGAAGGGCTAATAACTCTTTCACAATAAATAACAAATAAATGTTAAGGAACCTGAATATCAGGAGGCCAAAGTCCAGTTTGGGCCGTAGTGCCACTGAAGAAGAAGAAATTTGTAAAGCTTTTATTTAATAAAAAAAGGTTGAAAGGTGTGTCACTAAAAGATTTCTTCGAATTTCGGTTCGTTACCGCCCTAACAAATGAAAAGCCATCTGTTGTAGGGGATTGAATAATATGAATTGTTCGTTAATTTATGAATTCATACGCTTTAAGTTCCTGTGTGGTAGTAGGGGTGAAAGTGGATCATTTCATATTTATAATTTGTTTGTGCAAGTGTATTTTTTTATTCTTAAATCGTAATGTAACATTTCTAGCAGTTGACGAGAGAGATTTTAGGAATATAATAATAAATAATAAATATTATAATATATTGCTTAAGCATAATAACATTTTACAAAAAAAAAATTTATTTATAAAAAATTATTGATTCCCTTAGCTATAAAGTCACGCCACCCTACTGATATGCCTACCGATTTTCAAGCAATTATTTCGAGGATTTCTAGAATTATCATCGGCATAAATAGGACACGGATTTACTTTCATGGCAGTGTCTCGACATTATGGTGCTAATACTCGTACATTCCAATAAAACATAATTAAAAAAATAAAAAATATAAATTAATTCGATCATTGCTCTCATCATTTCCTGATATCAATAAAATTTAAAAACATCATTAAATGTCTGTGCATTTCAAGAATTTAAGGAATTAATTCATTTAATGATGTCTAATCCCAGATACGGTCAGAATCATAAATTCAAAATCGTGTCGAACAGTAGCATTAAAGTAAAACGAAGAAACGGCAAAAAACGAAACGAATTAACGAGCACGACATGACACCTTGAACATAAACATTAGTTGGGCGCCACTTTATCTTTCAAAACATTACTGTATCACACAATCCAACTCCAAAGGAATAATTCAAGATGAACGTCTTCAGATGGGAGCTGCTGATCTTGCCGGATATTAATTTGTTGTGGCAGCACACGAGTGTCACAGTCCATTGGCAAGAACAAGCCTCGAATTCACCATTTCAGATTCATGACTTTTATAATTAATCTTAAGGCATGGCGCGAGGCTAAGACAAGACAAAAAAAGAACGAAGAAAAGAAATTAATAAAAAGCCATCTTAAGATAAGATGGTGTGAGATTAAGAAAGTCCGTGACTATAAATGAGGCGATATTGTGACTGGACTGCGCCAAGAGGATTAATTTGTTTCAGGTTCGTCTTCATTTCACATTCCGAAATATTTATGTGTATATATTTTATTAAGCCCATGGATTTTATTTATAAATTGCAACATTCATGAAGTAACAGCAAAGTGGCGCCTAGTTTCAATCTTGGAAATATCTTTCTGATGACGATATGTATAATTGTATGGTATAAAACCGGGCAACGTCTTAAAGGAATGCCAAATAAACGACATTTTCATTTTAGTATCAAAAATAACTGACCATATATCACAGGAGATCATGACGGCAAATGTGGAATTCTGTTTTATTAAGTTTTCGAAGATAAGGAATAGTGTAAGCTGGATTTTAAGAATACAGGGTGCTTTGTATGATTAAGAAATATAGACAATTTGTGGGTCGTATAAGAAGGATGCTTTTGCTCAATTTGACCAAGATTGGTTAATACTGATAAGGAGTATTTCTAAAATCTGGGAAACACTCACTTTTAATATTAACAGCTGTGCCAGGGAATCCCACCCTCTGTCTTCAACAAGGTCGATCACTCGACCGGATACAAAGTGGGACCTTCATCGCCTTCTACACAGAAAGAAAAGAATAGAAAAATCGTCTAATGATCAATTCATATACTGTTTTTATATGATTTCCAGCCAATGTTCAAAATCTTTTTTCCACCTAATCATAAGTATATGATTGCCGAAGTTTCGTTTTAAATAAATCAAAAACTTTTAGTAACAAAAGCAAATACGACGAATCGCCATGTCATCTACTTTTGTTCGCTGAATCAAAGATTTTGAGCAACCAAAACAAATACGACAAATAGCCATATCGGACTTTTGTTGGTGAATCAAAGATTTTGAAAGTATTTGAATTCAAATTTCATATTTTTGAAATAGTACAATATATGTGTATTAAATATATCGGCATCCTTTAATTAAATGAAAGCGTTTAAGGACGTGCTACAGAAATGGTCTTGTTAAGTTTAACTCTAAATACCGAATGAACCAGACTATTTGTGCGCCGCAACAATCTTCGATTGTGAATTATCTTCGTACGAAATGTTTTCATTGTCAAATAATTAATTATTAATGATTCTTAGAACGACAGTTTTGCTTTGAACTATATACATATTTCGAACGATTCATTTGTGTTTGGATTATATACAACTAATAATATGTTGTATTTACACGTTCTATTTTTTTTTAGTTTTTATTAAAACTTACTTTATGTCTGATTGACGGATTGTAGAAAAAGGATGTAAGAAAATTGAATAAATAAATTATTTGAGTTAAATTCGGAATCACACAATAAATGTATTTGAAAAGTCTGAAATGGTCTATCTATTATTTTGTATAGGAGTCGGTCATTTAGTAAGAAAATATTCATATTGTTATAAATCTGGCCACCACGCAATATTGATCTTCTCCAATATGCCAGAACAAACCACGCAATATGAACTTTCTCTACTTAAAAGAAAGTTCTCGAATAATCTTCTAATATTGTTATAGATCTGGCAATGATCTTTCTCAAATCTGCCAGAACTATATAGAATATTCCTCCAACATGTAGAGGGCCATAGTAAAAGCTTCTAGTAACTTCCCGAAAACACAACCAATGACACCCGACGCCATCTAGTAACTTCTAGAATAGTCCAGACGCAGCAGAAAAACATACACCAGAGAAGGTTCGAGAATTGGATAAATCAAGTATAAATAGCCAGAGTTTTGCGACAAGTGAGTCAGTTACTCAGCGACAGTTTTATGGAAAACACCTATCGGTGTAAGTAAGCGAAAGCGATAGATAGATCGGCGGTGCTGCCGTGTTGTGCGAATAAAGTTTTTTTAGAGCGAATTAAGTGAAGTGATCGGGAAATTGTGTAAAAGTGCAATAAATAAATTATCCTTATATTTTAAAACGAATTGTGTTTTTCTTGAAATCCGGCGAACCCCTAGCTGCATCATTTGTAGACCGGCTCTTATGTGGCGATCACACGACGCTGATTTACTAGCCACTAGCCGATGTTACGGAGGAAAACATTACTGCTGTGGGGAAAATGATTGACGAAAACGGACAAATGACATACTGAAACTATACGTCATTCTAAACGGATTTGCTCGAAAAGTATAAAAGCTATTGGCCTGCAATTTGGAATTTGTTATTTTTATGATAATATCAATCTACCGTATAAAAATGCATGTCCTATCCCTGCTTCTACCACCTCCCATACAAACTGTACTTGTCATGAATTACTCTAAGCCAATTTACTCAGTGCGTATAAAATTTAGCAGGCTGAAATTGTGGAACAAATATTTATTTAAAATTGTTAGTAAGGCAAAAAAAAATTAGACGATTAGCTTCACTCCTTCTACCCCTCCCATACAAAATGACACAATTTCTCATTCTACCACCTTCCATACAAACTGCACATTTTCATTAAATCTAACTCACTAATTTTCTCAGTTTCTATTCAATTTTTGGAGTAAACATTTTGTATAAAACATTTTTATAGCTCTTCACGGTTTGGTAAGACAAATCGAAAAGGCAAAAGACTATAAAGAAATTGCGCTTTGCGCATTCCTAGATATAGAAGGAGCATTTGATAATACTCCCCATGAAGCCATAATAGCGGCAGCTAGGAAAAAAGGTCTGGAAACGGCCACAATTAGATGGATACATGCCATGCTAAGGAGCCGAATGACCACCACGGAACTGGGTGATAGCTCATTGACTACACAGACTTATAGAGGATGTCCCCTAGGTGGGGTACTATCTCCACTTCTATGGTCAATTGTAGTGGATGAACTCCTGGACCATCTAACGGAACAGGGATATGAGGTTATAGGATATGCCGACGACCTCGTCATTATTATTAGAGACAAGTATGGTTCAATTATATCTGAAAGAATACAATCAGCCTTAGATATGATAATGAACTGGTGTCGGTCTAAGAACTTGAACATCAACCCAAGTAAGACTGAGTTGGTACCATTTACAAACAGAAGGAATATTCACATCACACCCCCTTCAATAAATGGAACAATTATACCCCTTTCAGAAGAGGTAAAATATCTAGGAGTTATACTGGATAGCAAACTCAACTGGAACAAACATATAGAATGGACTCATGCCAAAGCTCTAAAGGTATTTTGGGCCTGTAGAAGCTTATTTGGCAGAAAATGGGGGCTTAAACCCAAAATGATTTACTGGTGTTACAGAACAATCATTCTTCCAATAGTCACATACGGATCAACGGTATGGTGGACTAAAACTTTGCAAAGAAAAGCACAGCTCATGCTACAAAAAATCCAAAGGCTAGCTTGTCTTGGCATCACAGGTGCGATGAAAACCTGTCCCACAGCGGCAATGGAAATGTTTCTTAACATTCCTCCGATACATCTCCAAATGAAAAGGGAAGCTATCAAAGGGGTGTTACGCTGACAAAGGGAAAACAACTATAAACCAGGGGATTTTAGAGGCCACCTCAAAATCCTAAGTAACCCAAAATGGGAGGCTCTAACACGAACGATATGCCGACAAAATATAACTTTGATACCCCCTTCAAGGTTAGCTAGTTTGGGACTGCCTTCAAGACCTAATCATCCTGGGGAAAAGGAATGATGTAACCTTAATGTGGGTGCCAGGATACTTGGGAATTGAGGGAAATGAGGAGGCCGATCGCTTAGCAAAAAAAGGCGCGGAAGAAAACTTAATTGGTCCAGAACCTTTCTGCGGAAAACCAAAAGGGTTTTTTAACTCCTCAATTAAGAAGTGGGTTCAAGAAGAACATATAATCCACTGGAATAGACTTCCTGGTTTATCAACCTCGAAAAAATTAATCCTACCACATAAAAACAAAGTGGAGGATATCCTGAGATTCAGCAAAAGGGATATTAATACTCTAATCGGGCTAATTACGGGGCACAGTGGAGTAAACCATCACCTGAAAAATAAACTGCCAACAAGTCGGGCGAAACTTTATTATTTTTGGAACAAAATGCGCATGCGTAGAAAGTCAATATGCAGGTTAGAAGGGTTAGGGAAGACTAAGTGAAAGGAGCTTCTTGGGCAGGGCAGTTCTCAATTTAACACTTTCCGGAAACGTTCAAAAGCTCCATATTTAATTCCTTTATTTATGCAAGTTTGAGTTTTCATGAAGGGAGGGGGGAGGGTGATAGTAAGGGTGGGTGGATGTTAATAGCTTCTTAATTGATTGCTTGACCCAAATCCAATATTCTTTGTATAGAATGTCAGTTTCATAGACGAAATTGCATAGAATTTTCATTGGATTCGGTGAATTTTAAATTCACGAAACCAAACATTTGTATGGGAGGGGGTAGAGGAGGTAGGGGAATCGTAAAATTTGTGATGCAGTTTTATTTCTTTTTTCTTATGAGGTGCTTGTACAAAATTTCAAGTTTGTAGCTTTTAATTTGTTAGTTATTAGTTGATTTAATGAAATTGGTCGAAATCATACTTTTGTGTGGGAGGGGGTAAAAGGGCAAGTGCTATCTCAAAACTTTTAACGTAATTTTATTTCAACTATTTTTGTAAGTTCTTGTGCAAAAGTTCAAATTGATAGCATTTAATAGTTAAGTGATAATTGATTTCTTAGAAATGGTCGAAAAAAAATTTTTGTATGGGAGGGGGTAGAAGTTTTAAAGATATTTGACCAGTTAATATTTTAAACTCTTGGGGATTTTTTTTAAATGCATTTCGCAAATTTTCAAGTTTGTACCTAAAAATTTCATTCAAAAATATTCAGTTTATGTGTTTTTTTCATTGCACATGAAACACTTTGTGCACGTTAGACCCCCACTTCGGTGCATAACAATTTTGGAACAAATTGTTATTTTTTTTCTATGTATATTAAATAGATGTGTTGACGTGCAAAATTCCAACTTTGTATCTTTTACCAGAGCCATAAAAAAATCACTCAAAATTTTCAACATTTTCGCTTTCCACCTCCCTCCCCCCAACTTAAATTTTTTACCAAAATTAAAAACTATATAGTTCCACAATCTGACAAATTTTCAATTTGATATGTGTACTCAATTTTGAGATTTGGTGATTTGTAGTTTTGGAAAGTGCGCCATTTTTTAAATGCTCCCCATTTTCCCCCACTACTATTATGTCCATATATTATATTTTTTTCATATGTCACTAGTAAAGCTTAGTATTCTTTTCAAGTTTCAATTACACAGCTTAAGAGTATAATTTTCACAGTAGAGATATTAATTTTTAAGTGTTTTTCTTTGCACCCCCCCTGACCCTCCCCCTTACAAGAATTAGCTTCTATCTAAACTGATTCTAGTAGATCTTGATGCCATTTTAATGGTCTCAAAATATCAATTTTTTATGGGTAGTAATTTCGAAGATATAATCATTTGAAAAAAAAATTCGGCCGCCAATTGGTTCTTAGCCCTCCCTTTTCGCACCACAATGGATAAAAAAATTAAATTATTTTTAAAAGTTGTCTCACAAACTCCTCTATATGTGTGTTGATTTTTAGCTTCCTAACTGTAACCATGGTTGAGATATTTGAATTCGTACTTTTCGGTTTAAGCGCTCCCCCTGCCTCCCCCTGAACCCGTACACCCCCCAAAATGGGTATCCGCCTGAGATCCGCAACTACCTACAATCCCTCCAAAAATGAACTTTCTATCTTGAAGGGTTTGGGAGTTAATGTGCGCTGAGCGTACACGTCGGCGTACGGCGTACGGCGGACGGCATACGGCGGACGGCGTACAGACAGACGGATTTTTTTTTTTGCATTTTTAGGCTATTTTAGTCATGAAACGCGAAAAAAAAAAATTTCAGGGTAGCAAATTTTTTTTTTTCCCAAGTCGATCACAATACTTTATTATTAAAATAATAAAGTAAAATGGGCTTAGCTGAAACCGACATATGTCGTCTCTGTCTCGAAGACTCAGAAACGACAATACATATCCTATGCCACTGTGAAGCAATGGCAAGGAGCAGACTCAAGATTCTTGGGAAGGGCATCCTTTCCACCGAGGAATTAGCCAACATGGCTCCCTCACTTATACTCAAATTAGCTAAAGCTACTGGGATATGGTAGGGTAAAGGGGCAATTATCGTACAATAGGTCGGAAAGACCGCAGTGCACTCACTTAGTCCCCTAACTCAAATAATAATAATAATATGGCCACTTTAGCATCATGGGGAAAAAATTAGTTCAATGCTATCATCCCTTCTAACACTCCCCACACAAAATTTCTTGGGATCACAAAAAAATTCTATTTCATCTAGAGTATTGTAAGATTGCGCTTTACGCGCCTTCTGCTTTCCGACTTTTGCATAAAAATCCTCCAAGACAATTTTTAAGTCACTCGAGGGTAGTTAATCATAGGTTGGCTTTAGGGTGGCATAAAATTCATCCTTAATTATATCGTCCTTGTCCTCTCTTGGTGCGTGGAGCTTGAACAACCAAACGTTGAAAAATGTAGTTTCTATTCGAATTGCATACAATCTTTCCCTTACTGGTTCGAAACTCGTGACCTGCTGTTTTAATTTTTTGTCAACGATAAAAGCGACTCCAAGGTCCCTACTTCCCCACAATTTTCCAATTGGAGAGATTGTGCGTGATCTCATGTCCATGATTTCTTTACCGAGCCATTTCGGTATGTTGATATTGTGTTTTGCCACTTCTTCGAGAAACTCTTTCAGAGCTCCTGTCTTAAATAAGGATTAAACATTCCAGGTTCCAAGTTGCGAGGTCGTTGTCGTTGAGCCAATTCTTTCCGAGGCTGTTTTTCAGGTTTCTGGACTGCGTTTTTTTTTGCGGTGATGAGTTGTCGGCGCCTCGCCCAAGCCCCGACTTGGAGGGTCAGTCTTACTCATTTATTAAACCATTGTAGAAAAAAGGTTGGAGTTTTCAGTTTAATATGACTCGCTGGAATTCTGACAGCGGTGCAACTATGTCGTAGTTTTTGCCAACTTCCTGAGACGCACTGGTGTTGCTGGTTTTTCAGGTTAATTCTATGCTTTCTCCTCCTTTCTCAACCGGGCTTGGGACCAGCTATGGCGCAATTTTTTTTAGAAATATCTATTAAGCTAGTTTTAAGACCCATTCATTGTGCTAATGAGTGATCTTGTGGCTACAGCTTTTAATTGTTTAGTTTAGTTGCAAGCCAAAATACAAAAAATAAACTGCCAACAAGTCGGGCGCAACATTATTATTTATGGGACAAGTGAAGAGGATGCATGGATAGTTAATATGCAGGTTAAAGAAGTCTGAGTTGAGCCCCCTTTCACATGTGGAACCCCTTTAAGGTTAGGGCTGCTGTCAATTTAACACTTAATTGCGAATAGGATCATTAGCTCCTGTACAATCAATATTTCATTCGTTTATGCAAGTTTGGGTTTTTGTGAGGGGGTGGAGGAGGGGTGATAGTAAGGATGGGTGGATATCAATAATTTTTTAATTGACTGCTTCAATTACGTCCAATATTCTCTGCATAGAATGTCAGTCTCATAGACGAAGTTGCATAGAATTTTTATAAAATTTAGTGTATTTCACATTCACGAAACCAATCATTTGTATGGGAGGGGGTAGAGCAGGTAGAGAATCGTAAGAATTGTGATGCAGTCTTATTTCTCTTGTAAGATGCTGGCATAAAATTTTAAGTTCTTAGCTTTTAATTTGTTGGTTAAATCAACTACTTTATTGAAATTGGTCGAAATCATACTTTTGTATGGGAGAGTGTAGAAGGGCAGGCGCGATCTTAAATTTTTTGACGCAGTTTCGTTTGAATTATTTTTAAAAGTTTTTGTGCAAAATTTCAAATTGATAGCTTTTAATAGTTAGGTGATAATTGATTTCTTAACATACCATTTTGTATGTTAGGGGGTAGAAGTTTTGAAAGCATTCAACTAGTTAATATTTCATAATTTTAGAGGCTTTTTATACTCTTGATGGAATCTGAGAGTATTGTAAGTTTGCTCTAAGGTTTGTAACGCCAAGAAATAAGGCTGGGAGAAAAAAATGAATGATCCAGAAGTTAATATTATCACTCAAAAATCTCAAAACCGGATGTCCGTCCGTCCGTCCGTGCGCTCTCTAGCTTGAGAACGCGTTGAGCTAGATAGTTCAAAATTTGTACACGTCGTTTTTGATAAAAAAGTAAGGTCAAGTTCGTGAACGGGCCAAATCGCTCCACCCCTTCTACCCCCTCCCATACAAAATGACACAATTGCGCAATTTGACAATGAAGAGATTTGCTCGAAAAGTATATAAGCTAATTGCCTGAAATTTGGAATATGTTATTTTTATGATAATATCAATCAACCGTATAAAAATTATGCGTATCCTCCTCCGTCTATCACCTCCCATACAAACTGAACTTGTCATGGATTACTCTAAGCTAATTTACTCAGTGCGTATAAAATTCACCGGGCTGAAATTGTGCACCAAATATTTATTTAAAATTGTTAGTAAGGCCAAAAAAAATTAGACGATTAGCTTCACCTCTTCTACCCCCTCCCATACAAAATGACACAATTTCGCAATTTGACAATAAATGGATTTACTCAAAAAGTATGAAAGATATTAGGCTGAATTGTGGGATATATCAATTTCATAATAATTTAAATCTACAGTAGAAAAATTATTGGCGTCCACTCTCTCCTTCTACCCCCTCCCATACAAACATCACTTTTTCATGAAATGCTCTAAGACGATTTTCTCAGAACATATAACATTTATCGAGCTCATATTTTGTAATAAATTCTTAATTAGCATTATCACTAAGATCGGGGAAAAAATATTTGATTAGCTTCACTGCTTCTACCCCCTCCCATACAATATGACACAGTTTCACAACTTCACAAAAAATCGATTTTCTTGAAAAGTATGAATGGCACTAGTCTGAAATATAGTTATTTCTGAAAAAATCACTAAAATCCCCCCACTGTTTCTACCACCTCCCATACAAACTGCACATTTTCATCAAATCTAACTCACTAATGTTATCAGTTTCCATTCAATTTTTGGAGTAAACATTTTGTATAAAACATTTTTATAGCTACTTTAGCATGATGGGGAAAAAATTAGTCCAATGCTATCATCCCTTGTAACACTCCACATACAAAATTTCATCTAGAGTATCGTAAGATTGCGCATTACGCGCAATCGTAGCCCTGTTATGTTTTAAATGCATTTTGCAAAATTTCAAGTTTCTACCTTAAAATTTCGTTCATAAATTATCAGTTTATGTGTTTTTTTCGTTGCACATGAAACACCTTGTGCACGTTAGACCCCCACTTCGGTGTATAACAATTGTGGAACAAATTTTTTTTTTCTATCAAATAGATGTATCCACATGAAAAATTTTAAGTTTGTATTTTCGACATTTTTGCTTACCACTTCCCTCCTCTACAGCCCCCAACTTAAAAATTTTACCAAAAAAAAAAATATGTAGTTCTACAATCTGACAATTTGAATCTGTAATCGGTTTTTGGTTTGAAATTTTGGAATGTGCTCCTTTTTTGAAATGCTCCTCATTTCCCTCCACTATTATTATCTCCATATTTTATAATTTTCTCATAATTCCCTAGTATAGCTTAAGAGATAGTTGACATATTAATTGTTATGTGTTTTTCTTTGTCAGGGGGGGGGGGCCCTGACCCTCCCCCTTACAACAATTAACCTGTTTTAAAGCTGATTCGGGTTAGTCTGTATACCACCTTAATGGTCCTGAAATATGAGTTTTTTGTTGTAAGTAATTTCAAAAATATAATCATTTGAAAAACAAAATCGGCGGACAATTTGCTTTTACATATCTTTTTGGACCCCAATAAAAAAAATAAAATAAAATTATTTTTAAAGTTCATCCCACAAACCCCTTTATATGTATGTTGATTTTCATCTTCTTAGCTGGAACCATGGTTGAGATATTTAAATTCTTAGCTTTCGGTTCCCCCGCCTCCCCGGAGCCATTATACCCCCCAAAATGGGTTTCCGACTGAGATCCGCAACTATCTATAGTCCCCCCAAAAATGAATTTTCTATCTTGAAGGGTTTGAGAGTTAATGTGCGTTGAGCATACGCGTCGGCGTACAGCATTTTTAGGCTATTTTAGTTATGAAACGTGAAAAAAAATTTCAGGATAGCAAATTTTAATTTTTTGTCCAAGTCGATCACAATACTTTATTATTAAAGTAATAACGTAAAATGATATGGGAAAACAGATGCCTCCAAGATCCGCAAAAATATTCATAGCACTTTGATCAAAGCTCTTTTCTCTGGCTGCCCTTCAAGCTTTTGTCACTGATAATTTTTTTACTCAATAATAACATTTCAATGATTGGCAATTTTTGTAGTGATGGAAAGTCGTGTGAATGAGAGAATGAGGGCCTGGCAATGGAAGCACATTCTACGATGCTTTCACACTTGGCAGTCGATTATTTTTAGCGGAGCGCGATGATTTTTGTATGGAAGGACCATGAGTACTACTCGTCGGTTTTTCTCTCGAAAGTGATTTAGGTAGGCTTTCAAGTTCAAAGCGGTATGAGCGAAAAAAAAATCTAATTTTTTATGAAGTGCATAAATTACTAAAAGATTTTACAGATTCTTTGGAAACTAAATTTAACATTTTAATCACAATGAATTGGTAAAATGCTTCCCTTGCATCAATGGACGCCGCTGCTTGAGACGCTACACAAAAAAGAACACAATTATTTGAACTGGCATAGATATATAAATATATTTTTAGTGTCTGTCTGTCTGTTATTTGTTTATAAATGACTATAAGTTACTTTATCGCTTTATTTTAGTCATAATTAAGCAAAAACTCACATTTTTAAAATTCTTCTCTGTATGTCTGTCCGGCTTTCATGCAAAAGCGGCTGAACCAATTGCAATGAAACTTCCACAGTTTATTAGGTATGCTTCAAGATGTAATCTACATTTGGTCCTATTTCAATACCAACACGCTTTCTACACCCTCCCATACAAAATGACTCATTTTCAAAAATATATAATAATCAAATTTTTTTCAAAACTATTGGAGTGAATAATTTCAAATTTAGAATGTATTATTTTTTTCATAAATGTGATCTATAGTATACAAATTATAATAAAAAAATAGTATACTCCACTCCTTCCACCACTTCCCATACAAACTGCGCGTTTTAATGAAAAACTATAAACCAATTTGATCAGTACGTATAACATTTATCGTGCTCAAATTTTGTACTAAATCCTTAATAAGTACTATTGTTAATATCGGGGAAAAGTAAACCGATTGGGTCTCCCCTTCTACCCCCTTTCATGCAATGTGACACAATGTCATATCTCTTCCAAAATTCGGTTTTCTTGAAAAGTATGAATGCACTAATTTTCTCAGTACCTATTCAATTTTTGAAGCTTAAATTTGGTACAAAACATTTTTATAGCTACTCAGCGTGATTTGAAACAAATTAGTTCAATGCTGTCACCTCTTCTACCACTCCCCACACAAAATTTTTTAAGATCACAAAAATTTCGATTTCTTCTATAGTATCGTGTGATTGGGCTTTACGCATAGTCGTAGTCCTGTTATGTTTTTAAGCTTATTGCTATTTTATTTAGGTTTTTTTTTAGATAACACAAGCTAAAACTATTCACATGTCCTTAACGCTCTTCAATACGTATATGATCTGAAATCAAGGGATTGATTTGATAACGAGCCTGTCCCATACAAATACGAGTATCATGGTTTCATTCTTAATAATTTATGGTTCTGATACCTACAAAATAGAAAGCATTATGTTCTAAGAGCCATTAAACTAAGCAGATTATATATCCCACATAATGTATTACTATAATACATTCTCAACAATTGCTTATTTTTGCGATTCTTACCCGGGTGATCGCTAGTTAAAAATAAAACTGGAAGGGAAATTTCATTTCAAAAATCTAAACATTTATTGTCATTGATCCCTTTATTCGATCAGATTGTCATAACTTTTATACCAACTTAAAACGTTGCAGCAACGTTCATGGAGAGGATAATGATCTTCGAAAAAAATTATTTTATTAATAAGTGGTTAAATTGATTTACTAACTCTACGTTTAATAAATAACAGTTTTTATTTTGGAAATACTTTTAAGATGAGTATTCTTGATGCAATAAATTTTAAGGGACTTGGTGTTGCACGACTACGGACCATCATTAATGAAGCAATGAACGCCAAGTCCTTTTTTTCTAATAAATCAACAAACATTGGACTAATAAAAATAATCGTAGTAGAAAAAGTTGTTCATGTAGAGATAGAACGAAAACTGATCTCCAGAACGTTTTTGGGCTCTACTGAAAAGTTTCCAAAATATCAGTTGGTGTCCTTTACTACCGGCACACAGACATACGCTTTGGGGAATTTTTAAAAATACGTGAATTGCAAAAAAGGAGATTTTACGAAAATTAGAATAGATCTTTAAAAGATGACTGAACTAAACACAATAATAATGGCAATTGAAAGTTTTATGAAGCATATAACTTAATGATCTATAAAGATCTGTTACTTGAAAAAATTATTTATTTTATTTACGCGAGTATTTTTGGTGTTTCTGAACACGTGCAGTTTCAGTCACATTCCGAATTTCTCCGGTAAATATTCGCTTAAAACGGGTATAGATTCAATTGGCATGATTCACAGGAGCAATTACTCTATAGGTAATACAACTGACGCGCGAAAATCGAGAATAAAATAATTGCGAGGGCAATAATTTCTTATCATTTTAAGCAAAATATACGCCAATTCGACAATACGCAAGGATCATATATATGTACCTATATATACGAGTACAAATGTTTGCGAGCTTAACACACAAAAGCTCAAAAAATTCAAGTAAATTTGTGTACAACACTACGCCCCATATATACTACAGCATAGCTTTCGAGGAGCAAAATACACATATTGGCGATATTGTCTCGATCTTTTCCCATATATATGAGATCTTCAGTACACCCAGCATCCGATCGTATCGCATCACAGAGTTTTGCCCCGGGTCTCAATTTTCAAATAAAACCCCGTGCCCGTGGTAGCTGGGACTCGGAATTATCTCCCAGTAAGATTCTTGCCGTGCTGGAATATAGTCGTAGAAATGTTTTAACAATATTCGAAAAAGATTTTTAAAAACTACCTGATCTGGTTAACTAAGAACCATAAGTGTTTGTGTGCCTTTAGACAGGATCGATATTGGCCGAATAGTGCCTTCGAGATTTATTTCGAAAAAAAAAATAAGTAAATTTTTTGCCAATCCAAACAATCAAATTTCGTTATTATATTTCCGTTTAAATGTGCAAACTATCTAGAAATTTTGTGAAAGGCCCGTAAGATCAATCGAGGGTTTTTTTCTGTGATTGTTCGTTTCTTTTTTTTTTTCCAAACATCTGGACTTACTAATCCGAAAGGGTTGTAAGTAGTGTTGAATTTGTGCCGAGATTTTTATCGGGATTAACCATAAGTTCTAAGAATTTCAGTGTTTTGAAACTCGAATCGTATAGAGAGAGAAAAGCGAAATTTAACTCGAACGTTTTTAGTGCAAGTAGTGAACTAACTATTTTTTCCGGTTTTTTTTTTTTGTGAAATAATTCGATATTTTTAATTTAAATAATTATCAAAAATGACATCGCTTGTATACGCGATGTTGAGTATTACGAACGTTGCTTCAATGCATTGTTCCGTTCGTCCCGAAATATCACCGTGCACCTGCGAACCGATCTACATGACAAACACCGTCGATCTCCTTTGCGAAAGGGTTGATTCTTTTCATCAAATCGTCGAAGCACTTAGCGATAAGTTCACGCCCAACATAAGCATAAGTTTGCAAATATCCCATTCGCAACTGGAAGACTTGGAAATGCGATCGTTTCGACAAATGAATTTGAATTTGAAAAAACTGCGATTGATTTCGAATAATATGAGGTATGTGATTTTCACCTTAATTTAATTGAATCTACTAGGAAATAAAGTTTTTTTTTTGTTTTCATTTTATTATGATATGATTTGTCTAGAAGAAAAGCCACATGTGAAATTCTTTATGAAATTAGGTGCCGTTTAATGTTTAAAGAAAGATCGCTAGCAATCAAGCAGGTCAAAGTTTAATAAGCGTTAAATTCCGTGATAAGTTTAGAAATCTTCGCACTTTGAGTTTTAGTGTTAGTAAAAATGAATTTCAGGATCATGTCATTTATCGGTATGAAATATTTCCATTATTGTTTACTTTTCTCATCGTCAATATGTGGTATTTGTGCAAAAAGTTTTAAAAAGAATGCCGTATTTATTAATTTCATATTCCATGAATACACATAAGTACATACTTATATCAATCACGAATTCGAAATTTTTCTCTTGACATAACATTCAGTATTAGCTAATCAATTTCTAAAAATTTGAGTAGCAACAATTTTTTGTTTATTATTTCTAGAATTCCGGAAGAATATATATTATTATATATTATTTTTTTCGACCCATAAATTTTCAATTTTGTTCCAATTATAAATTTCTGTTATGGATAGATAGTAGAGCAAAATATTATATTATACTTATCTTAAGTATATACGATATTATATTAGTAAATTGTTGTGAGCACTATTTTTGTTTAAATATTTATAAATTTTGGTTGACAAAATCCATGTATGTAGTTATATATGCCGTTTCCTTATTTAACATTGTAATCAACAAGACCTTGATATTTTCTTGTAATTGCATTTCGAAATTTTTAATTTCAACAAAAAATATTTGCCAACAAGTCGGGTGCAACTTTATTATTCTTGGGAAAAGTTGCGGATGCGTGTGAAGGTAATGTGGATTTGGGGCGGGCTCTTGTCAATTATTTAACACTTAACTGTGATTACAATCATCAGATCCAGAATATAGAATCAATATTTCATTCGCTTATTTATGCAGGTTTAGATTTGAAGGGGGAGGGGTCGAAAGAGGGGAGCGGTAGAGGGGGTGGTAGATGTAGCTAATATTTATTTAAATGATTGCTCGAATCACGTTCTAGATTCTCTGTTGGTTTCATACAGACAAAATTCCATGAATTTTATCGTAAAATTTGTGATGCAGTTTCATTTCATTTCTTTTGAAAGGTGAATTTCAAGTTTCTAACTTTCAATATGTTGGTTATTAGTTGATTTATTGAAATTGGTAGGTGGGAGGTGATTTTAAAACTTTTGATGCAACTTCCTTTTAAATATTTCTAAAACCGTTCATACAAATTTTCAAGTTAATAGCTTTCGCAGTGTTAGTGATATTTAATTTATTAAAAGTGATCGAAATTATACTTTTGTATTTCGTCAGGCTTTCGGTTTCCTTTCTCCTTCTGGAGGTTAAGAGAGATCTTCCTTCGCACGAATCTTTGAGTATTTGATGCATGTGCCAAATCCGTGTTGTCATTTGGTTGTACTACATAGAAAGTGACCGTTGCACAAGCTGTCGTCGAGTACTTAGTAAAATTTCTAGCAAAATTCCTTTCATAGGCTTGGGACTTCTTATATTATTCTTAATCTTTGATAAAAGCAATGCTTTTATGTTAAAAATTTTACATTTTTATCGAAACTTTTGCAAAACAATGCATATTCAAAACGGCAAAAATATAGTTAAAAAACTTACCAGGACTACGATTGGGCGTAAGACTCAATCATGCGATACTCTAGATGATAGAGAAATATTTTGATTTCAAGAAATTTTGTATGGGGAGTCGAAGAAGGGGTGACGGCATTGAACCAATTATTAGTTTCTATCAGAATGTTTTATACAAAATTTAAGCTTCAAAAATCTAATAAGTACTGAGCAAATTAGTGTATTGGACTTAATGAAATTGTACGGTTTGTATGGAAGGTGGTGGAGGGAGTAGGAGTTTTTAGTATTTTTTCTGAAATTTCTATGAACATTATACATTTAATGTGTTTTAAATTGCATATCAGTAGCATTTATACTTTTCAGGAAAATCAGCTTTTTGAAAAGTTGAGAAATTGTGTCATATTGTATGGGACGGGATAATCATCTTATTTTTTTCGGTCTCACAAATAATTCTAAATGTTTAGTGCACAATTTCAGCTCGATGAATTTTATACGTACTGAGTAAATTGGAAAAGTAGAGTTTGTATGGGAGATGGTGGAAGGAAGGATTCAAATAATTTATATACCGTAGATTTAAATTGGTATAAAAATAATGTGTACCAAATTTCAGATCAATCGCTTTAATATTTTTCGAACAAATCTGTTTGTATGAGAGGGGGGCGATTCGGCCTGTTTACGAACTTGTCCTTACTTTCTTAGCAAAAACGACGTGTACACAATTTGAACTTTCTAGCTCAACGCGTTCCCGAGCTAGAGAGGACCCGGACGGACATTCAGTTTTGAGATTTTTGGTATTATGAACTTCTGTGTCATTCATTTTTTTTTACGAGCATTATTTCTTAGCGTTACAAACTTTGTGGCAAACTTATAATACTCTCATTTCATCTAGAGTATAAAACAAAGATCTTTAGTTTTTTTGCTCTCTTGAAAAGTTGTATTTTTTACACGTTTGACCCGTTTTCTTTAAAACCAATCATCCGATCGGTGTGATATTTTTTGTTTTTCATAGACTATGAGCTACTTGTATTTGGAGACTTCAACTTGCCTCTTGTCAATTGGTCTCTCTCCGACAGTGAAGATTGCCTACTGCCAGCTCTTTCTTCCTGTTCACGGCAAGATGCAAAATTTTTGGATAGTATGTTTTCAACGAGCTTACTTCAATCTAATCCAATACCTAACTCATTCGGAACATTTCTTGACCTAGTGTTTTGCTCGGATGTGAGAAACTTAACGATCAACAGATGCAACTCACCTTTGCTTCCAGAATCAGCACGCCATCCTGCGTTTCATGCTATTTGCTTTTCAAATACTGGTATTGATAATGTTAAAAATTTTGATACTGCTATTTCTCATCGTTTTAACTTTAATAAAGCTGACTTTGTTGCCTTGAATGAAGATATTTCAAAACGTGATTGGTCGTGCGTACTTAACGAGACAGACATTGAAATTGCTGTTAATAATTTTTACAATATAATGTTTGGTTGTTTCACTCGGTGCGTGCCGGTTACGAGTCATGGTTCATTTAAAAGATTTCCATGGTTTGACGACGATTTAATAAATCTAAAAAATTTGAAAACTAAAGTATGGAAGACGTACTGTCTCTCAAGGATTGAATCTGACTATAAGCGGTACTCTGAGTTACGCGATTTATTTCTTACCAATTCTAAATCGTCCTATCAAGGTTATCTGATTAATATGAAAAAAACAATTAAAGACAAGCCTAAGCAGTTCTGGAATTTCGTCAATTCTAAAAGGCGAACAGATGGTTTTCCTGCGACTCTGTCTTTTGACGGGGAAGTAAGCAACGACCCCAAAATAATTAGCAACTTTTTTGGGGATCATTTTCGTGCTGCATTTGAAGCCCCAGACTGTGATATTAATTTTAAGAATTTTCAATACTTGACAAAATTTCCCTCTACTACACTAGAGATGAAGGATCTTGTTATTGATGAGCCCACTATATTGAAGTTCATCACGAACATCTCTGAGAGTGTCAATAGCGGCCCAGATGGTATACCGTCTATTGTGCTTAAAAGGTGCTCCTCTGCACTTTTATCTCCACTGAGCTCCTTATTTAACGCATCTCTTCGTTGTGGGGTTTTCCCTAGTTTATGGAAATACTCAACAATAACTCCCCTGTTCAAGAAAGGCAAAAGGAATGATGTATGTAATTACCGGCCTATAGCTAGGCTGTCTAGTGTTCCAAAATTATTTGAGGCAATTGTCTGTGACGTAATGTACTTTCATTGCAAATCAATAATTAGCCCAACCCAACACGGATTCACCAAAGGTAGATCCACAACAACAAACCTGCTGGAATTTTCAAATTTTGTGATTCCAGCGATTGAAGCAGGCAAACAAGTTGACTGTATTTATACAGATTTTAGTAAGGCCTTTGATAAAATTAATCACAACTTACTAATGTATAAGCTTTGCTCACTCGGATTTTCAGCTATTTTTACTACGTGGATCAATTCCTATCTCTCTAATCGAACTCAACGAGTACAATTTCGAGGTGCTGTCTCATCGATTATTCCTAATCACTTCTGGTGTACCTCAGGGTAGCCATCTTGGTCCACTTCTGTTTACTTTATTTATTAATGACGTGAGTTTGTTCATATCCAACTCAAATATTCTCCTGTATGCTGACGATGCAAAAATATTTCGTACTATAACCTGTACGAATGATTATTTACTTTTGCAAAATGACTTAAAGCTATTTTTTGACTGGTGTACCTTAAACTGTATGCCTTTGAATGTTGGAAAGTGCACCATGACATCTTTCTCCAGGAAAAATAATCCATTCGAATTTATTTATGTTTTAGAGGGAATTGCTTTACAAAAATTAAGCAAAGTACGCGATTTAGGTGTACTATTCAATGATAAATTTACCTTTGACGACCATGTCGATTGTATAGTTATCAAGGCTAACTCCATTTGGGGCTTTGTAAAACGATGGTCTAAGGACTTTAATGACCCTTACATTACAAAGACACTTTATTTTGCTTTTGTTCGTTCAATTCTTGAATATGACTGCCCTGTTTGGACTCCGTACTATGATATTCATATCAATAGGATAGAGTCTGTACAGCGAAGATTTTCAAGATTTGCTCTGAAAGGTCTTCCCTGGTCAGATCCCGTATGTCTTCCTCCTTATCAAGAACGACTTCAACTGCTTTCGTTGGAGTCACTCGAACATAGGCGATTAATTCTTAGTGCTGCAGTTGCAGTAAAATTAATTTTAGGTGAGATTGACTCTCCACCCTTGTTAGGAGCTCTCTCCTTCAAAATACCTCATCGATCCTTGAGAGACTACGTACTTCTCGACATTCCATTCCATCGCACTAATTACGGCCAGCACGAACCGATAACTTCCATTTCACGGGCTTTTAACATTAATTATAGCAACATTGATTTTAATCTTAATAATGCTCAGATAAAATCAGCTTTGTTGAAATAACAATATGATGTTTTTACTGTAATCTTTGTATGTAATATGTATGGTAGTATAATTTGTAAGTAATCATTTGTTGATGAATTCTAAATGAATAAATAAATAAATAAATAAATAAACTGTTTACAACCAGAGTGAAGTGAAATTTAAAATTTCTTTTTTAATAATGTAACTTGAAACATTCTATTCGTCCAAACTACTAGATGTGCTATTTAACAAACTTTGCAAAAATTTTAAAATTCTACTCCACTCTATTTTCTTGTTTTACAATCTATACATATAAATATAATTGTAGTGTCTCTCTCTCTAAATGACTATAAGTTAATATTTTGCTTTATTTCAACAATAACTAAGCACAAATGTACGTTTTTAAAATTCTTCTCTGCCATTCTTTCACGCAAAAGCGGCTGAACCGATTATAAGGAAACTTTCATAGTTTATTAGGCATGCTTCGATATGTAATCTGCGTTTGTTTTTATTTCAATAGCCCCACGCCTTCTATCCCCTCCCATACAAAAAGACACATTTTCAAAAATTTTTAAAAAACAAATTTTCTTGAAACCCATATGCTACCGACACACGATGCGAGTTAATATATATTATCTCGCTTTTTGATATTACTAGTGCCATTATCCTATACATAATTCGGCCTACTTATATCAAAATAGGAAGTTAATATATATTAGCTTGCATCGTGTGTCGGAAGCAATAGGAGCGAATAATTTAAAATTTAGAATATATTATTTTTATCATAAATCTGATCTACGCTATACAAATTTAATTATTTATTTATTTATTTATCATAACAAGATATTTAGTTACATAATAATTAACTTATATTTTTTAATTTAATTTAATTTAATGTAACTTAAAACAATTTAACTTACGTAACTTAGTCTAAACTAGTAAGATAGGCACTGGTAGAAGGATGGTCATACAGGGTTTGGGATACTTTATAAAACATAGCGCAGTTTTAGTTTATGTCAATTTACTCATCGGAGGTGTGTAGTGTACACTGAATTTGTTAAATACCCTACAACATCTGTTAATAGGCTCATTTTGTCCGAAAACTGTGCTATGCGGATATTCCTTTAGTAGTCCTGAATGTCTCGTCAGCCTGACATTGCCATTGAGTCTGAATTTATTTGAGATGTGATCTACCATAATATCGCCATTCAAAACATCTAAGGTAAAACAAGATGTGAGCATAGTTCTTCTAGAACTAAGAGGTAAAAGATTTAATATTTGGAGCCTAGTTGCGTACGGTGGAAGGTTCTCAAAGTCTCTAGGATCATATTTACAAGTCCCTAAGAGCAAAGAGAAGGAATTGCTTCTGTATTGACTCTATTCTGTTGCTGTATAACTGGAAAGAGGGATCCCAAAAGAGACATGCATATTCCAGAAGAGGACGGACAAGGGAACAGAATAATGTTTTAGTGACCCACATTCTTAAACTCTTTGGCTCTTCTCTTAATAAAAAAAAATCCAAGAAGTCTATTGGCTTTTGAGATTAATTATTTGAATCCCGCCAGTCCTTTCACCACCTCCCAATCAAACTGCACTTTTTCATGAAATACTCTAAACCAATTTTATCAGTACGTATAACATTTATCGAGCTCAAAATTTGTACTAAGTCCTTATTTAGTATAATAATTATTATCGTATATAAGTAAACCGATTAGCTTCTCCCTTTCTACCTCCCTCTCATAAATGTGACACAATATCACACCTTTTCAAAATTCAATTTTTTTGAAAAGTATGAAAGTTACTGATCTGAAATTAAAAACATAACAGAATTTACCTTTTGCTTGGGAGGTGGTAAAAGCAGAGAGGGAGGTTTGTCATTTTTGTATGTAACACTGAGTGTAGTATATAAAATATTTCATGCTGAATTTAAAGTTTTTTGCTTTCATAATTTTCGAGGAAATTGAAAAATTTTTGTCTGAATTTATGACATTTGTATGGGAGGTGGCAGAGAAAGTTGAAGATTTTGGATGATTTTGAATCTGCTTATCAACTTCCTAATCACATTGCTTTGTTACAATTTTAAAGTCGATAGCTCTCATATTTCTTGACCTTTCAATACAAAAATTTGTATGGGAGGTGGTAGAAGGAGTGAGGTGAAGGCGATATTTTTTTTAGCATTTATTACAATTAGTAAGGGACAGATTGTGGCAAAATTTTAAGTTTCTACTTCTTCTAGTTTCTATGAAAATCGGTTAAATGCATTTACCAAAATTCTGCATTTGTATGGGAGGGGGTAGAATGAATAACCGAATCAAAACCAAATTTTTTGACATCAATTATATTTATAATAGGATACTTTTCTCAAATTTTAAAGTTGATATCTTAGACGGTTTTGGAGAAAACTAAATTAATTGAAATTCCGAAATTTCGTAAAATTTGTATGGGACGGGGTAGAAGGAGTGAGGTAAAGTTGATAGTTTTTCGAAAATTAGTTGCAATTATAATAAAATTAATTATGACAAAAATTGGTTCATTTAGCTTTGCTAGTTGCAATGCAAACCGAATAAATGGATTTTTGAAAATTGTGCATTTGTATGGGAGGTGGCAGAAGGAGTAAGGGGATCATATCAATATTTCTTGAGGTCAATGATATTTATATCATTATACTATGACCTCATTTTTAAGTCAATAGCTGGAAAGGTTTCGGAGGAAAGTCGATTTCCTTAAATTTCAAAATTTCATGAAATTTGTATGGGAGGGGGTAGAAGGAGTGGGGGGATGTGGCCCGCTCACGAACTTAAAGTTAATTTTTTGCTAAAAATGACACACAACAAATTTCAGCACGATAGCTCTAAGCGTTCGAGAGTTATGTTGTATGACAGACAGACGGACAGACGGACGGACAGCAACTCGGAATCGAAGTTTTTGAGCGACAACAAATATTTCTGTACCCTTGGCAGCTCTGTGCGAGCATTATTTCTTAGCGTTACAAATGGTAAGGCAAACACAATATACTCTCAGATTTCATCTAGAGTATAAATATATCGGCTGCATGATGATTGTAGTTGTTTCTCAAAAAATCATTAAGAACCCCCACTCCTTCTACCACCTTCCATACAACTGCACAATTTCACTACAACCAATGTACTAATTTTCTCAGTATCTATTCATTTTTTTTGTAGAAAACATTTTTAAAGCGGCTCTAGCATGATGTGAAGCATATTAGTTCAATGCTGTCACCCCATACATAATTTTTTAAGATCTTAAAAATTTCGATTTCATTTATAGTATCGTATGGCTTTACGCAAAACCGTACTCCTTTTATGTTTTTAAGCTTATTGCTATTTTATTTAGGTTTTTTTTCTAGATAACACAAGCTACAACTATTCACATGTCCTTAACGCTCTTCAATACGTATATGATCTGAAATCAAGGGATTGATTTGATCACGAGCCTGTCCCATACAAATGCGAGTATCATGGTTTCATACATTAATAATTTATCTGTAAACTAAGCAGATTATTTATCCCACATAATGTATTACTAACTACATTCAAAAATTGCTTATTATTGCGATTATTGCGGACGAAGTCGCGGGGGATCACTAGTGATAAATAAGTATGCAAAATTTCATTTAAATCGGGTTAGAGAAAATTGGTCTTGAATTTTGCACTGAGAAGACGTAACGATATGCTCTCCTTAAAATTGTTTACTAAATTTATAGATTATAGATTTGTATATGCTCCGCAATATGACAAATTTTCAATCTAATATTTGAATTGCATTTTTTAGATATACCGGTTTCAGGTGTATCGGCTTGATCCCAATTTTCCCTATTTCAGTTTTCCATCTGTATTCGTAGTGGAAATATTAGCAAGTGTAGTTTTCGATTCTAATCCTCCTCCCGCTTCTCCCTTCTACTCAACACTCCTCAAAATTTAGGTAGTGATACCTTTATAATGGATTTCATTACTCTTAACAAACTTGTTTTAGGGTGTAGCCTAGTTGGTGGCGTGTTGGTCTACTATGCGAAGGTCGTGAGCTCAACCCCCGATCGACGTATAATAACAGCACACTGCCTGCTGGAGTAGGGCAAGGTCGTGTACCTTGGACCTTTTGTACCTTAGTCCTATTGCTGTTTCGACGAAGTTTATAACGTTTTGAAAAAATGGTTTTCATTAATTTTTTGCCCTTTGATTTTAGTAAATTTTGAAAATATGTATATCAGCCATTCGAAGTAGCCCGTACTTCGCACAGGAAGAAAAATAGTTTTTCGGCGTCCAAAATTTTTTTTTAAGTGTTGTTGTTTATGAAATACTTTGTGAAGCCTTGTAACTTTTTCTTTATTGTTCGTCTTAGTTCTTTGTCCTGTTTTTAGTTCTCTTATTTTTAAATAAATTGATCGCTACTGTGTATTAAAATAAAATACTATACTGTGCTAGGTAACATCCTGGTTCGTAGCGAGTTATGAAAAATCAGAAATTGAGAAATCAAAAGTATTGCAAAGTATGAGTATACCATCCATTTGCTAAAGGTTAACGCCGAATTTGGGCCGTGGTGCCATTGATAAATAGTTCGATTTCATTATTTTAGTTCAATCCTAGAAAATCAATTTTAATTTTTATAAAATTTGCGCCGAATACTGATTTTGTAGTGAATAATTGGTATTGTCAATATACTTGTGTTCATAAATATTTGTATATTCGTAATAAAAATTATTTCTTATGAAAAAAAAACAAAATAAATAAATATTTTATAAGGTTTGTTTTTTATTAAAGTCCAAGGTTCATGTCACGTCGAACCAAAGTACAAATACTACTTGTAACTTGGACTGTTTTCACTTTACCATTAATAATAGGGCATTATTCGAAAATATTAAGATGAAATTTTGAAGCTGAGATTCTTCAAAACAAGATAAACGAGAAATATCATGCATTAATATTTTGTAAGTTGTAGTGCATCAAAAGAAAAGCGGACCAAGGTCCATAACCTTTCCCTATACCTTGGTCACCTCAATCTACGAAAACGAAAAATTTCTAAATAGAGGATTATGCGAAGGTCTAACAACTCTTCCACAATAAGTAAAATGTTAAGAAACCTACCAAATCCCGATTGTGGCTGCACTGCCATAGTAAAAGTAGAAGAAGAACAAGCTGGTTCAGCTGTAGTTTTTTTGTTAAATATTATTTTGAAGCTGTTTACCAGGATGATTGATATCAAATTAATACTACATTGTATTCTGCTGATCGAAATTCATGAGTATTTAGGAAGCTATTAATCTTTCGAAATTGCGTTTGCAAAATATTGAAATGGAAAAAATTTGCCTTGCTTATTATAAAGATAACAATACATTAGCCTATTTATTTCAATAATCATTAAGCTGTGTTGTATTTTGAAGTTCAAAGTGCGTTTAATGCAGCTTTTGTGTAGCTTCTAACAAAAGCAATCGGAAGAAAGCATTCAAAGAAAAAAAATTATCAAAACGTTGTGCAATAGAACGAATAACGCTGTAGTGAGCCTTTTTGAATTCTACTAGGCTATATCTCGTTAAATCTCGCTTAACGAGATATAGCCTAGTAGAATTCAAGAGCGAGGGTGTAGCCTAGTAGGTAGCGCGTTGGTCTTGTAATGCGAAGGTCGGGAGTTCAAATCCCGGTCGGTGCAATATATAATGGTCACCTCATTCTACGAAAATGAAAAAATTCCTAGGAAGAGGGTTGTGCGAAGGGCTAACAACCCTTCCATGAATATCAGGAGGCCAAGGTCCGATTTGGGCTGTAGCGCCATAGTAGTAGTAGAAGTAGTAGAATTCAAGAAGACTCTCTACAGCGTAGTGGGAGAACTCCCGAACATTCCCTATACGGAGTTGCATTAAATACGTGCTGTTAAGCTTCTCTAAGGTTTTGACAATGTTAATCACTCGCTTATATTGGGCAAACCTACATCAGCGTGTAATTTCTCTGCAGTCATATCCTCCATGTGTAATTTTCTAGCGGACGTCATTCAGCAGGTTCTAAAAACTATTAGTCATCGTCAGCTCTACCCTTATGGATGGACAAGGGAAGGGGAAATATCTTTACCTGGAGGTAGTCTAACACTCAATACAGGTAAAATACAAAGTTTCAGTCAAATCAAATGACTAACATTTTAGTTATCGCCAAATCAACAAGTCAATCGGAAAGACAACGCAAGGAAAAACGCCACAAATCATTTTAGAAGAAATTTTATCTGTTTAAGGGGTCTTTCCCTGGAAAAACGATGATTTATAAGTGGAATAGTTTATTTAGACAAGGCAGAAAGTCAATTGAAGGTTATAAGCATTTGACCGGCCGATTGAGGCCACTTCCTCAAAAATCGTCGATAAAGTGGTGAAACTTGTTCTCGAAGATGCTCGTTTAAGGAAGAAACAAATGGCAAAAAACGGGTGGAGTATCAGATACAAACATTTTGAACATCTTCCATAATCATCTCGGCATGTCTAAAGTCAGTGTAATACTCTCAACGGTTCAGAAAAAGCAGTGCGTCCAGTGTTTACTCGAGTTTTTGGATCTCTGTAGAGAGAACAGGGATGAAATTTTGAACCGGATTGTTACTGGAGACGAAATTTGGGTTCATCATTACGAGCTTGAATCAAAGCAGGAGTCAATGCAGTGTCTTCGTCAAGGCGCTTCACTCCCAAGAAGTTCAATGTCTCACCATCCGCTGGAAAAATAATAGCCACTATTTTTTGTGATTCAGAGGGGGCTTAGGAGATCGACCATAACGGAAATGGACAATATATTACAGAACGATGCTACACCAAATTTCTTAGGATTTGGTCTAATTTTTCGCCACCTGGGAGGCAAGAACTTTATTTTTGCTGCTGTACAGCGCCATCCCAAGGGCAGCATTGCCAAAGCAGTAAAAACAACAGAATTATGATTGCGCGTAAATCCCAATCTTGCGATACTCTTAATGAAATGGGAAAGAATTTATAGTACCGGAAAATATGTCATCTCAAATTCTTTCGAATATTGAATAGTGACTTTTGTATGGTGGGTTGTATAAGCAGTATGGGGAGGTTTGTAATTCTTGTGTATGACAACGAATATTGTATGCAAAATGTTTCGCTATGAATTTAAAGCTTGTAACTTTCATAATTTTTAAGGAAATTGAACATTGTTTTTCTGAAATTGGGTTATTTGTATGGGAGGTGGCTGAGGATGTGGATGATTTTGAAACTGCTTATTAGTATTCTTATCAGCCTCTTTATCACAATGCTTTGTTTCAATTTGAAGGTCGATAGCTGTCATATGTTGGAGAGAGAAATGCTTTTCTTAAATTTCTAATATAGAAATTTGTATCGGAGGAGGAAGAAGGAGGGAAGCGAAGTTGGTATTTTTTTTAGCTTTTATTGCCATTACTATGGGACAAATTCTCGCAAATTTTAGATTTCTACTTTTTCGAGTTTTAATGGAAATCGATATAATGCATTTACCAAAATTGTGCATTTGTATGGGAGGTGGTAGAAACACAAATCACAACAAATTTTTTGTTACTGTAGTTTTGGAGACCAAACAAAATATGCAGACAAAAAAAAACGTACAATAATGACGAAATTAAAAAGATGGACGAACATTTTAAATTACACAATACAAGAGCCGCGTATTCCCTTGTTAAAAGGATAAAAGAGAGATGCCAACCGAAAACGACCCTCTGCAAGGATGCAGAAGGAAACATTATAAGTAATCCGAATGATATAAAACTAATATGGACGCAATATTTTGAACACCTTCTTAATCCAAGCCCATCACCCGCACGAACAGCAGCAGCTGACACAATAGCAGGTATAACTGATGTAACAGCTGATAAAGGATCTGCTTTGAGCCCTCCAACACGCGAAGAAGTAAAAACAGTCCTGAGAAACCACCCAAACAACAAAATGCCGGGAACTGATCAAATCCGAGCTGAGCTTCTGAAAGCCGGCGACACCTGCATAACGCTTCTCCTACATAGATTAGTCACGGACATATGGATACAGGAAACATTTCCTGAAGATTGGCGCAAGAGCATCATATGTCCAATTTATAAAAAACGGTGACAAACTCTGCTGCAAAAACTACCGAGGAATATCTTTGTTGTTTACGCCTTATAATATCTTGACGAAAATTCTGGAAAAGAGAATTAAGTCCTATGCAGACAAAGTAATTGGTGAATACCAAGGCGGATTTAGCTGGACGATCGACCACGGACCAGATATTCTCAGTTAAACAGGTTCTGGAAAAGTTCTAGGAATATAATATTGATGTGCACCAGATATTTGTTGACTTCAAGCAAGCATGCAACAGTACGAATACTATTAGAGAAAAATCAATTTCTTTAAATTTCGTAATGTCATGAAATTTGTATGGGAGGAGTAAGAAAGTAGAGGGATGTAGCCTATTTATGTTCTTAAAGTTTATTTTTTGCTAGTAATAACGCACAATAAATTTTAGTATTATAGTTCAAAGCGTTGGAGAGTTTCCTTGTGGATAGACAGACAAACGAACAGGCAAACAGACAGACAGGTAAACAGACGGTCATAGACGGTCACTCGGAATCGAGGTTTTGAGCGACAACAAATATTTCTGCATCCTTGACGACTCTGTGCATACTCTCAGATTTCATCTAGAATATAAATATCTGCCAACAAGTTGGGCGCAACTTTGTTATTCTTGGGACAAGTTGAGGATGCGTGGGAAGTCAATATGAAGGTTAGGGTGGATAGAGAAGACTAAGTGAATGTGGGCTCTTGGTAAAATTTTCATTCGTTTATAAATATGTGCAAGTTTGGGTTTTTGAGGGAGGGGGGATGCTATAGGAGGGATGGGTAGATATCAATAATTTCTTAATTGATTGCTTGAATCACGTTAAAATTGCGCTATAAAGAATGCTAGTTTCATAGACGAAGTTTGATAGTATTTCTTTGAAATTCGGTACATTTTATATTCATGAAAAAATAAATTTCTAAGGGAAGGGTAGAAAAGGTGTCGTAAAATTCGTGATGCAGTTTTATTCCATTTGGAAGATGTTCGTATAAAACTTCATGTTCATAGCTTTTAATTTGTTGGTTATTAATTGAAATCGCACTTTTGTATGGAAAGGGGTAGAAGTGCAACGGGGAGGGATTTCAAAATGTTTGATACAACTTTGTTTTAAATTTAAAAAAAAAGTTTCTACAGAAATTTCAAGTTGACGACTTTTGGCTTGGTGATAATTAATTTTTTAAAAATGGTCGAAAAAATGCTTTTGTATAGGAGCGGGTAAAAGTTTTAAAGGTATTCAACCAGTTAATATCTTGCTGAATGTAATGTTTCCAGCTTTCATAAATTTCAAGGAAATGGAATATTGTTTTTCTGAAATAGAGGCATTTGTCACCTACCAAAGAAATTCCTTAATTTCACAGGAAATGGAAGTTTTTGGATGATTCTAAAACCGCTTAGCACCATCCTTATCACCTCACTTTGTTATAATTTTAAAGCCAATAGCGCTCATCTGTTCGAATGGGAATGGGAATTTCTAACCTGGAAATTTTGTATGAGATGAGGTAGAAGGAGTGAAGCAAAGCTGGCATTTTTTTCAGAATTTATTGCAATTATTAAGAGACACATTCTGGCAAATTCAAGTATTTACTTTTTCTAATTTTAATAGAAATCGATGTAATGCATTTACCAAAATTATGCATTTGTATGGGAGAAGTATATGCAACAAAGCGAAATTTTTCGACATCAATGATATTTGCATTGTTACATTTTTCTAAAAATTTTAAGTCGATAGATTTAACAGTTCGATAAAAAATAATTTCATAGAAATTTCGATATTTCGTGAAATTTGTATGGGAGTTCACCCCCGTCCCAGACAAATTTCACGAAACATGATAATAATTTTTTACAAAATTTATTGCAATTATAATAAAATAATTGTGAGAAAAATTTGAGCCTTTAGCTTTGCTAGTTTCAAAATCAAAGAAATGCATTTTTCAATATTGGAAATGTAGCCCGTTCACGAACTTAAAATTTTCTTTTTTACTAAAAGTGATACAAACAAATTTCAGCGCGAGAGCTCAAAGCGTTCAAGAGTTGATTGGTAGACGGACAAATGGACTGACGGGCAGACGGTTAGATGGACAGACGGACAGACAGACAATCAGACGGACAGACGGACAGAAAGACAGACAGACGGATAGATGGACAGACGGACAAACGGACAGTCGGACAGACGGACACTTGGAATCGAGGTTTTTGAGCGACAACAAACAATTCTGCACCTTTCGCGACTCTGGACTCTGTGCGAACATTATTTCTTGGCGTTACTCCTCTCACCCCATAAAAATCCAAACTCACATAAATAAACGAATGAAATATTGATTATATGATCTAGAGCTATTCATCGTAATGTTAGTGTTAAGTGTGAAATACAATAATTAAAAAGAGCCCTACCCTAACGCGTCATTCTCTTAATGTTTCCTATCCACCCTAGACTGCATGTTGACTTTCTACGCATCCTCAACTTGTCCCAAGAACTTGTTGGCAGACATTTCAGATTTTGATTAAAAAAAAATGTTTTTATTCACAGAGAATGTTTATTATATTATTTAATGCAATAATGCTCGTATACTGACGTCATAAGAAATTTTCGTAAATTCTGATAATATTAATTAGCAAATCTACGCTACAAAGTGCACGTGCTGATTTTTCAATAAATGAAATAACGTGATTGAAAGTTACTTTATTCTATATAACTATACGACAGAACATGTGGAAAGCTTTTGCTTACCATTTCCCCAATACTTACGTTTTACTACAGATAAGCAATACTTAAATTTGCAAACGTGGTGTACACTGTCCATTTACGTGGTTGAGTTTAAAATCAGCTGTTCCTGAACTAAGGTCTAGCCTAGTGGGTAGCGTGTTCATCTACAATGCGAAGGTCGTTAGTTCAAATCCTGTCCGACGCATAATTCAAGCACATTGCCTGCTTGGGTATACCTTGATCTCCTCATTCCATAAAAATGAAGGTTGTGCGAAAAGCTACCAACAATTTCTGCATAAGACTGTTCGCCACATCAATTGAATCGCAACTTGGAAATGTTACGTTTTGTTGTCAGGCCCTTGCGCACAAGATGGTTTGGAGGTTCAAAATTCCAGTAGCGTGGCATCCATTGATGCAAGAGAAGTATTGCTTCCCTTATATTTTGCCTTTTATTGAGTCTAGAAATACAAAATTAAAATCGGAACGAATATCAAATATTAATTAAACAGATTTAGACAAAAGCGCGCAATATTTTCGTCCATCACTGTAAACACACTCTACGTGCACAAGACAATTTTTTTTCTGACGAAAGCCCAAAGTCATTCACAGGCAACAATCGCTCTGAGATACGATTTAAATAATGCATACACCAGACTGCCGGCCAGTACGTGGCAAAATTTTCCCGCTCGAATCGATCAAATTCGACTTCTGTAGGAAGGGGAGATCATCATCATTAATGGCGCGACAGCTCAAATCGAGCCCTGACCTCCTGAAGTCGTCGCCTTTGTTAGATTAGCCCCTAGATATATGAAATTGTTCACACTCTCCAAATTATGGTTTGGAGGTTCAAAATTCCAGTAGCGTGGCATCCATTGATGCAAGAGAAGTATTGCTTCCCTTATATTTTGCCTTTTATTGAGTCTAGAAATACAAAATTGAAATCGGAACGAATATCAAATATTATTTAAACAGATTTAGACAAAAGCGCGCAATATTTTTGTCCATCACTGTAAACACACTCTACGTGCACAAGACAATTTTTTTTTCTGACGAAAGCCCAAAGTCATTCACAGGCAACAATCGCTCTGAGATACGATTTAAATAATGCATACACCAGACTGCCGGCCAGTACGTGGCAAAATTTTCCCGCTCGACTCGATCCAATTCGACTTCTAAGGGGAGAAGCGTTGTGGTATTTTCTTCAAGAGCTTTCAGTCGCATGCCATCGCATTCTTTCGTTCTAAGAATTGCCAGTATGGAAATTTTTTTTCTGATTGAAAAATGATCAGGAAGTGAAATGTGAAAGTAGATCTGGCAATATTGCCTACATTTGTCGTGCTTTTAGGGGGAAACAAATGGATTAAGCTTTTACAATTCGAGCGATATTTTTTTTGTAAGTCCGTACTTTTTATACTCGAGATGAAATGTGAGAGTATATTGTGGTTGCCTAACCGTTTGTAACGCTAAGAAATAATGTTCGCACACATTAGTCAAAGGTACAAAATATTTGTTGTCGCTCAAAAACCTGGATTCCGAGTGACCGTCTGCCTACAACATTTCTCTCGAACGATTCGAGCTGTCGTGCTGAAATTTTGTGTGTAATTTTTAGCGAAAAAATAGCTTTAAGTTCATGAACGGTCTACACCCTCCCAATTCTGCTACCCCCATGTAAATTTCAAAATTTTTAGAAATTGATTTTTTTTCGAAACTATTTAAGGTATCGACTTGAAATTTGGGTCAAAATATAACAATGTATATATCATTAATATCGCAAAATATTGATCCGATCCCTTCACTCCTTCTACATCCTCCCATACAAATGCACAATTTTCAAAAAACCTGTTTATTCTATTTTCATTGAAGCTATCGAATGTACAAGATCAAATTTTTGTCAGTTTTAATTTCATTATAATTGCAACCAGTTTCGAAACTATAAAATCATTGATTTCACCTCACTCCTTCTACCAACTCATTCAAATTTCTCGAAATTTTTAAATTTTGATTAAATTATTTTTCTTTGAAACTGTCAAAGCTATCGACTTGAAGTTTTGTTGAAAGTATTATATAAAAATAGAAATATCATTGACGAAGAAAAATTTTGTTTGATCCGTATACTCCTTGTACCACCTCCCATACAAATACATAATTTTGATATATGCATTATATGACTATAATATTCAACAATTCAAAAGAAATATTAATAGTCACTTCCGTTTCTATCCCCTTAATTCCTAAAAACCAATATCCTTCCCTTCTCACCGAAGCTCTGCTTTAGTATAAAAGAGCCACCCTTATAGTTCCGGTATCACATAAAAATATCGATTTCATTAATACTAGAAAAAGAACAAACTAAAATTTTGTCAGAATATGTCTCTTAATAATTGAAATAAATACTAAAAAAATTATAAGATTCGCTGCACTCCTCCTACCCCCTCCCATACAAATATCTGTAATATAAATATATTCCCCAGAAAAAAAAAGTCCAAAGGGATCAAATCGTAGCTCCGAGGCGGCCAATTGACATCGCCAAGACGGCTGATAACACGATTTGAGAATTTGGTGCGTAAAAGATCGATTGTGGCATGGGCTGTGTGGCATGGCGCGCCATCCTGCATAAACCAGAGGTCGTCCAAATCCATGTCTTCAATTTCAGTAAAAAAACATAACAGGGCTACGATTACGCATTAAGCGCAATCTTACGATACTCTAGATGAAATAGAATTTTTTGTGATCCCAAGAAATTTTATTTGGGAAGTGTTAGAAGGGATGATAGCCTTGAACTAATTTTTTCCCCTTCATGCTAAAGTTTTATACAAAATGCTTACTCCAAAAATTGAATGGGAACTGAGAAAATTAGTGAGTTAGATTTAGTGAAAATGTGTAGTTTGTATGGGAGGTGGTAGAAAGAGTGGGGGGATTATAGTGATATTTCAGAAATAACTAGGAATATTACAAAATTGACATCCCTTAAATTTCAGACTAGTGCCATTCATACTTTTTAGGAAAATCGATTTTTTGTGAAGTTGTGAAACTGTGTCATATTGTATGGGAGGGGGTAGAAGCAATAAAGCTAATCAAATATTTTTTTCTGATCTTAGTGATAATACTAATTAAGTATTTATTACAAAATATGAGCTCAATAAATGATATATGTTCTGAGAAAATCGTCTTAGAGCATTTCGTGAAAAAGTTTAGTTTGTATGGGAGGGAGTGGAAGGAGAGGAAGGACGCAAATAATTTTTCAACTGTAGATTTAGATTATTATGAAAGTAATATATACCAAAATTTAGATTAATAGCTTTTATACTTTTCGAGTAAATCCATTTAATATCAAATTGCGAAATTGTGTCATTTTGTATGGGAGGGGGTAGAAGGGGTAAAGCTAATCGTCTAATTTTTTTTGACCTTACTAACAATTTTAAATAAATATTTGGTGCACAATTTCAGCCCGCTAAATTTCATACGCACTGAGTAAATTGGCTTAGAGTAATTCATGACAAGTACAGTTTGTATGGGAGGTGGTAGAAGGAGGAAGGGGACACGCATAATTCTTACACCGTAGATTGATATTGCCAAAAAAGTAATGTATTCCAAATTTCAGGCCAATAGCTTTTATACTTTTTGAGCAAATCCGTTTATTGTCAAATTGCGCAATTGTGTCATTTTGTATGGGAGGGGGTAGAAGGGGTTGAGCGATTTGGCCCGTTCACGAACTTGATCTTACTTTTTTGTCAAAAACGATGTGTACAAAATTTGAGCTTTCTAGCTCAACGCGTTCTCAAGCTAGAGAGCGAACGAACGGACGGACGGACAGACGGACGGACGGACAGACGGACGGACATCCGGTTTTGGGATTTTCGAGTGATAATATTATCTTCTGTATCATTCATTTTTTTCTCCGAGCCTTATTTCTTGGCGTTACAAACCTTAGAGCAAACTTATAATACTCTCAGATTCCATCTAGAGTATAAAAAGTCGGATAACATGGCTCTGTAACGTTCACCGTTGACCGAAACGTTGTTCCTAGCCTCATTTTCGAAGAAAAATGGTCCAATGATGCCACCACTCCACAATCCGCACCAAACTGTTACTCTTTGCGGATGCATTGGCTTCTCGACAATAACGTGCGGGTTTTCCGAGCCCTAGATGCGGCAATTTTGTTTGTTAACGTAGCCTCCGAGATGAAAATGCGCTTCGTCAGAAAAAATGATTTTTCGCCCAAAATCGTTGTCCAATTCAAGCTGCTCTAAGGCCCAAACTGCGAAGTGTAAAGCGACTCATTTCGTTTTGCGGAGGTATGATACTAACTTTTTGTCAAGATTTCGAGCGGGAAACAGCTTTCAGTGTCAAAATAAACTACAATTTAAAAAGAAACCACTAAATGGCCCACCCTGTACTAAGCGTTCTTGATTCTAAGGATTATGTTTTTGTGAGTAAATATATTGAAGAGCACAGTTGTAGTTTGTTGTTTATTCTTAGCACTTAGACAATGCCTACGCAAGGATCTGATGGCAGCGGCTTTTTATACTCTAGATGAAATCTGAGAGTATATTGTGTTTGCCTTACCGTTTGTAACGCTAAGAAATAATGCTCGCACAGAGCCGCCAAGGGTACAGAAATATTTGTTGTCGCTCAAAAACTTCGATTCCGAGTTGCTGTCTGTCCGTCTGTCCATCTGTCCGTCTGTCCGTCTGTCCGTCTGTCCGTCTGTCCGTCTGTCTACAGCATAACTCTCCAACGCTTTGAGCTATCGTGCTGAAATTTTTGTGTGTCATTTTTACCTAAAAAGAAACTTTAAGTTCGTGAACGGGCCACATCCCCCCACTCCTTCTACCCCCTCCCATACAAATTTCACGAAATTCCGAAATTTCCAGAAATTGGTTTTCCTTTGAAACTATTTAAGCTACCAATTTGAAATTTAGGTCAAAGTATAATGATATAGATATCATTAATATGACAGAATATTGATCTGATCCTGTCACTCCTTCTACCCCCTCCCATACAAATGCATAGTTTTGAAAAATGCAATTTTTCGATTTTCATTGAAACTAGCAAAGTTATAAAACCGAAGTTTTGCCCCAATTAATTTTATTATAATTCCAATCAGAATTGAAAAATTATATACTTCACCTTACTCCTTCTACCCCCTCCCATACAAATTTCACGAAATTTTGAAATTTAAATTAAATTATTTTTCTTCGAAACTGTTAAAGCTATCAACTTGATATTTTGCATAAAGTATAAAAATAGAAAAATCAATAACGAGAGAAAAATGTGTTTTGATCCGTACACTCCTTCTACTCCCTCCCATACAAATGTATAATTTTTGTTAAGTGCATTATATCGATTTCAATTAAAACTAGAAAAAGTATAAACTTAAAATTTTGCCAGAGTTTGTTTTTTAATAATTGCAATAAATGCTAGAAAAAATTATCAGCTCCTCTTCACTCCTTCTACCCCTTCCCATACAAATATCTGTATTTTAAATTCAAGAAAAGCATTTCTCTTTCGAATATATTAGAACTATCGAATTTGAAATTGAACCAAAGCGTGGTGATAAGGATGATATGATAAGCAGTTTCAAAATCATCTTAGATGCTCCACTTCCCCTGCCACCTCCGATACAAATGCCTCAATTTCAGGAAAACTATGTCCAATTGAAAATAATGAAAGCTGCAAACCTTAAATTCAGCACGAAATATTTTGCATACCACATTAGGTGTCATATCCAAAAATTACAAACCTTCCTCCTCTCTTTCTATCACCTCCCATACAAAAGTCACTATTAATTATTTAAAAGAATTGGAGGTGACATATTTTCCGGTACATTGAACTCTTTCTCATTTCATCTAGAGTATCATATGATTGGGCTTTACGCCCAATCATAATTCTTTTATGTTTCTAATTCAAATTCAAATTATTCACATTGGGTAATGAACGCACGCGAAAATTCTCGACTATCACCTTTATGCACACGGCGCACAAAAAAGAAGTTTAAGTACTTGGGTATGCCATGGCAATTTTTCAAATCTTTGTAAGGGGTGTCGCATTAAGACTGCCCATTTTGAAATTTTAAAAAATCACAGGGTATATTTGAAGAGCTCTAATTTTTTTATTTCAATAAAGAGTGTAGACATGGAGGCTATGTATGGAACAGAATATCCGACAAACGCTGCGCGACAAACACAAAAAATGAGGCTAAATTCAAAATTATTCAAAATTGTACATCCCATATATGTATGTAATAAGTTGTAAACCAGGAATATTATATACGTGGTATTGGTTGATGCCTGCATATAATTGATATCAAATATTACAATCTTCTGTATAGCAGTGATACAGTGGTCTTATTACGCGCATGGCTAACTTTATTACACGGTTGATCATACAGTGCACCTTAATTATGATAAACTGTGCGACTTTGTTAGATACATATGTGCATTAGTTTGTAAATCGGATGCACTTTACTATGTGACGCAAAAAGCTTACAAGAATTTCTTGCGGAAGAATCAAATTTACTATACACCCCCACACAACGCATATTCTGCGAAACTTCAAGATGACAATGGTTTTCTTATTAAATAACGAACGTTGCTCATTTTATCAGAGGTTTGTCTCTAGATTTTTAGAACTTTGAAACCTTCGTCGGAATCTTCTTGGAATCATGGAGGCTATCTAAATCTCGAATCTAAGTGCTCGACTGGTATCGCATAATACGTCTATGGGGACGGTCATGTTCAAGTTATGCTTATGGGATAGACCACATGGACTCTGTCTTAATTGCTCGTAATTGTATTTGAACGTACATTACACATTTCTACTCATATGTGTATACGGCGGAAAATTTGTTTTTAATTTTCACTAATTTACAAATTATACATTCGTTATGGGCATACTATGGCAAGCAAGTAGATTGCGCGAGATTCGTTCGACGACGGGTAGCGTTTTGCGTTCAAGCCCACACTGGTCAATGTCAATTTTATCAAAAATCAGGATGTGATGTGTTAAGCTGTTTACCGCTGTCCGATCGAACCGAACCATGTCGTCATACAGGTCATGAAATTAGAAAGTCAATAATTATTAGAGTAGATGGCGGGCAATCTCACGCGTTCGATTAGTGATAGCCATGATGTGAACAACATTCGCAACTATAATCTTTTTTTTTTTATGCAATTATCTGGAAAAGTTTGAATAGAAATTATTTCAATAGACATACGTACATATATGATTATTATAAACTATACATAATATAATTTCAGTTAATTTCATAGGTTTGATTAATCATTGGCATGATCGTATTAGTTACTTGGTAAAAGGTGTTTTTTTTTTTTTGAAACTAATGTGGTGCTCTTATCGAAATTTGAAATTTACATTAGAGATTTGGGTTTTACTTTTTTATTTATAGAAATCATAGATTGAGCACGTAATTAGAGTGAAAACCCATTTTTTTCCTATTATTTTGTGTGACATCCCATTACTAAAAATGATGTCTACTTAATTGATCAATCGTATCGATCATATATGAACGTACGATCATCGATCGTGCATTGTAATGCACAAATCAGCGTCCAATAAATCAAAAATGATACCGAAGATTCGAACAATAAGTCGATTTGAACTTGATCAAGTTAATAAAATTGTCTCACGACCTGCTGTGACCTTTGTCCCTCAGTTGATTGCAATTGATCTTCATTTAATTATTTGTTAGAGCAAAAGCTTTTTTTGAACACTTCGATATACTTCCTTCGTAGTAAACCAATATATTAATTGTGATCGAAATGATTTTTTTATCGCATTTCTTAGCTACTGCAGATCGCTACCGCCCTATCTTTAATAATTAATTCCGAATGGTCATGTTGAATGGAACTCTTCACTATTCATTATAATATCGACAGGATCGATCGATAATACTTTGTTTCCGAGTTTGGAACGACCATGATCATACGTATAATTATTTATGTAGACATATCACTAAACAAAATTTCATTAATTAATGACAATCTCTCAAGTAGGTACCAAATTGTCGTTATAGCTAACTACACAAGAAAAAAAAAACAAAAATTCAATCTTGCTAAGCGCAAAACTGAAACGATCGTATTGCTAAAAAATTTTCTTATCTCAGAATTTTGTTTTTGCATTCAGAAATCTCAAACAAACGGTGACGGATAATTAATCCGGCTTGACATTGTTTACAAATAAACATCAAAATAATTCAATTAAATCATCTAAGAGTGTCAAACGATCGAGAATCGCAACAGCGCACGCGGATCAAAAGAAAAAAAATTTATAGTGTTATGAGAGGCATCCAAGTATATTAAAATTTCAATTTTATAGTGATAAGACGTTATCAGTTAAATATTGTATTTATATATACTTTTTTTTTTTTTAATTACTGAACGCCGATCTTCTACATTTTAATTTTACATAAATGAACACAAAAGTGTGCGTTCTTCTTAAGATAATCGACTTATAATTTATCTGTAATATTTCAGTGATTTATCATTTTTTTTTGAAGTTTTTTAAAAAGGATCAGCGACACTTACAACATGATCCATGATCGCTTTTTTCTCTCTCGCGCTTTATCGCTAAGACCAGTTCGATCTTTAAGAATTCTATGTCACACCGTAACACACAACTATAGATGACACAAGACGACATGATTATATTATCAGCCGTTGAGATAAGTTTTTCATCTTTTGTTTGGCGCCAGTGATTTTATTTAAATTTATTGTTTTTTTTTCTCTGATTTGCTTTTAATTGCTGGCGCTGAATTTATTGTTTTAGCTTTAACTGTAGCTTGAATGTTATTTGCGAATTAAATTGATCGTTGATAGGTTGTCTGGAATGAAGATATGTTCGTAAAATATGTAAGATGTAAGGACACAGTCGCTATGGAGGAAGGTAAATTAATCTTTTTACTGCCTTAGAATTTGAATTTGGTAGTGCGAGATTTAGTTTTTTAACGCCTTTAGTCTTTATACTCTAGATGAAATCTGAGAGTATGTTGTGTTTGCCTTACCGTTTGTAACGCTAAGAAATAATGATCGCAGAGAGTCGCCCAAGGTACAGACATATTTGTTGTCGCTCAAAAACCTCGATTCCGAGTTGCTGTCTGTCCGTCTGTGCGTCTGTCTACAACATAACTCTCGAACGCTTTGAGCTATCGTGCTGAAATGTGTTGTGTTTCATTTTTGGCCAAAAAGTTACTTTAACTCCTTCTACCGCCACCCATACAAATTTTATGAAATTTCGAAATTTAAAAAAATTGATTTTTCTCCGAAACCATTTCACTTGAAATTTAGGTCATAGTATAATGATATAAATATCATTAACCTCAAGAAATGTTGATCTGATCTCTTTACTCCTTCTACCACCTCCCATACAAATGCACAATTTTCAAAAATGCATTTATTCGGTTTGCATTGCAACTAGCAAAGCTAAATGAATCAATTTTAGTCATAATTAATTTTATTATAATCGCAACTAATTTCGGAAAAACTATCAACTTTACCCCACTTCTTATACCTTGTCCCATAAAAATTTTACGAAATTTCGGAATTTCAATTAAATTAGTTTTCTCCAAAACCGTCAAAGCTATCAACTTTAAAATTTGAGAAAGGTATACTATTTTAAATATAATTGATGTCAAAAAATTTGTTTTTGATTCGGATATTCCTTCTACACCCTTCCATACAAATGCAGAATTTTGGTAAACGCATTTAACCGATTTTCATAGAAACTAGAAGAAGTAGAAACTTTGCCAAAATTTGTCCCTTAATAATTGTAATAAATGCTAAAAAAAAATATCGCCTTCACCTCACTCCTTCTACCCCCTCCCATACAAATTTTTGTATTGGAAGTTCAAGAAAAGTGTTTCTCCTTCGAACATATGAGAGCTATCGACTTTCAAATTGTAACTAGGCAATGTGATTAGGAAGTTGATAAACAGATTCAAAATAATCCAAAATCTCCCACTTTCTCTGCTACCTCCCATACAAATACCATAAATTTAGACAAAAATTGTTCAATTTCCTCGAAAATTATGAAAACAAGAAACTTTAAATTTAGCATGAATATTTTATATACTACGTTTAGTGTTACATACAAAAATTACAAACCTCCCCCTATGCTTTTACCACTTCCCAAACAAAAGGTAAGTAAGTATTTCTTCTCGAGTATCCTATGATTGGGCTTTACGCCCAAGTAATCCTCGACAGCTTTATACGCGTAAAGCCCAATCATATGATACTCTAGATGAAATGAGAAAGAGTTCAATGTACCGGAAAATATGTCACCTCCAATTCTTTTAAACAATTAATAGTGACTTTTGTATGGGAGGTGGTAGAAGCAGAGTAGGAAGTTTTGTAATTTTTGGATATGACACCTAATGTGGTATGCAAAATATTTCGTGCTGAATTTAAGGTTTGTAGCTTTCATTATTTTCAATTGGACATAGTTTTCCTGAAATTGAGGCATTTGTATGGGAGGTGGCAAAGGAAGTGGAGCGTTTAAGATGATTTTGAAACTGCTTATCATCATTCTTATCACCACGCTTTGATTCAATTTCAAATTCGCTAGTTCTAATATGTTCGAAGGAGAAATGCTTTTCTTGAATTTATAATACAGATATCTGTTTGGGAGGGGGTAGAAGGAGTGAAGACGGGCTGATAATTTTTTTTAACATTTATTGCAATTATTAAAAAACAAGTTCTGGCAAAATTTTAAGTTTATACTTTTTCTAGTTTTAATGAAAATCAATATAATGCACTTAGCTAGGGTGTAGTCTAGTGGGTAGCGTCTTTGGTTTACAATGCGAAAGTCGTGAGTTCAAATCCCGATCGACGCATAATTCCAGCGCACTACCTGCTTGAATATACCTTGGTTACCTCAATCTACGAAAAATGAAAAATTCGTAGATAGAGGGTTGTGCGAAGAGCTAACAACTCTTCCGCAATAAATAATGAAAATGATAAGAAACCTGAAGGTCAGGAGGCCAAGGCCCGATTTGGGCTGTAGCGCCATTGAAGAAAAAGATAGTTTTCCTGAAATTGAGGCATTTGTATGGGAGGTGGCAAAGGAAGTGGAGCGTTTAAGATGATTTTGAAACTGCTTATCATCATTCTTATCACCACGCTTTGATTCAATTTCAAATTCGCTAGTTCTAATATGTTCGAAGGAGAAATGCTTTTCTTGAATTTATAATACAGATATCTGTTTGGGAGGGGGTAGAAGGAGTGAAGACGGGCTGATAATTTTTTTTAGCATTTATTGCAATTATTAAAAAACAAGTTCTGGCAAAATTTTAAGTTTATACTTTTTCTAGTTTTAATGAAAATCAATATAATGCACTTAACAAAAATTATACATTTGTATGGGAGGGGGTAGAAGGAGTGTACGGATCAAAACACATTTTTTTCTCGTTATTGATATTTCTATTTTTATACTTTAAATATTAAATATTAAGTTGATAGCTTTAACAGTTTCGAAGAAAAATAATTTATTTTAAATTTAAAAATTTCGTGAAATTTGTATGGGAGGGGGTAGAAGGAGTGCGGTGAGTTGATAATTTTTTCAATTCTGATTGGAATTATAATAAAATTAATTCTGGCAAAAATTCGTTTTTATAACTTTGCTAGTTTCAATGAAAATCGAAAAACTGCATTTTTCAAAATTATGCATTTGTATGGGAGGGGGTAGAAGGAGTGACGGGATCGGATCAATATTTCGTCATATTAATGACATCTATATTATAATACTTTGATCCAAATTTCAAATCGATAGCTTAAATAGTTTCAAAGAAAAATCAATTTCTGAAAATTTCAGAATTTCGTGAAATTTGTATGGCAGGGGGTAGAAGGAGTAAGGGGATGTGGCCCGTTCACGAACTTAAAGTTTCTTTTTTGCTAAAAATGTCACACAACAAATTTCAGTACGATAGCTCAAAGCGTTCGAGAGTTATGCTGTAGACAGACGGACAGACAGCAACTCGGAATCGAAGTTTTTGAGCGACAACAAATATTTCTGTACCCTTGGCGGCTCTGTGCGAGCATTATTTCTTAGCGTTACAAACGTAAAGGCAAACACAATATACTCTCAGATTTCATCTAGAGTATAAAAATTGAATTAATCAATCACTGACCAGCGGCAAAGCTTAAGGCACTTACTAAACAGTAAAGCACTTGATTGAGAAAACTAAGCACTTCAATTAAATTCCTGTTAAAACCCTCTATATGGGGCATAGGACAGAAACAACTCTCTTCCACAAGGCGCGATCCTGAGCATCGGCCTTTACATATTGCCAGGACTTGTTTACTCTTCTGGCCTCCTGCTCAACTGCTCGCTTCCATGCTACATGGTCGACCAACCCGACGTCTTCCTTGAGGATTATAATCCAGAGCCTGTTTGTCGATGTTTCACTCTGTTTCCCCCAAAGTGTAACCGATCCACTACCACTTCTGCCTTTGAATCTCAATGCCTATTTAAGTTTGTCCAGTTGTAATCCAAAGTTCATCGTTGGAGATCACTTTTGGCTAGAATATTCCTAAATTGCGTCGCAGGTGGTTCACGAAAGTTTGCAGTTTCTTGGAAAGTCGAATGGTCACTTTCTACGTGGTACAACTATATACCAACATGGATTTGACGCATGCGTCAAAAACTCGCAGCTTCGTGCGAAGGGAGATGTCTCTTAACCTCCAGAAATGGGAAAGAATACCGAAGACCTGACGAGCTTTATTGAGACGAGCCTCAATATCCTTTTCGGCTCCGCCGTCCATGCTGACACTGCTTCCGAGATGACAAAAATCTTGCACCTCTTCCATATCCTGTCACAATCGGTGTGCTTGCTTTCGAACCCATGTGCATTTACTTGGTTTTACGCACATTTATTTTCAGTCCCTCCTCTTTGCATTTAGAATGCAACGAGCGAACATTTGACTCTAAGTCCGAACGGTTATGTGCAAGCAAACACACGCCATCAACATAATAAGGTGACTTAAGATGTTAAATAGTCTAAATTGGAGTCTTTTATCTTCCCCACCTTCCAGTGCAGCTTTCAAGATGTCATTTATTACCACCAGAAACAGGACTCGTGATAATATGCAGCCTTGTCTGACAGCCGTTCGCACAGGGAAGCTCTCCTCTATGTAAGACGCGACACCTTGCATCTTCGTAGGATTCTTTAATCATAGCTATGACCTTATCTGGAATACCTCTCCTACGCAAAGCATTTCATGTGTAATCTCGCTTAACGCTGTCGAAAACCTTCTCGAAGTCCACAAACATGAGGTGTAGTGGCGAACCCATTTCGGCTGACTGCTCTAATATTATCCGTAGGGTATTTGTGTGGTCGGTACAAGACGACCCTTTACGGAATCCAGCCTGATAAACTTCGAGAGTGCTCTCGACGACATCACTAATCCTATTGAGAATTACCTTAGCCATAATTTTTGATACGGCAGTAAGTAGACATATACCACGCCAATTGCCACAATCCCGAAGGTCGCCCTTCTTCGGAATTTCCACAATAACGCCCTCCTTCCATTCAGTCGGATATCTTCCTTCATTCCATACCTCAGTAAAGAGTGGGAGGAGTATATCGGCTGTTATTTCCGGGTCCGCTTCGAGGAGTTTGGCTTGTAGTCCATCTATACCTGAGGCTTTCCTTTTTGCCATTGACCGAATGGCGGAAACTATCTCTTCTTTATCTGGGGGATCGTCCTAATAGAGGATTGTTGCGGTTAAATGTTTGGTAGTTTTTCTGTTTCTAGAATATCTTCCTCTGACAAAATTTTTAAAATTTCATAGAAGTATTCCTTCCATCGCCGTTACTGGTGCTGACTTATATTAAGGAGAGTTCCACTGACATCTCTCACCAGGTGGTTGTCGCTGAAATTCCTGTTCGTCAACTGTTTCATAATTTTAAATTATGAATACATATCCCCAAGGTAAGCCGCAGATTCTGCCTTGTTGGCCAGATCTTCAATGGCCTTTATCTCGTCACGCCTTTTTAAGCTATATATGAGCATCGCGGTAATCCTGTCTCAAGCCGGGTGTTCTTTGGTTGACATCAGGTTGAGAGATGATTGCAAAATTTGGCTTTTTTCCGATGGCACATCGAGGAGAAATCTTCTTCATCGGCGACTTATAGCCCAATTGTTGATCTGGTTTTTAGTAATAGCATCAGGTGCAACCCAAGATATTTTATGGTGATTCTTGTGTGGAAAAGGGGTCCCTCTGATGACCATTTGCCTAGTACTACAAAACTCCACAAATAATTCGCCGTTTTCGGATCTCGTAATCCAAGATCATGACGCGTCAACCCAAGGATCACCATGATTCCCCATGACGTGTTCTAGTCCAGTGTTGTCAGAGCCAACCTGGGCGTTCATATATACTGAGATGATAATAATATCACCTCTTGGAACACGATCGAAGGTGGCACTCAGTTGGCAATGAAACTCCTCTTTGTCACCAGCTGTTGAGGTATTAGTTGGTGCACTGCAGAATTGTGACGTTTCTGACACTGGGCCTGAGCCTAACGACGATAATCCTATCCGAGATTGGTTCCCAGCTGATGAGACTGTTTCTCACTCTCGGTTTAAGGACGACCGCCACGCCATTTTTGGCTTCACTCTCAGGACCAACGTACAGAATGGTGTTGCCGCTCGGTCTCCTGATCCTGCCTACCAGACCTCGCTCAGGCCCAAGAATTGTATATTATAGTGCTCCATTTCACGGTCGATCTCTCATTGGCGGTACAAGGGCCGAGTGACCCCAGTCCTTCCCCGGTCATTCAATGTTCGAACGTTCCAGAAGCCAATCATAGTCCGTTTTCAAATGCCAAAAGTCATTACCGTAGAATCCGTCCGTATCCGAGGCGCTGTATCCGTTTCTCGTATCAGTTAGGTCTCAAGATCACGGGTGATAACCCCATGATCCAGTGAGTGTCCATTTGCCTTTTTTAAGGCAAGCAGGACTGGCTGTGGGTGAATTCTACTGCCCCCATCCCACAAGGGGATGATTAGCTCAGGTCCGTGGAGTCGCTATTCTCCAAAGATAGTTGCATGATTTGGTAAAACCTCGTCCTACAATTAGGGCGCTTATTGTCTGTAATTTCGCGCTTCAAGAGTGCACCAAAAAAAGCGAGATCACATCACTTTCAAGTGAAAATAAATCAATTGCTCTGTACTGAACCGGTAGAGCGGGTGAAATTAGAAAAATAAGAAGTCCCAACAAAAGAGGTTTTTTTTTTAAATATACAAATAAAGAAGTGCTTTGAGATCGCTTTTAAAGATGAAAAACTCATACATACACATTTCTTTTTTTTTTTTACTTTTTATAGTTACGCTTTATATTGACACATGCTGGGCTCAGAAGTGCGACGCATTTTATACAGAAACTGTATAAAATAATAGTCTTGTGTAATTGTCGATCAGTTTGATGAAAGTCTCAGCAGAGACTGAAACGTCACGAATAATAAGGCGCGACAGTGTAGAATCTGGAAATCTTTTCTTTCAATTCCATCATGAAATTTGTATGGCAAGGGTAGAAGTAATAGGAGGATGTAGCCCGTTCACGAGCTTTAAGTTCCTTTTTTGCTAAAAATGACATATAATAAATTTTAGCGTGATAGCTTACAGCGTTAGAGAGTTATGCTGTAGACAGACGGACAGACAGACGGACACACGGTCAGTCGGAATCGAGCTTTTAGAGCTACAATAAATAATAAAAACCTGCCAACAAGTCGGGCGCAACTTTATTATTCTTGGGACAAGTTGAGAATGCGTGGGAGGCCAATATGTAGCGTTAGAGAGTTATGCTGTAGACAGACGGACATACAGACGGACACACGTCGTGCCGAGGACTACAGCTCTAAGGAGTCAAATGATCAACTCTATGTAGCCGGATTTGATCCTACTCTGAGAGAGGCAGAGGATTCTTGCTCTAATGATCCGAACAAGCAGTTCTGAGGGAATCGGGGATTCCAGCTCTGAGGAGCCAAACGCCGGATTTGATCCCACTCTAGAAAGTGCGGAGGACTCTAGCTCTAAGGAGCCGAACAATCAGCTCTATGGGGCCGGAATTGATCCCACTCCGGGAGATGCGAGGGATTCTTGCTCGAAGGATCTGAATAAGCAACACTTTGGAGCTGAATTGATCCCGTCGTTCGGGCAGGGACTAAGGGGAAGGTGTTTCAATCAGTCTTGTCTTCAGCCAGCCTAAGAGAAAACACCAGCGTTACATTTGGGCTTAACGCCCAATCATAATTTTGTTATGTTTATACTCTAGATGAAATCTGAGAGTATATTGTGTTTGCCTTACCGTTTGTAACGCTAAGAAATAATGCTCGCACAGAGTCGCCAGGGTATAGAAATATTTGTTGTCGCTCAAAAACCTCGATTCTGAGTAACCGTCTGTCTGTCCGTCTGTCTATAACATAACTCTCGAACGCGTTGACCAATCGTACTGAAATTTATGTCATTTTCAGAAAAAAAAGCAACTTTAAGTTCGTGAACGGGCCACATCCTCCCACTCCTTCTACCCCTACCCATACAAATTTCACGAAATTTCGAAATTTCAATTAAATTATTTTTCTTCAAAACCGTCGAAGCTTTTAACTTTTAATTTTGTGAAAAGTATACTATTATAAATATCATTAATGTCGAAAAATTTCGTTTTGATTCGAATACTTCTTCTACCTCCTCCCATACAAATGCACAATTTTGGTAAATGCATTTAATAGATTTTCATTGAAACTAGAAAAGTCCAATCTTAAAATTTTGTCAGAATTTAGTGCTTTCATAATTACAATAAATGATAAAAAAATATGAACTTCACTTCATTCCTTCTACCACCTTCCATACAAATTTTTGTATTGGAAATTCAAGAAAAGTATTTCTCCTTCGAACATATGAGAGCTATCGATTTTAAAATAGCATAACAATAACATAGGATATTGATAAACAGATTTAAAATCATCCAAAACCTTCCACTTCCTCTGCCACCTCCCATACAAATTTCATAAATTCAGATAAAAATTATTCAATTTGAAAATTATGAAAGCTATAAGCTTTAAATTCAGCATGAAACAGTTCGGTGTTATTTACAAAAATCACAAACCTCCGCCCTCTGCTTTTACCACCCCCCATACAAAAGTGACTATTCACTATTCGAAAAAATTTGAGATGACATATTTTCCGCTACAATAAACTCTTTTCTATTTCATCTAGAGTATCATATGATTGGGCGTAAATATAATATAATAATTAAAAAAAAATATAAAAATATAATAATTCTGTTATGTTTTTTTTTTAAATTTGGTTTCTGTCATTTTTTTCAGAAACAACCTTTTCATTTCAGACATTAATCTTATGGTGGAGGAATCTTAAGGACCGTTTGGGTTTTTGAAATTTCAACATCTTGATTTATCATCTGCTACGCATTTTAAATGAATTTGAAATAATTTTTGTAAATTTTTTTCCTAAACAATTTACAATATTAATAAATCGAGAAAAATAAAAGCGGTATCTTTTACATTTAAAACATAATAGAACTACGATTGGGCGTAAAGCCCATTCGTGTGATACTCAAGAAGAAAGAGAAATTTTTGGAATTTAAGAAATTTGTAGGGGAAGTGGTAGACGGGGTGATGACATTGAACTAATTTTTTCACATCATACTGAAGTTGCTATCAGAGTGTTTTATTGAAAATTTAAGCTTCAAAAACTTAATAGGTACTGAGAAAATTAGTGTATAGTGTATATTAAATTGTGTAGTTTGTATGGGAGGTGGCAGACGGAGTGGGGAGTTCTTAGTGAGTTTTTCAGAAATAACGATAAGCAGTAAGCATTTGACATGTTTTCAATCACAGATCAGTAGCATTCAAACTTTTCAGGAAAATCGAGTTATTGAAAAGTTGTGAAATTGTGTCATATTGTATGGGAGGGGTTAGAAGGAGTGAAGCTAATCATCTAATTTTGTTTGGTCTTGCTAATAATTCTAAATAAATATTTAGTGCACAATTTCAGCTCAATGAATTTTATGCGTACTGATTAAATTGATTTATAGTATTTCATGAAAAAGTGCAGTTTATATGAGAGGTGGTAGCAGGAGTTGGGGGATTCAAATAATTTTTATTCTATAAAAAGAAATTTGTATAAAAATAATTTATGAGGCTTCCGTGGCGTAGTGGGCAGCGTGCTTGCTTCTCAGTCAATAGGTCGTGGGTTCGATTCCCACGCCAGACGGGTTGTCTTAAGCGCAAATTTTTCAGTTGCTACTGATGATAAAAAATTATTTGCAATAAAATGGGGAAACGGTGTAAAAGTGAAACAGTTCCACTTCAAGAAGGCCTAGATACTCAGGAGATGGTTTCTGTTCGCTTTCTATCATTCAGTCCCCCATAACATTTGCAAATATTTGTCAGTAAGCAGCCAGTACAACTGAGCAATATACCAGCTTCTCCACTCACTACGGTCGTTCTCACTCCCTATCCCCAACCTTCCCAATCCCATTCCTTCCCTCTATGACTGTGTTTGTGCATTGCACATAAAGGCCGAAATTGCCTATAACACAGGTCATTCTGTACAAAAAAAAAAAATCCTGAATTTCAGATCAATAGCTTTTATACTTTTCGAGAAAATCAGCTTATTGTCAAATTTCAAAATTGTGTCATTTTGGATGGGAGTGGGTAGAAGGAGTGGAGCGATTACGCCCGTTCACGGACTTGACCGTTTTTGTCAAGAACGTCCTGTAAAAAATTTGTTCTTCCTAGCTTGTGGTAAGCTCATAATACTCCCAGATTTCATCTCGAGTATAAACATGAATTTTTCAATGCTCTAGACATAGAAGCCCCCTAAATCAGTCGCTAATGTTAAATAAACTTTTAAAAAATCAATTAATCCAGGAAGCAAATCAATTATTTCAGATTTTTTTTAACGTTTCGTTATCTTTTTTAATAAAAAACAAGCAAAAAATTATTATTTATAGAATCTTTTTCATACCAATAAAATGTACAGCCACCTATACTGATGGCATTGACTCCTTGCATAATAGTAGATAAGGTTTAAATGAATTGTAAATTTTGTTTTGTTTTTTTAGGTTAATTTTGAAGAAAACAAAATTGTTGATTATGGGAGAAACAATCAAATTGATTTTAAAATATTTTATATTGGCTTGGATCTTGTATAAAATATTTTAAAATACCAAATACGTTGGAATCGAAAAGGATTAATTGGTTTTGTAAGAATGTATATGTTTGATTTTTAAATCGCTCGGTGGCCAAACTAGACATAAGCAGAAGAGAGTCCGTTCGAATACAGAAGGATTCCAGTATAAGCTAAATAGAACACACCGTACTCAGGGTTTGGCCATTCTGTGTCCCCTTTGGGTTGCGAATGTTTTGTGCGATTTTTTTAATGGCGTACAAATAAGATTAGACATCGAATGTTAACATGAACTGTGGACAATATTATTAATAAACAAATCATTAGCGATGCGTATTTTTTCCACTACGAAATTCACTTCTGGACCCAACCAGCCAGCCAACCCTATTATATGTATAGTAATTTTGGTAAAGTTATCATATCGTTTGTTTTGTAAATTTCACATTTATATGTGAGGTGGTAAAAGGGGTAAATGGATCTTCGAAATAACGCAATTTATGAATAGAATTGTCAGCAAACTGCTATGAAATTTATTTCAGGTCGCTAATAATTTTGTATGTGAGGCGGTACAAAAAGCTTTTAAGCCAAAAAAAAGTTTAATATGGCTAAAGTGGTAGTAGATATCTTAAGGTTTTTGAGAAAAAACAATCAAAAAAACTACTTATTTTCAAAAACTTCATTTACATTGCAATACTAGTCGATTAAATCATATTTTTTCATAACAGGATATCGCGGAAATTGAATTAATTTACCACATATCGATTGATCTAAAAATAGTTGCTGAGAAGAAATTCCTCAATGTCGCCGGTGATAAATTAATGTTGGAATCTTTGGAATTTCTACCCATAAATCATATGAAAAGACACAGTAAATAAATAGGAAAAATTCATCAACAAAAAAAAAAGATTCTACGAAGAAATCTTACCCCAACGGCCGACATACTCGTACATAGCTAGCTCTGTAGTCTTGAAGAAGACATCAAGATGCCAAGAATTTGCAGTTGTCTACTCCGGCGGAGAAATGTTAATTGGTTTCTGTTGCGGAGAAACAGCGCGCTAGTAGTGCTGGTAATGCAATTAATTAATTAACTAATGGAGTGCGATGAAGACGTCTTCATGTTCATTTGTGCGACGCATGCGACTCATAGCGCTGACTGCCGAAGATGCGCTGCACAACTGCATTAAGATTTTTCCGATGTCGACGCCTCAAGCTGAGCGGATTTTCTTTTTAATGGAGCGGTGGCTTAGCTTAGTTGGGCGTGCTGCACCGCACAACCGAATCGTGCGTGTTCCATTGAAAAAAGTTGGCGCCAGGCGCTAAGATCGCTTGCCGTAATGGGGACAAAATCTACTTAAGTGTTTATGTTTTGATCGCTTTAACAACATAATGCGACATGTGGATGGATTATTGCCTATCGGTTTTTCTTCACACATCTTGTCGTCGTCGTTCACGAAGACTTTTCGCAGCTACCGATGTGGCGCACGCCTGACGCCAGGGACCCGATGACGATGAGAGATCCTCATTGCAACGCAATACTATGCTCGAGTTAAGACACATAGATCATGCGACCCTTGGATGACGCTGTTAATTAAATTTATGAATATATGTATTTTCTTACTTTAGGGGCTGATTTGTTTCCAGAATTTTGTTTATAACGAGACAAGAGAATATGTTTAATGAGAATAGCCATCACGATATTGTTTTGTCCTTTTTTCGTGCTTATTATTTATTTTCCATTTGGTTATTTCAAGTTTTACTTACCTTGCGTTGAACTGTGTACGAGAAGCGATTGATAAACAATTGGTTTTTGGGAACAGTCTCCTTTTCTTCTCTTCTACTATGGCACACAGCCCACATAAGGCCTTCGCCTCCTAACCTTCAGGTTCCTTAACATTTTTTTCATTATTTATCGTGGAAGATTTGTAAGCCCTTCGCACAACCCTCTATCTACGAATTTTTCATATTCGTAGATTGGTGTAGCCAAGGTATACGCAGGCAGTGAGTTGGAATTATACGTCGAACGATTGTAAATCAACACGCTACCCACTAGGCTACACCCTAGCTCCGTGGTGCCGTATGTTTTCAAAAAAACGGGTCTTCTCCAAAGACGGTCGATTTGTTCGGAATTCCAGGTTCTCGTCAGCCAAAAACAAAAAAAAACATTATTTAAAAACAAAACAGGAATACGATTGAGTGTAATGCGCAATCATCCAATACTCTAGATGAAAGAAAAATTTGTTGATGTTAAGAAATTTTGCGTGTGGAGTGGTAGAAGAGGGTGACGGCCTTGAACTAATTTAGAGTTGCTACCAAAATGTTGTATACAAATTTAAGCTTCAAAAATTTGATAAGTTTTCAGAAAATTTCTGTATTAAATTAATTGAATTTGTGCAGTTTGTATGAGAGGTGGTAGTAAGGAGCGGGGGGTTTTCAGTGTTTTTTATTTCAGTAATAGCTGTGAAGATTATGCAACTGACATCTCTAAAATTTCAGACCAATAATACTCATACTTTTCAAGAAAATCTATTTTAGGTATAGTTATGAAAATGTGTCATTTTGTATGGGGCGAGGTAGAAGGAGTGAAACTAATAAGTTAATTTTTATCAATCTTACTGATAATTCTAAATAAATATTTAGTGCACGATAAATTTTATATGTACTGAATAAATTGGTTTATAGTATTTCAATGAAAACTGCAGTTTGTATGGGAGGTGGTAGAAGGAGAGAGGCGATTATTTTTATACTCTAGATAAAATATAAGTTTGCCACAAACTTTGTAACGCTAAGAAATAAGGCTCGGTGAAAAAATGAATGATACAGAAGTTCATATAATCACTCAAAAATCTTAAAACATGATACCCGTCCGTCTGTCTGTCCGTGTCCTCTCTACCTTGAGAACGCGTTGAGCTAGAAACATCAAATTTTGTATACATTATTTTTGTAAATACAAGTTCGTGAACGGGCCAAATCGCTCCACTCCTTCTATCCCCTCCCATACAAAATGAAACAATTTCGCAGTTCGAAAATAAACGGATTTATTAGAAAAGCATATAAGTTATTGATCTGAAATTTAGAATATATTACTTTTATTATAATTTAAATCTACTATATAAATTTTGTTCGAATCCTCCCGTTTCTTCCACCACCTCCCGTACAAACTATACTTTTACATGAAATACTCTAAACAAATTTACCAATTCACGATTAGCTTTACTCGTTCTAACTCCTCCCATACAATCTGACACAATTTCACAACTTTACAAAAAGTTAATTTTCCTGAAAAGTATAAATGCTTCTGATTTGCAATTTAAAACATGTAAAAAGCATGATGCTTATAGCTATTTAAATTTAGTTAATTTAATTTAAAAAAAAGTCATTAAGAACCCGCCCCTCCTTCTACCACCTCCCATACAAACTGCACAATTTCACTAATTCCAATACACTAATTTTCTCAGTACCTATTAAATTTTTGAAGCTTACATTTTGTATAAAACATTTTGATAGCAACTCTAGTGTTATGTGAAAAAAATAGTTCACCCCCTCTACCACTTCACCTACAAAATTTCTTAACATCAAAAAATTTCTCTTTCACCCAGTATCGCCTGAGTTCTGCAAAATGTTTCGTGTTGAATTTAAAGTTTGTGGTTCTCATAATTTTCAACGAAATTGAACATCGTTTTCCTGAAATTGGTGCATTTTTATGGGAGGTGGCAGATGAAGTGGAAGGTTTTGGATGATTTTCAAACTGCTTATCAACAGCCTTATCACCATCGATAGCTCCAATTATAAAGTCGATAGGTCTCATATGTTCGAAGGAAAAATGATTTTCTTGAATTTTAAAATAGATATTTGTATGGGAGGGAGTAGAAGGAGTAAAGTTAAGTTGATACTTTTTTCAGCATTTATTACAATTATTAAGGCACAAGTTCTGGCAAAATTTTAAGTTTCTATTTTTTCGAGTTTTAATGGAAATCGATATACTGCATATATCAAAATTACACATTTGTTTGGAAGGAGGAAGAAGGAGTATATGGATCAAATCGAAATTTTTCAACGGTAACGATATTTGGATTATACTTTGCTCAAAGTTTCAAGTTGATAGCTTTAACAGTTTCGAAGAAAAAGAATTTAACTGAAATTTCGTGAAATTTGTATGGGAGGGGATAGAAGGAGAGATTTCCGTACCTCACACTGTTCTGCTTTATTAATTGTGACGTTTCGGTCCCTGCTGAAACTGATATCAGTTTGGTAAAGATCTCAGCATAAATTCAAAGGCCACGATTAATAAAGCTGAGCTGTGTTGAATCCGGAAATATTTCCTTTAGTTCAAACCATTTGATGATTTTTCAAGGTCTCTTGAAATTATTTAAAGAGAAATTCTGAAAAAAAAAATAATTCTAATTTCGTTCGTTTTTAAGAAAATTTCTATGTGTTTTCGAGATTATGCATTTGTGTGAGAGGAGTTGGAAAGGGTTGTGCGGATCTTAGCACTATTTCAAGTTCAAAGCGGGTAAAATTAGTATTAGGATTAGGATCTTTCACGAACTTAAGGTTACTTTTTTTTCGCTAAAATGGATGCAGCAAAATATTTAGTTCGATAGCTCAAACCATTCGAGACTTATCGTGTTGTCGGACAGACAGTCTTTGGGAATTGAGGTTTTTGAGTGAAAATAAATACTGTACCCTTGGCTACTTTGTACTTGCCATATCTTTACGGTCTACATCATTGAAATTAACTATGCATATATATAAACTAAACATAGTGCAGAAGTCCTTAGCAAATCTCTAATGCTATCTACCATTATAATATCAATTTCAAAATATTTAATTATATAGGCTAATTTTTAAATAGACTTCTTATCAATTAATTTAACATCAGCAAATAAAAAATAATCGGGCTCGCACATATTTTCATTTATGTAGCACTTCTTCGTTGTATTTACATCTTCATTCAATGCGTATAGCTAGCAACTTGCTTGTAAGACCTTCCCAATTGACATTTTAACACTGATTTTGATATAAAGCCATTGTAGGGAATTATTATTATTATCATATATACGTACGTTTGTAAAATATTTTTGATTGATTTAGATGACTGGCGCTACAATAACCTCATTATCGTTTTATTTTTTTTTATGAAATGTCTTAATTACTCATTGAAACAATGTTACTCACTTGTTATACTTAATGACGTCTTTCCAAGAGAAATTCTTGTCGGTGCTAAAGTAAATTACATACATGCTTGTAAACAATCATAAATTATAGTACTGAGGAAATATTATTGTTTTTAACTATCGTAATAGCTTTATAAACACCTTTTTTTAAGCTATGGTGTGGCCTAGTGGGAAGCATATTGGTGTACAATGCGAAGGTCGATAGTTTAAATTCCGGGCGACATATCGTATATATTTCAGCACACTACTTGTGGGGGTATATCTTGGCCAGATTAATCTGCGAAAATGAAAATTCATGGAGATAGGGTTGAGCGAAGGGCTAACAGCCCTATCAAAACTACAAATAAAGTGGTAAGGAGTTTGAAGGTTAGGAGGCCAAAGCCCGAATTGGGGTTAAATGCCATTGAAGAAGAAGAATAACACTTTACAAATGTGGGTCATATTATAAAACGGTCTAACTGTTAAACTATTCTGTTGTGTTGGCGTAACCACTATCCGTTTTATCGGTACTTATCTGCTTATGCTCTAGATGAGTAAAGTATTGTAAGTTTGCCACAAAGTTTGTAACGCTAAGAAATGAGGCTCGGCGAAAAAAATGAAGGATCTAGAAGTTCATACCATCACTGAAAAGTCTGAAAACCGGGTGTACATCCTCCCGTCGGATCGTCTGTCCATCCGTCCGTTTCCTCTCTAGCTCAAGAACGCATAGAGCTAGAATGCTCAAATTTTGTAGACGTGTTTTTTGACGAAAAAGTAAGTTCAAGCTCGCGAACGGGCCAAATAACTCCACTCCTTCTACCCCCTCCCAAACATTATGACTCAATTCGAAATGCACTTTAAAAATAATCCACACCAATATGACTCAATTTCGGAATTTCACAATAAACGGATTTTCTCAAAAAGTATGAAATCTATAGATCAGAAATTTAGAACACATTTTTTTATGAAGGCATCAATTCACAGTATAAAAAATATTTGAATCGCCTCACACATTCAACCACCTCCCATACAAACTGTACTTTTTGTTAAAATACTATAAACCAATTCATTCAGTGCGTATAAAATTTATCGAGCTGAAATTGTGCACTAAATATTTATTTAGAATTATTAGTAAGATCGAAACATATTAAATGATTTGCTTCAATCCTTCTACCACCTTCTATACAAAATGACAGATTTTTCTAACTTTACATAAAATAAATTTACTTGAAAAGTATGAATTTTATTAGTCTGAAATTTGAGAGATGTCGATTGCATAATCAAAACACTGAAAACCCCCTGCCCCTTCTACCATCTCCCATACAAACTGCATGATTTCACTAAATTTAACACACTAATTTTATCGAAACCTATCAAATTTTTGAAGTTTAAATTTTGTTTAAAACATAACAGGGTACGATTGGGCATAAAGCCCAATCGTGCGATACTCTAGATGAAAGAGAAATTTTGTAGGGGAAGTGGTAGAGGGGGTGACAACATTGAACTAATTTTTTCACATGACGGTAAGGTTGCTATCAAAATGTTTTATACAAAATTTAGAATTTAAAAATTTAATTTAAAGGTACTGAGAAAATTAGTGTATTGGATGTAGGGAAGGAGTACAGTTTGTATGTGAGGTGATAGAAGGAGGGGCGAGTTTTTAATGACTTTTCAGAAATAACTATAAATATCATGCTTTTGACATGTCTTAAATTGCAGATCAGTAGTATTCATACTTTTCATGAAAATCGACTTTTTATAAAGTTGTGAAATTGTGTCATTTTGTATGGGAGGGGTAGAAGGGGTAAAGCTAATCGCCTAATTTTTTTTTGATTTTACTAATAATTCTAAATAAATATTTAGTGCACAATTTCAGCTCGGTCAATTTTATACGCACTGAGTAAATTGGAGCATTTCATGAAAAAGTGCAGTTTGTATGGGAGGTGGTGGAAGGAAGGGGAGGACTCAAATAACTTTTGTACAGTAGATTTATATCATCATAAAAGTAATATATTCCAAATTTCAGATCAATAGCATTTATATTTTTCGAGCAAATCTGTTTATTGTGAAATTACGAAATTGTGTCATTTTGTATGGGAGGGGGTAGAAGGGGTACAGCTAATCGTCTCATTTTTTTGGTCTTAATAATAATTTTAAATAAATATTTTTTATACAATTTCAGCTTGATAACTGTTATACGCACTGAGTAAATTGGTATAGGGCATTTCATGAAAAAGTGCAGTTTGTATGGGAGGTGGTGGAAGGAGACACAAATTGTTTTTATAGAGTAAATTGGAATCATCATAAAAGTATTACATTCCAAATTTCAGATCAATGTCATTTGTACTTTTCAAGAAAATCCGTTTATTGTCAGATTGCGAAATTGCGTCATTTTGTATGGGAGGGGGTAGAAGGGGTGGAGCGATTTGGCTCGTTCACGAACTTGACCTTACTTTTTTGTTAAAAACGACGTATACAAAATTTGAACTTTCTAGCTCAACGCGTTCTCAAGCTAGAGAGGACACGGACGGACGGACGGACGGACGGACAGACAGACAAGTCCTGTGTTGTTTTACGTAACTTACGGATCCTTAAGGAATCAAGCACGTATGTCTTTAACATGCGGATTGTGTTAGACGACAATCATTAACGCCCCCGAAGGTACCAGTCTATACCAAATGCAAGTTTGGCATTCATACTGGTGAATGCGAGACCTATCTAAATCTCTGCCGGTCTGTCGGTTACGGCACCGGGTTGGAAAAATGCAACTCCACATCGAGCTCCGAAGAACTCTGCCCGCGATATGGGCGTTAAACCACAACCACCACGAATACTCCCCGAAGGGCCATCTTCCATTGCCGGGGGTGGAAGCAACCTTCCATGGGCTCCCCGACACCCGTGGTACAGAAAACCTCTGATCAGGCTCGTAATTTGAAAATTACTACCAGTTGAGTTCCTTGCAACTCGTGACTGGTGACACTCCGCATCGGGATACGTGGGGACGGCACTCCCCAAAGGTTACACCGGAATTGACCTTGGCCGTTCACCCGGTGTATGGACAGACAGACAGACAGACAGACAGACAGACGGACGGACGCGTTTTATGACTAAATTAGCCTAAAAACGCAAAAAAAATACGTCTGTCTGTACGCCGTACGTGTACGTTCAACACACATTTACTCCCAAACCCTTCATAGAAAGTTCAGTTTTAGGTGGATTGTAGAGGGTTGTAGATCTCAGGGGAACACTCATTTTGGATGGCGTTAAGAGAGAGGCGGGGGACCGCTAAAACCACAAATTAAGATTTCAAATATCTCAACTACGGTTCTAGCTAGGAAGTTGAAATTCAAGGGTTTGTGGGACAAACTTTAAAAATTATTAAATTTTTTTATCCATTGGGGCCCCCAAAGGGGGGGGCTAAAAATAAATTGTCGCCCAATTTTTTTTTTAAATTATTATATTTTCGAAATTACTTACCATAAAAAATTCATATAAGGGGTGTAAAGAAAAACACTTCATTTAAAGGAAAATATTTCCGGATTGTACATTGTTACGCTTTATTACTCGTGACGTTTCGGTCTCTGCTGATACCTTTATCAAACGGATACTAATTAACTAACCTTAATTAACTAATTTAACTCTAAATTACTCTTCCCACGCCCAATTAACCCTATTCTGTATAAAATAATAGTCTTCTCTATTTGTCGATTAGTTTGATAAAGGTCTCAGCAGAGACCGAAACGTCAAGAATAATAACAAGAATAATAAAGCGTAACAGTGTAGAATCCGGAAATCTTTTCTTTTAATTCCAAATGCACTGTGAAAACATTCACAAAACCAAAAATTCGTCACTTAAAAATGAATATCTCGACTATCTCTTAAGCTATGTAATTGAAAGTTGGAACAGATATTAAACTATACTAGTAAATTATGAAAGAAACTATAACATTTGAACATAATAGTAGTGGGGGAAATGAGGAGCATTTCAAAAAAGGTGCACTTTCCAAAATTTCAAACCGTTATATCTAAAAAAAAGAGTACAGATATCAAATTGAAATTGTTGTGTAGGTCTTTCCTAAACACTTCATAGCGATTGTCAAACAATTCGGAGTCGAATACGCTATCGTTAAGATTAGTTTATGTGAGACACAAAACATCGTAATTTGTCTGACTTAAGGCTAATTTAAAATCTGCCGTCTTAGACCTCATACGTCCTACGTTTTGGTAGTATGAAGTAATATGACTCATAAAGCAGCAATATCAACAGATAACACCTATGATATTGATTTAAAATCCAATAAAGGATGTATGCGGATGACTTCCGAGCCGTCAGCCATCAACAACATGCCTTACGATAGCCACTAGTATTTAAGACTATTGTTTTTTTGAAAAACTTTCGCTTGCCTGTACAAAGATTTAATACAACTGGGGATTAGTTCCTTTATAAAAATATTGGGGGACAAATTATTAACACATAGAGAAGGATCTTCAGAATTGAATCCGAGCTCTGTCATTTTAAGCGGTCCATGCAGTTGAAACGCTTTCTTAACTCGATCGCGAATAGTTTACAAATTCGATTAGAATTGTTGGAGCGCGATCCGAATCTTACCTTCGCGCGGAAAACCTGGAAATACTTGACAGCTTCAGCTTAAGTTGTTTGGTGATCTGTCGCAGATCTTCCTTAGGTTTGTATGGCACATTACAAGAAAATATAAGGAGAGCTCATCGCAATAAATCCATTTATATCCTATCGGATAGTCAGGCGGTTCTCAAAGCTCTAGCATCCAATAAACACGGATCGAAGATAGTATGGGAATGCCTTCAAAACCTAATCACCCTGGGGAAAAGGAATGATGTAACCTTAATGTGGGTACCAGGACACATGGGAATTGGGGGAAATGAAGAGGCTGATCGCTTTGCAAAAAACGGCGCAGAAACAAATTTTATTGGTCCAGAGCCATTCTGCGGAAAACCAAAAGGGTACTTCAACCCCATACTCAAAAAGTGGGTAGAAAAAGAACATAAAATCTACTAGAATAGACTTCCAGGCTTGTCAATTTCAAAAAAACTGATCCTACCACAAAAAAACAAAGTGGAGGATATTCTAAACTTCAGCAAGAGGGATATTAGTACTCTAATCGGCCTAATGACGGGGCACAGTGGAGTAAACCACCACCTCAAAAATATGGGCTTAGTTGAAACCGACATTTGTCGCCTTTGTCTAGAGGACTCAGAAACGACAGTACACATCCTATGCCACTGTGAAGCAGTAGCTAGGAAAAGACACAGTCTTCTTGGAAAGAGTTTTCTTTCTACGGAGGAACTAGCCAATACGGCTCCCTTAAAGAACGCACAATAGGCCAAGAAGGTCGCAGTGCTCTCACGCGTTCCCCTAATAGTAATAATAATGGCATATTAAAAATAATCAACTCCTTCGACGTCTGTTGGTATTCGGTACTGCAATCGCGGTCGTGCATACGTATAATTTCGGTCTTTAGAATAGCATTCTCCTCTTCCACGTCTTTAATACATTTAGTATTGGCTGCCACTAAGTGTCGGAGTTTCATCAAACTAGCTATCTTTTCGGACATAGATGTTATTGTATGGCTCACCTTGTTGTAAGTATTCTGGAGCTCGACCAATTGCGACGATAGTTTTTGGTCCAATGCTTGCAACTTCGCCGAAAACTGCACTTCCATCGCCTCAAGAATCTTTAAAATAGCCGACTAACTGGTTATGTCTGCAGCAGGTGACACTGATGAAGATTTTGGAGTTACTCGTGAACGCAAATCACGATCGATATTAATGATATATACGTCTTTATAGTCTAACCTAAATTTTAAGTCGATACCTCAAAAAGGTTTAAAGAAAAATCGATTTCCTAAAATTTCGAAATTTGTATGGGAGGGGGTAGAAGGAGTGGGGGATGTACCGCGTTCACGAATTTAAAGTTACTTTTTTACTAAAAATAACACAAAATAAATTTCAGCACTATAGCTCAAAGCGATTGAGAGTTATATTGTAGACAGACGGTCCCTCGGAATCGAGGTTTTTGAGTGACAACAAATATTTCTGTACCCTTGGCGACTCTGTGCGAGCATTGTTTCTTAGCGTTACAAACTGTAAGCCAAACACAATATTTTTTTCAACAATGGCACTGCAGCCCAAATCGGACCTTGGACTCCTGATCTTCAGGTTCCTTAACATTTTTCATAACTTATTGTGGAAGGGTTGTTAGCCCTTCGCACAAGCCTCTATCTGCGAATTTTTCATTTTCGTAGATTGAGATAATTAAGGTAATAAGCAGGTAGTATGCTAGAATTATGCGTCGACCGGGATTTGAACTCACGACCTTCGCATTGTAGACCAACATGCTACCCACTAGGCTACACCCTAGCTCCAAACACAATATCCTCTCATATTTCATCTAGAGTATAAAAATCCTTAAAAACATGAAATGGTGGAATACCTTCGAAACTTCTACTCCCTCCCACACAAAATTATTTTTTCGATCATTTTTTAGAAATCAATTATCACCTAACTATTAAAAGCTATCAATTTGAAATTTCGCATAAAATCTTTTAAAAATAGTTGAAACGAAATCGCATCAAAAGTTTTTGAGATCGCGCCTACTCTTCAATAATTCATCCAATTTCAATAAATCATCTAATAACCAACAAATGAAAATGGTTTGATAAATGTTTTCACAGTGCATTTCGGATTAAAAGAAAAAAATTCCAAATTCTACACTGTTACATTTTATTATTCGTGACGTTTTGGTGTCTGCTGGGACCTTTATCAAACTGATCGACAATTAGAGAAGACTTTTATTTTATACAGAATGGGGTTAATTGGGCGTGGGAAGAGTAATTTAGGGTTAAATTATTTAATTAGTATCAGGTAGTGAAATTAGCTAAAGATTTCTGGGTACGGATTTTGTTCTTACCAAATTTTAAGGCAGGTAGCCAAATTGAAGATAACTTATATCCGGTGGCTAATAATAAAGCGTAACAGTGTAGAATCCGGAAATCTTTTCTTTCAACAAATGAAAAGCTACGAACTTGAAATTTTGTACGAGCACCTTACAAAAGAAACAAAATAAAACTGCATCACAAATTACCTCTTCTACTCCCTCCCATACAAATGTTTGGTTTCGTAAATGTAAATTACATCGAATTTTATGCAACTTCGTCTATGAAACTGACATTCTGTACAGAGAATGAAATTAAAAAAAAAAAATTATTAATATCCAGCCACCCTTCCTATCACCCTCCCCTCATAAAAAGCCAAACTTGCATAAACGAATGCAATATTGATTATATGTATGTTCTGGAGTTATAGATCGTACTCGCAATTAAGTGTTAAATTGATAGCAGTCCTGCCCTAAAGGGTGTTCTACTTGGGAAAGGGTGCTACACTTAGTCTTCCTTAACCACTCTAACCTGCATTATGATTTTTCATGCATCCTCAACTTGTCCCAAAAATCATATAGTTGTTTTTGTGTGTCATTTTTATCAAAAAAGTAACTTTAAGTTCGTGAATGGGCTGCATCCCCCACTCCTTCTACCTCCTCCCATACAAATTTCATGAAATTTCTAAATATAAATAAATCGAATTTTCTTTGGAACTATTTAAGCTATCAACTTGAAATTTAGGTCAAAGTATTACGATATAGATGTCATTAATATTACGGAATATTGAACCGATCCCCTCACACCTTTTACGCACTCCCATACAAATGGACAATTTTGAAAAATACATATTTTCGATTTTCATTGAAACTAGTAAAGCTGAAAAGACGAAATTTTGCCAAAAATGATTTTACTATAATTGCAATTAGTTTTAAAAAGAATTATCAACTTGACCTCACTCCTTCTACCCCTTCCCACACAAATTTCACGAAATTTTGAAATTTAAATTAAATTATTTTTCTTCGAAACTGTTAGAGCTATCATTTTGATATTTTGTATAAGGTATAAAAATAGAAATACCAATAACGCGAAAAAAAATTGGTTTGATCCTTACACTCCTTCTACCACCTCCCATACAAATGCATAATTTTTGTTAAATGCATTATATCGATTTCCATTAAAACTAGAAAAATTACAAACTTAAAATTTTGCCAGAATTTGTTTTTTAATATTTGCAATAAATGCTAGAAAAAATTATCAGCTCAGCTTTACTCCTTCTGCCTCCTCCCATATAAATATCTGTATTATAAATTCAATAAAAGCATTTCTCCATCGAATATATGAGAGCTATCGACTTTGAAATTGAATCAAAGCTTGGCGATGATAAGCAGTTTCAAAATCATCTAAAACGTTCTACTTCCTCTGCCACCTCCCATACAAATGTCCCAATTTCAGGGAAACTATGTCCAATTTCTTTAATGAAAACTAAAAACTTTAAATTCAGCAGGAAACATTTTGCATGCCATGTTCGATGTCACATGCGAAAAATATAAACCTCCCCTTCTACTTCTACCACCTCCCATGCAAAAGTCTCTATTCACTATTCGAAAGAAGAGATGACATATTTTCCGGTATACTAAAGTCATTCCCATTTCATCTAGAGTATCATAATTCTTTTATGTTTTTACTTAGAGCTGGCAGTTATGTAAGAAAGAACACGAACTTTAGGTTAACGTCGATTCTTATTTTCATATCTTTTAATTTTAAATTTTCTTTCCATTTCTTTCAAGATCAGTGCCAGAGTTACCTTTTCGCGGCTTATCCGATATCGAATTTCTGAGTTTAGCAGAAAATGAACTTGAAGAGATTCCAAAACATGTCTTAAATCATCTTCCAAAGGTTCAAACATTGGACTTGGGTCGAGGACGAATAAAATCCGTCAATCAGGACGATTTCAAAGGTATACCGAATGTTCAGCATTTAATACTGGTAACAAATCAAATTATGCGGATGGATAGAGGTTCATTTCCGCCCAATCTGATTTCTCTGCATGTCGGAAGAAATCAAATTGAACATTTGAATGGAACTTTGCGTGATCTGAATGAGCTGAAATTACTCTTTATAAATATGAACAATCTAACATCGCTGGAAGACGAATTACCGCCGGCTTCTGAAAATTTAATAATGATAATGGCACACAACAATCGCATTGAAAAGTTGCCGCAAAGCCTGAAAGATTTGACGAAATTGAATACTTTCTACATTCAGAACAATGAACTGAAATCGTTCGACGGCGTTTTCAAGCATGGCAAAAATATACTTCGATTGTACGGTATGAACAATCGTATCGAATATTTGGCCGAGGACGAATTCCAGGATGCCGAGCTGATGGAAGAGCTGGATTTGGCCTATAATAATTTGAGATCGTTGAATAAATCATTGTTGCCGTTGGCCAAGCTCCAGCATGCTAACTTCTCCTTTAACGATCTCGAGGAATTTTCGATCAATGAAATTCGTGGATTGCGCTATTTGAAATCGTTCGACATCTCGAATAATAAGATTAAAAGGCTCACAGGACGAATGGAAAATCAGGTCGAACCCAATACGTTCCTGATCGATTTGCGGCTCAATAATAACGAACTGAAATCACTCGATGGAGCTCTGATGGGTTTGAATAAATTACGAACGTTAACGTTAATGTACAATCAAATCGAAAGGATCCTCCCCGATGACTTTATCGGCTTGGAAAGCTTGGAATTGCTTGATTTGTCGCATAATCAATTACTTACTCTGGAGGAAACGTCGACGGTAAGTTATTGATGTCTTCATTATTTTAAATCTTCTTATACAATATTTTCCGCTTCACAGACAAATCTTCCCGCCTTGAAACAATTGAATGTGGCATATAACAATCTAACAAAACTGGAACGAGATTTTCACGGATTGCCGAATCTATGCTTGGCCAATATGACGAACAATCAGATTGTTTCCATTTCGTCGGAGCTGGTATCGAAGACGCGCTGTTCCAATCATGGTGTACCGGGCAAACTTGAAATCTGGCTGGAAAGTATGTTGTAGGTCACGTTCACCAATAAGAATTTTAATAATTTGGGAAATGTGATTTTTTTCGATTTCAGACAATCCGATTATGTGCAGTGAAAGCATTAAGGAGCTGTGTCCTGTAATGGAAAGCCAAGAGTCTCGATTGCGCGGTCATTCGCAATGTCTTCCGAGCAATTCGAACGAAGAAGTTTGCAACGGTCGTTCGATAATTTTCCAAGCTACTTTGCCGTTGATTCCGCAAATTCTTCAAGCTCAGCTTCAACAAGGCGTCAATCCGGCAATTGTTATTGTACCAGTTCCGATGGGCGGTGCTAAAGCTATAATTAAAGCTGAAATACCAATTCCATTAGCGACACCATCATCGACAACTACAACATCAACGACTACGACGACAACGACTACAACAACAACCACCACGGAACCGCCGATTCCTCCAGCTGATGAGGAAAATGTAACCGTGATTACAGCAACTGAGCTTGCAATAATGCCGCCAGCATTGGCGACGATAACGACGTCGTCTAGAACGCCGACGATAATGACCGATATTCCGACGGAATATGGCGACTCGATTTCATATACTCCGATCGTCGAAGGACGACAGCCATCGAGTTTATCATCGGAAGCCGATGATAATTCGGTGCACGAACAGTTCTCGCCGATTGTTCTGTCCGGATCCGATAATTCGCAGCTGCTGTTAATTCCCGAAGAACCGCCCGAAACCCCTTAGGATCTTTAAGTGTATGTGTATGTGTTATTTTTATAATTTTACTATTAAATATTAATCTTAGTTAGTATGCCCTTCTGTCTCCTAGATAAATCTTACAAAATTACTTTAAACGAACACAATTTGAGGGGGTTATTAGCGGCTATAATTGAAGATATTGAAGCTAACCGAATTAATATTTCTTTACAATTTTTCTTTTGGATCTTAACCAATCTTATACCATAGACACATAGCGGTCCTAATTATAATTTAGCTAATTCGTAATTTAGTTTGCCTTCGTCGTTAGTATTAGGTTGCAGATGAAATGGCGACTTTCGCGAAGAAGTGAAGTTAGTTGCGATTTTCATGTCTCAAACTGCCGCCAGGTGACTCAGGTAGTAATGAATATTGAAGTGTAAATACCCCTACATTTGGTGATGGAATCATTTCAGTTTTGGATTTCATTGAGAGCGGAGAGAAAAAAAATGAAAAAAAAATAGAATCGAGTCAAAAACGGTTACTTTTTCTTTACGAGTTCAAACTTGGCCACAACGCAAGGGAGGCAACCAAAACCATCAACAAGGCATTTGGAGCTAACACAGTAAGCGAACGAGCCACACAGCGATAGTTCGAAAAATTCGGATCAGGAGATATGACCCTTCAAAGTGAGCCATGTGGTCACCCAGGACCATCGATAGAGAACGACGAGCTGAGCTTATTAGTGGAGTCTGACTCATACCAAACAGTAAGGGACATTGCAGAGAAACTGGGCGTATACTATTCGACAGTTTCCCGGCACTTGTAACAGCTTGGAAAAGTCAAAAAGCTTGATAAGTGGGTTCCGCATGAGCTTACTGAGCAAAAACGTGACGCATCGAATGGAAATTTGCAGTTCTTTGTTCTCCCGGAACAGAAGCAATCCGTTTCTGAACAGAATAGTGACATGTGATGAAATGTGGATGTTGTACGACAATCGTCGACGGCACAATGGCAAGATGCTGATGAGGCCCCGAAACACATGTCGAAGTAAAGTCTTTATCCGAAGAAGATAATGGTGACTGTTTGGTGGTCTGCAGCTGGCGTTATTCAATATTCCTTTTTGCAACGTGGTGAAACCATTAATGCAGAGGATTATTGTACCTAACTCGATGAAATCCACCAGAAATTGTGCGTTCAACGGCCTAGATTGATCAACAGAGATGGAGCTGTACTGCTTCATGACAACGCACGGCCTCGTGTATCAAGAATAACAGTCAAAAAATTAAACGAGTTGCAGTATGAGACTCTTCCTCATCCATCATATTCACCAGACCTCTCGCCAACCGATTATCACTTTTTTAAACATTTGGATCATTTTTTGGCGGAGAGACAATTTAACAATGAAGCAGCCATCAAAAATGCCTTCGAGGAATTTCTTCAGTCTAGAAAGTCGGACTTCTACGAAATTGGCATAAATGCACTTGTGTCTCGTTGGGAGAAGTGTATTACATCTGCTGGTACCTATTTTGATTAATAAAATTAAGTTTTATAAGAGTTAAAGTTGTTTGAAATTTTACTATCAAAGTCGCCATTTCATCTGCAACAACCTAATAGATTACATAGCACTTTGCGATGAAATGATTTAGCTGGTAAATGATGACTATTTTGGTAATTTACCTAAACTAGCGTATGACACACAGCCATTTAATGATAATTTAGGCCTTAGTTATAATTTAGCTGCGCTATGCGTCAATTGTATGAAGTTATTATTATTTCGATTATGTTTGCATTCAGAAATGGAGATTGTAAAGGTTCAGAAACTGCAGAGTTTGTCAAATTTCTAACAGCGGAAAAAGAAAATTTAATTATGACCTTTAGTTCCAAGTCCTGCCATAAGTTCTGATACAAAGAAAGCTTTCAATAGAAAATGAAGACCTTCATTTTGTAAATTCATATTTTCAGGAAAAATTTCAAACAGTATTACGAATGATAAAAAAAAACACAATTATTGAAAATGACCTCTTTTTGCTTCAAAACAAGCCCGGTGTCTGCGTGGCTAGTCGTCGATTGCAGTATGCACCTTTTCCAGCGGGGATTCGTTCATTGCCTTGATCAGGGACCTCTTCAGGCTCTACAAATTTCGGTAACGTTTTCGGCAGGCCCTTTCCTCGTCACAAAAGGCTATAAAATTTCTTCTTCTGTCCCGAGTTTTGAAGCTATTTTCACAAAAGTTGAGGTTTGTGGTGTCTTCGTAGCTGCCCCATCAGGCCATTGGGACATAAATCGGATCGAAATTCCAATCTCTCCATTCCTTCTACCCCTTCCCATACAAATTTCATGAAATTTCGAAAATTTAAGATATTGACTTTTCTCCGAAGTTATTTAAGCTATCGACTTGAAAATTAGGTCAAAATATATTGATATGAATATAATTAATGTCCAAATATATTGATCAGATCCTCTCACTCCTTCTACCCCCTTCCACACAAATACAAAATTTTGAAAAATGCATTTCTTCGGTTTTTATTGAAACTAGCAAAGCTAAAAAGACAAAAACTTGCAAAAATTATTTCTAATAAAATTGCAATGAGTTTTGGAAAATTTTATTAACTTTACCCCACTCTTTTCCCGTCCCATACAAATTTCAAGAAATATCGAAATTTTAGTTAAATTACTTTCCATCGAAACTGTCGCCTTGAAACTTTGAGGAAAGTATAATAATGCAAATATCAATAATGTTGAGAAATTATGATTTGTGCTTTTTCTACTCCCTCCCATACAAATGAGTATTTTTGGTAATATTGGCATTTTCAATTAAAACTAGAACAAGCAGAAATTTAAAATTTTGCCTGAAATTGTGCCTTAATAATTGTAATAAATGCTGAAAAAATTATCAAATTTACTGCACTCCTTCTACTACCTCCCATACAAGTATCTATATTATATACGAGTATTCATGAAAACCATTTCTCTTTCGAACATATGAAAGCTATCGACTTTAAAATTGGAGCTATCGATGGTGATAAGGCTGTTGATAAGCAGTATCAAAATCATTTAAAACCTTTCACTTCCCTTGCCACCTCCCATACAAATGCCCCAATTTGAGGAAAACTATGTCCGATTTCTTTGAAAATTATGAAAGCGACAAAATTTAAATTCTGCACGAAACGTTTTGCATATCATGTTCGGTTTCATATACAGAAATTACTAAATTCCCCCTCAGCTTCTACCACCTCCCATAAAAAAATCCCTATTCACCTTTCGAAAGAATTTGAGATGATATATTTTCCGGTACATTAAGCTCTTTCCCATTTCATTAAGAGTTATGTTAAATTTCTCTGTAAAATTGGCTTAGGTGAAAGGACAGATGGGATGTATGGCCGTTCATAAAAATCACTACTGCTCTCGTTAGTTTTCGTTTGGTAAGCCACGACTCGAATATATTAGTTATATATTGGAAGAAGGATTATTGGGTTACCGTCAGTTCTCGCTTTTTCCAATTGCCCAATCTGGCATTATTTCAATGATTGAGGCAGGAATTTCAGCATATCTATAAACTATCAACTATCATTTAATTCGATTATTCTGATTGGCAGAAGATAAGATTTTGGTATGCTAAAATTTTGGCTGGTTGTTGCTTATCTAACGCTGCCTCCTACGAAACTAATCAAACATTATTTAAAAAAAATTAGATAAAAGCGCCCATTATTTTCGTACATCACTGTAAACACACTTTAGGACAACTTTTCATCTGACGCTTTTGTTGAACGACGTAAATCCATCCAAATTCATCCATAGGTAAAAATCGCTCTGAGCTGCGATTTAATTAATGCATACACCAAACTTCTTTCGCACGAAGCTGCGAGTTTTTGAGGCATGCGTCAAATCCGTGTTGTTATATGGTTGTACTACGTGGAAAGTAACCGTTCGACTTACCAAAAAACTACAAACTTTCGTCAACCAATGCTTCCGACGCATTTTAGGAATATTCTGACCAGAAGTGATATCCAATGACAAACTTTGGAGTACAACTGGACAGACTATCGTGTGTCCAGTTGTATTGAGATTCAAAGACGGAAGTGGCAGTGGATCGGTCACACTTTGAGAAAACCAGAGCGGAACATCGCCAAACAGGCTCTGGATTATAATCCGACGTCGGGTTGGTCGACCATGTAGCACATGGAAGCGAGCAGTTGAGCAGGGGCCAGAAGTTTAATTTTGTTCGGTATTTTCTCTCTCATCTACAAAAGGGGAAAAAAGAAAGAATCATTGATCATGGCCTTCACCATAGATCAGATTAACGTTCGGGGGTCTGAATTCTGGCTACCTATCACTGTATATCCACACTCAAACCGAAAGACCGGATATTTTGGCGCTGGGCGAATGTAAGGTGTTACCGGGAAGTGAACAGTTTTATTCTGTTCCTGGCTATCACCTTATTCCAGCTTTTTTTCGCCAACGGGGTGTCGCACTTTACATCCGTGATGATGTGTCTTTCCAATTAGTTCCCCATTTGGGGAACTGCTCCAACCCAGAATTTAACTACATCTGGGTAAAATTATTAATCCAAAGACATGTGATGTACTTCTGTTATGTGTATAGAAGCCCAGCAAAGACTGCAGCGAATTTTTTATTGGAGCTGGATGGATTATCTGAATCTATTCAATCTATATACACTGCAAACCCTGACGCTGAAATCGTTATCGCGGGCGATTTCAATGTTCATAACATTGCCTGGCTTAAACACTCCTCTACTACGGACCAGGAGGGGCGTGATACTGAGCTTTTTGCTTCAATAAACGGTTTAAAACTACTGGTAGATGAACCTACTCGTTTACCAGATATTGCAGGACATTTTCCCAACCTTCTTGACCTTTTTCTCACCAGCCAGCCTGAGAAATATTCTGTCTCTGTTATATCCCCATCGCCAATTGGAAATACGGATCATTTCTTGATTCGTGCACAATTTCCAGTTGCAGCACTTATACCGCTGACAATTAAGGCACCTCGAAGAAACATTTGGCATTTCAAAAGAGCCAATTGGGGGGCGCTAAATGACTTCTTTAATGCCTTTAATTGGAAATTGTGCTTTGATTCCAATGACTGCGATGAAGCTTGTAGACTTGTCACCGAGATTATCCTGAAAGGTCTGAAGCTCTACATACCTTCCAGTCATAAAAGAGTCAGGCCGTCGAAGGACTCTTGGTTCAACAAAGAATGTCTCGATGCAATTCAGGCCAAGAAACAAGCATTTCAAACCTTTAAAGGCAACAAAACACCTGCCAACAGAGAACTTTTCAACTCATCAAGAAATGCCTGCAAATCCATACTCAAGCGTGTTAAATTTGAGCATGACCAAAAACTTCGACGGAAGATCCTTCAGTGCCCTAAAGGCTCAAGATCTTACTGGTCATTCGTCAAAACGGTCAACAAAAATTTCACTTCTTCTTCAATACCACGTCTTGTTGATGGCGACCGTACCGTGATTGATCCTGTCGAAAAAGCTAACTTACTAGCAGCAAGTTTCGCGAGAAACTCCCGACTTCCACCTTCAAATCAATCACCTCCCTCTCTTAATGATTCTGGTTTCTCGCTGCCCAGACTACATTTTCGCACGAGACTTATTTCTAGGATCCTTCAAGAGCTCAATATTCACAAATCTGCTGGTCCAGTCGGTATTCCCCCCATTACCCTTAAAAAGTGTTCCTCTTCTTTAGCTAAACCGCTTCGCAATCTTTTCTACCTTTCCTATTCTTCTGGGTGCTTTCCCCGTATGTGGAAAGTTGCAAATGTTCAGCCAATTCCCAAGAAAGGAAGCAAAGCGAACCCCGCCAATTACCGCCCTATAGCCATTACTTCAGTGCTTTCGAAAGTAATGGAAACTGCTGTCAATCGCAAAATCGTACAATATCTTGAGGATAACCATCTAATCCATGATCGTCAGTATGGGTTCCGTTCTGGAAGGTCGACGGGAGATCTTTTGGTCTACTTGACAGAACGTTGGAACTCGTGCATATATAAGCATGGCGAAGGTCAAGTTCTTGCACTTGACATTTCAAAAGATTTTGACAGAGTTTGGCACGAATGTCTCATAATTAAGCTTAGGGCCATAGGTCTTAATGCTACCCTTGTTCAATGGATTGAGAGTTTTCTGTCTGAACGCACTATACGAGTAGTACTAGATGGCGTTACTTCTTCCTCCTTCCCAATAGATTCCGGCGTCCCTTAAGGCTCTGTTTTATCTCCAACTCTTTTCTTAGTTTTCATCACTGACCTTCTGTCATCTACTCTTAATCCAATCCATAGTTTTGCAGATGACAGTACTTTAGATAACACCTATGAATTTAACTCTGCTGCGGAATCAAACAAGCATTCTATTGCTTCCAATCGCAGGGAGTTAATTGGTTCGCTTAACTCAGATCTCAACTTAATCCTGGAATGGGGCAGGAGAAATAGAGTAGAGTTCAACGCTTCCAAAACACAGGCCTGTTATCTATCCCTTAAGCATGATGTTCCAGTACTATCTAACAATGTGGCTTTTGGTGGCACACAACTCTGCACTTAAGATAATTTCACTCTTCTAGGCGTTAAAATTAATGACCACCTGAATTGGGCACAGCATATTTTTGATGTTGCTCTCGACGCCTCTAAGCGTTTAGGAGTTCTTCGAAAGTGCAAAAAATATTTCACGCCGACCGACCTTGCAACCATCTATAAGGCATACATTAGACCACGCTTAGAGTACAACTCGCATGTTTGGGCTGGAGCACCCAAAACACACCTCGCGTTGCTCGATCGTATTCAAAAACATGCGTTCCGACTGATTGGAGACGAGACCATCACGTCTTCTATCGATTCTCTCGAGCATCGCAGAAATGTCGGAGTACTCAGCATTTACTATCGCTACTTCCATGGTAAATGCAGTGCGGAACTAAGCACCCTCATCCCTCCACTCCATACTTTTCCCCGGGATACTCGTCAAGCTGAACGCGCGCACGAGTACACCGTTAAACTATTGCCTTCTCGTACAGTGAAATTTAGGCAGTCATTCATTTCTCGAACGCCAAGACTTTGGAACACATTACCAGCCAAAGTGTTTCCTGGCAGGTACAGCCTCCAGTGCTTCAAGGGCAATGTCCACCGTCACTTTCGTCTCCCTCCATTTTTTTGTTAGCCTGTTTTTATTAACTTTTCAATTGTTTTTCCTTTACACTGACATAACTGTGCAAAGCATTATGGGGTCACCCCCTAAGTTATGTTCCGTACTATAAAAAAAAAAGAAGAAGAAATAAACAAGTCCTGGCAACAGCTTAAGGCCGATGCTCAGGATCGCGCCTTGTGGAAGAGAATTGTTTCTGTTATATGCACCTTTAGAAGGTCTTAACAGAAATTTAATTGATTGATACACCGAACTGCCGGCCAGTATGTGGCCAAATTTTCCCGCTCGACTCGATGAAACTCGACTTAAATAGGAAGGGCAGATGCGTCGCGATATTTTCTTCCAGAGCTTTCAGTTATCGCATTCCTTTGGTCTAAGTATTGCCAGTATAGAAATTTGCTTACTTATCGAAAAATGATCAGGAGAAAAAATGTGAAAGAGTTAATCTGGCAATATTGCCCATATTTGTCGTGCTTTCAAGGCAAATTGTTGCAGATCGAGCGACATCTTTTTTTGCCCGTCGTATTTTTTTTTATTATGTAAATAAAAAATATAAGTTCAAAAGAAATAACGCCTATGTTAACTTTTTAACATTTTTAAAGTTTTTGTTTAACAAATGATGGTTGAAGGGCCTATCAAAGAAAGATGTCGCCTTAAGTTTTCTTCAAATTTCGGCCCGCTATCACACCCTAGTCAGTATAAGACCATGTGTTGGTAGAGGATTGTAATGTCCGTTAATTTAAGAATTAAAACGCTTTCGGCTGCTATGTAGTATTAGGGTGAATGTAAATCTTGTTTGATTTTAGATCTTAGATACAAATAGTGTATAGATTTTTTCCAACGTTGTTGTATTTTTTTTTTGCTTATTGCTTCTAAAAGGTTTACCAATTTTGGATAAAATTGATTAAAAATGAAATTATTAAAAATATTAAAATAAAGGACAGTATACCTACTCTCAGGTTCATGTGTGCTTTCAACATTTCAAATGTTCCTGGCAGTTGACGGAAGGGGTTTTGGTAATATTGTAATTAAAAATGTTACTTAATTGTATGAAGCGTAACAAAACAATATTTTTAAAAAGGAATTGCTTCCCCTAGCTGTTATATCACGCCACGCCACTGACAGAGAGAATTAGTAGATCTTATATTTCAGATTTTCAATTCTTCTCGAGGTCTTCCACATTTTAAAAATCTTTTTTTATTTAGTTGCACGTTATTTTCGTTAGTAAGATCTACGAACTAGTAGCTGATACTAGGTGCGATTTAAAAATTTCACTTCGCACTGATAAGTTGATAAAATTTTACAAAAATGACTTCAAACGCAAACATTGGAACTTCAAATATATTCTTGGCCTAAAACTTGTGCCGAAAAAAGACAGATCGTAGAAAATAAAGTAAAAATAGTCCCCTGGTGTCCAAACCCTACATGGAAGGGTTCGTTCGTTGACAGTATTTCTACTGGACGGTACAACTCATTCGAATTGCGATGAACGTATTTCATTTGGATAACAAAGTTAACTAAACCTCTACGTAGGCAAAAATAGCGCAAGCCAAAATTAAAGAAACACCGGTGTATATACAACTCTCAAGGAAAAATATGTAAATTTTAAAACGGAAATATTCTTAAAGCAATATTTTAAATTACTTGAATGAGTAGTAGAAAGTCAAACATTTTAATTTCCCATCTAAAACTGGAATAACCCCCGGCCTCTAAGTTTAAATTGACGAAACTTACAGCTTAGTTAACGACTACCTTTCGTGTATCTTTTCTTAAATATTATTCTAAAATAATTGCATAAAAGTTGATATTTTATGTTCTTAGTAGATCCTCGCTTCTAAGATTTGGCAAGTGTTAAAACCTTAAAAAATAAAAAAAAATTAGTCCGTAAGAATTAAAATTAAGAAGCTTTTTTTATGAAAACAATTCAAAAATTTCTTTTTATTTTATAGTTAAGTTATTAGCGGAATGATTGCGTGTGATATTGTCGTCGATAAAACAGCAGTAATAATAAAAAAAATATTAAAATTCACATCAGAAAACTTTGGAGATTTCAAGATTGAAGGAAGAACTATCTCGAAGGAAAAAGAAAATAATTTTTCCTCTCTACTTTTGTGCTGAACCATAGCGGCTGCGTCATATACTAGAAAAGCTTTATTAATGTCTTTCGAAGCAGTCCTGCATGCTTGTTATGAACATGTAGTGCAATATAATAAAGATGTTCATAAAGAATTTGATTGTGAAAAAATTACCTCCAAAACGCTTTCGAGATCCTGATTCAAAATTTCTAAAAGTCCAATATGATGGTGCGCAACGCGGTTGCATGACACCAAGTCCGCCAAAATGTTTCGTTACACGCGAATTCAACAAACTGGGGCAAAATAATTTGTGATTTCTTACAGAAGTTTTTTTTTATGTCGGTGCAAAATATTATTCGACACTCGACGCACGACACTTTTCGTCTGCAATGCAATTTGTTGAACTCGGCGACGCACTTGGTGACACACTAAATTGTCGCGCCAAAAAACCTATTACACATTTTTATTACGATAGCCTGCTCGACACACGACGTGGCATCAACTACTTTAACTCACGAGTTTCATAGAAGTAGCCTGAATTGTATATTGGATAAGGACACTAGTAACATTGATAAGAAAGATAAAGTATTTTAGGTAGCGTCGTGTGTCGAGAGTATTATTGTGGACCTAAAATATTAAAAAAAATATATACATATATAAGTCCTTTGTTTGAATTGTTGGTAATGATTGAATAAAAAAAAATTATTTAAAATGTTTTTTTTTTAATTAATTAAAGTGTTATACTAGAACTGCGAAATTAACAAATACGGAATTGTTCTTAGTATAAACAGAACCTGCATTTTGGTTGGGCCAAATCAGATTTGACGAAAATTAAACTATTTCAGAAACTGTTTTATACAAAGACAGATGTGCAAGAAATTTTCACACTGTACACTTATTATGAAAATATCATAAAATTTCAAATTTAACATTTTCAAGCTTTACTCTGTTAGTTGTGAGTTATTTTCCACTGAAAATGAGTTCAACATGAATTATCCTTCGTTTAATCTTGAAACAACATGACTTTAAACTTCTACTTATTTTTTAACACAGATATTAAATTAATCAAATGTTAATAATGGAATAAATAGTTTGAGAAATTCCAATGCTCAAACGAAATTTCGTTTAAAATCCAATCATCGTTACTGCTGTCATTAAACGCAATTTGAACATTTGAAAATATCTAAAAGGCAAAACCTATTGCATCAAAAATGTAAAAAAAAAAAATAAAAATTTCACTTTTGAATAATATTAAATTGAATTTAAGGAAATTACATTAGAAGCTAAAAATAAGATTGTATTATGTTGAGGTTATGCCAACCAAATGATAAGTTTGCAAATAAATTGCAGCCATATAAGAATAATTTTCATTTGTTTTTAATTCACGAAATTTTTGTTTTAGTTCAATTCCGTGCTATTCATTCAGAAACTTTATGATTTAAACGAATTTGATTATATAGCTTTGTTTTCGCTCGAATACGAACTATGTAGTTCTTGGTATTTTATTCGTATGGAATACATGCTAAAATACTTCATTTCCAAATTTTAAATAAAATAATTCTGAACCTCGGAGGCAAACTCTGCTATGTTAGTTTATTCAACTTTTCAGTAGAGCACTTGAAAAGCTATTGAAATCTTTCAAATCAGAATTAAATTTATTTTGCCCAGCAGGACACATGGACTAGATTTTGTTCTTGATAAATGTTTACAATGTAACTAGTAAAACCTCCTATTTTTTGCGTGAATTACGATTACTTTTATAAAACTGCAGCAAAACAACATAGCGCAGTATACTTCCGAAGTTTAGAATTAAAAAAAAAAAAATATTTTGAAAAAAATTGACCGTTACAAATTTATAATTACATCATCATCATGATCAATTAATCACAATTTTTATAAGCTTATTAATAATAATAATAAGCTAAAAGCTTTTTTTTATATAATACTCATTTCAAATTCACGAAAAAAATCAAACTCAAACGAAAATCAATAACATACAAAATTATGTTATTAATGTCCAATTTAACGACATAATACCGTTTTATATTTTGTAATTTAATTTAATTAGAGACAAATAATAATTAATTTTAGTAAAATATTTGTAATTTATTTTTAATTTATAGGTAGATCAACTAACAAATCTTTAGTCATCCGCATTTTATAAGTTCTATTCGTATCCCTTCCTCGTATCCGTATTTCATATCAACATTTATTTTTTACTTTGTAGATTATTATTATTTTGTGTTTAGAAAAAGGTGTGGTGGTTTTAATTAAAACGAAAATGAAATTAAATTTATATATAACTATAAGCTTTATATTTAATTCAATTTAAAAACGAAATCGAAAATTAAAAAAAAAAAAAAATCTGATATAAAAGATAAGCGATAAACAAAAATAATTATTTTTTTGTAAATAGTTTACTGTTATCGACTAAATAAAAATTGTATTCTGAAGAAATGTTTTTTTTTGTGGTTAATATTTAGTACTTTTTTTATAATTTTAGTAAAGGAGTTGGCTTCACGAGGAATTCGCTAATTAAAAAAAGGCTCGACAATTATTTTGCAAAATTGATACCTTGAAGCGGATTTTGAGCGAGGAATTGGTTGGTCCCACCTATCTGCAATCCCAACATCGGGGAACTTTAGAGCTCTCAGTCTTTCTACTGAGAACCTTCCTCCGGCATAACTGGCAATAATTTTCTGGATTCGTTTATCAATTGGCGACGCTTATCTTGAGTAATACATTTCTGATCAGTTTTTGGTCTACGATAGTCATGTTTTATATGTCCGTGTGCCCCATCACGAAATATTTCACAATTTTTAGAAAATTCTTGTTGTACTCCAGCATTTTCGACACGATTTTTACTTGAAACCCCACTTCTGATACCAGTTGAAGTGCGCTCGGATTCGTCGAACTTTAACATGATCGCTCACAAAAATATGCGCAAACCCACAAATACACACCAGTGAATTCAATGCGTAGAACAGTGGATAAAGCGAAGGTTTGAACCAGCAAGGCAGAGTCCTAATTTTTAAGTTATTAAGTTCGTGTGGTCAACAGTAGTAATCATGTTTAAACCGCACAGGCATCTTCCATGAACCAAGGTCTGTCCCATAAATATGTATAAAATGTTCATAGCGTCTGGTGCTGGAGGCGAGTCAACGATTCAATGGGCTTGCTTCTTCACTAACAACCCAAGCAAGCCTTAAACAGGCGGGAAGCGCTACTTATTGCATACAGCTAGTTGCTAGTGGGAGAAATCCAAAGAGCTTCCTGATTATGTACCCATCAAAGCACTCGGAACTCGCTTTGGTGGAAGCTAAATTGTAGTTCTTTTTTGATTCCCTGAAATTTCTTATTCCCGTTATATTTTCGTCCATAAACCAAAAACGATCACGCATTTGCCATTTGTTTAATGCAAATCGAACAGTGCATAGCGCAGTGTAAAAAAAGTGAAAATTATCTTCATCAAAAGTGAAAATTATATACATATAAACTGCCAACAAGTCGGGCGAAACTTTATTATTCTTGGGACAAGTTGCGGATGCGTGGCAAGTCAATATGCATGTTAGAGTGGTTAGGGAAGACTAAGTGAAAGGGGGTTCTTGGGCAGAGCAATTGTCATTTTAACATTTTGCGGAAACGTTCAAAGGCTCCAGTACTTATAATCAATATTTCGTTCGTTTATTTATGCAAGTTTGAGTTTTTATGAGGGGAGTGGTGAGGCGTGATGATTGATGATTGATCGCTTGAATCACATCCAATATTCTCTGTATAGAATGTAAGTTTCATAGACGAAGTTGCATAGAATTTTCATAAAATTCGGTGTATTTTAAATTCACGAAACCGAACATTTGTATGGGAGGGGGTAGAGAAGGTAGGGGAACCGTAAAATTTGATATGTAGTTTTATTTCGCTTCTCTTGTAAGGTGCTTGTATAAAATTTCAAGTTCGTAGCTTTTAGTTTGTTGGTTATTAGTTGATTTAATGAAATTGGTCGAAATCATAGTTTTGTATGGGAGGGGGTAGAAGGGCAAGCGCGATTTCAAAACTTTTAAAGCAACTTCATTTCAATTAATTTTATAAGTTTTTGTAGAATTTTTATTATATTTTCTGTATGTATAATAAATAGATGTATCCACATGGAAAATTTAAATTTTGTATCTTTCACCAAAGCCCTTAAAAAATAACTTCAATTTTTCGACATTTTTAGTTACCACCTCCCTCCCCTTACACCTCCCGACCCAAAATTTTTACGAAATTTAAAAACTATTTAGCTCTACAATTTGACAAAATTTGAATTTTATATCTGCACTCAATTTTGAATTACAATGGATTGAAATTTTGGAAAGTGCACCATTTTGGAAATGCTCCCCATTCCCCCCACTACTATTTTGTCCAAATATTCTATTTTTCTCGTATTTCTCTAGTATAGCTAAATGTAGGTTCTAAGATTCAATTACAAAGCTTAATAAATAGCCGAGATATTGGGTTTTAAGTGTTTTTCTTTGCAACCCCCCTTACCCTCCCCCTTACAATAATTAGCTTTTGTTTAAACTGATTCTAGTGGATCTTTATGTCAGCTTAACGGTCTCAAATTATCAATTTGTTATGGTAAGTAATTTCGAAGATATAATCATTTGAAAAAAAAATTCGGCCGACAATTGGTTCTTAGCCCCCCCTTTTTGCACCCCAATGGATAAAAAAATTAAATTATTTTTAAAAGGTGTCGCACAAACCCCTCTATATGTATGTTGAGTTTTAGCTTCCTAGCTGTTACCATGGTTGAGATATTTGAATTCGTATTTTTCGGTTTAAGCGCTCTCCCCGCCTCCTTCTGAACCCGTACACCCCCCAAAATTGGTGTCCGGCTGAGATCCGCAACTATCTGCAATCCCTCCAAAACTAAACTTTCTTTCTTGAACGGTTTGGGACTTAATGTGCGCTTAGCGTATACGTCGGCGTACGGCGTACAGACAGACGGATTTTTTTTTTGCATTTTTAGGCTAATTTAGTCATGAAACGCGAAAAAAAAATTTCAGGGTAGCAAAGTTTTTTTTTTTTTCTTGTGTCGATCACAATACTTTATTATTAGAATAATAAAGTAATATGTGAATATCTATATAGAAGGAAATATAGCAAGAAATTTAATCAATTTATTAATAAAAATAATAATTTTCATCATATGACCGTAGGAATCGCCATGAATGATCGATAGCGAGATTCACAATTAACGCCGAATATAGAATGTTTAACGGTCGGTTCTAGTACTTTTCATGAAGTCTCTTTAAGTGAAGAACGGCGCTTTTCAAAAGAACTGCAGGAATGGTGTGTTAGATATCGAATCACACGATCAGCAGGAGATGACTTATTAAAGACTAGCAAACGCCCGCGACTCCGTCTGCATAAAAATCGCAATAATAAGTAATTTTTGAGAATGTAGTTAGTAAAACATTATATGGGATATATAATCCGCTTACTTTAATGGCTCTTTGAACACAATGTTTTGTATTTTGTTGGAATCAGAACCATAAATTATTAAAAATGAAAGCATGATACTCGCATTTGAATGGGAGAGGCTCGTGATCAAATCAATGCCATGATTTGAGATCATATACGTATTGAAGAGCATTTAGGACATGTGAATAATTATAGCTTGTGTTAATTAAAAACAAAGCCCAAATAAAATAACACTAAGCTTGAAAACCTAATAGGACTACGATTGTGCGTAGAGCCTAATCATACGATACCATAAATGAAATCGAAATATTTGTGATATTATGAAATTTTGTTTGGGAAGTGGCTGCACTGAACTAATTTGTTTCACATCATGCTAGAGTAGCTATAAAAATGTTTTGTACCAAATTTAAGCTTCAAAAATTGTGTAGATACTGAGAAACTTAATGCATTTAATTTAATGAAATTGTGCAATTTGTATGGGAGGTGGTGGAAGGACAGGGGGGTTTTTGGTGATATTTCGAGAAACAACTATAATCATCATGCGATTGATATATTTTAAATTTCAGGTCTGTATCATTCACGCTTTTTAAGAAAATCGAATTTTTGTAAAGACGTGGAATTGTGTCACATTGTATGGGAGGGGGTAAAAGGAGTGAAGCTAATCGGTTAATTTTTTCCCGATATTAATAATGCTAATTTAGGATAGAGTACGAAATTTGAGCTCAATGAAAGTTATATGTACTGAGAAAATTCGTTTAGAGTATTTCATGAAGGAGTGCGGTTTGTATGGGTGGTGGTGAAAGGAGAAGGGATTTTTTAGTGATTTTTTGAGAAACAATTATACTCATCATGCAATTGATGTATTGTAATTTAATTTAAGATCAGTAACATTCACACTTTTCCAGAAAATCGAATTCTTGTAAAGTCGTGGAACTGTTTCACCTTGTATGGGAGGGGGTAGAAAGAGTGAAGCTAATCGGTTAATTTTTTCCCGATATTGATGATAATGCTAATTAAGGATTTAGTTCAACATTTTAGCTCGATGAAAGTTACACGTACTGAGAAAATTGGTGTAAAGTGTTTGATGAAAAAGTGTAATTTGTACGGGAGGTGGTGTAAGGAGTGGGGGGACTTAAATAATTTGTATACCAAAAGACTGCATTACTAATAGAAATAATATATTCAAAATTTCAAATTAATAGCTTTTATAGTTTCCAAGAAAATTTGATTGATATATATTTTTGAAAATGAGTCACTCTGTATGGGAGGGGGTAGAAGGCGTGAGGGGAGTAAAATAAAACCAGAAGCAGATTACATCTCGGAGGACACCTAACAAACTGTGCAAGTTTCATTAAACCGGTTCAGCCGTTTGTGCGTGAAAAGCGGCCGGACAGACAGACAGACAAAAATTTCAAAAACGTGTTTTTATACTTAGTTATGGTTAAAATAAAGGAAAAAACTAAGTCATAGCCATTTATAAGCAAATAACAGACAGACACTATAATTATATTAATATGTATAGATATTAAGAAAAGCAGGTCACAACTTGCCGAAATTCCTGAAAGCTTTGGAAATCAAAAGCAATGTGCTAAGTCCAGTTCCAATAGATTCCGGAGAATATGTTCATTTTGGGATTAAAAAATGTTTGAAGGGCATTTGTGCAAACATTCCCAGTTGAAATTGATATTGACGGTTGCCCTTGTTCAAAAGTTCGGGAACTAATTTGTGGCCAATACTTGGCTCAATTTCAAATAATCGAACCATACCACCTTTCCTGATTGGAGCATATGTTGGCCAAAAAAACCCCATGAATATTTAAAAATATTTGAAGTTAATACCATTGACACATAGCGCAGCTAAATTATCATTAAACGGCTGTGTGTCATACGCTTATTTAGCTAAATTATCAAAATAGTGATCATTTAGCAGCTAATACCATTGACACATAGCGGTCCTAATTATAATTTAACTAATTCGTAATTTAGCTCGTCTACATCGTTAGTAGAATGGTGACACATAGCACTTTGCTAATTAAGAAGAGCCACTCACTCATCTGTCATATTTTTAGAAAGTTGAATTGCATAGCCAATAGCCAATCAAATTTTGCAAGGAAGGCGACAAAAGAAGAAAAACGATCCTTTGTCTTGATTTAGAATCGTTTGCGAGTCATCTTTCATAGCTAGGCGTTTAAATCACTATTCCAAGATTTTGTATAATTCAGAGCTGTCAGAAAATAACTTTCCTTCTCTCTTGCACGACGAAGCTTTTATGAAAGCTTCAACTATAGTACTACATTCTTCATCGTTATCGCCTAAATTATGAGAAAAATGAGAGGATTTAGCTAAAAGAGATGATTTAGCTGAGAGTATGATGAGATTATTTAGCTGATAAATGATCACTATTTTGGTAATTTAGCTAAATTAGCGTATGCCACACAGGCGCTTAATGATAATTTAGGCCTTAATTATAATTTAGCTGCGCTATGTGTCAATGGTATTAATCATCAGAGATAGTTGGTTTTTGCAACACTCAAAGGCCTTATTTGACTCTGAAGTCCATTTCAATTTGGTCTCGTCGTTTTTCTTTTTACTACCCATTGTAAAGCGATCTAAAATACTTTGTGCTTAGGCTGCATGAGGAATGAAACGACGATAGAAATTAATCATTTCAAGAAAACGATGCATTTCTTTAACATTTGATGGTTGAGGATAGTTGACAATAGCTTCGACTAGTGAAGTAATTGGTCGAATTCCACTAGGGTAAATTATATGTCCTAAAAATTCAACCTTAGATTTGAAAAACACACTTTTAGTTTGATTTATTATCAGACCATATTCGCTAAGCCGTTTGAATATTGTTGTTAAATGTTGCAGATGTTGATTTTCTGATTTTGAGGCTATCAAGATGTCGTCAATGTAGACGAAACAAAAATCGAGATCTCTTAAAATCGAGAAAATGAAGCGTTGAAATGTTTGTGCTGCATTTCGAAGTCCGAAAGTCATTTTTACAAACTCAAATAAACCAAAAGGCGTTGTAATTGCCGTTTTTGGAATATCTTCCTCATTCAAGGGTATCTGATGATACGCTCTTTCCAAATCTATAGTTGAGAAAATGGACGTACCATCTAATTGTTGCGTGAAATCTTGAATGTGAGGAATTGGGTCAATGCGTTTAACGCGCGGTAATCTCCGTAAGGAACCGTCTTTCATTTTGATCATGTGTAACGGTGATGCCCATGCGCTATCGGATGGTCTGCAAATACCACGATTGACCATAGTGTTAAATTCCGTTTTTGCTGCTTTCAATTTATCTGGATCAAGTCGACGTGGCTTGGCGAAAATTGGACTTCCTTTGGTTACGATAAAATGTCGTACTTTATGTGTTTCGGTGAAACCATAATCCATAGGACGTCTTAAGTTTTCATTAGCCTTAAGGAGTTTTTTAACTCTTGAACAACATTACGTGCTGTTATGCAAATTAATAAGAGGATCAATAACGCATTTGCATTTGATGTCGACGATAAGACCGAAATGATTCAAAAAATCTGCACCGATTATTGGCTTCTCTACATCAACGACAATAAATCTTCATTCGAAAATTCTTCGCAGCTGAAGAGAGGCCTGCAACATTTTTGAACCATAAGTCTTAATTTTTGTTGCGTTTGCGGCTGATAAGATTAATGTATTATCACAAACTTTGTGTTGTACAACACTAGATGAAAGAACTGACAATTCAGCTCCGGTGTCTATCAAAAAAATTAATTTCGATGTTGGACCTGAAATAAATAGGAGACACGAAATCGAATCTATGTCAGTTGTCGCCGGGACTGACAATCGAGTTTTTTTACCCATAAGTGCAGGGCCTATGACACTTAGTCGCTCTCTCACCAAACCTATCATGGTAAAAACAAAAACCATTTTTGTTACGTGATGATGAACGCGACGTTCTATGCGAGTTATTCCGTGAACGAGATCGATTTCGATTGCTACTATGTTGTATAGTCATTGAAAACTTTGCAACTTGATCAGCTAGTAACGAGATTTGCCTTTGCAAATTCTCTAAGCTTACTTGTTCATGTACTTTAGGTACACCATTAGAAATTGCTGTTATGTTGACAGAGTCCGAGTCTCCAAAATTTCGTCAGCAAGGATACTTGATGTTTCAAGAGTCACATCTGCGACTGCTGAAATTGTCTGTACGTTTTTAGGCAATTTTTGTTGCCAAAGTTTTTTTTAGAAGCGCCCCTCCGACCGAATCGCCCACGAAAGATGTCATGCATACTAAGAGCAAACTAGGCTTGCGATCTCCAAGCTCCATATTGTTGAGTAATTTATGGAATTTGTAGTCGCCGTTTCACCAAAACGCTTTTAATTCAAGATAGGGCATCCCATCACAAATATTTTCAATAATATCGCTGATGCGTTCACACTCTTCCTGATTTAACATGCTCATAACATGGGTAAACTTGGTCGTTTCACCTGTGATTCTGGCTGAGCCAAACTGAATTTTAAGTGTTTTAAACCAAGCTGCCGGATTACTAGTCCAAAAGCAAATTTTTTAACAGCCGCGATATTTGGCGAAAAATTCTCCTCGAAATGATTAGCCGAACCGTGTTGATCATGAAATTGCGAATTTGTATGGAAGGCGGTGGATGGAGTATTGGAATTATAACTAACATCAATGATATTTGATATATTAGTATAGTTTTCTAAAAATTTAAAGTTGATAACTTTGACGGTTTTGAAGCGAAATAATTAAAATTTTAATTCGAAATTTCGTGAAATTTGTATGGGAGAAAGAGTGAGATGAAATTGATAGTTTTTTTCAAAATTGATTGCAAGTATAGTAAAATTAATTTTGGCAAAAATTCCTTCTTTTAGCTTTGTTAGTTACAATAAAAACCAAATAAAATTATTTTCGAAAATTGTGCATTTGTAGGGGAGCGGTAAAAGGAGTAAGGTAATCGAATTAATATTTTTTGACGCTTTTTACATTTTTATCAATTAATCAAATTCCTGTTAGGCCCCCTATAGGGGCATAGGACAGAAACAACTCGCTTCCACAAAGCGCAATCCTGAGCAACGGCCCATAGCTGTAGCCAGGACTTGTTTCTTCCTATGGCCTACTGCTCAACTGCTCGCTTCCATGAGCTACATGGTCGACCAACACCACGTCCGCCGTAAGGATTATAGATTTGAAATCAGCGCCCTCACATTAGCCTACGTGGAAAGTTTCAATTTTTCTCCTCTAGCCGTTTATAAAATGCCTTTCTTATGACGAATAAACTTCACTGTTTAAAATCCAAGAGAATTAACTAGAAAAAAGGAAGAAGTTGTAATTTCCCGTCGCTTTTTAAATAATCCGTCATAAATAACACATTTCATAAATTATTAATTTATTTTTATTTAAATAATTTTCTTAAGAAAACTTATCTTTTTTTTCTTTACTAAACTCAATTCGTATAATAGTTTCTTTTTTATGTTTTAACCACCCACAAGTGTTAATTCTTTAGTGTTTATACACCTTGTTTTTAAATCGCCTAATTAATTGCCATATATATACGAATAAATTTTTGTTTTATATATATTTTTGCAGTTCATTTTAAAATATGTGTAAACCTAAATTTAAAGAAATGTTTAGTAAGCAAAACGAAAAAAAAAAAACATAATTCAGGCATTATTACCTTCACAGGAAAGAAAATATTTACAGTGTGTGTTTGATATTTTTATGTGTGTTATAAATGAAAAACGGAAAAAAATCGAAATAAATTATGAAATAAAAGCTAAAAACGCGCGACTAAATAAATTCATTGTTTTGCTTTAATAAATTGCAATATAGAAACGTTCTAGTTTCGTCATTCACTCATTCGAATCCTCTTTAAATCATCCTAGATATAATTAGCCGTCAAGTTGATTTTGTTTTGCTAATTTTGTTTTCACTCCACTACAGTGTTTACAATTAGCTTTAATTTATTTATTAAAATATTTTGAACTATTTGGAAATTTATCAGGAGTAAAATCTGGATCGGACTTAAGTCTTTCTTGAATATTGGAACGTAAAGCTTCTCGATATGACGTTTGGGCGGCTGGATCCGATGAAATGGCGGCCGATACTTCGTCTATGGACGTCGAAGCAGAACTGCTTGCTGCCGCACCGACTGTTGTTTGAAGAGCACGCCGTACACCGTCCGATAATAATGAATTGACATCTGTCGCAGGCTTTGAATTTGTTACTAGTTTTCTTCGTTTTGCCGACATACCGGAAATATATGCGTCTGAAAAAGGTCCTTGAGGGCTCTGCAAGGCAACAGAAAGTTATGTAGGAGTTTTAATTTGCGAATTGGTATTCATTACTTGTCTTCTTTGTCGTTCCATGTCTCGTGTGATGATAGGAAGCCAATGTGAAGGAAAATTATTGTGCCATGGTTCGCTTCCAGCTACAACGGTTGGCAGCGGTTCATTCGAGCCGACAACTGGAGCCGGAATTGGAAGAGATGGTTCCGTATCCTGTCGTAAATTTGTATTGATTTCCTGTGCCGATATTTCTTCTGTTGGTTCGGGCGGAACTTCGTCGGTTTCCATCGGCTGGAGAAGAGGAATTTCATGGGTAATTTTAGTTTTCAAAAAGAAATGTAAATGAAAACTTACGGTCACAGTTGTATTATTTTCTGGTGCAGGACGTCTAATTACTAAAAATTCTTGCACTTCATTTGAATTTTGCCTTGTTAAATCTAATTCACGAATTACAGCACTCATTAAATGTCTATGCAATGCGCGTAATGCCTCTTGTTCAATTGCTAAAAATAAAATCAATAAAAATTAACAGGAAGGAATTAAACATTAACATCGTACCGTTGTTCGAAGAAATCGTCATTTGCGCAACCTGATTTAAATACAATTCAGCATTCGATCGTCCAATGCAAGTCACCAAAATCACAAACATTCGTCGAACGAAGCTCATCAATTCGCGTAATAGTCTCGTACCGAATTCGGTTGAATCGTCTTCTCGAACAAGATTTATAATAAATGGCAGAGTATTTCGTAGGAAATTCTCAACGGACGATCGCGAATCGTAATCTGGTAAATCGAATTGTGGCAAAAATACCAGAATGCCGTTCAACATTTGCAGGACTTGATCGATGCCTTCGTTCATGTTCTCGTCAGTGATTGGAGCGCCAGCGAATAAATTATTGACAATAAAAGCATGTAATTCGTTTCGTATGCGATTCAAAGTGATCGGGCTGGGTGCAATATTAATTAGATCACGAAGCGTTAAATTACTGCCGAATAGTTGAATCGGAGTGTTGAAATCTTCGTTGGAAAGATTGAAAATGTCATCGGACGTACTGCTGCGTGTTGATGACGGTGGATTTGTTGTTGTCGTGCTGCGTGGTGTCGATGCAGCCGAACTTTCGCCGGCGGCTTGACGACGCTGCTGTCGCAAATGACCACGAGCACGGGTATAAATGTTTGGCATCATGTGTGGCGGTAGCTCGTTAACTTCCGAATCACGAATGTGATGGCTACTGCACGGTAGAAATCTGAAATGAAAATTTCGAAATCAAAAATTTCCAGCGTTCCAAAATTTCGGAACGAACCTGTCGAACGACGAAAGCATATTCGCAGGAATGACACGAGCATTCCACATTTGTGACGGCGGTAAATTAGCTATGTGAACTTGTGGACGTGATGTCGAACGGGTCTGAGTGGAAGTCGTAGGATGCGTGGCGGTAGTAACACGTGGCTGATTCGTTTCGGCATTATTTGTTTCAGCGGTGTTATTTGCTGGTGCACCGTTTGTCTGAGAAGTCGATTGAGTTTGGGTTGGTGTTTGTGAAGTTGGCGGCGGTACTGCCATTCCGTACGACAGGAGATTCGGAGCGTTGATTTGAACATGAACATCGGCATGCATCGGTGCAGAATTGACGACGGCTTCAATGAGACGAGCGACTTGAAATTGCGAAGTACCTGAACGAGAAGAGGAAGCTGTCAAGATTTTAAGTTTAATTGCATGGAGCGATCTAACAATTAACAAATGACAAGACTGTAAAATAATATGTATCTTAGTCGTTCGAATTTTATTCTGATGGGAACTGCTTTTTTAAGATTCTGAAGCTTGTTAATTTTCCAAATTCAATTCCAATTCAGTGCAGTAATTTTTGACAGTTTTCAAGCTTAATTTTCTTAATTTTGATTTAATTTTAAGTACACACGAAACACAGCATTGCTAACTTAACCGAGTAAAACAAGCAGTGGGAAAATTTTTTTTTTAATTTTTATTTACTGTTTGTGTTTGGCCAGCAAACTATTGTTCCAACTTAGTTTTCATATGATTACATTATAAAAAGCCTAATAAAGGGTGTCCCATTAAGACCGCCTATTTTGAATTATTTTAAACTTAGCCGCAATTTTTTTTTTTATGTCGGTCGTGCAGCGTTTGTCGGATATTCTTTTATACTCTGAATCTGAGAGTGTTATATGTAAGTTTGGCCCTCAGTCCCCGGCAAAAGAGGATGCAAAGTTCACCGGGTTCGAACGCGGATTGGGAACTACTAGAACGGTGCAACCAGGCTCTTGTAGTGCTGTGCTTCTGGCAAACACCCAGCGCACTGAGTCTTCCACGTCAGAGCTCAGTGATCTCGCTTTCATAATGACATTAGGGGATGCAGTGAGGTGGGTGTAGATGTCGTTCATGCTTCGGTGTCGAAAATATCCTGCACAATTATCTCGGCTGGTCTTGACACTGAGACTATCCAAACCCCTCAAGGTGGTATTAGCAACCGTACCCGTCGCCGTACTAAAACCAACCTAAAAAAAAATAGCTGTCAAAGAAAGGTTTGACGATACGGTAGAGGCTAAAGTGGCTGCAGTTCTGAGTCGACTGTCCTCTGGCACGGACGATTCATGAGCTGCAGAAGCTTCACGCACAGCCAGCGTGCCGGACGAAGTAATCAGAGTTGAGGCGAAAGGTTTCAGTATCCCAGCAACTTCTTTGATTTATTAAGCTAGCACTTCCGAAGCGAATGTGAACAGAATAGTAAAGCCGGCTGCGAAAGAGTCTTTGTAAGCTCGGACCACTCTGCTGAAAGTAGTGTCAAACATTGATACGGATAGCGCTGTGGTTCCGAAACTGTCGGCAACGAAAATGACGAACATGCTCAGAAGGGCAGCCCAACGGAGTAAGACTCGTAGCTTGACTCCGGGTTCCCAATCAGCTGCTACTCCCAATTTGCAACCGTCAGTGGAAAATGTCGAAGTGTTTCAAACACTTTCATCCAAGTTTGTTTCGGGACGATCGGTTCGTGGCAATGCCAAAGAACCCTCTTCGTCCACTTGCACAGTCGCTGGTAATTATTTCGAACCACTGAAGCAGAAATACAACCGCATCCGATCGGATGATAGTAATACGCCGATACCTGCAGCAAAAACGAAACAGCCGAGATCGGCTACCTATAGCGACGTCGCTAGGAGTTCCCTTCAGGCAGCAGTCATTAACACCAACGATTTGCTGGGCATTATACCAGAGTCGGTGAGGCCTCAGATTTACTCTTCATTAGGGAATATTTTGAGGGAACACATCTTAGGTAATCCACCAGCTAAACCAAGCTTTTTGAAGTATGATTTCGAGCCAGGTTATCTTTGGATACCTTTTGCTGAGCTAGGGTGTAGCCTAGTGGGTAGGGTGTTAGTTTACAATGCGAAGGTCGTGAGTTCAAATCCCGGTCAACGCATAATTCCAGCACACTATCTGCTTGGATATACCTTGGTTACTTCAATTTACGAAAATGAAAAATTCGCAGATAGAAGGTTGTGCGAAGAGCTAACAACTCTTCCACAATAAGCAATGAAAATTGTTAAGGAACCTGAAAATCAGGAGGCCAAGGCCCGATTTGGGCTGTCATGCCATTGAAGAAGAAGAAATTGTGCTGACCTTTGTGCACTCTGGTCTTCCTTCAGGAGGCGGTCCCCAAGATGAACGAGCTACAAGTGGTGGAAGGTGCTGAGGCTCATAGACTGACAAAAGTGTCTGTATGGATTCCGGGTAGCATTGAAGACCCTGGACTCCTATTGCAGGACATTAAGCTGCAAAACAATCTTTCCACGGAGGTATGGAAGCTTTTCCACAGAGAACAAAAAGCCAAGGACCAACTTCTTGTTCTTTGAATCGGTCAAAGCTCTACTGAAAGGTTATCTGTAGCGAAGGGTTTCGCGGATTTTGGACTCAACAAGGTCCACTTCAAACTACCAAAACCAAATGCGACCAACTTCAAAAGCCGGCAAACTCAGAATTGTTCAAGCCAATCTACATCAAAGTAGAGCGGCGACTGCCATTCTCCAACAACACCTGTTAAGAGGTTACTCGGATGTTGCACTTGTCCAGGATCCGTGGTTGAGTGGCTCTAACCGCATTCTAGGATGGTGCAACAAAACTTTTACAGTCCTTCACGGACCCAAAACATATAAGCTACGGACATGTGTCGTATCCGGACCAAACAACGACGCTCTGGGAGAGATCATTTAAAGGAACACCGCAGCCTGTTAAGCTGGTTTCATAATACCAGCCATACGAAGCAAGGCATGTTCCAAAGACATCTGTGCCAGCTTGTCCGGTCCAACACAGGGGACTTGGTAATAGGTTGTGACGCCAGTGCCCATCACACCTATTGGTCTAGTACAGACTGCAACGATCGCGGTAAGTCAATTCTTGGATTTCTTAGCATGAACAATCTAAATGTTTGTAATGCTGGTAATAGTCCCACTTTCAAAAATAGCGTAAAAAGCGAGGTTATCGACCAGACTCTTGCAACTAACTCTAAATCACTAGTGTTCCGCAACTGGAGAGTTTCGAAAGAACATGTGGAAAAGATTTGAAATAGCGGAATCAGCAAAAAATAGCCGGTTGTACAGAAATCCCGCAAGAACGGATTAGGTTAAATACCAGGAACTAATAAACCTAAACTACCGGCAATAGTTCCTTACCCAATAAAAACACCAGATTCCTTAGATAAAAGAGTGCGCATGTTAACAAATATACTAATAAGCTCATACAAGAGTTCCTGCTCTCAAAAGTCCGCCAAAGATTGTAAGAACGCTGTCGGGTGGAATAACGATCTTGATATTCTGAAAAAACGAGCAAGGGAACTCTTTAACAAAGCTAATTCCAGCAAACTTGAGACAGACTACGACAAATACCAAGCAGCACTTACACTGTATAAAAAAACATAACAGAATTATGATTGGGCTTAAAGCCCAATCATATGATACTCTAGATGAGATGGAAATGACACTGACAAAACCTTTCGAATAGTGAATAGAGACTTTTGCATAGGAGGTGGTAGAAGTAGAGGGGGAGGTTTGTATTTTTCGTATATGACACCGGACATGGCATGCAAAATGAATGAATTTAAAGTTTTTAGTTTTCATTATTTTTAAAGAAATTGGTCATAGTTTTCCTGAAATTGCGGCATTTGTATGGGAGGTGGCAGAGGAAGTGGGGCGTTTAAGATGATTTTGAAACTGCTTATCATTATCCTTATCACCATGCTTTGATTCAATTTCAAAGTTGATAGCTCTCATATACTGGAAGGAAAAATGTTTTTCTTGAATTTATAAAACAGATATTTGTATGGGAGGTGGTAGAAGGAGTGAAGCGGAGCTGATAATTTTTTGTAACACTTATTTCAATTATTAAGAAACAAATTCTGGCAAAGTTTGAAGTTTGTACTTTTTCTAGTTTGAATGGAAATCGATAAAATGCATTTAACAAAAATTGTGCATTTGTATGGTAGGGGGTAGAAGGAGTGTACGGATCAAAACAATTTTTTTTCGCAAAATTAATATTTCTATTTGTATACTTTATACAAAATATCAAGTTGATAGCTTTAACAGTTTCGAAGAAAAATAATTTAATTTAAATTTCAAAATTTCGTGAAATTTGCATGGGAGGGGGTAGAAGGAGTGAGGTGAAGTTGATAATTATTTTTAAAATAAATTGCAATTATAGTAGAATTAATTCTGGCAAAATTTCGTCTTTTCAGCTTTACTAGTTTCAATGAAAATCGAAAATATGTATTTTTCAAAATTGTCCATTTGTATGGGAGGGGGTGGAAGGAGTAGGGGGATCGGTTCAATATTCCGTGATATTAATAACATCTATATCATAATACTTTGACCTAAATTCCAATTCGATAGGATAAATAGTTTCAAAGAAAAATAAATTTCTTATTATTTCGAAATTTCATGAAATTTGTATGGGAGGTGGTAGAAGGAGTGGGGGATGTAGCCCATTCACGAACTTAAAGTTACTTTTTTGCTAAAAATGACACACAAAATTTTTTTAGCACTATAGCTCAAAGCTTTCGAGAGTTATGCTGTAGACAGACGGTCACTCGACAACAAATATTTCTGTACCCTTGGCGGCTCTGTGCGAGCATTATTTCTTAGCGTTAGAAACGGTAAGGCAAACCAATATACTCTCAGATTTCATCTAGAGTATAAAAAGCTAAGAGCCGTCAAACAAAATTCATGGAAGAGATTCTGTGAAGAAATCGATAACGTCAACGATACCGCTAGGATAAAAGGCGATGGTTCATGGACGAAGTCTAGCGGCGAGTCACTTGAACTTTTAATGCAAACGCATTTCCCCGGATGCTTTGAGCCTCCACCACAAAGTTCATGCGTCGGTCGTATTCTAGCCAAATCGGAAGAAGTAGATACAGTTGTATCAAACCTTAAGTCACTAGGGCTGGACGAAGTCTAGCCCGCGATGAACCAGAATAATTCAGTACCTGGTATCTATACCGAAGCTATGGCAAGAGGTTGAAGTGGTTTTCATACCTAAACCAGGCAGAGTCTGCCACAACATCCCGAAGGCTTTCCGATTCTGACTTCGATCCTTCTTAAAGGCCTGGAGAGACTGGTGGACAGCTATCTGCGGGCAAATCTTAACCTCTCGGTCAGATGCCCCCACCACCAGACCTATCTAAAAGGTAGATCTACTGACACCGCCTTGCACGTGACGGTAGCCGCCGTAGAGAAAGCTTTCCATCATAAAGAGGTTGTGGAACCTCTCCTGACTGCATGGATCGCTAAGCTTCTTCGCTGATGAAAAATCGTAGCACGGATGGGTGACGAGACTATAAAAGGCTCTGTCCACAAAGGAAATTAAAAACCACTAATTCGTGGCCAGCGTCACTAATTGGTCATGGCAAAATTTTAAACGTCATTAGAGACGCAAATTCCCTTTTAGACTGCGAGTATGATTGCATGAACCAACCGCAAGTTGAGAAGCGGATGTTTCAAGTCTCCTGAACGAAACGAATGGGTAACAAACACGATACGGACGCATCTAGAACTAACCAGGGGACAGGTGCATGGGACAGTGTTCCAAGCGGAAGTATTAGCTATTAACGGGTGTACAAAAATCATTTCAGATATGCAGAACAGTCTCGGAAATTGTTGCAGGGCTGCGCTTCTGGTACTCCAATCCTACAAACTAGTATCCATTCGTAGACACAATTTGAATCGCCCAGCGGCCATAACGGAAGTTTTCTAATTTGGAAACCGGGTCATAGCGACCCGCTAGCAAACGAGGCAGCAGACACGTTTGTACGGCAAGGATCTGCTAACATCAATTCCACTAGGAAATCAGTCTATGTAGCACCAACAGTGCTGAAGGCTGGCTTAAAACAAACTATTTTGGATTCTTTCTTGGCGGGGTGGCAGCAGCTGGACAGCTGCAAAACGGCCAAATCCTTGTTTATAGTTATTTCTGAAAAATTCCCCCTCCTTCTACCACCTCCCATACAAACTGCATAATTTTACTAAATCGAATACACTAATTTTTTCAGTACCTATTAAATTTTTGAATCCGTATAAAACATGCTCTATCGTGATGTCAAAACATTAGTTAAATGTCGTCAACCCCTATACTGACTTTTCCTACAAAATTTCTTAACACTTTTCCATCGTTTGTGTAATTTCTGCACAAAAAAAAAAAATAATAATAATAAAGTCATGTAGAAACGTTATATTTGCATGATCTCAAGTAGGATTTTAGCATTATTTCAAAAACATCTTCCCCCATCAATTTTTAGATATTTTTTATAAAATTTAAATCATGTGTACATAGAATCTACATCAGCGACTGTTTTGATTGGAAAAGTAACCGATGGATGCGTGTTAAAATCAAAAATTTTTTTTTTTTTTTTCAAATTTCAAAATAGGCGGTCTTAATGAGACATTCATTATTACAAAAGAAATCTTGAAAACAATTGACAAATTCATTCAAACCCACGAAAACGCTCCACTTTAAATCGTTCCAATTAGAATTAACTCTCCATGAAAATCTGAGAGATTACATAAGGAGCTTGATAGCGTATCTAACTACAGAAGTTTTTCTGTACATTGCGTTCAAAGCAAAAATAATTACATGTACAGGAGATAGACAAGCACATTTCAATAATTAACGAATGCATGCTCGCTTTTAACTTCTTCAAATTTCCCGCCCTCAAAATAACCACAAACACATTAATTTTGCCAAATTTTTCGATATTAGCAATCAATCAAACAAAAAATAAAAATGTTAAAAACAAAATGAAAAAGATGAAAAGTTTGAAACATACGACGAGTCCTTGATCTGCTCGGTATCAAAATAATCTCTCCGAATCGCCCATCTACTATAAAAATAAGAAAAATAAACAAAAAAACATCGATGACCTATTATGAGCGCGATATCGAGATTCACACATTGATCTCGGGACATTTTTTAAAGCTTTCGCATGTTTCTTTTTTTTATTTATCAATGAAGAATTTCTAAATAGGAAAAATAATCTCTAACCTGCTTGATTGCTAGTCTCAGTGTTAGCAGTAGTGTTGGGAGTGTTGGTGGCTGTGGAATGAGCATTAGATGCTTGATGCAAGAAGTGTGTTAACATCCGACGTAAATCTGTGTTCAAATTCTGTTGTTGTGTCTGAGACTGACCTTGTCCGGTTGGTGTTGTTTGTGATTGTGCTGTAGCCGTAACTTGATTTGCTGTCCTTGTTGTTTCACCGGTAGAAGTCGGTGCTTGAGCAGTTGCTGTTTGATTTGGCGGCGGCTGTGGTTGTTGGCCGGGTGGCGCTGTGACATGCGGTGGCATTCCCGACCAATTGCCAACATTAATGGCCGAATCCGCTTGTTGCGGCTGTGACGTTGCCGTTGCATTGGCTGGAGTTGATGCATTATTGTTGGTCATTGTTGTCTCGTTGTTATTGCCATTCGGTTCGAGAAACGACGCTAAATAATTATTCGAACTGACGAAACCGCTTTGTTCGACCAGAATCGGTCGACAGCATAAATGTCGCGGTGTACTCTGCGACATGTCCAACATTAAGTCGGAAATAGCATGCTGCGCATGTGACATATAATGAAGAGCTTCGGATACGCGATCGTAGATCCGTTGGGCATTATCACGTCCGACTGTATCCTATTAAAAAACGAAATTCTTCAACAATTTGAAAACAAAAACGAAAAATTGAATTACATTTTCTTCGAATGTTGGATCGTTTAGAAGAATATCGTAGTACTGTTGAAAGAATGGCTCCAATCGGGTTTGAACCGTTCGCATTTGATGGATAACTTCGGCCAGAACACGAGTGCAAGTTCTTTGCCTAAACGATTCGATTAAACTAAAATAATTTCGAATGTTTTATGAAATTAAAAACCTTGTTGGACTGCCAGAAGCACCGGTATTTGGCGTAGCTCTTCCGCGTTCCTCTGGTCCGGATGGCGGTGCAGTTGCTTCTGCGCTTGTATTAGCAGAGACTGCAGCTGTTGCTGGTGTATTACTAGCTTCTCCATTTTCCGGTCTAGACTCGGACGACGGTTGAGCAGCACTGCTAGCTGTTGCCGCTTGTTGATTAGTCGTCGCCGCAGAAACAGCGGCACCACCACCCGGACCGCCAGCACCCGCACCACTGGCACCATTCGATCGAAACATTGTCGGTAATTGAACTACAGTGAAATTCTGATGACCATTTTGACGAAGCGCTGCGGACACGGCACTGTTCAAAGCCTCGACAAAATGCTGCGTCTGATTCTGCGGTATATCGACATTCCCGGCCGCTGATATTCCAACTTCAACAACAGTCGATTCCATTGTCCATCGACCCTGCGATAGAATATCCAAAGGCGTATTGTTCAAACCCTGCTTATAAATTATGATGAGAAAATATTGAAATGATCTAAAAGTAAAATAAAAAATAAACAAAAACTAACCCTTTCGGGATTTTCCAAATAGGACGCGATATTGTTGGCGCAATCGAGCATGTGACGCGCAACCGTAATACGATTCATGCAAAACGACGATGATGGATTTAGTGATTGGGCAATTGGTTGTACTGTCTGGTTAGAAATAAAGTCATAAAAAGAATTTTTTTTTAACGCAGTCTATATTTACGGCTCCGTTGGCATTGACGGGAATGGTCATAGCGCCAACTACCATTCCGTCTAATGCGCGAAATAGTGGTGATCTTCGAACGACATTCGGATCGTCACCATCGTTTTCTCTACGGTTTCCATTCGATCCGGAATTGTTGCCGGAACGAAGATTGGGTGGTGCTCGTTCGACAACGTGTACGACCTTACCGTTTACATCTAAGAAAAGCGAAGAGAAATTGCTGCTTTGTATCGATTTTTTATAGTGTTTTTTTTTTTCTTACCATATTCCTTTAATTGTTTCTCATCTGCTAAAACTCTTCCGCAGTAAATGATTCTTTGCAGATCAGCCGAAATGCTTGTTTTCGCTGCTATAGTTTCTTTAAACTGTCTGACACTTATCTGAATAAGGATAAAGTTTTAAAATGAATTAGTTTCGAACACACCATTCTCATGAATTACAGTATTATCATATAATAATTTAATTAAAAAATGTGAGCGCAAAAGTTACGCGCGATAGAATTGAAACTTAATGTTGTCGTGGAAACTGAAAAACTTAATGATTTTTTCCGAATCGTTCATCTTTAATGGCACTACAGCCCAAATCAGCCTTCTGACTTTCAGGTTCCCTAACATTCATTTCTCTCTGGCGATCCCCCGCGACATGGTCCGCGTAAGAATCGCAATAATGAGCATGTAGTTAGTTATTTATTTACGGGTACCAGACCCTCTAATGAAAGTTACAAACTTATAAATATAAATGTAAAAGAGAACATAATAATAATATAAAGGTAATAACATAAATATATGAAAAAAAAGAGTAAAATAAAAATTAAAAATAAGACAAAAATAAATAATATTTTTAAAAGCAAAATAACAAAGAAAATCATAATAATTGTATTGCCTTAAGGCAATCGATATTTGTAGAAAATATGTCCAACATAGCTGAATGCTTGTTAGCAGTTCTCATCAAGCGAGTGGCCGGACTATTGTTAGCATAACTAGTAACATGACGTGTGACACAAAAACTATCGGTAGAGCGCGATGCATGACTTGGAACCCGAAAGTTTAAAGCTTCAAGAAATTCAGAGCAATCCAACTTATCATTAACAATTTTAAATAAGGCTATTAGCTCATATCGTTCATGTCGTTTAGACAGTGGCTCCAGATTCAAGGTAGTGAGCAAACAGTCATAGTCAATTGTTTCGACAGGTATGCGAAGTTTAACGGCAATGTACCGCAGGAATTTGTGTTGAACAGTTTCAATATGGGCAGAGTGAATATGGAAAAAGGGGTTCCAAATGACAGATAAATATTCCAGATGTGGACGCACCAATGAAAGAGTTTTCAGGGAATAAATATTTTTGAAATCTTGACTATTGCGTATAGCGAAACCCAGCATTCTCCGAGCTGAACTACAAATTTTGTTGTAGTGAGGCACGAATGTCAATTTAGAGTCAAGTAATAGACCCAAGTCCTTGATAACATCAACCACTGGTAACTCGCAAGTATTAAGGTAATACTTAATAATGACCCGCTCACGACGTCTGCTGAACGCAATGTAATTACACTTTGAAATATTCAATGGAAGACGATTTGTGATACACCAATCATACAGGTAATTAAGATTATTTTGAACAATTGTACAATCGTGTACAGTGTTTATAATTTTATAGATTTTAAGATCATCCGCGAATAACAAATAATTTACGTTTACGAATATATTAGATATATCGTTAATAAAAACAAGAAAGAGCAGAGGCCCTAAATGCGATCCTTGTGGTACTCCTGATTTTACGAGAAAAGGTTCCGAGTTAGCAGATTTTATATTTACAATACTATAGCGATCATGGAGGTAATCACGTATCCAACACAGAAGATCGCCAGAGATGCCTAAGGCGTGAAGCTTCGAAACAATTAGGCAGTGATCAACTTTGTCGAAGGCTTTTGAGAAGTCGGTGTAGATTGCGTGGACCTGGGAATTAGACTCCATTGCATGGATAATAGTCTCAACATAAGGCAAGAGTTAGTCATTGTAGACTTCCGTTTTAGAAAACCATGTTGGTGAGGGGTAATATAGCTTCTCAGTAATGGTGTTAATTCGTTCGTGACGATTGCATCAAAAATTTTGGATAGGGTCGATTGGATTGAAATGGGCCTGTAATTGTGAACATTGCATTTATCATTTGACTTATGAATTGGTATAACAAAAGAAGTCTTCCACAATTCAGGAAAAAGACCCGAACGTAAAGATAAATTTAAAATAATCGTAATGGGTAACGCCAAAAACTGACGACAGTTAAACAGAAACAATGGTGGAACACTATCGGGTCCCATACCTTTAGATGTATCAAGGGTATCAAGCATCGATGTGACATCTGAGTTAGCAATACTTTATGTTGGATATATAATCTGCTCAGTTTAATGGCTCTTTGAACACAATGCATTTTATTTTGTTGGTATCAGAACCATAAATTATTAAGAATGAAGCCATGATACTCGCATTTGTATGGGACAGGCCCGTGATGAAATCAATCCCGTGATTTCAGATCATATACGCATTGAAGAGCGTTAAGGACATGTGTAGTTGTAGCTTGAGTTTGAACTAATGAGAACTGACTAAAAACCTTCCTTCTGTTGCGTTTCGTAATAATTCTGGGATTCCCCGTTCTCTTCCGTACGAACGAATGATTAATGGTTCTGTTGTAGTGCACGGAAAAACGTTCACAAGCCAAAGTTGGCTTGATTGCACAGAGTACCAATACTTATTGCCATATGAAATATGTACATACATACATACAACACGATGCATATATGTATATGTGGAGAGTTGGTTGAATTTTAACAAATCAACCAATCAATTCCATTTACAAATATACTTTACACTTACAAATATACTTTACACTTACACTGACAGAAATATACTTTATATTTTAATTTAAATCAAGTGAACCGATATTAAGAAAAATATAGAATTAATTGTTTTTATTTTAGTCGATAATAAATATTCACACAGGGTGGTTGAAATTAAAAATAAAGCAAACTTCATTTAAGAATAATAAAAATTTTATAAAATTTTGTATCAATAAAATGTTAATCAATTTTTAAGTAGTGCATTTATTTAATTTTATCTAAATATAAATAAATAAGATCAACAAGAATAATTAGCTGCACTACAAATGGTGACCCCGACGTGATGGCACGCCTTTTAAGAAGACAACGATTTTTTAACATCAATTGAGTTGCAATATCCGACTGTGAGGAAAATTCCATTGATTGTACCGAAATTTCAAGAAATTTATTGTAAATACCTAAAGAATTAAACGATCATCTTCAAGAGTTTTGTAAAGAAGTCGAAGATTAAGAATTAAACGATCATCTTCAAGAGTTTTGTAAAGAAATCGAAGATTAAGAATTAAACGATCATCTTCAAGAGAGTTTTGTAAAGAAATCGAAGATTCCAACTTTAAATACAACATCATGATGCTTATGCCGATACCTAATGAATTCAACAAAATGCAGCAGTAGCAACAGCGTCATCAATTCCAAAGACAACAGTAATAATTGAACTAACAACAAAAAATTGCAAGAGGATTTCCGGTATTTATTTAATCATTATATTTTACATTTTTAATTGTAAATAAGTGTAAAATTACTTCTATATTTTTTCAATTTCGATTTCGCATACAAAAATATTTTTTTTTTTTTTTGTGTTTTCGATTTCAATTTCTTACAACAACAGTTTACAATATGTCTGTTAATAATATTGATACATCGTCAGATTCTACTGGTGAAGTTACCCGAACTTCATTAGGCAATTTGCAATTAGCAGCAGTTGCAATTCAGAAACTTCCTTTCTGGATTTCCAACCCCGCTGCATGGTTTCGCATCATGGATGCACAATTTTCCGCAGCTAATATCACAACTGAACTTACTAAGTTCAATCATGCGCTTAGCATGTTAAGCGCAGCGGAATGTGAGCAGTCGATGGACATCATCGACAGCATTCCAGCGGAAAATTCTTATGTTTATTTTAAAGATGCCATGATCAAGAGATTTGGAGAATCTGAGGATCATAAGTTGAGACGACTTATGAATGGAATCGATCTAGGAGATTTAAAACCTTCTCAACTTTTAGGTCGAATCCGTTCTCTCGCAGGAAACAACTTTCCTGTTGATATTATTAAAAAATTTTGGCTACAACGACTTCCTTCTCAAATTCAAGCCATTTTAACAGTGTCCTCGGGTTCCCTTGACGAGTTAAGTGAAATCGCCGATAAAATTGCTGACACTTCTTGTTTTCCGCAATTAGCAAGTACTTCGATTAATAAGTCGTCAAATGTACATCATTCGGAAATGGAATCTTTACAAAAACAAATTACCGTTTTAACTTCAATGGTTAACGAACTGGCGCAAATTTCAAGACGAAGTCGAAACTTTAATCGGTCTTTTAATGGTAATCGTAATGGCCGATCCAAATCGCGTAACCGTTCACAAAGCGGATCACGAACGTCTGATGGTTTTTGCTTTTACCATAGACGTTTTGGAAATAAGGCCACAAAATGTAAAGAGCCATGCAAATTTTCTAAAGAAAAAAAACTAACTCGGGTGTTAGAAATGGCGACATCTGACACGAGTCCAAACTCTAGTCGCCTTATAATACCGGATAAAACATCCGGCTTACGTTTTTTGATTGATACAGGCGCGGAAATTTCGGTAGTTCCTAAACATAATTGCGATCATCGCGTTATTGATCCAAACTTGATTCTGACCGCTGCAAACTGCACAAAAATCCATACTTTTGGCACACGTAAAATTACGATTTCACTCAAACTTAGACGAAATTTTGAGTGGAATTTTATTATTGCTGACGTCGAACGACCAATTTTAGGAGCAGATTTCCTTCGTCATTTTGGTCTGGTCGTAGATCTTAAACAACGACGTTTAATCGATCCTCTAACTAACGTCAATTCAGCCATAGGTCAAATCGTAAAAGGATCTTCTACAGTGTTGTCTGTCTTAACAGCCACACATGAGAATCCTCGAGTTCAATCATTACTTGCACAACATCCGAACATTTTTCAAACAAATAGAACAAATTCAAATAAATCGCATGTAGTTCGTCATTTCATCATTACAGAAGGACGTCCAGTCTTTTGCAAACCTCGACGACTCTCACCTTCTCGTTTAGCTATCGCGAAGGCCGAGTTCGGCAAAATGGTAGACCATGGCATTTGCAGACCATCAGACAGTCCTTGGGCTTCACCACTTCACATGGTTCGAAAGAAAGATGGAAGTTGGAGACCTTGTGGGGATTACCGGGCACTTAATGCACAAACAGTCCCGGACAAATATCCAATACCACACATTCAGGATTTTGCCCAACAACTTGATGGTTGTTCTATTTTTTCAACAGTTGATTTGGAACGTGCATATCATCAGATTCCTCTGAACGAGGATGACGTTCCAAAAACAGCTATTACCACACCTTTTGGTTCATATGAGTTCATGCAAATGACTTTTGGTTTGCGCAATGCTGCGCAAACTTTTCAAAGGTTCATTTTTTCGATTTTGAGGGATCTTGATTTTTGTTTCGTCTACATTGACGACATCTTGATCGCCTCAAAGTCAATAGAAGAACATTTCATTCATCTCGATAAACTTTTTCAGCAACTAGAAAAGTACGGTTTAGTAGTCAATTTAGCGAAATGCCACTTTGCTAAAGCTCAAGTGGATTTCTTGGGTCATTCCATCAACTCAAATGGAATTCTTCCAATGGCTTCTAAGGTCGAAGCTATTATTTCTTACCCACAGCCAGCTACTATTCACGAGTTGAGGCGTTTTCTCGGTATGATTAACTTTTACCGAAGGTTCATACCGCATGCAGCCACATCTCAGTCTATTTTAGACAAGTACACTGAAGGTAGCAAGAAAAAACGTGATAAGTCCATTATTCCATGGAATCCTGAGTCTATTAAAGCTTTCAATTGTTGCAAAGAACAATTAGCTCAGGCGGCTACACTAGCGTATCCTTCTTCTTCAGCAGCACTTTCGCTTGTGGTCGACGCTTCAGATACAGCCATCGGGGCTGTATTACAGCAAAAGACTTCAAATGCTTTACAACCATTAGCATTCTTTTCGCGGAAACTTTCTGCAGCACAGCGAAAATACAGTGCCTACGATCGTGAGCTTTTGGCAGCTTATATTGCCATTAAACATTTCAAATTCATGCTGGAAGGAAGAATTTTTACACTTTTCACTGATCACAAACCACTTATTTTTGCTTTCAAACAAAACGCTGAAAAAGCTTCTCCACGTCAGCTAAGACATCTGGATTTCATCGGTCAATTTACAACGGATATTCGACATATATCCGGTTCAGATAATGTCGTCGCCGATGCATTATCTCGCATTGACGAGATTTCCATTCCGGCATCGGTAAATTACTCTCAAATTGCTGACGCTCAGCTGACTGACGAAGAGTTACCTTTAATCAAAAAATCAACAAGCTTGAAAATGTTGCCTATTAACATTGAAAATTCATCTAAGCAACTTTGGTGTGACGCCTCTCAAAACACTTTGCGGCCTTACATACCTTCAACGTTGCGTAAGAAGATTTTTGATGTGGTTCATGGAACGGCTCATCCAGGTATAAAAGCAACAACTAAACTTTTAGTTAAAAAGTTTGTTTGGCCATCTATCAATAAAGATTCACACATCTGGTGCAGAGAATGCATAGCTTGTGGGAAAGCCAAAATTTCTCGTCACGTTAAAAGTCCACTCGGCAATTTCGAACCAGTAATCGAAAAATTCGCTAATATCCATATTGATTTGGTTGGACCTCTTCCGACTTCGGAAGGCTTCACTTATTGTCTTACGGTTATTGACCGTTTTACTCGTTGGCCTGAAGCTTATCCAATTGTGGATATTCGAGCAGCAACTGTTGCTAACACGCTTATAAGAGAGTATATTCCTCGTTACGGCACTCCAGTCACGATTGTAACTGACCAAGGACCACAATTCGAAGCTTTACTTTTTTCGGAATTAGGCAAAGTTTTGGGATTCAAACGAAGCAGAACTACTGCTTACAATCCAAAAGCCAATGGCATGTTAGAACGTTGGCATCGAATCCTTAAAAGTTCTCTAATGTGCAAGGCATCAGAAGGATGGACTCGCGAACTACCGTTCATTCTTCTCGGACTTCGCTCAATCGTTAGACAAGATGTTGATGCCACTCCAGCTGAATTAGTTTATGGTCAAAATTTACGTTTGCCGTACGAACTTTTACACACTGATTCTAGCACGTCACAGGTAATATCTCCTAGCGACTATGTCCACAGGCTTCGACAGCTCATGCGTTCAGTGAAACCAAAATTACCTACCGCTCACACTCCCACTAACACTTTCGTTTTTAATTCACTTAAAGATTGTGAACACGTGTTTGTTCGTCAGGATCAAGTGAGGAAATCGCTTCAACCACCTTATGAGGGACCTTTCAGAGTTGTAAAACGACACGACAAATTCTTTACTCTTTCCTTTAATGGTAAAGAAAAGAATGTCTCAATTGATCGGCTTAAACCTTCATTCAATTCTTCTCAACATCAGGCATCAATTAAAAAACGCGTGACTTTTGCATCCCAACCATCCATGATGCGAACCAGATCGCAAACGGGTTCGTTTAATATTAACGAGAAGGACCTTTAGCCCTCCTCTAGGAAGGGGGTGTGTGGAGAGTTGGTTGAATTTTAACAAATCAACCAATCAATTCCATTTACAAATATACTTTACACTTACAAATATACTTTACACTTACACTGACAGAAATATACTTTATATTTTAATTTAAATCAAGTGAACCGATATTAAGAAAAATATAGAATTAATTGTTTTTATTTTAGTCGATAATAAATATTCACACAGGGTGGTTGAAATTAAAAATAAAGCAAACTTCATTTAAGAATAATAAAAATTTTATAAAATTTTGTATCAATAAAATGTTAATCAATTTTTAAGTAGTGCATTTATTTAATTTTATCTAAATATAAATAAATAAGATCAACAAGAATAATTAGCTGCACTACATATACTGACATAACTGTGCATAGCGTTATAGGGTGACCCCCTAAAAAAAAAATCGAACGGGTGTCAGACAAGACTGCATGTTATCACCAACCCTGTTTCTGGTGGTAATAGATGACAACTGGAAAGCTGCACTGGAATGTGAGGAAGATAAAGGTTTTCAATGGAGACTATTTAACATCGTAAGTCACCTTGATTATGCTGATGACGTATGTTTGCTTGCACATAACCGTTCGGACTTAGAGTCAAATGTTCGCTCGTTGCATTCTAAATACAAAGCGGCGGGACTGAAAATAAATGTGCGTAAAACCAAGTACATGCATATGGGTTCGAACGCAAGCACACCGATTATTCTTAATGGACAGGATGTGGAAGAGGTGCAAGATTTTTGCTATCTCGGAAGCATAGTCAGCATGGACGGCGGAGCCGAAAAGGATGTTGAGGCTTGGCTGAATAAAGCTCGTCAGGCCTTCGGTATCCTTTCCCCTTTCTGGAGGTTAAGAGAGATCTCCCTTCGCACGAAGCTGCGAGTTTTTGACGCATGCGTCAAATCCATGTTATTATATGGTTGTACTACATGGAAAGTGACCGTTCGAATTACCAAGAAACTACAAACATTCGTGAACCAATGCCTCCGACCCATTTTCGGAGTACTGATCTCCAACGACGAACTTTGGAATACAACTGGACAGACTAAGATAGGCATTGAGATTCAAAGGCGGAAGTGGGAGTGGATCGGTCACACTTTGTGGAAACCACACAAGCGATAGGAAGACTCGGTTGATAAAGACAGCAAAGCCATTTTAAAAATTAGCAGCTGGAGGACGCGGTCTTTGGATCGAGATGATTGGAGGCGACAAATTCAGGAGGCCAGGGCCCTATTTGGGCTGTCGCACCATTGATGATGATGATCGCTGTGTTTTATAAGTGTATAGCCAAACCCTTGTCATTACTGTAACATCAGGTTTGCCATCGTTGATCTTATTCCTTCTACTCCTCAAGCTGGCATGCAAAATCTTTTAAATTCTAGTTTTTTGCGGTTCAGAGTTGGCTTTATATTGGATGCATGAGAGGTCGTGTTGATGGATAGGTGCATCACTACCCCTCATTGCATGTTTTTAGCGTAGATAGGGCAATTTTTGGATGCGTCCAATCTTCTAAAAGCACAGCACCTATTAGTTAAAGCAAAATCGGTAATTCATCCAAAATTTATGCCTCTTCGAATAATTCGTTTCTTCCTTTGATGCCTTCAACTTATCAGAATCCTCTTCCATCAACATTCAAGTTGGTATTATCACGGACCAGACAAGATTTGGAAAAATGACCCCAAAGAACCCAATTGGCAATTCGTTTTCTTATTAGGGAAGAGAGAACGCAAGGACCTTCAGATAACTAAGACTAAAACTCCTAGAATAGCACTAAATTGCAACACAAAACATTAAAACAGTAAAATCCTCCCTTCAGCCCAATCACTCACCTCATCGTCCACCGAAAACTCGTACGTCTGCGAATCGAGCGTCTTTACCTTTAGACTTATCACCATTTTTTCGCTTAATTTTCACGCTTTTTGCTGCAAATAGAAAACAATTGGAAGAATGCGGTCAGAAATTTACGAAAAACACGGGCGAATGTGGGACCGAAAATTTTTCGATTTCGATAAAACAAGAGGAAAAATCAATCGGACAGGAAAATTCTTCCAGAAGGAACGAACGATCTGCAATCGCATAACCTCAAATCAATTTGTCAATGGGAAAACGAATTTTTATTCTCGCTCTTTCTGATTCCAAACTTTTATATTTTTTTTTTGCCACTCGGAAAACGCGAAATTTACACAAGAAAATTACAGAAATTCGAAAGAACTGCTTTTTTTCTGACAGCATTCGTCGGATTTAGCACCGCCTACGAGTCCTTTTCGTCCTTGTGTACGCCACGAAATAAATCTCGTCGGAAAATTTGTGCTTGTGGGTTTCGGAGGGATTTAGTGACGCCACTTACAAGGAGTCCTATTGCGGCCTGTTTTTTGGCGTCCGAAACGTCAAATCGGGGATCTTCTGGCACGACCGGAAAGCAGAGGGCTGACGCTGTCGCGACGGAGCTGATTCACGAGGCGCGGTGGCGGCGGGCGGACACGGCTGATTTTCTTTCGCTGGGTTTTCGGAACAATGAGGGCCGCTGATGCTGCGTTATCGCTGCGCGTTCACGTTTTTCACTGCGTGTCGCACTCGGGCCTAGCACATTTCGTCGCGGCGGAACAGTTTCAGCAAATTTTTAGTCGATTTTCATTTAGTCCGTGCACGGTTCTCGTGCACACGTCGGAATTTTAATTTCTACTTCATATTTGGTGCTGCCAGCTGCTAAACGTACTCGAATTTTCGTTCAAAAAGTATTCTCAGGCATTGAACTGAAATTGGTTGAATTTTGATGGTGGTTCATGTCTGTGCTGACGAAATTGTCCGTATTAATACACCACGCGTTCTTTGTGCCATAAATTTAAGTACATACAATATTTTAATTTGTCAAAGAAATTAAATTTAATTATAACTAAATTAACATTTATATTTTATGCATACAGAAAATGTATGCATGGACACCGTGCATGCATTTGTATTAAGAAAGGGCATTTGTTTATATTGTGCTTATCACTGCGGCAATATTAGCAATATTAGTTCCACCGAGGAACTAGCCAACATGGCTCCCTTAGATAGATACTCAAATTAGCTAAAGCAGGGTATAGGGGCAATAATCGCACAATAGACCAAAAAAGGCCGCAGTACTCTCACGTGTTCCCCTAATATAAATAATAAATAATGATATAGCCTTTGATATTTTGGTTCCGAGCTTTGTTTATTTCCAATAATGTAAACGGTACATGAACGGTATCAAATTTCACTTGGTGACTCATGCGCAGATGCGCTTCAAAATTGAATGATTCACTTGTTGATTACTTTTGTTTGTTGAATGATGAGTTATGAGTGATGAGTCATGATTCATTTTTATGCGCGTTAAATAAATATTATAATTAATGATTCAGCGATGATTCATGCGCCGATGGCTGCATATTGCGCAACATGTATGCTACTTCCGATGAAGTATTGTTTTGTGAAGTTACAGCAGTACTCTTTGCTGTAACACTTACACCGAGAGCGAGAAACAGTCTCAACAGCTAGAACCCAATCTCGGATAGGATTATCGTTCTCAGACTCAGATCCAGTGTCGGAAACCTCATAGCCAACTGAGTGCCACCTTCGATCGTGTTCCAAGAGGTGATATTATTATCATCTCAGGAGATATGAACGCCCAGGTTGGCTTTAACAATACTGGACTAGAACACGTCATGGGGAAACATGGTGAACCTTGGGTCGACGCGTCAGGACCTTGCATTAAGAGATCCGAAAACGGTAAGTTATTTGTGGAGTTTTGTATTAATCGGAAAATGGTCATCGGAGGGACCCTTTTTCCACACAAGAGTCACCATAAAAGATGTTGGGTTTTCCTTCGATGGTGTTACTCAGAACCAGATCGACCATTTGGCTATAAGTCGCCTATGGATAAGATGTCTCCTCGATGTGCGAGCGAAACGTGAAGCTGACGTGGGGAGCGATCACCACTTGATGGTTGTCTGCTTGAGATTGTGTACAGCAGCTATCCGACGACTACAAATTCTTCAAATGAAGCGCAAGTGTAAGACAGAATTTAAAAATACCACAACTTGTTTTTTTTTTTTTTTTTATTATTTGTTATAAGTTATAATTTAGGTACCACCGGGCTCGAGTTCCTGCCGCGAATCTGTAAATAATAGAAAGCAAGGGTGAGCAATTTGGTAAACTAGTACTGCGGTCTTTAAACTATGACTACACACAAATTACGATATAACGGAGTCGTTTATTCCTTACGGGGACGAGCGTGCAATGGATGACAAGGGAATATACGTGCGCACGAGTCATCCCGCTCCGACCAACCGTCATCACCAAGCCGAGCGTGCAATGATACAAGGGGAAATAGCGCGCAATGTATCTGCCCCGTCCTTGATGGTCATGTGGATTTTCTTAGTGTTACTGAAAATCTGGAGACGAGCGTGCAATGGCATCAAGGGAAATAACGCGCGAGATAACCTGCCCCGACTCCGTGAATATCAAGCCGAGCGTACAATGACACAAGGGGAAATAGCGCGCAATGTGTCTGCCCCGTTCTTGATACCCTTACAAAATTGTCAAGCGTGCAATGGCGTTAGGGGAATATACGTGCGCTCAAAACGCCCGCTTCGTACAATTCGAAACATCTGTACATGGACTCACTAATTGCACCACAGTATTGAGGAGAAATAACGAAACCTCAATACAGAATAAAAACAAAGATTTAACAAATCAAACAGTAAAATTCTCAATGCTTTAAATGAAAATTATGCAACAAATAGCTGCTCAAAACTCAACGAAAAACTCTAACGATTAGTAAGCCAAATTATTGCTCATTATTCAATATGCAAATTTAAGTAAACTACTAGGAACCAAATTAAATGCTCAGTGAATACTCACCCCCAATGCTTACTCCACGATACTTTTCCACGATACTTTTCCACTGTACTTCACATTAAACCTCACAACATTAATGGCACTGATCAACTGAAGTCCCGATGTACATGCTAAACATCGCGATCAGTAAAATCTACATGTCCTACAAACACATTCAAAATATCATCCACATGTAATTTCTTATATATTTCACACTTCATATATTTCATCTTTTCATAACCATTCTCATAAGCCCATTTATACTTAAGGATCAACGGGAAAACCCAAAACATTCGATCCTTTAAGAACAATCTTTCGCGTCTCATTTACAGTCGGTTTTATAGCCTACCGTCATAAAATCAGTCATACCTAAGGATCTTCGGGCAAAACCCAACAACATACTGTTTCAATTTAAGCAAAGACTTACACAAGCATAATGTGAATAAACTTAGAGGCTTCAACAGAGCGAGTACACCACCATTCTACGCGAAAAGTCATACACATTGGGCGGATACGAAATGCGCACACTTGACTCCAATTGGGAAGCAACCAGAAATACTTTTCTAACTAGTGCTGAAGAATCTGTGGGATATGAGCAAAGCGGTGAGAAACCCTGGATGGTGCGAGACACGTGGGACAAGGTTGGCAATCGGAAAAGAGCCAAATTGGCAATCATCTCTCAACCCGATGTCAACTAACGAACACACGACTTGAGGCAGAACTACCGCAATGCTTATCTACACCTTAAAAAGGCTGTTAGACGCGACAAGAGAAAGGCCATTGAAGATCTGGTCAATAAAGCACATTCTGCGGCTTACCTTGGGGATCCGGGTTCACTATTTAAAATTATGAAACAGTTGACGAACAGGGATTTCACCGCCAACCACCTGATGAGAGATATCAACGGAGCTCTCCTTAGTATGAGTGAACGCCAGTTGCGGCGATGGAAGGAATATTTCTCTGATATTTAAACATCTTGTCAGAGGAAGATATTTTAGAAACTGAACAACTACCAAACATCCAACTGCAACAATCCTCTATTAGGGACGATCCCCCAGATAAGGAAGAGAAAGTTTCCGTCATTCGGTCAATGGCGTGAAAGGAACCCCCAGGTATAGACGGACTACCAACCGAACTCCTCAAAGCGGACCCTAAAATAACAGCCGATATATTCCTCCCACTCTTTACTGAGGTGTGGAATGAAGGAAGATATCCGACTGAATGGAAGGAGGGCATCATTGTGAAAATTCCGAAGAAGGGTGACCTTCAGGATTGCGGTAATTGGCATAGTATATGTCTACTTACTGCCGTATCAAAAATTATGGCTTAGGTAGGATTAGTGATGTCGTGGAGAGCACTTTCGAAGCTAACCAGGCTGGATTCCGTAATGGATTGTCTTATGCCGACCACACAAATACTCTACCGATAATATTGGAGCAGTCAGCTCATGTTTGTGGACTTCGAGAAGGCTTACGACAGCGGTAAGCAAGATTGCATATGGTATGTTTGGGCCTGGGAGCGCGGACGAGGTGGTGAATAAAAACTAATTAACAACTTTATTGTACAAATTACGAAAGAACGCTGCTCTAAAGGTTGCGAAACTCAAACTGGAACTGTCTTCGAAAAGCCAGCGCGACTGCTTTTTACCCGCGTCTTTTTGCTGACGCTGCGGCGTGTCTGGCTGGCGTACTTTGTTACTATTTCTGCGTGATAAGCAACAAAGTAAGTGCTGATCGCGCGCGTCGTCGGGCATGCCACTTGATCTCTTTCGTTGCATTTCTGGCGATATGCAGAAAGTGACGTTCTGCTTGTGCATGATCAGCAAATCTGGTTGTATGGAAAAGAGGACGGTTCTGCTTGTGCGTGATCAGCATATATCCGTCCGATTTCAATGACGCTGGAATGTGTCGACGATGTCGTATCGCCACATTACTCCCCCCTCAGTGTAGGCGCCGGGGGTTTGTTAAGATCCAAGCCTGAAACGTACAGGAGGACGTGATGTACGACCGGAGCGGGTCGTAGTTGCTTCGTTTGCTCGATCGTCTGGATTCGATGTCGGCTCGATGGTCATAAACGCGGGTTTGAGTTGGTCGATTGACGTGTTTATGTCCTTTCCGTTGATCGTCACCTTGAAGAATTTTCCCTTCCGGTTCACTACCGGGTACGGGCCGTCGTAAGGTGGCGTGAGCGATGGTTTAACTTTGTCGTTGCGGACAAAGACGTGAGTGCAGCTTGCGAGATCCTTGCTGACGAATACACCGGGAGAGCCGTGATGTGCTGTGTCTTTAGGACGAATCGCGTTCATGCGTAGACGCAGGTCTCGAAGAAAATCTGTCTCGTTAACAGACGGTCGTGCTTCTGAGAAGAATTCACCAGGAATGCGCAACGTCGTTCCGTAAACCATCTCCGCTGCAGAAGCTTGCAAGTCTTCCTTCAGAGATGATCGCAGTCCGAGCAGGACTAAAGGTAACGCTTTTACCCATTCGGTGGCGGAATGGCAACGAATAGCAGCTTTCACGGTGCGGTGCCATCGTTCGATGATGCCATTTGCTGCTGGATGGTATGGAGTCGTCCGAAGGTGTACGGCTCCTAGGAATTTGTTGAGCTCCGCGAAGAGTTGGCTTTCGAACTGGCGTCCCAGGTGGGTAGCAATCTTGGCGGGCACTCCAAATCGGGTGATCTAGCCCTGTAATAGCGCTTCGGCGACCGCGGGTGCGGTTATTGTTTGAAGCGGAATGGCCTCAGGCCATCGTCAGTAGGTAGCGGAAGCCCTCGTTCAATGGAAGGGGTCCCACTAAGTCGATGTTGATATGCGAGAATCGCTAGTTGGTTTTCTCGTATCGATGCACGGGTGCTTTGGTGTGCCTCGAGACCTTGTTGCGTTGACAGTCGAGGCAGCTGCGGGCGAACGTATTGATCTCGTGATTCATGCCGGGCCAGAATTATCGGTCGGTGACTAGCTTCCGAGTAGAGCGTACGCCTGGGTGTGCGAGTCCGTGAAGTAGACGCATTATCGGCATTCGAAGTTGGCTCGGGACGAACGGACGGATTCGCTGCTCTGTGACTATGCACATCAATGGATCGGATGTGCCGGGAACGTGTTGCTTCCCCCACTCCAGCGAGTTGTCGTAGTCCAGAAGCAGGGTTTTGAGTTCCTCGTCGTTTTGTTGAGCTGAAGCGAGTGCAGAAAAGTTAAGACTCTATATTGTACTTACGCGTGACAGGTAGTCCGGAATGGAGTTGTCTTTTCCCGAAATGTGGCGTATGTCCACACTGAACTGAGAGATGTAATCCAGTTGCCGCTGCTGTCGTGGATTAGCTTTCTCCGGGTGCTGTCGGTGGAGGTGTCGTGGATATGCCCTCGGCTTTTTCTGGCAGGGGTTTCAATCCATTGGGTGACACTAGATGTCCAAGGAAACGAACTTCCGGTGGACCAAGTTGGCACTTGCTGATGTTAACTGTGAGGCCGTGCTCCTTGAGTCGGGATGGTCATCTCGCGGTATTGCTGCAGCAACGAACCGTAGATGCTCTGTTGATCGAATGCGTGAAACGAAAGCGTGGGTGGTTTATTCATTTTATGAATTTGCGCCGCTGTTGATCTGCTTGTTTCTGGATCGATGAGTTTACGGCTACGCATGTCAACGAGTAATCCGTAGAAGTTTAAAAGGTCGGCTCCGATGATCTGTGAGCTTACCTCGGCGATGATGAAGTTCCAGATGAAAATTCGGTGAAGTCCCAGATTTAGTCTCAGGCGTTTTGTTCCGAACGTTCGTATCGAGGAACCGTTTGTGGCGAATAGTTGCGTCGTCCTGTCGGGGTTGAGTCGTTCGTGCCTCGTTGGTGGAATGGCCGAGACGTCAGCTCCGGTGTCGATGAGAAAAACTGCAGAGCTGGACTGGTCACGAATTTGGAGGCGAGACAGGACGAGAGCGCTAGACGTGTTGTCTAGCGTCGTGTGCTTCAGCGTGAGTCTCAGTTTCGGTCTCGTCGTTTGTTCCCGCGTCGTTCGCGGGCGCTTCCGGTGGGCTAGACATGTCGATTCGCGACCGCCGTCGGTGGAAAATGGGTGTTGTATTCATTTCACTGCACCTCACTAGGCCGGGTTGGTTTAGGCCCGTCGTTTCACACCGCGTACGTGGTCTCGGAATTGATCACTAGCACACGGAATTCACTATCAAGATGTTCGTCACGTCACCGGTCACAGGTTTTGTTGGGGTCGATCCCATAAAAAAAAACCACTCCTGGCAAGATCGCCAATTTGGGTCTGGGAGCGCCGACGAGGTGGTAAATAAAAACGCTAGTGAATAAAAACTAATTAACAACTTTGTTGTACAAATTACGAAAGAGCGCTGCTCTAAAGATTGCGAGACTCAAACTGGAACTGTCTTCGAAAAGCCAAAAGCCAGCGCGACTGCTTTTTACCCGCGTCTTTTTGCTGATGCTGCGGCGTGTCTGGCTGGCGTACTTTGTTACTATTTCTGCGTGATAAGCAACAAAGTAAGTGCTGATCGCGCGCTTCGTCGGGCATGCCACTTGATCTCTTTCGTTGCATATCTGGTGATATGCAGAAAGTGACGTTCTGCTACAATCCCCCAAAAATGAACGTTCTATCTTGAAGGGCTTGGGAGTTAATGTGCGCTGAGCGTACACACCGGCGTACAGCCGTCAGTACTTTTCTCTCCCTCTTTTTCGGGGTAATGACGTCAAATTTCAAAGTTCTCTCATGAAAAACTTGTTAACCCAGGCAATATACAGAGTTATTTTAATTGGTGGACTGTACCAGAGCGAAAGAAGACTGAGTGCGAAAACGGGCTATGTTGCCCATAGATTAAAAAATTTTTCGCATAAAAAACTCTTACCTCCCAAATTAACGATTTTGATTGGTTCGCACTTTAAACAGCTGATTACTAAGCCATATTTTACACGTAGATTGTTCGCATATGTGCGTGGAGATTGCACGCATATTGGTGAGCTCAGTTCGAGAAGTTCCTTCCCGTTTGCCAACTGTTTACGTATAATTAAACTGTGGACTGTACTGTGGTCACGAGTATTCTCTCTGTTAAATGCTGATAAAACCAGTTTTTTGCTCTGGCCGGGTCACGTCGCGATACGGCGGTCATATAATATGGGACCTCCGGTAGCACGCACGGATGTTTCAGGGATAGGTAAAGGGTTTTCTTTCTTTTTTTCTGGTTTTTCCTAAGGGCGAGCGACGATTACAAGGTATTCCAGACATTCCATAGCTATGATTAAAGAATTCTACGATGATGCAAAGTGTCGTGTCTCACATAGAGGAGAGCTTTCCTGTGCGAACGGGTGTCAGACAAGGCTGCATATTATCACCAGTTTCTGGTGGTAATAAATGACATCTTGGAAGCTGCACTGTAAGGTGGGGGAGATAAAGGTCTTCAATGGAGACTATTTAACATCTTAAATCACCTTGATTATGCTTATAAAGTGTGCTTGCTTGCACGTAACCGATCGGACTTGAGAGTCAAATGTTGGCTCGTTGCATTCTAAATGCAAAGAGGCGGGACTGAAAATAAATGTGCGTAAAACTAAGTACATGAACATGGGTTCGCACGCAAGCACACCAATTGTTCTTAATAGACAAAATGTGGAAGAGGTGCAAAATTTTTGTTATCACGGAAGCACTGTCAGCATGGGCGGCGGAGCCGTAAATGATATCGAGGCATGTCTAAATAAAGCTCTTTAATCCTTCGGTATCCTTTCCTCTTTCTGGAATTTAAGAGAGATTTCCCTTCGCAGGAAGCTACGAGTTTTTGACGCATGCGCCAAATCCGTGTTGTTATATGGTTGTACTACGTGGAAGGGATCGGAACTGCAAACTATCGTGAACCAATGCCTCCGACGCTTTTTAGGAATATCCTGGACAGAAGTGATCTCCAATGACGAGCTTTGGAGTACAACTGCACAGACTAAAATAGGCATTGAGATTCAAAGGCGGAAATGGTCACACTTTGAGGAAACCAGAGCGAAACATCGCCAAACAGGCTCTGGATTATAATTCTCAACACGTCGGGTTAGTCGACCATGTAGCATGTAAGCGAGCAGTTGAGCAGGAGGCCAGAGTAATAAACAAGTCCTGACAACAGCTAAAGGCCGATGCTCAGGATCTCGCCTTGTGGAAGAGAGTTGTTTCTGTCCTATGCCTCTATAGGGAGTCTTAACAGGAGTTTGAAGACTTATTTGTTTCTGCTTCGCATTGAATTTTTCAACAACGGACATCTTGAAGTGCGACACAATTTTACGACATTTTGAAGTAAAGATATTTAAGTGTTCTGTTGAACTTATTGCATCATTACTACTAATTGAAATGTATGTGCTGCGCAAAAAACATTAGTAACATTTAGCTTTCGTAGTTTTAACGTGGCTTACCATTGAAATGATAAGAACCGCAACTTATAGGATTGCTAGTATGCTGAGAGTTCATATAATGTGCTGTTGGAACTTTCTAGTAAACAATTTTATGAGGGTTCACTAATAACGATGTAAAAACGAAAGTTCAATTTGCATACGATTAAGTTTTATATTTGTACTACACACGCGAGAATGTAAACAAAAGAGATCACAACTCAGCAAGTCGAGAGATCATGTTAAACTAAAATTTTCTACGTAAAACTCTTTTAACTATCGATAGTCGTTTATTTCATTCACTAATAGTCTAAGGACATTTCATACAGATTAAATTTATCAACAGCTATCAGTATTCAAATAATAATTCAATAGTCGCATCCACTGCATAGTCATTTTCATTGAAAAAGTAATTTCATAGCCAGTATCAATAAAAATAGTCTAACATTTACTATCGATAATAATTTTCATTCATTCGAAAAGTTATTTGGTAATTTTCATTCGTTCAGAAAATTATTCGATAGTAAAAACTATCGAATAACTTTTCGGTATTAATTCGGTAGTGCCCATCACTAAGGGTATGTAACTTTCCATAGGCTTGGATTATCTTATATTATTGATAGTATTTACTTTAAGGTATTTATTAAATCGAGAACAACGACTTTATCGCATAGCTAAAATTATCTTATCCGTAATTTATATTTATTACTATTGATAATGATAATTTAAAATAAAATGCCAACAAGTCGGGCGAAACTTTATTATTCTTGGGACAAGTTGCGTATGTGTGGAAAGTCAATATGCAGGTTAGAGTGGTTAGGGAAGACTAAGTGAAAGCGGGTTCTTGGGCAGGGCAATTGTCAATTTAACACTTTGCGGAAACGTTCAAAAGCTCCAGTACATATAATCAATATTTCATTCGTTTATTTATCCAAGTTTGAGTTTTTGTGAGGGGTGATAGTAAGAGTGGGTGGATGGTAATAGTTTTTAATTGATTGCTTGAATCACGTCCAATATTCTCTGCATAGAATGTCAGTTTCATAGACGAAGTTGCATAGAATTTTCATAGGATTCGGTGTATTTTACATTCACGAAACCAAACACTTGTATGGGAGGGGGTAGAGGAGGTAGGGGAATCGTAAAATTTGTGAGGCAATTTTATTTCCTTTCTCTTGTAGTGTGATTGTACAAAATTTCAGGTTCGTAGCTTTTAATTTGTTGGTTATTAGTTGATTCAATGAAATAGGTCGAAATGATACTTTTGTATGGGAGGGGGTAGAAGGGCAAGCGCGATTGCAAAACTTTTAAAATAATATCATTCCAATTATTTTTAAAGGTTTTTGCGCAAAATTTGAAATTGGTAGCTTTTAAGAGTTAGCTGATAACTGATTTCCTAAAAATGGTCGAAAAAATAATTTTGTATGGGAGGGGGTAGAAGAGGTAGGGGAATCGCAAAATTTGTGACGCAATTTTCTTTTTTTGCTCTTTAAGGGTGCTTGTACAAAATTTCAAGTTCGTAGCTTTTAATTTGTTGGTTGTTTTATTGAAATTGGTCGAAATCATACTTTTCTATGGGAGGGGGTAGAACGGCAAGTGTGATCCCAAAAATTTTGACGCAGTTCTATTTCAACTATTTTCAAATGATTTTGGGCAAAATTTCAAATTGATAGCTTTTACTAATTAGGTGATAATTAATTTCTTAAGAATGGTCGAAAAAATCATTTTGTATGGGAGGGAGTAGAAGCTTTCAAGGTATTCAACCAGTTTATATTTCATTCTTTTAAAGATTTTTTTTAAATGCATTTCGCAAGTTTTCAAGTTTCTACCTTTAAATTTCATTCAAAATTTTTCAGTTTATGTGGTTTTTTCATTGCACATGAAACACCTTGTGCACGGTAGACCAGGGGAGTCGGTGCATAACAATTGTGGAATTTTTACTATTTTTTTTGTATGTACAACAAAAAAATGTATCCACATGGAAAATTTAAATTTTGTAGCTTTCACCAGAGCCCTTAAAAAATCACTCAAAATTTTCGACATTTTTGGTTACCACCTCCCCCCCCTTACACCTCCCAACGTAAAATTTTCACCAAATTTAAAAACTATCTAGTTCTACAATTTGCCAAAATTTTAATTTGATATCTGTACTCAGTTTTGAATTATAACGGTTTGAAATTTTGGAAAGTGCATCATTTTTAAAATGCTTCCCATTTCCCCCCACTACTATTTTGTCAAAATGTTATATTTTTTTCGCATTTCTCTAGTATAGCTTAATATAGGTTCTAAGATTCAATTACATAGCTTAATAAATAGCCGAGATATTGATTTTTAAGTGTTTTTCTGTGCACCCCCCTGACCCTCCCCCTTACAATAATTAGCTTCTATCTAAACTGATTCTCGTAGATCTTGATACCATCTTAATGGTCTGAAAATATCAATTTTTTATGGGAAGTAATTTCGAAGATATAATCATTCGAAAAAAAAATTCGGCCGCCAATTGGTTCTTAGCCCCCCTTTTCGCACTCCAATGGATAAGAAAATTAAATTATTTTTCAAAGTTGTCCCACAAACTTCTCTATATGTGTTTTGATTTTAAGCTTCCTAGCTGTAACCATGGTTGAGATATTTGAATTCGTATTTTTCGGTTTAAGCGCTTCCCCCGCCTCCCCCTGAACCCGTACACCCCCCAAAATGGGTATCCGCCTGAGATCCGCAACTATCTACAATCCCTCCAAAAATGAACTTTCTATCTTGAAGGGTTTGGGAGTTAATGTGCGTACGGCGGACGGCGTAGACAGACGGATTTTTTTTTTTTTGCATTTTTCGGCTAATTTAGTCATGAAACGCGAAAAAACAAAATTTCAGGGTAGCAAATTTTTTTTTTTCTCAAGTCGATCACAATACTTTATTATTAAAATAATAAAGTAATTTTTGTGATTTGAATAATTTGTAGACTGGAGAAATGCTTTTCTTAAATTTTTAAAATATGACACGGAGTAGGGTGAAGTTTATATTTTATTTGTTTAACATTTATTGATTTATTGTTAATTTTAAAAGAATTTCTGGTATAATTTCATGTTTTTTCTATATCATAATGGAAATCGCCATAATGCATTTTTTTCAAAATTGTCCAATTGAAAGGAAGATAGTTTTTATACTCTACATGAAATCTGACAGTATATGGTATTGTGTTTGCTCAACGATAAGTGTAATAGATAAGTCTAATGTACGCGCGGAGTCGCCAAGGAGGAAGAAATATTTGTGTCGTTTAAAAACAACGATTGCAAGTCTATCCGTATGCCTACAACATAATTCGTTAACGCTTTGAGCTAACGAGCTGAATTTTTTTAAAGTTATTTTTCGCAAAAACGAAAACTAATGAAAATGTATAGAAAACGACAAAATAATCATAAAAGTACCATAAAATAAACGAAAAATCATAACGCAACTGACAAATTGTTAGAATTCTTCAAATAATTAATTACTATTTTGATTTAAAGTTCGATCAAGGCGCTATTTACATTCCGATATCCACACAGAAGGATTCTAATTAGCCATAGTCTCATCAATCTATTATCTCCAAAATTCTCTCCAATACTCAATACCATTGAAATGCATTGTTCTAAAATTGTGTATCCTGGAGCACAAGTTTTAAGGCAGGACATCGCAGGGTCTGATCTGACTGGCATCACTTAATTCAATTAACTCGATACATTGAGGAATAAACACAGTTGCCCCAGCTATTGTTATACCCGGTTATGGTATGATATTATTAATGCAATGCATCGTACACAATCCATAGTCCGTCCAACATTAGTCGGGCACATAAGTAATGTATAATTTATAGGAGATAAACACATAGGCCATGCAGGCCTATCAATTTCACAATGAGCCTAAATGGAACTTATTCGCTCCAGGCTCCGAAAATGAGAATTCTCCGAATTGTGGACATCCTTCAAGTGCCAATGCCAGCAATGGCATCAATTTGATTATTAATATTCTGCATTATGAATGCAATTCGAGACAAAAGTGCAAATGCAATGAGACAAGTCTATGTAGATGTCTACGTACCATATTACGGAATGCAATTCTATAATGGCGTTTGGCGTGAAAGTCCAATGGAATCAATACATTTTACCGGCAATTGAATAATTTACCGAATACATTTCAGTTTAGTAATTAAATTGAAATAGATATTAGTGAAATGCCATAGTTTAGTTCAATAATAGAACAGGAAGAAAAGTTTTATTATTTTAGGATATTATGCATCCTGTATCTGTTGATTGAAGGAAACAGCGATTCCATTTTTAAATTAACTAGTTAGTCAAATTGCAATAACTGATTTTAAAATTGCCAGGCAATCCTCATTTAAATATGCCATTATACCTAATTATCGAACTGAGTGATATTTTAATAATATTATAGTTTGACTTTTCAGTGAAAAGATTTCTTATAGTTTTTTAGTATTGAAAATGCCGAAATTATAAACTGGTAGTCTTCGTTATGAAAAAAAATAAACTGCCAACAAGTCGGGCGAAACTTTATTATTCTTGGGACAAGTTGCGGATGTGTGGAAAGTCAATATGCAGGTTAGAGTGGTTAGGGAAGACCAAGTGAAAGCGGGTTCTTGGGCAGGGCAATTGTTAATTTAACACTTTGCGGAAACGTTCAAAAGCTCCAGTACATATAATCAATATTTCATTCGTTTATTTAACCAAGTACGAGTTTTTGTGAGGGGTGGGGTGAGGGGTGATAGTAAGAGTGGGTGGATGGTAATAGTTTTTAATTGATTGCTTGAATCACGTCCAATATTCTCTGTATAGAATGTGTTTCATAGACGAAATTGCATAGAATTTTCATAAAATTCGGTGTATTTTACATTCATGAAACCGAACATTTGTATGGGAGGGGGTAGAGGAGGTAGGGGAATCGTAAAATTTGTGACGCAATTTTATTTCCTTTCTCTTGTAGTGTGCTCGTACAAAATTTCAAGTTCGTAACTTTTGATTTGTTGGGTATTAGTTGATTCAATGAAATAGGTCGAAATGATACTTTTGTATGGGAGGGGGTAGAAGGGCAAGCGCGACTGCAAAACTTTTAAAATAATATCATTTCAATTATTTTTATAAGTTCTTGCGCAAAATTTGAAATTGGTGGCTTTTAAGAGTTAGCTGATAACTGATTTCCTAAGACTGGCCGGAAAAATAATTTTGTATGGGAGGGGGTAGAAGAGGTAGAAGAATCGCAAAATGTGTGACGCAATTTTCTTTTCTTTCTCTTTTAAGGTGCTCGTACAAAATTTCACGTTCGTAGCTTTTAATTTGTTGGTTAGCAGTTGTTTTATTGAAATTGGTTGAAATCATACTTTTGTATGGGAGGGGGTAGAACGGCAAGTGTGATCTCAAAATTTTTGACGCAGTTCCGTTTCAACTATTTTCGAAAGATTTTGTGCAAAATTTCAAATTGATAGCTTTTACCAATTAGGTGATAATTAATTTCTTAAAAATGGTCGAAAAAATCATTTTGTATGGGAGGGAGTAGAAGCTTTCAAGGTATTCGATCAGTTAATATTTCATTCTTTTAGAAATTTTTTTTAAATGCATTCTGCAAATTTTCAAGGTTGTACCTCTAAATTTCATTCAAAAATTTGAGTTTATGTGGTTTTTTCATTGCACATGAAACACCTTATGCACGGTAGACCAGGGAGGTCGGTGCATAACAATTATGGAATTTTCATAATTTTTTCTGTAAGTACAACAAATAGATGTATCCACATGGAAAATTTAAATTTTGTATCTTTCACCAGAGCCCTTAAAAAATCACTCAAAATTTTCGACATTTTTGGTTACCACCTCCCTCCCCTTACACCACCCGACGTAAAATTTTTACCAAACTTAAAAACTATCTAGTTCTACAATTTGACAAAATTTTAATTTGACATCTCTACTCAATTTTGAATTATAACGGTTTGAAATTTTGGAAAGTGCATCATTTTTGAAATGCTCCCCATTTCCCCCCACTACTATTTTTTCCAAATGTTATATTTTTCTCGTATTTTTTTAGTACAGCTTAATATATTCTAAGATTCAATTACATAGCTTAATAAATAGCCGATATATTGATTTTTAAGTGTTTTTCTTTGCACCCCCCCTAACCCTCCCCCTTACAATAATTAGCTTTTACCTAAACTGGTTCTAGTGGACCTATAAGCCACCTTAATGGTCTCAAAATATCAATTTTTTATGGTAAGCAATTTCGAAGATATAATCATTTGAAAAAAAAATTTGGCCGACAATTTGTTCTTAGCCCCCCCTTTTCGCATCCCAATGGATAAAAAAATTAAATTATTTTTAAAAGTTGTCCCACAAACCCTTCTGTATGTATGTTGAATTTTAGCTTCCTAGCTGTTACCATGGTTGAGATATTTGAATTCGCATTTTTCGGTTTAAGCGCTCCCCCCGCCTCCCCCTGAACTCGTACACCTCCCAAATTGGGTACCCGCCTGAGATCCGCAACTATCTACAATCCCCCCAAAAATGAGTTTTCTATCTTAAAGGGTTTGGGAGTTAATGTGCGCTGAGCGTACACGTCGGCGTACGGCGGACGGCGTACAGACAGACGGATTTTTTTTTTGCATTTTTAGGCTAATTTAGTCATGAAACGCGAAAAAAAAAAATTTCAGGGTAGCAAACTTTTTTTTATTTTTGTGTCGATCACAATACTTTATTATTATAATAATAAAGTAAAATCAGTTAAGAACATTCCCATTTTTTCAACTCTCTTAGTCAAACCAATCATATCCACCTTCCATAAATCCAAATCGGACCAACAACCTTCTGGTAATTACATGCTACTCGAACACTTTTAAAATCATCACCTGAGCGAATTTCTTCTTATTATAAAACAGTTTCAACTTTCCGCACGAAAACTTTTCTTATCGTCGGCTATCTTTGCAGCAGTCTCTCTGTACGCCAAGGACGAAGTAAAGGAATGATTTTGTTGGGAAATTATTTGAATCCACTTTGTATGCAAATGACGACTATGACGGGCGACTGACGAATCGGAGAAGAAAAATACAAGAAAAAAAAAAAAAAAAGGTTTTTCGCCGACAGGTCGACAATCGTCGAACAAAAACTGAAAACGAAATAAATGAGGGAAAATTAATCTGCTGGAACGGCGACAAGAAAAACACAAGAAAAACTTGAGATCGTAATTTATTTAAGTCCTTCGGTGTTTTTCATTTTGTTGCGGATATGGCAGTTATAAGGCTCCCCCGTTCGAAAGGGATCCCTAGTTTTGCTTTGCATGCTATAAGTGACCGGAAATTGCACAATTTTCTCATTTTCTTGTTTTACGTTGTCGCTTGCTTTTCTATCGTCTCATGGTTCGGTTGTAATCGCGCTGTAATTTTCTCAGTTTGCCACCTTTGTATTAAGACGTATTCGTAAATAGATTTTTTATGTATTGTATATGGATATAGTCGTAATGTTTCAATTTCGTCAGCGTAGTTATTAGAATATTTTAGTCATTCTAATCAGGATCTCAGAAACTGCAGACATTGATAGAGAAATAGACACAAGCAGGCTTTGTCGTGCAGTGAAATTTTAATAGACAGCCCGTCATCCTTCGAACAACAGCGACGTGGAATGCATTACAAGGCAATCTCTTTTCAACGTCCAACAAACAAGGGCGCTCACCACCCCTTGAAACTCTTTCTTATTGTGTTTTTGTACTAACTTCGCTGTGTTCATTAATCTATTTTCTAACAAGACCCCCATAGGGGCATTGAACAGAAACAGTTCTTTTTCATAAGGCGCGATCCCGAACTTTGCGCTTTACTTGTCACCAGGACGTGTTTATTTTCCTGGACTCCTTTTTTTTACAGAATAACCTGTGTTATTGCCAATTTCGGCCTTTATGTGTAATGCACAAACACAGTCATGGAGGCAAGGTATAGGCTTGGGAAGGTTGGGGAAGGGGGTGAGAATGTCCGTAACGAGTGGTGAAGCTGGTATATATTTTTCAGTTATACTGACTGGTACTTGCTGCGATTTGCAGATGTTATGAGTAGAAACCATCTACTGAGTATACAGACTTTCTTGGAGTGGAACTGTTTCACTTTTACATCTTTTGCTCATATTATTTCGAATAATTTTGCACTGCCAGTAGCAACTGAAAAATTCGTGCTTAAGAAAATCTACTGCCTGGAGTGAGAATCGAACCCACGACCTATTGACTGTGAAGCAAGCGCGCTGCCCACTACGCCACGGAAACCTGCTCAACTGCTTGCTTCCATGTAGTATATGGTCAACCAACCAGACGTCTTCCTAAAGGATTATAATCCAGAGATTATTTTTTATTTTATTTTATTTATTTCAAATTCATCAAAACAATGATTACTTACAAAATATTGTTACAAAAAAGTACGTAAAAAATACATCATACGAATATCCAATTTAAAACAATCAACAAAAACAAATTATTTATCGCATAAAGCTGACTTTAACTGCATGCTAGATAAATTATAATCAATACGGTAGTAATTATTGTTGAAAATACGCGAAAGAGATGCGATTGGTTCGTTTTGTCCGTAGTTGGTGCGATGATGAGAAATGTGGAGTGGCACATAGTTTCTCAAGGATCGACGCGGAATACTAAAAGTTATGGCTTCGAGCAAATATGGGGAGTCAATTTCTCCTAAGATTAATTTAAATACAAAAGTCGCCCTAAGGATAATCCGTCTATTCTCAAGCGACTCTAGAGAAAGGAGTTTTAGGCGCTGTTCGTAAGGAAGAAGACGCAACGTATCAGACCAAGGAAGATCTCTTAGAGCGAACCTTAAGAATCTTCGTTGTACAAACTCAATCCTACTCTTATGTTCCTCGTAATACGGAGCCCATACCTGACACGCATACTCCAGAATAGAGCGTACAAAAGTACAGTATAAAGTCTTAGTTATATAAGGATCATTGAAGTCCTTGCACCATCTTTTAATGAAACCTCAAACAGAGTTGGCCTTGCTGATTATGTAGTCAATATGATCGTCAAACGTAAATGCGGAAATAAAATATAGACCTAGATCCAGTACCTTATCTGTCTGTTGTAGTGTGCTACCGTCTAGGACATAGTCGAAATGTATGGGAGATTTGGTCCTAAAGAATGAAACGCTTGCACATTTACTAATATTCAAAGGCATACAGTTTAATGTACACCAGTCAAAAAAACATTGCAAATCACTTCGAAGCAATGCGCAGTCATTCTGATTCGAAATATCGCGAAACAATTTCGCGTCATCAGCATAGAGCAAAATTTTCGAGTGGGAAATAACCGAACTCACGTCGTTAATAAATAAAATAAATAACAGTGGTCCTAGATGGCTTCCCTGTGACACACCAGATGTGTTGGGTATAACAGACGAATAAACACCTCGAAAAATCACTTTTTGGGTACGACTAGATAGATAAGATCTGATCCAATCTATGAAAATAATAGGAAATCCAAGCGCGTATAGCTTGTAGGCAAGAATAGAATGGTCAACTTTATCAAAAGCTTTGGTAAAGTCGGTATATATGCACCGATGTTTCGCGGTGGTTCCATCAAAGTGTGACCGATCCACTGCCACTTCCGCTTTTGAATCTTAATGCCTATTTTAGTCTGTCCAGTTGTATTCCAAAGTTTTTCGTTAGTTAGTTTGTCTGATATATCCCAAAAATGCGTCGAAAGTTTGCAGTTTCTTGGTAAGCTAAATGGTCACTTTCCATAGGTTTAAATTTGATCACATCAAACAGGTGGTAAATTTCTCAGTGGCTGCTTGGGAAGGTTTCATAAGTTTTGTGATATTATTAATCATTTCAGGTAAAAATTAAATGTGATAAGCGGGTCTGGGAAAATTTAAAGTAACTGGCGGGTGAGAAACACAGGTTCATCATTTTGATCCACCTCTGCGTCCATTAAAAAAAATTGCACGAAAAAATAAAAAATAAAAAATTGTATCGGCATGAAAGGGATACGGATGAACTTTTCCAAAGTACCATATATCGAGGACAAGGTTACAGGAAATCAACGATATAGTTACTGTGTATGTAGAGTTTTCCTGGCAGAGCAAGGAGGAAATGAAACTGGGGTGCTACAACTGAAACTATGAGAATCGTGTAATAGAGTGTGTCGATAGTCTTCTTCATCAATGGCACTACAGCCCAAATCGAGCTTTGGCCTCACGGCCTCAGATTCCTTCACATTTTTTTTATAATAGTGAAAGGGTTGTTAGTTCTTCGTACCACTCGCTATCTACGAATTTTAATTTCACAAATTGAGGTTGTTAGATATACCCACGCAGGCAGTAAGGTTGAATTATGCGTCGACCAGGATTTGAACTTTGCAATTGTAGACTAACACGCTACCCACTAAACTACACGCAGAATAGCTTTCTTCTACAATGGCACTACAGCCCAAATCGGGCCTTGGCCTCCTGACTTTCAGCTTCCTTAACATTTTTTTTTCATTGTGAAAGGGTTGTTACGCCTTCGCACATTTTTTATTTTCGTAGATTGAGGTAACACAGGTATAGCCAAGCAGGCAGTGTGGTGGAATTAGGCACAAATCGGGATTTGAACTCACGACCTTCGCATTATAGACCAACATGCTATTCACTAGGCTATACCCTAGTTTCAGAATAGCTTTACGGTGAACAAAAATTAAGGCGCTCGGTCAGTTACATATTTTCACAACTTAAACTTTCGCAAGTCGGTATGTGAATAACAAAATTTTAGAAATTTTTTTATTTAATTGCGTTGATCCAAATTTGAATTCCTTTAACTACGAGGGTAAATAAAAAATTTCACAGACAAGGGAGGGAGGAAGTATTTTTACCTTGAGGTATTCTAACACTCAATACAGGCATAAATCCAAAGTTTCCGTCAAATTGAATCACTAACATTTTAGTTATCGCCGAATCTACAAGTCAATCGGAAAGAAAACGCTAATAATGGACAAAATTGAGTTTTGTCCTGTCTTAAAGTTCCTTACCAAACAAGGAAAAACGTCACAAATCATTTTAGAAGAAATGTCATTTATTAACGGGGAATCTTGCCATGGAAAACGATGATTTATAAGTGTCACAGTTTATTCAGGCAAGGGTAGCCGATTGACGCCACTTCCTAAGAAATCGTCAAAAAAGTGGAGAAACTTGTTCTCGAAGATGCTCGTTTAAAGAAAAAAAGAAGAATCGCAAAAATGGTTGGAGTGTCAGATACAACCATTTCGATCTTATCCTCCGCGATCATCTCGGCATGTCTCAAGTCAGCGTAAGATGGGCACCGAGAATGCTCTTAACGGTTCAGAAAAAGTATCGCGTCGAGTGTGGATCTCTGTAGTGAGAACAAGGATGAAATTTTGACTTTGCTTCACCAGTATGAGCCTTAATCAAAGCAAGAGTCAATGCAGTTCATCCGTAAAGGCGCTTCATACGCCAAGAAGTTCAAGGTCTCACTATCCGCTGGAAAATAGTGGCCACTATTTTTTGGGATTTAGAGAATGTTTTGGTGATCGATTATAAAGAAAAAAAACAAAATATCATAGGGTCAAACTATTCCAACCTACTACAAAAATTAAAGGATGCTTTCAAAGAAAGAATAAGAGGAAAGTGGATCCGAGGTGTGCTGCTTTTGTACGACAATGCATCTGTTTACAAGAGCCACGTTTCAATGGCTGCACTACAGAAATGTAGGTACGGAATATTGAGCCACCCCCTTATAGTCCAGATATGCTCCCTTCCGATTACTAATTGTTCGGGGAAGAAAATTTACCAGAAGTGAAGTCGACAATTTCAGCAATATCTTAAAGGCCTTGATAAAACATTTTTTTAGGAGGAATTAATAAATTTTTTGGGAGACATGATAAATGTATTAGGCTTAAAAGAGAATGTATTGAAAAGGAAAAATAATAACTTGTTTAATTTTACCCTCTTCATTGTCGTTCCGCGAAATTTTTGAACTCCCCTCGTAGGAATCCTTAGGACATGAAAAAAGATCATATACTTGACCAGGGAGGTGAGTAGTCTGACTCTCCTCTTCCCCTCCTTTCGTATTAAAATTTGAAATGTTTTTGATATCTGAATAGTTAAAAGCGTTCTGAGACTTGAATCGAATTTCCAGTATCTTCTTTTGAGACTGTTCTAGTTTGGTATTTAGTTTTTCAGTAATTTTGGGCTCACACTGGCTTTCGAAAGTATTTTTTACATGTCGTTCCGAGATTCACTGGATACTTTGTGCCGCGAAATATCATAAATGGAAAGTAGTAACTTTTGTCAAGAGTTAGTGAGTTACATCAGTACATTTGAAGAAGTTGTGTGTACAGAGTATTATTTAGTTTCAAGATTTACCCTATTTGCTTCCATAGTCTAGTGAATTGACTAGTTTAGAAATATAGTGAGTTTTTAAAGATAAACTTACAAATTTATTACGTTATAGTTGTTACACAACTTGCAAGAAAGTGATTCGAAAAACGTGTTCATCAATCGAAAACTAGAGAGTAGTTATGTTCTATCGCTTGGGATTATAATTTCGGAAATTGACTTGCCGGTATACTTTCGCATTCTCTAGTAAGAAACCGTGAAAGTTTTCTGGAAAGTTGCTAATATAGTAATGTAAAATTTGAGGGTAGTGTAGTGAACTTGGTGATCTTACTTGCATGTGGTTCAGTTTCCAATTTTTTATTTGCCAGTATATTGACAGCTTCAATTTTAGAAAAAGCTACACCCATAAATGGCTTCCTTAAAATTTAATGGCTTTCTTCAAATATATATACATATATGTATGTTGCAATTAAATAAATCTCACAATGAATGCCATTTAACTAAATCTAAGACTCTTATCGATTCCGATTATGTATGTAAAATATTTCCTATCTCTGCAACAGTCAAAACTCATTTCGAAACTGGCACTAATTTAGGTCTATTAATTAATTTCAAACGAGTTCGTGTAGTTGTAAACTGAGATATTATTAGCTTTAGAATTAGAATCAAATGAATTTTAATCGAGGCGTATACGTTACCTCAATGAATCGAGAGCTAAAAGCACAAAATTTACGAGGTCCTGCTCTCTGCTGGGCTTCTGATGTGGCTGTATGTTGATTAATTTAATTTACGTAGCATCGTAGTCATATCAAAATATTGATTTTGTCATTACTATAATGCAATTTAATCAAGAGCGTGTGACTAAATTGTTTCAGTATGAGATTATAGAGAAACTATTATGTACTATTATTTACTATTATATATATCCTACATAAAAATTTTGTATGGGGAGTGGTAAAAGGGGTGACATCATTGAACTAATTTTCTTCACAGCATATCTAAGTAGTAACAAAAAAACGTTCTATACCAAATTTAAGCTTTAGAAATTGAAAAGATACTCAGAAAATAAGTGCATAAGATTTAGTGAAATACTGTATGTTGTATGTGAGGTGGTAGAAGAAGTATGTGTTTTTTTTAGAGTTTTTTTACAGTAATAACTATGAATATTATAAAATTGAAATCTCTTAAATTTCAGACCTACCGGTCCACATTGATACTTTTCAAGTAAATTGGGTTTTCGTGAAGTTGAGGAAAAGTGACATATTGAATGGAAGGGTGTAGAATCAGTGAATCAAATCAGTCAATGTTTTCCGATATTAATAATAATGCTAATGTTAATTAGTTAAATAGTTATATTTAGCACAAAATTTGAGATCGAAAAATGGTACATGTAATGAGTAAAGGTTTATAGTATTTCGTGAAAAATGCACTTTGTATGGGAGGTGGTGTAAGAAGTGGAGGAATTCGAATAATTTTCATACATCACATTTATGATAAAAATAATATTTTCTAGATTTCAATTTATTAGCTTTAAAAGTTTCGAAGAAAAAATGATAATTGCTAATGAGTCATTTTGTATGGAAGGAGGTAGGAGAGGTGGAGCCATTTGGCCCGATCACGAACTTGACCTTAATTTTTCATCAAAAATAGCGTATAAAAAATTTGAACTTCCCAGCTCAACACGTTCCCAAGCTAAAGAGCGCACGGACGGATGGAAGGACAACCGGTTTTGAGATTTTTGAGTGACAACAAATATTTCTGTAGCCTTGGCCCCTCTGTTCGAGCATTATTTCTTGGCGTTACCAACCTTAGAGCAGACTTTTAATACTCTCAGATTCCATCTAGAGTACAATAAAGCCTAGTACGCTCTTCAAGTGAAATGAAATTTTTGTTTTGTTTTTGTCGCAAAATCTGAACAACATCATTTCGCCAACAATGATTTTACACACACACAAATTTCATTTCGTTTGAACTACATTTTGCGCTTTATATCTTATTAACGTGAGCATTGCAAATTGTTAGCGACTTTGTTTTATTTATTATTATAAAAGGAGACGAATGAAACTTATATCATTAAAAAGTTACTGTGCCACAGATGTGCGCAAGTCAAAAATCATGTTTGTATGTTGCCGTTAAGGCAGGCAAAATAAAGTGGGAACATACTAGCGAGATTCCATTTCAGTACTACATGTGTCCAATGCTGCTTGACTTCGGTGATCAGATGAGTCCCGGTATCCAGTGCACTGCTTTAAATTTTCACGCAAGCTCTTTTAGACAGTGAATGTGAAAAGTGTCGAATTAAAGAATGCCTAATATTAGGCGAAGGACAGTTTTCATCGGAGGCAAAAACCAACAATAGCAATTCCCACAGCTTCCGAACTTCCATTGGCGTCTATTGTTGCATGACTTATAACTTGAAAATTAAAAATTGTGAAATTTTTTTTTAGTATTCAAAGGAGGGGAACGAAACTTATAAGTGAGAATTAAGGATTTGTATAAAACTAAATTCCAATTAATTGTGTGAAAAATAATATGAATTTCGTTATTTTATAACAACAATTGGTCGATTTTCGACCACATGTGGAACTTGCTTTAATTATTTTATGAAATAGGATGAAATGGAAACACGAGAATCATTGAAAATGTTTTATCTCATTTATCTGGTATTCACTTTTATCATCATCATTGCAAATTGGTATGTTAAAAGTGCAATGACGGAACATTCCTAATCATACTCTAAGTGTGATTAAGAGCACTGTGTGTTCATCATTTTCTCAAGTAGCCCAGATATAAACAAGCAGGTAGTATGCTATAATTATACTTTTTCAATAGCGCAGCGGCCCGAATCGGGCCTTGGCTTCCTGACCTTCAGATTCCTTATTTTTTGCTATTGTGGAAGGGTTGTTTGCCCTTCGAACAGCCCTCTAACTACGAACTCGTGCTTGAACTATACGTCGACATGGATTTGAACTCTCGACTATCGCATAGTAGATCAGAAAACTAGCCACTACACTCAGGCTCATATTCTTTGCATAGTATAATAAAACATATTGGTCGTGATTTCAAAAGTTCCTAACTAAAACAAGCAACACCAGGAATCTTGACATATCTAAAACAGGTGGAAGAGATCGATGCTTTTACGAACAAGTCTCAAATCACACAGTTTTTAAATCACCTATAGTTGACAGTCATTGAGGAGATTAATAATGGCAAAGAATCTTTGACCCTACCTCGAAATCACATGTGGAAAAATCGGTACGGTAATAAATTCTCAAAAGAAAGACCGCAAGGTGAAATACTCTGCTATTTGAAATGGGTAAAGGATTAAAGAAATTGTTGAAGTTATGTAAAGTATTCGAAAACACCGTCACATTTTAATCGAAATAGCACTTCTAGCTTTAGTGACGAATATAAAGATCAATAGCTTGTTGCAGTTATAATTTCATTGCTTAGAAGAACACCTACCGATACCAGAACACCAGACCGATATAAACAAATCTGTTTGAATTTGTCCAAATTACATTTTAACCTGAAACCATAAAGTCTCTTAAGTAAACTGTAATGAAATGGAGGACTCCATTTTGTTAACAGATAATGGGTTTCCTTCAGACCCCACAGCATGATTGCCGGCAAGTTAGGATTGAGGGCACGGGTTAAGGATTTCGTCCGGAATACTATTCTTAAACAGTTGAGAAAAATGGAAGATAATGGGTCGACGTTACCTACCGCTACGTATTTACACCAATTCAGGTAAGATCAATGGACGGCAGTCCTAGAAGCAGAGCCTGCTTGCAACGAATGGCGACGGGCACACCGAACATGAATGATATTTGATTAATTATACTTTGCTCAAAATTTCAAGTCGATAGCTTTCACAGTTTCGAAGAAAAAAAATTTTATCGAGATTTCGTGAAAATTGTGTAGGAGGGGGTAGAAGGAGAATGGTGAAGTTAATTTTTCTTTTCAAAACTGAATGCTAAAATTATTTTTAAGGTAATTAAAAATAATTTTGCGAAAATTCTTTTTTTTAGCTTTGCTATAATAGTTTCAATTAAAGTTAATGATATTCAGATCATTATTCTTCGAAATAATATTTAAAACGATAGCTTAAATAGTTTCGGAGAAATATCAATTTCTTTAATTTCGTGTGGAAGAGAGTGGAAGGAGTTGGGGAATGTAGCTCATTTACGAACTTGAAATTTCTCTTTTGCTAAAAATGACATATAAACAATTCGGGAAATATTTAACTCTGTGCGAGCATTATTTCTTAGCGTTGCAAGCGGTAAGGCAAACACATTATACTTTCAGATTTCATTTAGAGTATGAAAATCCGTCTGCCTGTACGCCGTTCGGTGTGCGCCGTACGTGTACGATCAGCGCACATTAACTACCAAACCCTTGAAGAGAAATAGTTAATTTTTAAGTGGATTGTAGAAGAGTGCCGATCTCAGGCCAGACATTAATTTTAGGGAGTGTTTGTAATAAGGGGGAGGTGGGGCGAGCTCTGGAACCGAAAAATACTAATTCCTAACATCTCAACTATAGCTCTAGCTAAAAACTGGAAATAGGTGCACATGTAGAGGGGTTTGTGAGACAAATTCTAAAAATGATTTAATTGTACTATTCATTGCGATCTGAAAAGAGGACGGGGAAGCTAAAAACAAATTGTAGCCGGAAATGATAATATCTGCGAAATACCAAAAATATTTCATAGTTTAGGAACTATTAGGTTGCATTCAGATCCAAACAATTTGGATGGAATCCTGTAAGGGGGAAGGTCAACGGGGGAGGGGGGGGCGAGGGGATGGTAGAAGAAAAAACACTTAAAACATATATTAAGATATACTAGCGGAATATGAGAAAAATTTATTATTTGGACATCATAATAGTCGAGAGAAATGAGGAGCATTTTAAATAAACTGCCAACAAGTCAGGCGCAACTTAATTATTCTTGGGACAAGTTGAGGAAGCGTGGAATGTCAATATACAGGTTAGAGTGGTTAGGGAAGACTAAGTGAAAGGGGGTTCTAGAGCAGGGCTGTTGTTAATTTAATAATCAATTCCGAATACGATCAATAGCTCCAGTACATATAGTTAATATTTCATTTGTTTATTTATACAATTTTGAGTTCTTATGAGGGAAGGGGGGAAGCGGGATGGTTGATAGTAAGGTTGCGTGGATGTTGATAATTTTTTAATTGATTGCTTGAATCACGCTCAATATTCTCTGTATGGAATGTCAGTTTCGTAGACGAAGTTGCATAGAATTTACATAATTTTCAAATTTGTGAGGCAGCTTTATTTCGTTTCTCTTGTAACGTGCTCGTACAAAATTTCAATTTCATAGCTTTTAATTGTTGTTGTGCTAGTAATTGATTTATTGAAATTGGTCAAAATCATACTTTTGTGTGGGAGGGGGTAGAAGGGCAAGTGCGATTTCAAAACTAATGTAACTTTTTTTCAACTATTTTTGTAAGTTTTTTGCAAAATTTCAAATTGATAGCTTTTAATAGTTAGGTGATAATTGATTTCTTAAAAATAGTCGAAAAAATAATTTTGTATGGGAGGGGGTAGAATTTTTAAAGATATTCGACCAGTTAATATTTCAAACTTTTAGAGATTTTTTTTAAAATGCAATTTGGAAAATTTCAAGTTTCTACCTAAAAAATCTTAATCAAACATTTTCAGTTCTTTTGTTTTTTTCATTGCACATGAAACACCTTGTGCACGTTAGAACCCCCCCCCCTCCTTCGGTACATAACAATTTTGGAACAAATTTCTACTTTTTTTCTGTGTATATCAAATAGACGTGTCGAAGTGCAAAATTTAAACTTTGTATCTTTTACCAGAGCCATAAAAAAATCCCTCAAAATTTCAACATTTTTGCTTTCCACCTCCCTCCCCTTACACCAACTTCAATTTTTTACAAAAAATTAAGACTATACAGTTCTACAGTCTGACAAATTTTTGATTTGATATCTGTACTCAATTTTGAGATATACCGATTTGTAATTTTGGAAAGTGCGCCAGTTTTGAAAAGCTCCCCATTTCCCCCCACTACTATTATGTCCACATGTTATATTTTTTTCATATTTTGCCATTAAAGTTTAGTATACGTTTCAAGTTTCAATTACATAGCTTAAGAGACAGTTGAGTTATTCATTTTTAAGTTTTTTTCTTTGCACCCCTTCCTGACCCTTCCTCTTACAATAATTAGCTTCTATCTAAACTGATTCAAGTAGATATATATGCCATCTTAATGGTCTCAAAATATCAATTTTTTACGGTAAGTAATTTCGAAGATATAATCATTTGAAAAAAAATTCGGCCTTTTTGCACCTTTTTGGATAAAAAAATTAAATTATTTTTAAAAGTTGTCCCACAAACTCCTCTATATGTATGTTGATTTTTAGCTTCCTAACATGGTTGAGATATTTGTATTCGTATTTTTTGGTTTAAGCGCTCCCCTGCCTCCCCCTGAGCCCGTACACCCCCAAAATGAGTATCCGCCAGAGATCCGCAACTATCTACAATCCCCCCAAAAATGAACTAGCTTGAAGGGTTTGGGAGTTAATTTGCGCTGAGCGTACACGTCGGCGGACGGCGTGCGTCGTACAGACAGACGGATTTTTTTTGCATTTTTAGGCTATTTTAGTCATGAAACGCGAAAAAAACAAAATTGCAGGGTAGACAATTTTTTTTTTGCCAAGTCGATTACAATACTTTATTATTAAAATAATAAAGTAAAAGTAAAATCTAATTAAAATGTAAAATCTAAAAAAATATAAAATCTAACTGTGATAATTTATGAAAAGAAATATTATGGTAACATATAATTATTAAGATTATTTACAAATTCCGGATCATCGATAATAAATTGTTTAATAATAATTTTGTTGTTAAATAAATTTAATTTACTTATAATTGAGATTGGCAAGTTATTATAGAATACAGATCCTAGTACGGAAGCATGTCTTTCAGAGAGTTCTTTCTTACATTTATTTATATTCAAAACAGATCTTCTTTGGCTTCTTGTATTATAAATTGTAGTGATTAAAATACATGAATTTAAGCAAACACCAAGCAAAACAATTGTCTGATGTTCATTACATTTAAATCAAGGAATGATTGTATCGTAAAAAAAAATTCGATTTTCTTAAGCATATTTTTATTATTCTGCTCTGCAAATTTATCAAAGGTGTCAAGGTAGCGGTATGCGTTGACCCCCAAATTAGTAGACCATATTAGATTATGCTTTGTGTAAGACAGAAATTTACTATTCATAAAAGATTTATATTTAAGACATTTCGTAGTAATAAATATGAGTGGATGTCTTCCCAATTCTTTTGAATATATATATAAGTTATATGCCAGTCCCATTTTATTTTCTTATCTATAGTGATACCAAGATATTTCACTTCATTTACACTTTTTAATACACAATTTCGTGAAAGAATTGAGCATTAAGAAGCATTATTATTGAGAGTCTCTCCAAAGCATATTTAATTTGTTTTATTTAAATTAATTGCCATTTTATGCTTAGTGAGCCAATCTACGACAGTCCTTAAGCTAAAATTTGCTTTTGCAAAAGTTTCGATCCAATTTGTGCCTTTAAATATCAGAGAAGTTTCATCTGCAAAACATATTAAATGTACATTTCCATTAGCCCCGTCTATTCAGTAAACTAAAAATTCAGACCATTTAAATATATAAGAAACAATAGCGGACTTAAAACCGTTCCTTGTGGAATTCCACACTTAAATATTGCCAATAATTTTTCATTATAATTCAGTACATTGTAGATATATTTTATCATAACATAAACAGCATCGGTTGTGCTAGTATTCTTTCTAAAACCATACTGATTCTTTGACAGAATATCATTTTCTTCGAAAAAATTTTCCAAACGGTACTTGATGCATTTTTGCTAAAGATCACTTTTGTCTTAATTTTTATGTAAGGCTATCCCTACAGCGCTCTTCAATTTTGAAGAGAAGATTGCTTGTTCTATGCACATGTTGAAATTGGAGAGAGTCTTTAAAGTTTGAAAAGTAGGTAAAGAAGGTGATTTATTTGGATTTTGATCGCTAATATGTTGTATAGGCTCAGATTGCGTTATAGGAAGTAAATGAAATATGGACAGACTATTACGAGTGTTTGGATTAAAGCTGGGAGATGTTGTAGGTTAAGATAAGAGTTCTGAAGAAATTTTCTCGCCAATAGTACTGAAATCCTCATTCATAATGTTTGCAATTTTTTGTTTACACGTTACAGTTTGTTTCTTATTGTTATATAATTCTTTAATAATTGATCTTTCCGACTTACTGCGGTGATTGGAAATTTCGTTAATGTTTTTCTAAAGTTGTTTTGGGTTGCTGAGAGAGTTAAATTTTTTTTTTTATATTATTTTTATATAAGTGTTTTACGGCTTTAATTACCGAGCTTAATTTGTTTTTATATATTTTATAATTCTGTACCAAAATGTCATTTGTATTATTAGATTTGCATAAATGATTTGCGAGTTTATTCCTTTAACGAATTGAGGTGATTATGCATTGTGCTGTCCAGTTCTTTATTGTTCTAAGTCTAGAGTTAAGATTGAGAGGTATCGTGTAAGTGGACTTTATTATAAGTGTGTGTTAATGTATTAAAGAAAGAGTTAGTACAATTCTCTGCACATGTCGATCTAAAAACATCTCCCGAGATCTCAATTCTCGTTATTTAACGTAGTTAATTTTAGGTTTACATCTAAAGAAATCTGTTGATGTTGCGTTTCGTGTGTTATTGAAACGTAATATTGCCATTCTGCTGAAATGGTCTGTGATATGGATTTCTAGAATGGCGGGCATTAGCTTAGATTTGCACTTGGAAAATATATGGTCTCTGCAAGTTCTCTTGATGCTGACAAGTCAAGTTCTACCTTTGAGATTTTCATTAAGCCCATAGCCTTGAAGAGTGTTTAAGTAATCATTTGCTATTACTGATGGAGTTTGCTTTAGTGTGTCGATATTTATATCGCCAATAATTACATGGTTAGACAATCTTTTTCGGCATTCCAGAAACTTTTCAAATTAGCTAATAAAGTCTGCCAGACCAGCACTAGGCCATCTATATATTTCAGTAATGTTAATCACTAGATTATTTAATCTTAATTTTAAGATCGTAAATCATAACTGAAACTGTAAAAACATCTTTAACGAAACCTTCAAAATAGGCTGAAATTGCCGACTTCACTTTTTCAGCGTTGGTAAATTTGGGAACAAATAGTAATCGAAAAGGATCAGATCTGGACTATAAGGGAGAAGGTTCAATATTCCGTAGCCACGTGGCTCTTGAGAACAAGTTTGTTGCCGTGCAAAAGCAGCATACCTCGAGTTCACTTTACTCTTCTATTTTCTTTGATTTTAATAGCAGGTTGGTATAGTACCCTCCTGTGATAGGCTGTCCTTTTTCTTTATAGTCGATCATCAAAATCCCCTCTGAGTCCCAAAAAACAGTGGCCATAATCATGAACCCAAGTTTCGTCTCCAGTAACAATCCGGGTCAACATATCATCCCTACTCTTGCTATAGAGATCCAAATGTCGCGTGAAAACTTGACGCGCTGCTTTTCCTGAACCGCTGAGAGCATTCTGGGTACCCATCTTATGCTGATCTTAGACATTCCGAAATGATCGTGGACGATATTCAAAAAGATTGTATCTGATGGTCCAAACATTTTACTTTATTATTTTAATAATAAAATATTGTAATCGACTTGGAAAAAAAAAAATTGCTTCCTGAAATTTTGTTTTTTCGCGTTTCATGACTAAAATAGCCTAAAAATGCAAAAAAAAAATCCGTCTGTCTGTACGCCGTCCGCCGTACGCCGACGTGTACGCTCAGCGCACATTAACTCCCAAACCCTTCAAGATAGAAAGTTCATTTTTGGGGGGATTGTAGATAGTTGCGGATCTCAGGCGGATACCTATTTTGGGGGGTGTACGGGTTCAGGGGGAGGTGGGGAGAGCGCTTAAACCGAAAAATACGAATTCAAATATCTCAACTAGGGAGCTAAAAATCAACATACACATAGAGGAATTTGTGGGACAACTTTTAAAAATAATTTAATTATTTTATCCATTGGAGTGCAAAAACAGGGGGCTAAGAACCAATTGTCGGCCGACTTTTTTTTCAAATGATTATATCTTCGAAATTACTTAGCATAAAAAATTGATATTTTGAAACCATTAAAGTGGCATATAGATCTACTAGAATCAGTTTAGATAGAAGCTAATTATTGTAAGGGGGTGGGTCAGATGGGAGTGCAAAGAAAAACACTTAAAAATGAATATCTTGACTGTCTCTTAAGCTATGTAATTAAAACTTGAAACGTATACTAAGCTTTTTTAGCGAAAGATGAAAAAAATATAACATGTGGACATAATAGTAGTGGGGGGAAATGGGGAGCATTTAAAAAATGGCGCACTTTTCAAAATTACAAATTGGAATATCTCAAAATTGAGTACAGATATCAAATCAAAAATTTGTCAGATTGTACATATCTATAGTCTTTAATTTTGGTAAAAAATTTAAGTTTGTAGGTATAAGAGGAGGGAGGTGGAAAGCAAAAGTGTTGAAAATTTTGAGTGATTTTTTATGGCTCTGGTAAAAGATACAAAGTTTAAATTTTGCACGTCGACACATCTGTTTGATCTACATAGAAAAAAAGTAGTAATTTGTTCAAAAATTGTTATGTACCGAAGGGGGGTCTAACGTGCACCAGGTGTTTCATGTGCAATGAAAAAACACATAAACTGAAAATTTTTGAATGAAATTTTTAGGTAGAAACTTGAAAATTTGCGAAATGCATTTAAAAAAATCTCTAAAAGTTTGAAATATTAACTGGTCGAATATCTAAATTCTACCCCATCCCATACAAAATTATTTTTTCGACCATTTTTAAGAAATCAATTATCACCTAACAATTAAAAGCTATCAATTTGAAATTTGCACAAAAATTTACAAAAATAATTGAAATGAAATTACGTTAAAAGTTTTGAAATCGCACTTGCTCTTCTACCGCCTCCCACACAAAAGTATGATTTCCACCATTTTCATTAAATCAACTAATAACCATCAAATTAAAAGCTGCAAACTTGAAATTTTGTACAAACACTTTACAGGAGAAAGGAAATAAAATTGTATCACAAATTCTACGATTCCCTACATCCTCTACACCCTCCCATACAAATATTTGGTTTCGTGAATTTAAAATACACCGAATCCAATGAAAATTCTATGGAACTTCGTCTATGAAACTGACACTATATACAGAGAATATTGGACTTGGTTCAAACAAGCAATTAAAAAACTATTAGCACCCACCCACCCTTACTATCACTCCTCACCCCTCCCTTCATGAAAACTCAAACTTGCATAAATAAGCGAATCAAATATGGAGCTTTTGAACGTTTCCGCAAAGTGTTAAATTGAGAACTGCTCTGCCCAAGAAGCCCCTTTCACTTAGTCTTCCCTAACCACTCTAACCTGCATATTGACTTTCCACGCATGCACATTTCGTCCCAAAAATAATAAAGTTTCGCCCGACTTGTTGGCAGTTTATTTGCGATTTATTTCTTCTTTAAACGAGCAACAAGTTTCTTCACTTTTTCAGCGATTTTTGAGGAATCGGCCGGCCCGAGTGTTTATCATCTTCAAATGACTCTCTGCCTTGCCTGAATAAATTATATAAATCATTGTTTTTCCAGGGCATTAATTAATTTAATTGACGCAGCACGTGCCAATGATAACATTTCGCGTTTCTACAAAAACCTCGGCACAATTAAAACATTTGTCAGAAATTTTTACTTTTTCTGTCCCTTTTTTTTTAAAGAAATAAGAAATTTTGATTTCACTAGCTTTAGACTTTATGACCAGTCGTGTTGACTGTTGAGCTCTAGCTGAAAAAATTACAAAACATTTGATAGCTAAACAAACCCACGATTTGAGAGATTATAATACCATCAAAGACGACAGCACACTGTAATTGAGACATATTTTATCATTCGACAACATTGATGTAATATAATTGTTTCGGACTTTTTGGGATCACTTATAAACGCTCTATTTATTATTTTCATTATCATAATACAATACGTCTTAGTCAACAATCGAAAATAAATCCGAAAATTATCTGCTTCCTTCATAAGTAGCCAATAAATATTGATGCAGACCGAATGAAGGTACTCAGACATGCCGTTGTGTTCGCAATGGGGAGAATCGTCCGATGGATATCCTTAACAAAAGGACACAATATGATGGTGAGAGGATGGATTTTATTTTATGCCTATATCTTTATAGGGTATAGGAAATTCTATTCGTTTACTGCGAAAGTATTTTCTTGTTTGGAGATGACGAATAGAAAAGGAATGTTTTCTTTTTTATTTTTTCTCCCCATTGGTCGTTATCCTTGGTCCTTGCGAATACGACATATTGATCGGAAATAATAGTGGTTGAGCGAAAAAAGGACATTCATGGGTGAAAATCGGAAGCGTTATGTGAACTAAGGATCCATTTGTGTGTTATAAGTACTGCGGATTCTGGTCGTAAAATATGAAGGGTTTCCTATTAGTGCTTTTTAAGAATGATTCTTCTAGAAGGTATTTAAGTTTTTGCCTCAATATATCGATTGGCTTAGAAATAATGCAACAATCATAATTGATGTACTATTTAAAAAAAAAATTCTGGCTGAGCAAATTTCAGAATAATTCAATATCTTAAAAATATGAGTAAATATAGAAAAACCAATCAAATTTAGTGAAAATTAAAATTGATGCAGAGTTGGAAAAATTATTTTCTAAGAACACTTGTGGTAAAATGCACACAGAAACTTCGGTGCTATTCATATAAATTAAAAAAAAAATCCGTTTATTATGAATTTTTTGTTATTTAAATAAACTTTAAAAGTTTTAATTTTTTTTTTCACCAAAATTGTATACACATCACTTGAACTGGACGAAGGATGTGACCAAATATTTCGCATTTTTCTGGATGAATTTCATTTTCATCAACAGCAAGCACAATTTAACTAACCTGGCAACGGAAAAAGCCTGTTTGTTGGTCCACTTTCGAAATTCATGTTTCACCAGTCTCTAAAAAAAATATATATAGAGTTTTTAAATAGCATAAGGCATTTCTCGCCGGGAAATTTAAATGAATAAAAGTTTGTCTATGAAATTGGCTTTTGAAATTACATACACACAAAATATACCAACATATGCAAATATAATAAAATTTTCTTTTTTTTTTAGAAAAATTGAGAGAACATTTTTCAATGTCCTGAAAGGAAATTAAAATCATGATTTCTCATAAGTATTAACCAGTTCATTTCCGCTGCTATGATTTCAGTCAGAGTTTACTGGACATAAATCAAAACATATTTTTTTTCTATCCCTCGTCCCATTCTTAAGTTGTCGCCGTACAAGCAATCCTTCGTCTGCTTACTTGCCAGACTGTTTTGAATTATGAAGACATAAAGTTTCGTTTAAGCTAAGTAATTATACCTTCTTGCAACAGCTCTAATCAGCTAATTTCGAGCAGTGATTACAAATCACAGAATACTAAGTTTTCAAGGATTGCTTTCCACCGTACGACTTTCGACATCCACTTCTGGGTGCACTCTGTCCATACGAACATACACTCCAGCAATAAGGACCGTTGTATACTTGGCTTATTATTCCGGAGTCGTACAGCATAGTTCGGATGTATAATGCCCAAAACACATTACCGACTGATTTTTATACACTTATGTGAGGGACTGACTCTGGCCAGGGCTGTCCGCATCCCCTGGTTCGGACATCGGGAACGAGAACGAAATGGCCTTGGGCAATAGTGTTTTTTCCTGTACGAATAGCTACAATGGTTTTCAGTACATTTGTTCGTGGTGACCACGAACTTGGAATTTGTTGGTAAAATAAGAAACAAGGAGACGGGCATAGAGACATTATTTTTAAGAGTTATTTAAGAATCGTGTAACCGGACCTCACGTGAATCCCACAATTCATATAACGTTGTGGATGCCTGCTACGTGACCAGACTTCGCACCATCGAAGTAAATGAATCGGGAGCGAGTTCAACAGCAGGAAAGAGCCTTTCGTGTTAGTTGGCAGAATGTTTTTTTTTTCGTTAAATTAGAGTAAATGTGAAGGTGATTGCTAGAAAATAGATTTAATAGTAAATAAATCTTTGTTAATTAAATTATTATTAAAGTGTTATAGGAAAATGGTAGGTGCGATCAGAATATTTCGTTTCGGTTTTAATAATTGCATACTCCTGCTACAGGGTTTTATAATGCAGGTGCTCGATGTTCGATAGTTGACCATGTCCATGTCTGGCCGTGTTTGAAAAGATACTCCTGTCGAATTACAATTCTGGTTATTAAAACTTGACAAATAATCCAAATGACCGTAGTTAGTGGTTCACTGACTGCACTTTGAAGCAGTTGGAAGTGCATCCTGATTTTGGGCGAACAATCATCTCGAGCAACGGGGCTCAAGAAAAGCTCAGCACATCAAAGCTTTTCCATGAGGCAAGTATTTTGTACTAAAGTTCTACTAAACAAAGCACCAATAACCTTTAATTGCGGGATTTGAAAATTTAAGAAAATATGAAGAGAATATGCAATTGCTATATTTGCATATTCTCTTCACATTTACTTCACATAGCAAACATTATTTTTGGAAGTTCTACAATCATTACTTTGATTATTTTTTGATCCAACTGAAAATATACGGTATATTTCTATATCTTATATATTAATATGTCATCGGTGGTGCGATAGCCCAAATCGTAACCGGGCCTTCTAAAGTCGGCGCCTTCAATCGTCTCGATCCAAAGATCGCGACATCCGGCTGCTAATTATACTCTAAATGAAATCTGAGAGTATATTGTGTTAACCTTACCGTTTGTAATGCTAAGAAATAATGCTCGCACAGAGTTGCCAAGGGTACACACATATTTGTTGTCCTTCGAAAACCTCGATTTCGAGTGTTCGTTTGTTTGTATGTCTGTCTACAACATAACTCTTGAAAGCTTTGACCTATCATGCTGAAATTTTTCAAATATCATTTCTAACAAAAAATTAACTTTAACTTCATGGACGAGCCACATCCCTCCACTCCTTCTACCACCTTCCATACAAATTTCATGAAATTTCAAAATTTAAAGAAATTGATTTTTCTCCGAAACCATTTCAGCTATTGACTTGAAAATTAGGTCATAAGTATAATGATATAAATATCATTAACGTGAAAAAATATTAATCTGGTCCCCTAACGCCTTCTACCCCCTCCTATACAAATGAACAATTTCGAAAAATGCATTTATTCGGTTTGCATTATAACTAGCAAAGCTAAAAGAACCAATTATGGAAAATTAATTTTATTATAACTGCAACCAATTTTGTCAAAACTATCAACTTCACCTCACTCTTTCTACCCCCTCCCATGCAAATTTCACGAAATTTCGGAATTTTAGCTTAATTGTTTTTTCTCCAAAACCGTCAAAGCTATAAACTTTAAATTTTGAGAAAAGTATACTATTACAAATATCATTGATGTCGAAAAATTTGGTTTTGATTTGAATGGCCCTTCTACCCCTCCCATACAAATGTACAATTTTGGTAAATGCATTTAATCGATTTTCATTGCAACTAGAAAAAGTAGAAACTTAAGGTTTTGGCACAATTTGTCGCATAATTATTGCAATAAATGCTAAAAAAAATTTGAGCTTCACTTCACTTCTTCTATCACCTCCAACACGCATTTTTGTATTGAAAACTCAAGAAAAGTATGTCTCCTTCGAACATTTGAGTAACAAAGCAATGTGATTAGGATGTTGATAAGCAGATTCAAAATCATCCAAAATCTTCCACTTTCTCCGCCACCTCCCATACAAATGCCATAAATTCAGTCAAAAATTGTTAAATTTCCTCGAAAATTATGAAAACTACAAACTTTCAATTTAGCATGAAACATTTTGTATACTACGTTCGGTGTTATATACAAAGCTTATAAACCTCCCCCTCTGCTTTTACCACCTCCCATACAAAAGTCACAATTTACAATTCGAAAGAATTTGAGATAACATATTTTCCGGTACAATAAGGTCTTTCCTATTTCATTTAGAGTATCATATGATTGGGCGTAAAGCTGTTTTGTTAAGTTTTTTAAGATGGCTTTGCAATCTTCATCAATCGCGTCTTCCCATAGCTTGCGTGGTTTGCCTACTGGCCGATTACCAGTTGCCGTGCCTTTAAGAGCACGTTTAGTGATTGCTTCTTCCGCCTTCCATTCGTCCCACTGCAGTTTACGTAGCTTGATAGACGTTGAAGCTTCTGGCTTGTCTTAGAGTTGATACAATTCATGGTTGTAACTTATTCGCCATTCCGTTCGTTCCTTCACAGGTCCCAAAATTCTTCGGAGGACCTTTGTTTCGAATGCGTTAATTGCATTTTCGGAAGTTCACTTTAATAAAAGGTCATATAATAGTTTTATATATTCGCAGCTTATTGTTCCTACGCACTTTCTTGGATTTCATTATTGAAAGTACCGAATAATACGTCTTATTCGCTAGTATTATCCGTCGTTTGATTTCGTCTTTATCATTGCCGTCCTTTGCTAGATTAGCCCCAAGATACGTCAAGTTGTCCACACTCTCCAAATTATATTCCGCAATTGTTTTGTTTTGTCTGATTAGCATTCTCCTTCTTGTTAGCGTAGTAGTGGGTATATGGCGTTTCTGGCTCACTTTGACCTTTGACCTTTGACCTTGACCTTGACCTTTGACCTTGACCTTTGACCTTGACCTCGTTTGAACTTTGACCTTGACCTTTGACCTTTACCTTTGACATTGACCTTTGACTTAGTGGGGATCCAAACCGGCAGCACTTATTAGTGGGGATCCAAACCGGAGGTGGACTTCGAGAAGGCTTTCGCTGTTTCTTCAGAGATGGCAGTAGCAGTATCCCTAACTGACTTTTTTTTTGAAATGTCAAAATTGATAAGAGTTATACGAATTATGATTCATATATGATGAAATTGATATTTACATTAACAGGAATAAACACGAATTGTAAACAATTATATTTTTAGTTGGACTTTAAGAATGCTTTCGTTGTTTATATTGTGAAATAGGTTGTGCTCAGCATATATAGTTGAATGGAAGAGTTTTGTTATGAATTAGTAAAGATAAGAGATTTACGTATTAGGTTTCATATATGATGAAAATTTATAGATTGTGTGTATGGAGATTGTTATTGTTATTAATAACGTGATATTATTTTATGACGTCATCATCGAGTAGGAATAATTCTTTCGAATTGTTTATGGTTTAGAGTATTCGTTTGATATATGTAGATAAGAGTTTTTTGTTATGATAGGTTGTTTACATTTTTTGTATGGAATTTTTTGGTTTACGAGTGAGATTGGTCTGAAAATTTCACCTCAATGCGCCAACATATATGATCATTTTTTTAATGAACGAGTTCAAGGTCTAAGATTTGTATGAAAATAACTTGTATTTGTGGTAGATGAAGCACTTGTATGGTTACATGGATATAACGCTGTTATGCAATAGGGGTAAGCTTTGTATGGGATGTTGGTTAGTGATGATGTACTGACGTTCCATGACGTCATCAATTAGGGTTGCCATAAGGTCATCGATTATAGTTTCATGACGTCATCATCAATTGGGGTTGCCATAATGTCAAAAAAAAAAAAAAATAATTAAAAAAAAAAAAATAAAAAAAAAAAATAAAAAAAAATAAAAAAAAATAAAAAATAAAATAAAAAAAAAATCATAAATTTACAGATTCGCATGACAATGTTCCTATGTCTAATACTGATAAATCCGATTAATGGGCTATTTAACGTACACGAACTGACAGGATTTACGGAAATACAACTTAACAAAGTAGAAATAGTGACCAAAGCAAATATTTTACCGGATGTTGAGGTAGTTTTGAGGTATTAATTGATGGTGAAATCTCGGAATAAAACAAATTTTGGTGTACAAGTTTTTATTAAATATTCAAGCATTATATTATAAATTACATTATTTTGCTTTTCTTTTTATTATTCCACTTTTACTTAATATTATTCCACTGCTTCTTCACTTACGAACAGGAATAAACACGATCGTTTGTTATTGCAATTAGTTTTTTCTTGTGTGGTCAGCATATTTCCGATTGTATGGAAAAAGATCCATTCTGCTTGTTTGTGTGTGGTCAGCATATTTTCGATGATGAAATTGATATTTACATTATCAGGAATAAACACGTTCGTTATCGTTAGGTTTCATATAGGCTAAAGTTAGCGATTGAATTCTGTGTCAGTAAAAGTAGATAAGAATTTTTTGTTATTATTATAGGTTGTTTTTAAATAATTGTTTACAGTTTTGCGGTTCTTTGTTCTTATGGAAAAAGATCCATTCTGCTTGGATATACGTTGGTCAGCATATTTTCGATGATGAAATTCATATTTACATTAACAGGAATAAACACGTTCGTTCGTTCGGTTGTTTATGAATAATTGTTTATAGTTTTGCGGTTCTTTGTTCTTATGGAAAAAGATCCATTCTGCTTGTATGTGTGTGGTCAGCATATTTCCGTATAAATAAGATTTTATTGTGAAATAATTGTAGATAATAGTTTTAGTCGATGAGGTTCGGTTATAGTTTGTCTTAGAAATTCGTCAAGTGAAGTTAATCAAGTGAAGTTAATCAAGTCAAGAAATATAATTCAACAAACAACCATTAGGTAAGCATATATTATATAAATGAATATGCAAATAATAATAAAAAAAAAATTTATAGAAAGCAACAGTATTTATAAACAAAAAACCATCTGCTCCATAATCATTATGGCAACTTACGTTATCGATATGCAAGGATTTAGAGGATACAACAATACCTTCATCATCAAAGAATTAGCTATCGTAAATGTGTATGGGAATTATAATCGACATTTTGTACTCAAACCTCCCTTCAGTTTTGCAAAACTCTCAAGAGAGCTACAATGTCAAGCGCATTGGTTATACGAAAATCATCACGGATTGAAATGGGAAGATGGATCTACAACGTTCCGGAAACTGAAAGAGTATTTACTCCTAAACATGAAAAGTGGTTCAATATACGTTAAAGGATTAGAGAAGAAAAACTGGCTTGTTGATTTGTTGGGGAATACAACCATGATATTCAATTTGGAGGAATATTACGACTGTCCCAATCTGAAAACACTGAAAAAGCAGTATCCTGGAATAGAAAAGAGCATTTTACATAGTCGTGCTCATCAAAATGCACTACTTCTGAAACATTATATTTTAAAAAACAATAAAAACCTAATTGAATAAAACTAAAAAAAATAAAAAAAAAAGATTTTTATTATTGTAGTAGATGATGATGATGATGATCCGAGGATTATTCTTGAAAGCAGTAATAAAAGCTGTATAAAAAAATAAAAAAAAATAAAAAATAAAATAAAAAAAAAATTAAAAAAATCATAAATTTACAGATTCGCATGACAATATTCCTATGCCTAATACTGATAAACCCGATTAATGGGCTATTTAACGTACACGAACTGACAGGATTTACAGAAATACAACTTAACAAAGTAGAAATAGTGACCAAAGCAAATATTATCATCCACATAATTGACATAAAAGAAATTTTAGACGTAATAAACGAATTTTCAACCAATACAGTTAATTTTAACGGAGAACAGAAGAACTTACTTATTACAGAACTAAAACAATTGACAAACAAATTGTAAACTGATAAGAAATAGTAATAATACGGAAATCATTTGATTTCTTTCAACGGCTTTCTAATAGGTTTAAGCTCTCATTCACTTTTTTCCAGTACTGTTTTTCAGGATTTTTTTTTATTTTTTAGTTCATTGTAAGTCAACACCTGTCTTTTGCCCAGTATGAAAAATAATTATATTCAACCATATCAACTACAACAACAACAACTACAACACTAGAAAATACAAACAACCATACAACCACCTGCTACCAACTCGTAACCATATGATACCAACTTACCTTATTAAATTTTACTATAAGTTAAGAAATAAAAGAGTCTTGTGTGTTGTTATACTTGTATACCAAATTCTGGATAATATGCATATTTCAAGAAAAAAAACAAACTGAATAATGGTTTTAAGCATATTTATTATCAAGATATTTTTTTTAAGTAAATAAACATAAGAAAATTACGATATGTATCGGTTATATTATATAGAATAGCTATTTTCTTTAACATTGAAACAGTTTTCAGAGAGTTTCAGCATTAACTCTACCGATTTTTAATTGCTTATATTTTTTACGTATCGAGTTAGTAGACTTTATAACTTGTCTAAGAATATCTTTATCGGTCGACTTCTGCATTTTTCCCTCTTACACAACAACAACAGATTAACAGATATAGTACAGCTTTAATACTGCTTCTGTACTGAGGTGTACTGCTTTGATACTGCTTTGTACAGCTTTAATACTGCTTTAATACTGCTTCTGTACTGCTTTGTACAGCTTTGATACTGCTTTGTACAGCTTTAATACTGCTTTAATACTGCTTCTGTACTGCTTTGTACAGCTTTAATACTGCTTTGTACAGCTTTAATACTGCTTTGTACAGCTTTAATACTGCTTTAATACTGCTTCTGTACTGAGGTGTACAGCTTTAATACTGCTTTGTACAGCTTTAATACTGCTTCTGTACTGAGGTGTACTGCTTTAATACTGCTTCTGTACTGAGGTGTACAGCTTTAATACTGCTTTGGACAGCTTTAATACTGCTTCTGTACTGAGATGTACTGCTTTATACAGCTTTATTACTGCTTTCAGGTTTTTAAAATATAGTTTTTCAAACTTTTTTCTCATATTACTGGATCAAAGTCTTCATATTGATTATATATAGTTGTATTTATTTGATATTGGAATCAAGATAGGAAATAACTTCTCTTGGATGCTGAAAGTGAACAGAATTCAAAGCATATATACAGTATTCATATAAATCTAGAAACATGACTGCTGAGTGTTGAAGGGAAAAGTATAGATTTTTTTTTTTTGATTTTTTTTGTTATTCGAGCCTCAATGTGATTACAACCAACTATACAGCTATACAACCACACAGCTGTACAACCAACTATACAACCTCACAGCTATACAACCAACTATACAACCACACAGCTGTACAACCAACTATACAACCACACAGCTGTACAACCAACTATACAACCACACAGCTGTACAACCAACTATACAACCACACAGCTGTACAACCAACTATACAACCACACAGCTGTACAACCAACTATACAACCACACAGCTGTACAACCAACTATACAACCACACAGCTGTACAACCAACTATACAACCACACAGCTGTACAACCAACTATACAACCACACAGCTGTACAACCAACTATACAACCACACAGCTGTACAACCAACTATACAACCACACAGCTGTACAACCAACTATACAACCACACAGCTGTACAACCAACTATACAACCACACAGCTGTACAACCAACTATACAACCACACAGCTGTACAACCAACTATACAACCACACAGCTGTACAACCAACTATACAGCTGTACAACCAACTATACAACCTCACAGCTGTACAACCAACTATACAACCACACAGCTGTACAACCAACTATACAACCACACAGCTGTACTACCAACTATACAACCACACAGCTGTACAACAAACTATACAACCACACAGCTGTACAACCAACTATACAACCACACAGCTGTACAACCAACTATACAACCACACAGCTGTACAACCAACTATACAACCACACAGCTGTACAACCAACTATACAACCACACAGCTGTACAACCAACTATACAACCACACAGCTGTACAACCAACTATACAACCTCACAGCTGTACTTGGTTGATTGTAATCACATTGAGGCTCGAATAACAAAAAAAATCAAAAAAAAAAAATCTATACTTTTCCCTTCAACACTCAGCAGTCATGTTTCTAGATTTATATGAATACTGTATATATGCTTTGAATTCTGTTCACTTTCAGCATCCAAGAGAAGTTATTTCCTATCTTGATTCCAATATCAAATAAATACAACTATATATAATCAATATGAAGACTTTGATCCAGTAATATGAGAAAAAAGTTTGAAAAACTATATTTTAAAAACCTGAAAGCAGTAATAAAGCTGTATAAAGCAGTACATCTCAGTACAGAAGCAGTATTAAAGCTGTCCAAAGCAGTATTAAAGCTGTACACCTCAGTACAGAAGCAGTATTAAAGCAGTACACCTCAGTACAGAAGCAGTATTAAAGCTGTACAAAGCAGTATTAAAGCTGTACACCTCAGTACAGAAGCAGTATTAAAGCAGTATTAAAGCTGTACAAAGCAGTATTAAAGCTGTACAAAGCAGTATTAAAGCTGTACAAAGCAGTACAGAAGCAGTATTAAAGCAGTATTAAAGCTGTACAAAGCAGTATCAAAGCTGTACAAAGCAGTACAGAAGCAGTATTAAAGCAGTATTAAAGCTGTACAAAGCAGTATCAAAGCAGTACACCTCAGTACAGAAGCAGTATTAAAGCTGTACGATATCTGTTAATCTGTTGTTGTTGTGTAAGAAGGAAAAATGCAGAAGTCGACCGATAAAGATATTCTTAGACAAGTTATAAAGTCTACTAACTCGATACGTAAAAAATATAAGCAATTAAAAATCGGTAGAGTTAATGCTGAAACTCTCTGAAAACTGTTTCAATGTTAAAGAAAATAGCTATTCTATATAATATAACCGATACATATCGTAATTTTCTTATGTTTATTTACTTAAAAAAAATATCTTGATAATAAATATGCTTAAAACCATTATTCAGTTTGTTTTTTTTCTTGAAATATGCATATTATCCAGAATTTGGTATACAAGTATAACAACACACAAGACTCTTTTATTTCTTAACTTATAGTAAAATTTAATAAGGTAAGTTGGTATCATATGGTTACGAGTTGGTAGCAGGTGGTTGTATGGTTGTTTGTATTTTCTAGTGTTGTAGTTGTTGTTGTTGTAGTTGATATGGTTGAATATAATTATTTTTCATACTGGGCAAAAGACAGGTGTTGACTTACAATGAACTAAAAAATAAAAAAAAATCCTGAAAAACAGTACTGGAAAAAAGTGAATGAGAGCTTAAACCTATTAGAAAGCCGTTGAAAGAAATCAAATGATTTCCGTATTATTATTATTTCTTATCAGTTTACAATTTGTTTGTCAATTGTTTTAGTTCTGTAATAAGTAAGTTCTTCTGTTCTCCGTTAAAATTAACTGTATTGGTTGAAAATTCGTTTATTACGTCTAAAATTTCTTTTATGTCAATTATGTGGATGATAATATTTGCTTTGGTCACTATTTCTACTTTGTTAAGTTGTATTTCTGTAAATCCTGTCAGTTCGTGTACGTTAAATAGCCCATTAATCGGGTTTATCAGTATTAGGCATAGGAATATTGTCATGCGAATCTGTAAATTTATGATTTTTTTAATTTTTTTTTTATTTTATTTTTTATTTTTTTTTATTTTTTTATACAGCTTTTATTACTGCTTTCAAGAATAATCCTCGGATCATCATCATCATCATCTACTACAATAATAAAAATCTTTTTTTTTTTATTTTTTTTAGTTTTATTCAATTAGGTTTTTATTGTTTTTTAAAATATAATGTTTCAGAAGTAGTGCATTTTGATGAGCACGACTATGTAAAATGCTCTTTTCTATTCCAGGATACTGCTTTTTCAGTGTTTTCAGATTGGGACAGTCGTAATATTCCTCCAAATTGAATATCATGGTTGTATTCCCCAACAAATCAACAAGCCAGTTTTTCTTCTCTAATCCTTTAACGTATATTGAACCACTTTTCATGTTTAGGAGTAAATACTCTTTCAGTTTCCGGAACGTTGTAGATCCATCTTCCCATTTCAATCCGTGATGATTTTCGTATAACCAATGCGCTTGACATTGTAGCTCTCTTGAGAGTTTTGCAAAACTGAAGGGAGGTTTGAGTACAAAATGTCGATTATAATTCCCATACACATTTACGATAGCTAATTCTTTGATGATGAAGGTATTGTTGTATCCTCTAAATCCTTGCATATCGATAACGTAAGTTGCCATAATGATTATGGAGCAGATGGTTTTTTGTTTATAAATACTGTTGCTTTCTATAAATTTTTTTTTTATTATTATTTGCATATTCATTTATATAATATATGCTTACCTAATGGTTGTTTGTTGAATTATATTTCTTGACTTGATTAACTTCACTTGATTAACTTCACTTGACGAATTTCTAAGACAAACTATAACCGAACCTCATCGACTAAAACTCTTATCTACAATTATTTCACAATAAAATCTTATTTATACGGAAATATGCTGACCACACACATACAAGCAGAATGGATCTTTTTCCATAAGAACAAAGAACCGCAAAACTATAAACAATTATTTATAAACAACCTATCATAACAAAAAAAATTCTTATCTACTTTTACTCACACAGAATTCAATCGTTAATTTTAGCATATATGAAACCTAAAACCACAAAACTATAAACAATTATTCATAAACAACCGAACGAACGAACGTGTTTATTCCTGTTAATGTAAATATGAATTTCATCATCGAAAATATGCTGACCAACGTATATCCAAGCAGAATGGATCTTTTTCCATAAGAACAAAGAACCGCAAAACTATAAACAATTATTTAAAAACAACCTATAATAATAACAAAAAATTCTTATCTACTTTTACTGACACAGAATTCAATCGCTAACTTTAGCCTATATGAAACCTAACGATAACGAACGTGTTTATTCCTGATAATGTAAATATCAATTTCATCATCGAAAATATGCTGACCACACACAAACAAGCAGAATGGATCTTTTTCCATACAATCGGAAATATGCTGACCACACAAGAAAAAACTAATTGCAATAACAAACGATCGTGTTTATTCCTGTTCGTAAGTGAAGAAGCAGTGGAATAATATTAAGTAAAAGTGGAATAATAAAAAGAAAAGCAAAATAATGTAATTTATAATATAATGCTTGAATATTTAATAAAAACTTGTACACCAAAATTTGTTTTATTCCGAGATTTCACCATCAATTAATACCTCAAAACTACCTCAACATCCGGTAAAATATTTGCTTTGGTCACTATTTCTACTTTGTTAAGTTGTATTTCCGTAAATCCTGTCAGTTCGTGTACGTTAAATAGCCCATTAATCGGATTTATCAGTATTAGACATAGGAACATTGTCATGCGAATCTGTAAATTTATGATTTTTTTTTTTAATTTTTTTTTTATTTTATTTTTTATTTTTTTTTATTTTTTTTTTTTTATTTTTTTTTATTTTTTTTTTTTAAATTATTTTTTTTTTTTTTTGACATTATGGCAACCCCAATTGATGATGACGTCATGAAACTATAATCGATGACCTTATGGCAACCCTAATTGATGACGTCATGGAACGTCAGTACATCATCACTAACCAACATCCCATACAAAGCTTACCCCTATTGCATAACAGCGTTATATCCATGTAACCATACAAGTGCTTCATCTACCACAAATACAAGTTATTTTCATACAAATCTTAGACCTTGAACTCGTTCATTAAAAAAATGATCATATATGTTGGCGAATTGAGGTGAAATTTTCAGACCAATCTCACTCGTAAACCAAAAAATTCCATACAAAAAATGTAAACAACCTATCATAACAAAAAACTCTTATCTACATATATCAAACGAATACTCTAAACCATAAACAATTCGAAAGAATTATTCCTACTCGATGATGACGTCATAAAATAATATCACGTTATTAATAACAATAACAATCTCCATACACACAATCTATAAATTTTCATCATATATGAAACCTAATACGTAAATCTCTTATCTTTACTAATTCATAACAAAACTCTTCCATTCTACTATATATGCTGAGCACAACCTATTTCACAATATAAACAACGAAAGCATTCTTAAAGTCCAACTAAAAATATAATTGTTTACAATTCGTGTTTATTCCTGTTAATGTAAATATCAATTTCATCATATATGAATCATAATTCGTATAACTCTTATCAATCTTGACATTTCAAAAAAAAAGTCAGTTAGGGATACTGCTACTGCCATCTCTGAAGAAACAGCGAAAGCCTTCTCGAAGTCCACCTCCGGTTTGGATCCCCACTAATAAGTGTTGCCGGTTTGGATCCCCACTAAGTCAAAGGTCAAAGGTCAAGGTCAAAGGTCAAGGTCAAAGTTCAAACGAGGTCAAGGTCAAAGGTCAAGGTCAAAGGTCAAGGTCAAAGGTCAAAGGTCAAAGGTCAAAGGTCAAAGGTCAAAGTGAGCCAGAAACGCCATATACCCACTACTTAGCGTCATTACTTTTGTTTCGCTTTCGTTAATGCGCAACCCGATTTCTTTTGCGGCGGAGTCAAGACTGACAAATACCTCAAAGACTGGCACTAGGAAAGGATCTTGCTAGGATGTTAATGTTGCCAGCGTATGCTAGTAGTTGAGTGGACTTGAATAGTAGTGTCCCGTCGGTGTCAACTGTGATTTTTCGGACGACATACTTTAGTGCCAAGTTGAAAGGCATGGGGGCCAGACCATCTCCCTGCTTTAAACTACATTCCGTGCGAAAGCTGGTTGCGGAAAATTCTTATAGCAGAGTTTGTCTCCTTTCTTGTAAATTCGACGTATGATGCTTTTTCGCCAATCGTCGGGTATGTTTTCCTATGTGCAATCATATCATGCTGTGTAGTATTTCAGCATAACAGTTTCCACCGTTTCCATCGTTTTTCAGAAGTTCAAAGGTATTTCGCCAGTTCCCGGCGCTTTGTTTAGTTTTTGGTTAAATAGTAAGTAAAATAAAGTGAGAACTTACAAGCAGGAGCTCTACTATAATTGTTCTTTGCTGCTTGACTTTGGTAATTAAACGAGTCTCGGTAGATGCACTGTGGAAATGAAGAAGTGTCTAATTAAAGAATGTATATTAGGCGAATTCATATTGAAAGTATGAATTTCGTTATTTCACACACACAATTGGTCGAATTTCGACCATAGGCGATACTAGTATGTTTTAAAATAAAAAAATATCTGACTATACACGTTAGAGTAAAGTCTTCGAGCATCTTTTTATTACGCGTAGCTGTGTAGGTTTAACCCAGAATTTTCGTTACATTTTTCGATAAATTCTGCTATTCTTCTGTAATATTGTTTGATTCGAGTTCCAACCCATTGAGAAACTTATATGTGGTGTAGAGATTTCAAAATAGGGATGAGACGAATGATCTGTGATCAAGAAGTGCTCGTTAAGACTACAAATCCTGCATTCCATTTTTTTCTTAATTGCATGCGTCTTTCCATCCCATAAAAGTTAACTGCTGGTTTATTTTCGACTAGCAAACGCCCGCGACTCCGTCTGCATAAAAATCGCAATAATAAGTAATTTTTGAGAATGTAGTTAGTAAAACATTATATGGGATATATAATCCGCTTACTTTAATGGCTCTTTGAACACAATGTTTTGTATTTTGTTGGAATCAGAACCATAAATTATTAAAAATGAAAGCATGATACTCGCATTTGAATGGGAGAGGCTCGTGATCAAATCAATGCCATGATTTGAGATCATATACGTATTGAAGAGCATTTAGGACATGTGAATAATTATAGCTTGTGTTAATTAAAAACAAAGCCCAAATAAAATAACACTAAGCTTGAAAACCTAATAGGACTACGATTGTGCGTAGAGCCTAATCATACGATACCATAAATGAAATCGAAATATTTGTGATATTATGAAATTTTGTTTGGGAAGTGGCTGCACTGAACTAATTTGTTTCACATCATGCTAGAGTAGCTATAAAAATGTTTTGTACCAAATTTAAGCTTCAAAAATTGTGTAGATACTGAGAAACTTAATGCATTTAATTTAATGAAATTGTGCAATTTGTATGGGAGGTGGTGGAAGGACAGGGGGGTTTTTGGTGATATTTCGAGAAACAACTATAATCATCATGCGATTGATATATTTTAAATTTCAGGTCTGTATCATTCACGCTTTTTAAGAAAATCGAATTTTTGTAAAGACGTGGAATTGTGTCACATTGTATGGGAGGGGGTAAAAGGAGTGAAGCTAATCGGTTAATTTTTTCCCGATATTAATAATGCTAATTTAGGATAGAGTACGAAATTTGAGCTCAATGAAAGTTATAGGTACTGAGAAAATTAGTTTAGAATATTTCATGAAAAAGTGCAGTTTGTATGGGAGGTGGTGGAAGGAGTAAGGGGTTTTAAGTGACTTTTTGAGAAGCAACTATAATTAATTTTCAATTGACATATTTTAAATTTCAGATCAGTAACATTTACAGTTTTTAAGAAAATCGAATTTAAGTAAAGTCGTGGAATTGTGTCATATTGTATGGGAGGTAGTAGAAGGAATGAAGCGAATCGGTTAATTTTTTCCCGATATTAATAACAATGCAAATTAAGGATTAAGTACAACATTTAAGCTTGATAAAAGTTACACGTACTGAGAAAATTGGTGTATAGCATTTCATGAAAAAGTGCAGTTTGCATGGGTGGTGGTTGAAGGAGTAGGTGGTTTCAAGTGAATTTTTGGAAAACAACTAAAATCATTATGCAATTGATATATTTTAAATTTCAGATCTGCATCATTCACGCTTTTCAAGAAAATCGGGTTTTTGTAAAGTCATGGAATTGTGTCATATTGTATGGGAGGGGGTAGAAGGAGTGAAACTACTCGGTTGATTTTTTTCCTGATATTAATAGTAATGCAAATTAAGGATAAAGTACAGCTTTTAAGCTCGATAGAAGTTACACGTACTGAGAAAATTGGTGAATAGCCTTTCATGAAAAAGTGCAGTTTGTATGGGAGGTGGTGGAAGGAGTAAGGGAATCCAAATAATTTGTATACCATAGATCACATTTTTGATAAAAATAGTATGTTCTAAATTTCAAATGATTTGCTCCAATGGTTTTGAAGAAAATTTGATTAGTATATATTTTTGAAAGTGAGTCATTTTGTATGGGAGGGGGTGGAAGGCGTGGGGGTATTGACCTAAGACCACACGCAGATTACATCTCGATGCACATATAACAAACTGTTAAAATTTCATTACAATCGGCTTAGCCGTTTTTGCGTGAAAACCGGAAAGACAGACATACGGACAAACAGAAATTTTTTAAAAACGTTTGTTTCTGCTTAGTTATTGCTAAAATAAAGCAAAAAACTTATTTATAGCCATTTATAAACATATAACAGACAGACACTACAATTATATTTATATAGATTCGATAAATATTAGTATAATAGGATGTATCTGATAAGTTTTTGTTTGAGAATACTTTGAGCAAGTCAGGGCACGTACATGTGGGTTCTTCGAACCGAGAATTTTGGAGAAATTTGCCAAAGTAAATTAATCGTGTGACTAATTTGAACGTCTATGGCAAGCCATCACTTTGGAAAACTTGTCATACAAAATTGTTCCATTAGTTGAAAAAAAGTAAAAATTTTTTTTTTGTCAAATGCTCACAGCTTTCGAGTATGTTTCCGGTGAGTGGTTATTCCCAAAAACCAGATTTTCAAGTTGATAGTTTAAACAGTTTCGGAGAAAAAACAATTTCTTTAGATTTGAAAATTTCATGAAATTAGTATAGGAGGGGGTTGAAGAAGTATAGGGCTGTGGCTCGTTCACGAATTAAAGTTTCTTTTTGGCTAAAAATGGCACCAAACAAATTTTAGCATGTTAGCTCAAAGACGGCTCGGAATCGAGATTTTTAAAGATGTTACCCTTTTGTACTGAAGCACTGCTCCGGTGAGGTGGGTTTTTTGGAATTGAGGGAATAGAGATAGGAGTAGCTATGTGTATATCTCTTGAACTGTTGAATGTTGTAGTCTTGCGAGAATTTTGAGAAGGGCAGCGGGTTTCATATTCGAGCAGTCCGGTTTATAAACGAGATTATAGATTTCCTTCCAAACAATTTCTATTGTAGTAACGATACAAAATGGTTAATGAGCTTACAATATGCTATGCTATGCTCGAATGAATCGAGCAGTGAAGAGATGTTAGAATTACCAATAATTTTAATGGCCCGAGACTGGATACTCTCCAGATAGGAGAGACTACTAACTAACTTGGTTTGGTTTGCGTTTATTTTTGTTCATTTGAGCTTTTCGGATAGCACAGTTCTGTGCGGAAATGAGTGAAGATTAATGAATTAAAATAAAAAAAATAGATTTATTTTTTATTTTTAGATGAACTACCCCCTTAAAGTTTGTTCTAGCCATCGTCGAGACACATTAACAACTAGACACATGAACAAGCCTTACAACGAAGGCTAATTTTTTGGATTTCCGGGACTTCAACTAGTGAAGAGCCATCAAAACGGATGTCGAAATTTTTCACAATTAAAATGTTTCCCCTTATTTCATAACATGATGAAAGTGATCCAGAAAAGTTTCGACACCTGATTTTTGACGAATTTTCACTATTTGAGGTCCCAGGAATTCAAAGAAGTTGGTTTCGTTGTGTCGCTTCTTCATTTGGTTGAGTGTGTGAGTGTATCGGCAATGACTCGAGTAAACATCGACAGTTGTGACTAGTGGCGTCACTAGCTATGATATCACCCGGTATGGAAACGGACAGTATCACCCCCTTCCTCCTCCCAAGTAATGTTTCCAGCGTCACCAAAAAACCATGGAATTACTAGTTTTTGGTTAAGATTGGTTACACGTTCTTACATCTTTCCGCGCTGCAGTTCATATCTTTTCCGTCATATTGGCCTTTGCTATTGGCACAAATGATTTTAGTGGTCTCTACCACCAAACTGAATCAGAAAGGGAGAAGGGAGGAAATTTAACGTAAATATCTCAGGCGCTGGTCTAAACTTTATAATGTTGCCTGAGATCAGCACTCATCTACAATCCAATGAACTTTGTATCTTTAGGGGCTCGGGTGTTATTGTGCGCATGGTTGAAAATATTCATCAGCTAGTAGTTTCCCACTTTGTATCGATAGAATCCAAGAAGCGAATATTTTTTATCCGACAAGTAACAAATATTTAGATCAATCAAACCTATATATGTACTCATTCTATCAACTCCCATATAAATTATACAATTTAACCAAACACAGTAATAGTAATAGTTTTTCTTCCCTAGACCTAAAGACTGATTAAATTCTACCTGCAGAGTGCATGCTGCTAAGCGGAACCGCGATGGCCTTTAGCCTAATCTACTCATTCTACAATGGCACTACATCCCAAATCGGGCCTTGGCTTCATGACCTTCAGTTTGCTTAACATTTTTCATTAATTATTGTGAAAGAGTTGTTAGCCCTTCGCACAACATTCTATCAAAGAACATTTCATTTTCGTATATCGGGGCTGCCAAGCAGGCAATGTGTTGGAATTATATATTACGTCGAGCGGGATTTGAGCTCATGACATTCGCATTCTAAAACTAACACGCTGCTCACTAGGATACTTCTATTCTAATACTGCTTTGCATATCTAATGCCATTGAGAGTCTTTAAAATGAAAAATAAATTATATCGATATCTCTCAAACAATGTTTTCAATTTTGCTTTTGAGATTGTGCTTTCTCATTGCAAAACCCTTTAAGCATATAATTAAACGCCCTAGCGTGTACCAATACCATACTATATTTGCAGCCCGTACATAATACTCAAAAACCGCTCTATAATAATCTGGACTGTGAGCAGTTTATAGTGTAAGCTAAAAACAAATTTCCTTAACATACCCGGTTAATATTGTATCCTACATATTTAATTTATTCCCTATTCTCATTGTCAATACTAGGAATATTGCATTGCTTCGTCCATCTCTATTGCCTGATTCCAATCAAAATGTATAAATAATTCATTGAACTACGTACACAATCACTAAGACGATTCAGGACCAGCATTTGTAATGCTTATTGTCCTTAGAATTACGAGATTATGCCACTTTTCACTCGAATTCTTCGGTTTAATTGGAACGAAATGCAATTAATAACCATTCCCGTGTTTGCGTACACTCGATTTTGTTCGTATCGCGTAATCATCCAAAGTTACCCAGCTATGTGAAACCAAAATTTTATGAAATCGAAAACGGATTTAGAATTCTGTTAACAAACGCGAAATCAACATATGCACACATAGAAACACACTCAGAAAAAAAATAAAATAAATGAAAGCAAAAAAGTAATGAGTCCAGCAGTAAGCGTTTGTCGGCAATTCAGCTCACGTGTTTATTCAGTTGGATGCAGTCAGGATACCATCGAAAAAAGCCACCCGCACCCCCAAAACAAGCACTGGTCAAATTCGAAGGATTTCATTTTTCGGATGTATACTTTCATGCCTGCTAAAACTTCTCTCTGGTGTCCCGCTCTATTCCCTTTTGCTTCTCTCGCAGTCGGTCATCTTTACTAGCTTAATTCGATATTTTCCTGTCGTTTGAATCTGAATGAGTTTCCCGTCTCGATATCCTGAACAAGGATCCTCTTTCGCTAAAGCGAGCTATGAAAGCGTTACGTTTTATCCGTATACACAGATCCCGATAGTTAGCCAGAAATTGGATAGGTGCATAACACAACAACATAGCTGGAGTGAAAAAAAAGAAACCCAGCTATAAATAGAAAGATCCAAACCGAACTAAACAAACTGAAAATGCAATGCAGCCGAATGCATGCAAGGGCTTAGAGTAAAGCTGGCTTTAGTCCTGTTCAACATTCAAACGTATAGACAGGCAGGATATTTTTGCTTCTTTTGTGAAACGAATAGAATTTCTACGAAACACCCATACTTTTTGTAAAACGAAAAAAAAACAAAAGGAGTTCGGTTTTTAGTCATGCTTGCTGATGTATTCGCAGGAGGAGTTTTCATAGTTTTATACCATTCAGAGATGAAGAATGAATGCATCCTTAATATGCAATTGCATTGAATAATCAGGCTATGCAACCAAATGACAGAATTGGATTTCACGCTCAAGACGTCGATGTGAAGGATTTGGTATTTTGAGGTCTCTTTTTTTGTGATGTATTTTGGACATTATAGGATTTGAATACTATCGAACGGAGTAACCGAACGGAATTGATAAAAAGTAAAATTAAAGTATGCGTCCATTGCTTTATTGTGCTATACACTGGCCTCGGAAATTTTAAATACACTAACATTTATTTGATTTTTGAACGAACGTTTTATTTGAGAAAGTTGCTATTTTTATTTTATAGCATCATCTGCTAGATGGAAGGAATTATTTGTTAGTTCCGTAGATAATTGTAGAAATGGCATTATGAAGCGACATATTGTGGTTTTCTAAATTTTGAAGAAACTTTATTCATTCGTAAAATATTTATATTTCGGGTAAGTACGAATTTTTATATTCTAGATGAAATCTGAGAGTGTTATAAGTTTGCTCTTAATTTTGTAACGTCAAAAAATTATGCTCGCACAGAGTCGCCAAGGGTACAGAAATATTTGTTGTCACTGAAAAATCTCAAAACCGGATGTCCGTCCGTTTGCTCTCTAGCTCGAGAACGTGCCCAGCTAGAAAGCTCGAAGCTTATACACGCAATTTTCGGCGAAAAAGTTAGGTCAAGTTCGTTGACGGGCCAAATCGCTTCGCTCCTTCTATCCCCTCCGATACAAAATGATTCATTTTCAATCATTTACAATAATCAAATTTCCTTGAAAACTATACTAGCTAATGATTCGAAATTTAAAATATATTATTTTTATCGTAAATATGATGTATAGTGTAAAAATTATTTGAATGCCCCTACTCCTTCCACCACCTCCTATACAAACTGTACTTTTTCATGAAACATTCTAAATCGATTTTCTCAGTACGAATAACATATATCGAGCTCAAACTTTGTACTAAATACTTAATTAGTATTACCATTAAGATAAAAAAAAATAACTGATTAGTATTATTGCTTCTACCCCCTCCCATACAATATGGACAATTTCCCAAATTCACAGAAAAAATCGATTTTTTTGAAAAGTGGGAATGTTTCTAGTCTGAAATAAAGGGTTTTCCAATAAGGACTTGACAACTTTTTTTCAAAGTAAATTTTTAATAATTTGCAGACGTTGTTCCTTCGTGTACTTTACCATGATAAAAATGTTAAGTTTACTGAATAGATTGACAGTGACAGTTCGATGATTAGTGAAAGGGTGCGTTCACAAATTGAATTCAAACCCGATATAAGAGATATCAATTTTAAGATATTCATGAAAAAATTACTAAAATCCACCCACTCCTTCTACCACCTCCCATACAAACTACACAATTTCACTAAATCTAACACACTAATTTTCTCAGGACCTATTCAATTTTTAAAGCTTACATTTTGTATAAAACATTTTTATAGCTACTCCAGCATAATGGGAAAAAAATTAGTTCAATGCTATTATCCCTTCTACCACTCCCCATACAAAATTTCTTGGGATCACAAAAATAAAGATTGGGCTTTACGCGCAATCGTAGCCCTGGTATGCTTTTTGGTTTTTTTTTTAAAGTTTCTGTATTTTTATTGCCTTTGATGTTATAGGTATTTTTTTAAAAAAAAGACAATATAATTAAAATAAACTGCCAAAAAGTTGGGCTTATTATTCTTGGGACAAGTTGAGGATGTGTGGGAAGTCAATATGCAGGTTAGGGTAGATAGGGTAGACGTAGTGAGTGGTCGTTCTAAAGCAGGGCTGATTTAAATTGTTATGGGGGGGGGGGGGGGGCAGGTGAAGTTCGACTTAAGGGACTGGTGGATGCGAATTTGTATGGGTTGCTTGAATCACGTTGAATCAATTCTTTGTATAGAATGTTAATTTCATAGACGAGGTAAATTCTATGAGATTCGATATATTTTATGTTCTTGAAAGCATATAATTGTATGGGAGTGGGTAGGGGAGTTAAATGAATCATTAAATTTGTGATACAGTATTATTTCGTTTGCCTTCGAAGGTGTTCGTACAAAATTTCAAGTTTGTAGCTTTTAATTTGTTGGTTATTAGTTGATTTATTGAAATTGGTCGAAATCACACTTTTGTCTGCGAGGGAGTAAAAGGGCATGAGGGGTTTCAAAACTTTTGTTGCAATTTTGTTTTAAATATTTTTAAAAGTGGTTTTGCAGAATCTCCAGTTGATATCTTTCTATGGTCTTGTGATAACTGATTTCTTCAAATTGATCAAAAAAATACTTTCATATGGGAGGGTCTAGAAGTTTTGAAGGTCGATTAGTATCCTAAACTAATAAACAATGTTTTTAATAAATTTAAAAAAAATTCAAGTTTCTAGCTTGAATTTTGAGATATAGCGGTTTGAAATTTTGAAAAGTAGACCATTTTGAAATGTTCCCTATTTCCCCCACTACTACTATTATATTATGAATAAATTTTATGTTTTTTTTCGTATTTTGCTAGTACAGCTCAATATAAGTGTCAAGTTTCAATTACATTACTTAAGAGGTAGTCAAAATATTAGTTTTTAAATGTTTTTCTTTGCACCCCCTGACCTTAACCCTTACAATTGGCCTTCCTTTTAGTTGGTTACAATGAACCTGTATGCCACCTAAATGGTCCTAAAATAAGATTTTTTTTTGTGTTAAGTACTAGTACCCTAGATATAATCATTTGCTTTTTAGAGCCCCACCTTTTCGGACCCAATGGATCAAAAATGAAGCTATTTTTGGAGTTTGTCCCACAGCCCTCTCTATACGTATGTTGATTTTCAGCTTCCTATCTGTATTCGTAGTTGAGAGATTAGCAAGTGTAGTTCTTTACTCTCTTTCGAATTCAACTACATCTACACCCACATGCATAGTAATAAGCTAGCTCAAAACATTCTTAGTATTATTACGACTTCGCAGCAATAATTCGTAATTTCTTTTGTGGACTCACCTTTGTGTGAAAGGCACACCAACCGGCCTCTTATCTTATTACCAACTTACAACTTTTACATTATCGAAATCCGGCCCAAAACACGAAAATAAATATCAATTTAGTGATGTAAAGGGAGACGACGACCATGGAAACAAACAAAAAGTAGTGAAATAAATTTTCATAAACTTGTCTTCCTTTCTTATTTTTTTTATTATCATTCCTTCCAAATTATTGGAGTTATCCTGGTGCTCCAAGTACTTCTCGATATGCCATCATATTCCTCCGCCAAATTTTAATAGTACGCTATCACTTCGTATGCTTTCAAGTTTTACATGTATAACGTCCTTTCACGAGGTGTTTGGCTTCAATAACTGTGAAAGTTTCACGTTTAATACCGAAATTCCATTTAAAAAAAATAAGAAAATGGTCCCTGTCGCCTTGACTCTTGACAATGAACAAACTTATCCCAATTCAATGAGATCCTTCCGCGCCGAAAAAAACTCAGAAGTAATGGAAAAAAAGGAAAAAGCCTTTGCTCCTTTACACTTGATTGGTGAAATGAATCAATTAAGGGATAAGCAGGGTTTATGCCGTTCAAAACTTTCGCCGCCACCTTGCCCAAAAGTACTTTTGAGTTAAGCTTTTTTTTTCCCGGAGGGATTCCCTAATAAATTGTGAGTTTGGACGATCCAAAATCAGTTAAAAGATTTAAGTAGTCGGTGGCAAAGTAACCGTCATCAGGATTTAGAGAAATGAATTGATTTGTCATGTCAATCATAGGAAGAAAATTAAGATGTTTAGAAACTGGAATTATGGAAAACTGTAATATTATAAAGTTATGAGCTTAACGCAATTAGCAACTTTGTCGTTAATAAAGTTGAAATATGGTTTATATTTTTAGCAGTATTAATCACTTTGAAATAACGCTTTTTTGGTATATCTACATATATGCATGGCCGTGCGGAAGCCCCTTTTATTTATTAATTACTCATTAATTAAAATTTTTTTTATTTATCTTGAGGTCTTGCAATAATATTTATGGGTATATACTGCAGTTGAATAGGTTTGAAGCATACTTCAACTTCGATTCAATGAAGAATTTTCGACAGTGATGATTTTTCTGTTACCTCTACTCTGAGCCTCAGGAAGGTGTTTTCATTAAAGAAGAATTGAATAATTATGCAAATAGCTCAAAACATTAATAATAGTGATGAATTGTCTGAAAAAGACTCTTTCAATTAGTTGGATGGCCAGGAGCTGCATGGGAGGAGGTAGAAGGAGTGGAGCGAAGCTGATCATTTTTTTAGCATTTATTGTAATTGTTAAAAGACAAATTCTGGCAAATTTCAAGTTTGTACTATTTCTAGTTTTAATGAAAATCGATATAATGCATTTATCAAAATTTTGCATTTGTATGGGAGGTGGTAGAAGGAGTATGCAGTTCAAAGCAAAATTTTTCGACGTCAATAATATTTCTATTATTATTAAATTTAATTAAAATTTCAAAATTTCGTGTTATTTGTATGGGAGGAGGTAGAAGGAGCGAGGTGAAGTTGATGAAGGAGTCGAGTGATGTAGTCCGTTCACGAACTTAAAGTTACATTGTTGCTAAAAATGACACACAATAAATTTCAGCACGATAGCTCAAAGCACTTGAGAGTTATGTTGTAGACAGATGGACAGACAGACGGACAAACCAACGTTTAGACAGAAGGACAGACGGTCACTCGGAATCGAGGTTCTTGAGCGACAATAAAAATCTCTGTACTCTTGGTGACTCTGTGCGAGCATTATTTCTTAGCGTTACAAACGGTAAGGCAAACACAATCAATATACACTCGGATTTCATCTAGAGTATAAAAATGTCACTAAAAGAAGCTAACATTGCATTAGCGGGAATTAAATTTACGAAAATTGCATGCTAAGTATAATGCTAGGAGCAGCAGCCGTTAAAAAGCTGGAACTATAATTCAAATAGAATCTACTAAAATTAGAGAGAAGCTGAACAGACATTACCGAATTTGCCAGAAGAAAAGGATATTTTCTATTTTTTTTTTGTTTCTTCTCTTTCCTTAATCGTGATTCCCACTTATCTAATTCCTTTCGCTGACAAATATTTGAATAAGCTTCAAGTGCTGAAATCGGTTACACACATTCAATATAACAGGCTTAAAATAGCGAGCGGAGATTTCCTTATCCTCTTCCTTTCGTTTTATATCTATTGAATAATTTCAGGAGCAGAAGCTTTCCTGAAGGCCAAGCCAGCAAGGTAAATACATGGCTGAAGTTTTCGGGGGAAATTATTTACACAGACGAACTCGAATGCCACCATGAGGATGTAGCATTGGCTTAGCTTCCTGGAGAGTATAGAGATTTATGTAGACAGTAAGGCTACCTCTTGCTACCTACAATTTGCAATGAGAGCTCTCCGAATTCGAAGGAGACGTAGATACTTGTACCATCATCATCCAACAACGACCTAGAGTTAAAGCGCTTTGCGGCAGAGTGTGCAAATCCGAAATGAAAAGGTCAAATATTTGCCTTAGGAATTAGCTAATCTATGTACGAGTATCTCTGATTTCGGTTTATTATGTGCTCATTGTTTGATGAAGTGAGCTACGATTTGCGGTTTTGCAGATTTTCGAGCAAACAGGACGAGTGCGGTTTTTGTGATAATTGCTTGCAAATTTTCATCGATTTCGATAAATTGTCATTGTAACGTATGTGGAAGAAAGTTTACGAAATTTATTATCGATGAGTTTCCAGTTACCAATTGTTTAGTTAAAGTTCAAGTATGAAAGTATGGTTTTTGGGTCAAACTATTTATGTTTAGTTGTTGTTTTGGAAAGCTTACACATTTATTCTATAATTATTAATATCTTTGTTTTTGATTATTTGCTTTGTCCTTTTATATTTATTTGATTGTTTGAATCACGTTCAATATTCTCTGTATAGAATGTGTTTCATAGACGAAGTTGCATAGAATTTTCATAAAATTCGGTGTATTCTACGTTCACGAAATTAAACATTTGTATGGGAGGGGGTAGACCGGGTAAGGGAATCGTAAAATTTGTGATGCAATTTTATTTCATTTCTTTTATAAGGTGCTTGTACACAATTTCAAGTTCGTAGCTTTTAATTTGTTGGTTGTTAGTTGATTTAATGAAATTGGTCAAAATCACACACACACAGGCGCCATCACAAAACTTTTGACGCAATTTCGTTTCAAAATCTTTTAAAAGTTTTTATGCAAAATTTTAAATTGATAGCTGTTAGGTGATAAATGATTTCTTAAAAATGGTCGAAAAAATAATTTTGTATGGGAGGGGATAAATGTATTCAATTAGTTAATATTTTATATGCTTAGGGATTTTTTAAGATACATTTTGAAAATTTTTAAGTTTCTATCTTAAAATTGCATTCAAAAATTTTCTGTTTATGTATTTTTTTCAATGCACATGGAACACTTTGTCTACGTTAGATCATGGGGGTCGGTTTATAACAATTGTGGAACAAATTATTATTATACTCTAGATGAAATCTGAGAGTATATTGTGTTTGCCTTACCGTTTGTAACGCTAAGAAATAACGCTCAGAGCCGCCAAGGTTACAGAAATATTTGTTGTCGCTCAAAAACCTCGATTCCGAGTGACCGTCTGTCCGTCTGTCTGTCTGTCTGTCTGTGCGTCTGTCTACAGCATAACTCTCGAAAGCTTTGAGCTATAGTGCTAAAATTTTTATGTGTCATTTTTAGCAAAAAGGTTACTTTATGTTCGTGAATGGGCTACATCCCCCCACACCTTCTACCCCCTCCCATATAAATTTCAAGAATTTTCGAAATATCAAGAAGTTGATTTTTCTTTGAAACTATTTAAACTATCAACTTGAAATTTAGGTCAAAATATTATGATATAGATGTTATTATTATGACGGAATAGTGACCCGATCCGCTCACTCCTTCTACCACCTCCCATACAAATGGACAATTTTGAAAAATACATATTTTCGATTTTCATTGAAACTAGTAAAGCTGAAAAGACGAAATTTTGTCAGAACTAATTCTATTATAATTGCAATTTATTTTAAAAATAATTATCAACTTCACCTAACTCCTTCTACCCCCTCCCATACAAATTTCACGAAATTATGAAATTTAAATTAAATTATTTTTCTTCGAAACTGTTAAAGCGAGCAACTTGATATGTATATGTATAAAGTATACAAATAGAAATATTAATAATGCAAAAAAAAATTATTTTGATCTGTACACTCCTTCTACTCCCTCCCATACAAATGTATAATTTTTGACAAATACATTTTATCGATTTCCATTCAAACTAGAAAAAGTACAAACTTCAAATTTTGCCAGAATTTGTTTCTTAATAATTGAAATAACTGTTAGAAAAAATTATCAGCTCCACTTCACTCCTTCTACCACCTCCCATACAAATATCTGTATTATAAATTCAAGAAAAGCATTTCTTCTTCAAGTTTACATATGAGAGCTATCGACTTTCAAATTGAATCAAAGCATGGATGATGATAAGCAGTTTCAAAATCATTTAAAGGCTCCACTTCCTATGCCACCCCCCATACAAATGCCCCAATTTCAGGAAAACTATGACTAATTTCTTTAAAAATAATGAAAACTAAAAACTTTAAATTCAGCAAAAAACATTTTGCATGCCATGTTCGGTGTCATATACAAAAAATACAAACCTCCCCCTCTACTTCTACCACCTCCCTTGCAAAAGTCTCTATTCACTATTCGAAAGAATTTGAGATGACATATTTTCCGGTATATTAAAGTTATTTCCATCTCGTCTCGAGTATCATATGATTGGGCTTTAAGCCCAATTATAATTCTGTTATGTTTTTTTTTCTATGTTCAAATAGATGTATCCACGTGCAAATTTTAAACTTTGTACCTTCCACGAGAACTTTAAAAAAATCACTAAAAATTTTGGACATTTTTGCATACCACCTCCTTCCCCTTACACCTCCCAACTTAAAATGTTTACCAAAATGAAACACTATATAGTTCTATAATCTGACGAATTTTCGATTTGATATCTGTACTCAATTTATCGTTTTGCCAAAAACTAAGCCCGAAAAATTAATTTATATAAATTACTATGATGCCAATGTGTGATTAAATGTTAAAAAACAGAAAATTCATACTATTATTATAGTTAAGTTGTGTGTCATTTTTAGCAAAAAAGTAACTTTAAGTTCGTGAACGGGCCACATCCCCCAACTTCTTCTACCCCCTCCCATACAAATTTCACAAACTTCCGAAATTTTCAGAAATTGATTTTTCTTTGAAAATATTCAAGCTATCGATTTGAAATTTGGATTAAAGTGTTATGATATAGATGTTATTAATATGACTGAATATTGATCCGATCCCGTCACTCCTTCTACCCCCTCCCATACAAATGGATAATTTTGAAAAATACAGTTTTTCGATTTTCATTGAAACTAGCAAAGTTATAAAAATGAATTTTTGCCAGAATTAATTTTATTATAATTCCAATCAGCATTGAAAAAATTATCAACATCACCCCACTCCTTCTACCCCCTCCCATACAAATTTCACGAAATTTTGAAATTTAAATTAAATTATTTTTCTTCAAGCTATCAACTTAATATTTTGCGTAAAGTGTAAAAATAGGAATATCAATAACGAGAAAAAAATGTGTTTTGATCCGTACACACCTTCTACCCCCTCCCATACAAATGTATAATTTTTGTTAAGTGCATTTTATCGATTTGCATTAAAACTAGAAAAGTATAAACTTAAAATTTTGCCAGAATTTGTTTTTTAATAATTGCAATAAATGCTAAAAAAATTATCAGCTCCTCTTCATTCCTTCTACGCCCTCCCATACAAATATCTGCATTATAAATTCAAGAAAAGCATTTCTCCTTCGAATATATTAGAACTATCGAATTTGAAATTGAATCAAAGCGTGGTGATAAGGATGATGATAAGCAGTTTCAAAATCATCTTAAACGCTCCACTTCCTCTGCCACCTCCCATACAAATGCCTCAATTTCTGGAAAATTATGTCCAATTGAAAATAATGAAAGCTACAAACCTTAAATTCAGCACAAAATATTTTGCATACCACATTAGGTGTCATATCCAAAAATTACAAACCTTCGTCCTCTGCTTCTATCACCTCTCATACAAAAGTCACTATTAATTATTTAAAAGAATTTTAGGTGACATATTTTCCGGTACATTGAACTCTTTCTCATTTCATCTAGAGTATCATATGATTCTTTTATGTTTTATAACTGAACTTGAAAATTTTGAAGTGAAAATAAAGCAAAACATCGAAATCTTATTTTTTTGGTTAAAATTTTCAAAAGTGTTTCCAACGAATAGGCATAGAAGAAGCGCTTTTTATCCTTTCTGGTGCGAGCACATGTTTCTTTTCCTAATGGATATCTTACACCCGAAAGAAAATCACTTATTGAATATTTTAAATATCCTTAATTTTATGCGAACAAGTGGTTCGATCTTCGTATCCTATCATTTGCATTTTAACATTACATGTCCGCTGCAGTAAGCTCTTTGATCCAGCTTTAATAAAAGCAATCCCACGGCTCATTTTCGAAGCTATTTTAAAGTGTAGTTTTTCAAATTGAGCAAAAAGTTAGAGTTAATAAGTGTATAACGAATAAGCACGTGATTTTTTCTTCAGATTGAGAAGAAAATTTGAACCTGTTGATTCTACTGCTAAGTCGGTCAAAAGCGTGTGACTATGAGTCATCATTAAAGTGAAAATAGAACCATTCGCTTTTCCCCAACATCTTGAAAATTGATTTTCGAAGACTTCGCTCAGAAGGACTTAATATTTTCCAAATTTCAAGGGACTCTGTTCAAAAAGCTAGAAATCTTCCCGCTGGGTAATGAATCGAGACATACCGACCACAAAAACTAGAAATTGTTTTCGAGTTTCCGGCGATACTCAAAATTCGAAAGGTTTGAAATGTTTTTATGGTCGGTGTTTCCAGATCATATGTAGCTTTAAAAAAAAATTTGCGAAAAATGTTCAAAACCGTCGTGTAGTTTTCAAATTTCAGCACATTTTTCTATATTTGAAATCTAGATACAGCCTATTAAATGAACATGCAAACATTGTGCCGTTTACTCAATTTGGATAAAAATAAAATTAAAGAGTGAACATTTAAATTTTAATATTTAAATGACCATTTAAATTTTAATATTTAGATGACCATTTAAATTTAAATAACCTTCAAATTCATAGAAATCCATTAACGAATGAAATTGTTATCTAGAGAAAAAAACTTTTCACTTAACTATTAATGAAAACGTTAAATTACGTATAAAAACTCGATCATTGAAATCAATAAACCCCAAAAACATTTTTCACACAAAAATAGAAAATAACTTTCGCTCATCAATTACCGATTTGTTATCATCAATTCACCTGTAAAACGGATTAAAAACTCTGCCGTAAAAAAAAATTCCCACTCCGTTTTTCTTGGCAATTTATGCTGATAGTCGGTACGACGACGTCAACGCTGAATTGAGTCAAATTGCAAAAGTTTTGTGTCGCATATCCTTTCCTATCGCTGTTCATCCCTCTCTGCACAACGTTCGTTTTTCCCTCTACTATTTTTTTTTTTTTGCCAGCCATGCTGTACTTTATGTCTCGATTGGATCCATAATCGAAATGTTTTTTCCGTCGTCCTTCTCGACCATTTTATTAAGTCGACATTTAAGGTCTTAAGGATGAAAACTTGTAGTAAAGTGCATGGTAAAGAGAGTTTAGAGAGTCCAGTATCCCCTGAAGCTCTTCTCGAATGGAGTAATCAATGTTAACATTTATGTTATTTAAAGAAACTGAAACTTTTTCAATAATTTTCCTTCGTCCGACGATAGAAAGTTAACAGCTGGACTTCGATTTCGAAGGGAATGAAGCGAGAAAGAAAAAGGCTCGAAATGTACTCAGTGAAAATCCTGTACTTTCTCGAGTTGCATATGTTTTTTTTCAAGTCGGAAATATCGTAGTTTCTTGCAAAATTTTATCTGTAACTTGAAATATGATGAAGGTAAATTGTTGAAGAAAGTTGCAAAAGTTTTCAATGTTGAAATTTTATTTATCTTTTTTTGTAAAAATTTTTTCCGGTATAATTTGTAACTTATAACTTGGTTACATCCAAGTGTAGATAGTATGTTAGTCTATAACGATTCCTAATTCGAATACAAATTAATTGAATTTAAGCTTCAGTAACCCATATTAAGAAATAAACGAGCACTATTTCGATCGCGAACAATTATGAAGTGGTAGGAATTTAAAAAAGTAGGTTTGATTGAGATATATGTCCCTGTGTTTCGACAATAACTCGTGTAAAACTTAACAGAAAGGAGTGTGAGTGGTTGCATTAGATCGGACATAACGTCCGATATAACTGTATTGTTTTTGGAAATGATCGCTAGCTGGGAGGAGAACTGATGAGTATTTTAAAATAATAAATTTTTTGTTTGTCTTGCATTTAAGAAATAGTGTACTTTTCATTAATGCTGACCGCTGTATCTTCAAATCTAATACAGAGATAAAGTTGAAATTTTGTCAGATTGTAGAGCTATATATATAATTTTTTTTTTTAAATTTTGAAGGGGGTGGTAAGCCTTAATGTCGAAAATTTTTAATATTTTTCAGGTCAAAATAATTTCTCCATTATTTGTCAAGATTTAAGTCTAGGCTTTGTTTATTTTAGATCCAATTTCATTGCATTCTTCGATGAGACTTTGGAGCACGTGGCTTAGCTCGTCGTTAGCAGAAGAAAAAATCGCTTAAAAATTAATATTTCGACTATATATTAAGATATGTAATTGAAACTTACAACATATTTCTATTAACCTGTAATAGCGAAATGAGATCGAAATATAACATTTGGACATAATAATAGTAGTGGAGAAAATGGGGAGAACTTCAAAAAAGTTGCAGATTGTAGAGCTGTATAATGTATTATTTTAGTAAAATGTTTAAGTTCGGGCGTAAGGTGAGGGAGGTGGTTAGCGATAATTTCGAAAAATTCTCAGCAATTTTTTTGTAGTTCTGGTGAAAGCTAGAAAAGTTAAATCCATGCGATATACATAAAGAAAAAACAATAATTTGAACCGGAACTGTTATCCAACGAAGCGAGACCCTAACCTGCACGAGGTGTTTTGTGTGTATTGAAAAAGAAAAAAAAAACATAAAAGGGATACGATTGCGCGTAAATCTTACGATACTCTAAATGAAATTGAAATTTTTGTGATGCCAACAAATTTTGTATGGGTAGTGGTAGAAGGGGTGATAGCATTAAATTAGTTTCTTACCCATCATGCTGATCTAGCTATAAAAATGTTTTATACAAAATGTAAACTCCAAAAACGAAATAGGTGCTGAGGAAATTAGTGTGTTAGATTTAGTGAAATCGTGCATTTTGTATTGGAGGCGGTATAAGGAGTGGGGGGATTTTAGTGTTTTTTTCAGAAATAACTATGAATATCATAAAATTGACATATCTTAAATTTCAGACTAGTAACATTCAAACTTTTCAAGAAAATTGATTTTTTTGTGAAAATGGGAAATTTCGACATAATGTATGGGAGATGGTAGAAGCAGGAAGTCTAATCAGTTAATTTTCTCTAATCTTAATGATAATGCTAATTAAGATTTTAGTTCAAAAATTTGAGCTCGACATATGTAATATTTACTGAGAAAATCGTTTTAGAGTGTTTTATGAAAAAATGCACTTTGTGAGGAGGAGGGTGTGGGGTGTTCAAATAATTTTTGTACCTTACATCACATTTATGATAAAAATATTATATTCCAAATTTTAAATCATTAGCTTTCATAGTTTCCAAGACCACCGCAGGGAGGTTGTTGTAAGATGAGGTTTTACCAATTCCTGCCACTATCTTTGGAGACTAGCTAGTCCACGGACCTGAGCTAACCATCCTTCTGTGAGATGGGGGTAGTAGAATTAACCCACAGCAAGTCCTGCTTGCCCTAAACATGGCAAATGGACACTCACTGGAGCATGGGCTTATCACCCGTGATCATAAATCCCAACTGATACGAGAAACGGATACAGCGCCTCGGGTAAGGACGGATTCCACGGTAACGACTTTTGGCATTCGAAAACGGATTATGATTGGCTTTTGGAACGTTCGAACAGTGAATGACGGGAGAAGGGTTGGGGTCACTCGGTCCTTGCACCGCCAATCTGTGACCGACCGTGAAAGGGAGTACTATAACATTCAAATCTTGGGCTTGACCAAGGTCAGGTGGAAATGATCAGGAGAGGAACGAGCCCCGAGCGGAAACACCATTCTGTAAGTTGGTCCTGCGAGTGAAGCTAAATATGAAGTGGCGGTCGTTCTTACACCGGGAGCGAGAAACGGTCTTATCAGCTGGGAACCAATCTCGGATAGGATTATCGTCTTCAGGCTCAGGACCAGTGTCAGAAACGTCATAATTCTACTGTGCCACGTACCAACTAATACCGCAACACCTGGTGACATAGAGTTTTATAGCCAACTGAGTGCCACCTTCGAGCGTGTTTCAAGAGGTGATATTATTATCATCTCAGGTGATATGAACGCCCAGGTTGGCTTTAAAAACACTGGACTAGAACACGTTATGAGTAAGCATGGTAACCCTTGGGTCGACGCGTCACGACCTTGGATTAAGAGACCCGAATACCTTGAATTATTTGTGGAGTCTTGGAGTACTCGGCAAATGGTCATCGGAGGGACCCTTTTTCCAAACAAGAGTCACCATAAAACATCTGGGGTTTCCCCTGACGATATTACTCAGAAGCAGATTGACCATTTGGCTATAAGTTGCCGATGGAGAAGATGTCTCCTCGATGTGCAAGCGAAGTGTGGAGCTGACGCAGGGAGCGATCACCACTTGATGGTTGCCTGCTTGAGATTGTGCGCAGCAGCTATCCGACGACCACAAATTCTTCAAGTGAAGCGCAAGCTTAATGTGGATAAACTCAGAGACCCCAACAAAAAGCCCGAGTTCACCACCATTCTACGCGAAAAGTCATCCATATTGGGCAAATATGAAATGCGCACACTGGACGCCAATTGGACGGCAACCAGAAACACGTTTCGAACTAGTGCTGAAGAATTTGTGGGATATGTGCCAGGCGGTGAGAAACCTTGGATATCGCAAGCCACATGGGACAAGGAAAAAGCCAATTTGGCAATTATATCCAACGAACACCCGACTTGAGGCAGAATTATCACGATGCCTATATACAGCTTAAAAAGGCTGTTATACGTGACAAGAGAAAGGCCATTGAAGGTCTGGCCAACTAGGCAGAATCTGCGGCTAACCTTGGGGAAATGGGTTCACTATTTTAAATCATGAAACAGTTGACGAACAGGAATTTCACCGCCAACCACCTGTTGAGAGATGTTAACAGAACTCTCCTTAATATGAGTAAGCACCAGTTGCGACGATGGAAGGAATACTTCTCTGATATATTAACATCTTGGCAGAGGAAGATATTCCAGAAACAGAACAACTACCAAACATCAAACCGCAATAATCTTCTATTAGGGACGATCCTCCAGATAAGAAAGAGATAGTTTCCGCCATTTGGTCAATGGTAGGAAGGAAAGCCCCAGGTATAGACGAACCGAACTGCTCAAAGTTGACCCGGAAATAACAGCCGATATACTCCTTCCACTGCTGGAATAAAGAATCCTACGATGATGCAGTGTGTTGCGTCTCGCATAAAGGAGAGCTGTCCGAGATCTTTCCTGTGCGAACGGGTGTCAGACAAGTCTGTATATTATCACTAGCCCTGTTTCTGGTGGTAATAAATGACATCTTGAAAGCTGCACTGGAAGGATGGGAAGATAAAGGTCTTTAATGGAGACTGTTTAACATTTTAAGTTACCTTGATTATGCTGATGACGTGTGTTTGCTTGCACATAGCCGTTCGGACTTAGAGTCAAATGTTCGCTCGTTGCATTCTAAAGTACATGCACATGGGTTTAAACGTAAGCACACCGATTTTTCTGAACGGACAAGACGCTGAAGAGTTGCAAGCTCGTCTGAATAATGCTTGTCAGGCCTTCGGTATTCTTTCCCCTTTCTGAATATTAAGACAGATCTTTCTTTGTCAAATCCGTGTTGTTATATGGTTGTACTACGTGTAAAGCGACCGTTCGACTTACCAGGAAACTGCAAACTTTCGACGCATTTTAAGGATCAGAAGTGATGTCCAACGACGATCTTTGGAGTACAACTGGACAGATTAAAATAGGTATTGAGATTCAAAGGCGGAAGTGGCAGTGGATCGGTCACTTTGAGGAAACCAGAGCGAATCATCGCCAAACAGGCTCTAAACTATAATCCTCAAGGAAGACGTCGGGTTGGTCGACCATGTAACACATGGAAGCAAGCAGTTGAGCAGGAGGCCAGAGGAATAAACAAGTCCTGGCAACAGCTTAAAGCCGATGCGCAGGATCGCGCCTTGTGGAAGAAAGTTGTTTCTGTCTTATGCCCCTATAGGGGGTCTTAACAGGAATTTGATTTTGGTTGATTTATTAATTCATTTCCTTTTCATTTAGCAGGAGGGATCTAACTAACAACGTATCAGTCTTACCGATGCTTATAGAAGTCGTTATTGCCCTTATATTACCGAAAGAATAGGTAGAGCATAGTCATCAATTAGCGCTTTCTTTCGAGATCCAGAAAATCATGGAAAAAACCGAAAAGGATGGTTAAATAAAGCTATTTAACCTTAGCATAGACGAGCAATACTAAAGAAAGCTTCAAATTTACCTAATTGTTTGGTAAAAATCAAAGACAATTGTGGCGTTAGTGCGAGCATATCTACAGTATGAGGGTTGATAAACAGTGCTGCGCATTTCCGCCACCTAAAACTGAGAAAGTCACCATTAAATCCGGAGCGTTGGACATAACGGCTAGAATTCGCAAGAGACCACATGACTTGGAAAAATGAGTATCACAGGGCCATCTTTTTCGATTAAAGAAATTTAGCCTGGACGGACATGATGGCTATCAACTTTATTTTCATGATTTGAGAAAACCAAAAATTGTTTGTTTACTATATCACGGCAGAGAAGGAGGTGTATTGGTGGGTGGAGCCGTAGATTTTCAAATACTTTTATCCTACAATGGCACTACAGCCGCCGGACTTTTAAGTTCCTTAACAATTTCATTATTTATTGTGGAAGAGTTGTTAGCCCTTCGCACAACCCTTTATATGCAAATTTAGATTTTAATAGATTGAGATAACTAAGGTATACCCAAGCAGGTAGTGTGCTGAAATTATGCGTCGACCGGGATTTGAACTCACGACCTTCGCATTGTAGACTAACACCACGCAACCCACTAGGCTACACCCTAGCTTTTCAAAATACTTGAATGGCAGTAATGTCGTATCAAACTACTTTTATGAAAGCGTTTCCGAAATGTCAGCCACAACTTGGTGGATAACGTTGGATTTTTCCACAGGAGAACGCTCCAATACATACCGCATGGAGCTCTAAATTCTGGATTGGAAAGGAAAATGTGGATTTCTTGCCGATGCCGCCATATTCACATGACTTGAGCATTACGGAAAACGATTGGGGCTGGCTTTCTCGTCAGGTTTGTAGTAGGTGGGTGACAGTTTGAGAGGAAAGAGAACTAAGTGAAAATCGAAGGCACAAATAACATTACGTTTGTTCGAATCGCTGTACATATCCTAGACTAAATTGGGGTTGTTTTAAATAAAGGAGGTAGTATCCATCATTACAAAATCAAATCAAACTAATAAACAATAATAAGAGTTCTTTTTTGCTTGACTAACATGTTTGTTTTATTCAATTTTCACGGGATATCACACAAATCAGTTGTAGCAAAAATTTGAGCATATTTTATAACTTAGCGAAAGTGATGTGACACAGAGTAACGGGTACAAATTAATAAAATTGCACAGGGTATTTTCGTGATAAAAGATCCTTTCAACCTGTATACTACATTTCCATTATTTAGAGAGAAGAGCAGCGGGAACAATTAAAATCTCTCGGAAAAATTGTGTCCGCAAGGCAATCGGTAAAACAGTTTACAATGAAAAAACATAAAAGAATTATGATTGGGCGTAAAGCCCAATCATGTGATACTCTAGATGAAATGAGAAAGAGTTCAATGTACCGGAAAATATGTCACCTCCAATTCTTTTAAATAATTAATAAATACTTTTATATGGGAAGTGGTAGAAGCAGCGGAGGAAGGTTTGTAATTTTTGGATATGACACCTAATGTGGTATGCAAAATATTTCGTATTGAATTTAAGATTTGTAGCTTTCATTATTTTCAATTGGATATAGTTCTCCTGAAGTTCAGGCATTTGTATGGGAGGTGGTAGAGGAAGTGGAGCGTTTAAGATGATTTTGAAACTGCTTATCACCATCCTTATCAGCATGCTTTGATTCAATTCGATAGTTCTAATATATTCGAAGGAGAAATGCTTTTCTTGACTTTATAATACAGATATTTGTATGGGAGGAGGTAGAAGGAGTGAAGAGGAGCTGATAATTTTTTTTTAGCAATTATTGCAATTATTAAGAAACAAATTCTGGCAAAATTTTAAGTTTATACTTTTTCTAGTTTTAATGGAAATCGATATAATGCACTTAACAAAAATTATACATTTGTATGTATGTAGAAGGAGTATACGGGTCAAAACAAATTTTTTACTCATTATTGATATTTCTATTTGTATACTTTATGCAAAATATCAAGTTGATAGCTTTAACACTTTCGAAGAAAAATAATTTAATTTAAATTTCAAAATCTCGTGAAATTCGTATGGGAGGGGGTGGAAGGAGTGAGGTGAAGTTGATAATTTTTTCAATTCTGATTGAAATTATAATAAAATTAATCCTGGCAAAAATTCGTTTTTTTAACTTTGCTAGTTTCAATGAAAATCGAAAAACTGCATTTTTAAAAATATACATTTGTATGGGAGGGGTAGAAGGAGTGACGGGATCGGATCAATATTCGGTCATATTAATGACATCTATACCATAATACTTTAGCCCAAATTTCAAATCGATAGCTTAAATAGTTTCAAAAAAAAATCAATTTCTGAAAATTTCGGAATTTCGTGAAATTTGTATGGTAGGGGGTAGAAGGAGTGGGGGGATGTAGCCCGTTCACGAACTTAAAGTTACTTTTTTGCTAAAAATGACACACAACAAATTTCAGCACGATAGCTCAAAGCGTTCGAGAGTTATGCTGTAGACAGACGGACAGACGGACAGACAGACGGACAGACGGACAGACGGACAGACAGCAACTCGGAATCGAAGTTTTTGAGCGACAACAAATATTTCTGTACCCTTGGCGGCTCTGTGCGAGCATTATTTCTTAGCGTTACAAACGGTAAGGCAAACACAATATACTCTCAGATTTCATCTAGAGTATAAACATTACTTAATATGAAAATGCCGAAATAAAATCTTTCCAAAAAATTTAAAAAATAAAGTAAAATATTAAAAATTCAAATTTTTTTCAATACTGAATTAACTAAATGTCTCTTTTTACTTCCATGCTTTGCATTATAAGTTATCGGCAAATACAACAAGAGGAAGACATCATACCTAATCATTCACCTTCCTCTGACAAAACCATAATTTCTCCCAAACATTTTTAAACCGTTTTCACCTTGCGACATTATCTTCTTCCCTATGGGGTAGAACCCTCCTCCTCGAGCTATTCTTGTTGATTATGAAACCATTTCCAGTCTACCCATCTAATTTTCTTGATGTATTTTACTTAAGCATGTAATTTTCTTTTTATTTTCTTCAGACATAATTTCATTCAATTTTGTCCTACGCGCTTTTCACATTCGCTTCGTTCTTTTTTCCTCTCTCTACAAAAGGGAGGTTGGCTATCATTTTTCGATTTTTTTTCCTTTCTTTATTCTTTTCTTAAAGAACACCAACAATCTTCGAGTCGCTCGTTTTGACTTGTTTTGTGTTCTTCTTACGGCTTTGACGGAAGAAAAATGAAAAGATTATGCCGCTTGTAAGCATAGGACAACAAAAATAGAAGGAATTTCTACGCAAATAATAAAAAAAACATAAGACATTTTGTGCCGCGGTGCTTTTGACGTTGTATTTAAAAGATAAGTTTAAGATAAAAAAAAATTATCCACAAAGAATCCTTCGAATTCGTGAAGGAATAAATGAAGCTAAGCAGACGGAAGTCTATAAAGGAAGCTATTATTTGTGGGAAAAGATAACTGTGGATATCATGAAATTTGAAAAGTTAAAGATCTGGACATGATTCCTATGTCAATTTCCAAGAAAATGTTGTGGTAAACAAAATTGAGATATAATTATCCTCGATAATGTGATAAAACGATGTGAAGATTAATTTTGAAGATTGTTTTATAAAAGATTTTATTGTGTAAAAAAATCGTCCATGTAAAAATAATTAATATCAAAATTTGTGTGATGTTTGCAAATTAATTTGTTAAAAGATAAACACTTGCCAGGCACATGCCCCATTAAATCCGGCCTATATTCTACGCACCAGTTTCGGCTTTTAATAAAGCTTTGGCTTCAAAGTTCAATTTAAGGTGTTTGCAACCTTACTCAGTGCAATAAACTTTGTGCGACAAATTACCCTTTATGTCTGCCAGATTCAACAAAATTTTTTTAAAAAAACTTTATTTGTTTCATATAATTCCATGGAAATATTTATGAAGGAGAAAGTATTTACAAACTTTCCAGAATAACAAACTTCACGAAATGAAACCGTTCAAGTAGTTTTGGTAAATTTGCATCTCCGATTGCAACATTTTGTATGTCAGCTCACATATGTATTTATGTAAGGTTGAAGTCGAATCGGGTGCATCAAATGTAGACCAGATTTTAAACTATTAATAAATAGCTGAAAGGAAAATCGTGATAGCTACAGTTATATTTCGAGCAAAAGAAACTTTAACGTTTATGGATTCGATATATTAAGGAATTCTAAATAATTAAAGTAACAAAACCTAGATATAGCCTAGCAGGAAGCGTGTTGGTCTACAATGCGAAGGACGTGAGTTCAAATTTCGGTTGACGCATAATTCACGCACACTACTTGCGTGGGTCATCTCCATCTTCGAAAATGAAAAATTCGTAGATAGAGGGTTGTGCGAAGGGCTAACAACTCCTCCACAATAAATAATGCAAATGTTAAGGAATCTGAAGGTCAGGAAGCAAAGCCCGACTTGGGGTGTAGTGCCATTAAAGAAGAACTAATAAAATAATCTATAAGAAAAATTAAGTACCAATTAAAATTAAAGATAAATCCCCTTTTGATTGAAAAATACATTGAATAAGGTGAAATGCCTGAAAAAAAAAACATCAAGCAATTTGGAGTGCTGTAATTAAGGGCTTAAAAAGGCGACTGAAACCCTCAGAATCTGGTTTATATACGTTCCTATAGCTACCGTCGGGTAGAGCATAACTCTAAACGGCTTCATGTTCATGAGGGAGAAAAATCTTTTCTTTTTTTTAGTCCTGATCTTCTTCCAGAAACACCGCAACCGCTCGACGACATTTCCTTTTGCTTGGCATTTTCATTTTCAATGCAGTTTTTCACATTTCTGCACAAAGTACTTAATCCGAACTTAACGACTCTGTATTGGTCCTATGATGGAATATTGTTGGATATGATATGTGAAAGATGGTTTAGGCGGGTGGTGGTTTGGGTTCACATCTCATACAATGTACCAGACAAAGTAAATTGGAATCATATTGCAATTGAATTTGTGAGGAAAATGTCTAAATGTACATATAGCAATTACGTTGAATATAATATATAGTATTTTTTTAGTTTATTTTACGAATATGGTATTTTGATGATATTTTGAAAATTAATTGATTTGGGAAATGCATTTTTATACTCTAGAGGACAAATGCGATTATTAAAAATGGATTTGATAGAAATTTATATCTTTAATCGAAAATTTTAAAACTGGATGTTGGTTCGTCTGAGTGCCCTTTCTCACTTCTAGCACGAGAGCGCCTTATTTTTGGGCACAAACGATCCGTTCGTTCTACCCCTCAAGTTCTGCTTTTATTTTCACCCACTTAGCTGAATTTATGAGTGAGCAACTCTCAATCTACGACCCGTTCATTTTGAGGAGGAATGGAATAACACTGAACTGAAATGAATGAAATTACGATTCATTAAGCAAAGATAGTCGGTTTAAAAAATTCGGAGAATGTTACTCTTAAAATGTTACATGCTATGATACATATTTAAGGAAAAGCTGTGAGGGGTTATGTATTCCACATTTCACTGTACGTGATTCAAGTTGATCTACTGTATTAAACGGTGAACAACGAAAAATAAACTGCCAACAAGTCGGGCGAAACTTTATTATTTTTGGGACAAAATGCGCATGCGTAGAAAGTCAATATGCAGGTTCGAGTGGTTAGGGAAGACTAAGTGAAAGGAGCTTCTTGGGCAGGGCAGTTCTCAATTTAATACTTTCCGGAAACGTTCAAAAGCTCCATATTTCATTGGTTTATTTATGCAGGTTTGAGTTTTCATGAAGGGAGGGTGATAGTAAGGGTGGATGGATGTTAAAAGTTTCTTAATTGAAAGCTTGAACCAAATCCAATATTCTTTGTATATAATGTCAGTTTCATAGACGAAATTGCATAGAATTTTCATTGGATTCGGTGTATTTTAAATTCACGAAACCAAACATTTGTATGGGAGGGGGTAGAGGAGGTAGGGGAATCGTAAAATTTGTGATGCAGTTTTATTTCTTTTCTTTTGTGAGGTGCTTGTACAAAATTTCAAGTCTGTAGCTTTTGATTTGTTAGTTATTAGTTGATTTAATGAAATTGGTCGAAATCATACTTTTGTGTGGGAGGGGGTAAAAGGGCAAGTGCTATCTCAAAAATTTTAACGTAATTTTATTTCAACTATTTTTGTAAGTTCTTGTGCAAAATTTCAAATTGATAGCATTTAATAGTTAAGTGATAATTGATTTCTTAGAAATGGTCGAAAAAAAAATTTTGTGTGGGAGGGGGTAGAAGTTTTAAAGATATTCGATCAGTTAATATTTTAAACTCTTGAAAATTTTTTTTAAATGCATTTCGCAAATTTTCAAGATCCTACCTAAAAATTTCATTCAAAAATTTTCAGTTTATGTGTTTTTTTCATTGCACATGAAACACTTTGTGCACGTTAGACCCCCACTTCGGTGCATAATAATTTTGGAACAAATTATTATTTTTCTTCTATGTACATTAAATAGATGTGTCGACGTGCAAAATTTTAACTTTGTATCTTTTACAAGAGCCATAAGAAAATCACTCAAAATTTTCAACATTTTCGCTTTCCACCTCCCTCCCCTTACACCTCCCAACTTAAATTTCTTACCAAAATTCAGGACTATTAGCTTTACAATCTGACAAATTTTCGATTTGATATGTGTAGTCAATTTTGAGATTTGGTGATTTGTAGTTTTGGAAAGTGCGCCATTTTTGAAATGCTCCCCATTTCCCCCCACTACTATTATGTCCATATATTATATTTTTTTCATATGTCACTAGTAAAGCTTAGTATTCATTTCAAGTTTCAAGTAGCTTGTAAATACAATACAAGCAAATGCTAGAATCGGAGAATGGTTAGCTCTTCTAAAAATTTTCATTTTCGCAGATATAGATGTCCCAGATACATATACTAGTATGCATGCAAGCAATATGTTCGAATTATATGTCGAGCGAGATTTGAGCAATGTAGACCAACACGCTACCTACTAGGCCACACACAGGTTGCACTGTTGTAAAGTTTGCGACAAAACGCCTCTGAAATAAAGGAAGAGTCATTAGAACTAATATGGACTATACAACTTAAAATTTTGTCCCTAAATCACATTCATTACTAGAGCACCTAAAAAAAGAAATAACATACGTAATTGTTTTTATTGAAAGGCAAAATGTACATAAAGTTATTGTTAGAAAAAAGGTTTTTGGTTTTTTTACCTCCTAGGTTTATTGTTGTATTACCCCTCACTTTCCAGTAATTTAGGATAGCCTAATTAAATGAAACGAGTTAAGAAATGCAAATTAAAATCTATACATTTAAATATAATTGTAGTGTCGGTCTGTTATTTATTTATAAATGGCTATAAATAAGTTTTTTGCTTCATTTTAGCAATAACTAAGCAGAATCAAACGTTTTTAAAAAATTTCTCTGTCTGTCTGTCTGTCCTTCCGGCTTTCACCCAAAAACGGCTGCACCGATTGCAATGAAACTTTCACAGATTATTAAGTATGCCTTGGGGAGTAATCTGCTTTAGGTTTTATTTTTCTCCTCTCACGCCTTCTACTCCCTCCCATACAAAGTGACTCATTTCCAAAAACATATAATAATCAAATTTTCATGGAAACTATGAAAGCTATTAATTTGAAATTTAAAATATATTATTTCTATTATAAATGCAATCTTCAAGTATATAAATAGTTTGAATCCCCCAACTCCTTCCACCACCTCCCATACAAACTAAACTTTTTCATGAAATACTATACTCCAATTTTCTCAGTACGTATGACTTAGATCAAGATAAGATTTTGTATTAAATACTTAATTAGCATTGTTATCTATGTCAGCAAAAAATTAACCAATTAGGTTTACTCCTTCTGCACCCTCCCATACAATCTGACACAAATCCACGACTTTGCGAAAATTCGATTTTCTTGAAAAGTGTGAATGTTACTGTTCTGAAATATAAAATATATCAATTCAATGATCATTGTAGTTGCTTTTCCAAAAATAACTAAAAACCCTCCACTACTTGGACCACCTCCTATACAAACTGCACTTTTTCATGAAATATTCTAAACCAATTTTCTCAATATATATAGCTTTCATCGAGCTAAAATTTTGTACTAAATCTTCAATTAGCATAATTATTATTATCGAAAAAAATTAACCGATTAGCTTTACTCCTTCTACCCCCTCCCATACAATGTGGCACAATTCCACGACTTTGCAAAAACCCGATTTTCTTGAAAAGTGTGAATCTAACTGATCTAAAATTTAAAACACATCAATTGCATGGTGTTTATAGTTGTTTCTAGAAAAATTACCAAAAACCCTCCACTCCTTCTACCACCTCCCATACAAACTGCACTTTTTCATGAAATACTCTGAACCAATTTTCTCAGTACGTATAACTTTGATCGAGCTAAAATTTTCTGATGAATCCCTAATTAGTATTATTATTATTATCATCGGGAAAAAATTAACCGATTAGCTTCACTCCTTCTACCCCCTCCCTTACAATATGACACAATTTCACGACTTTGCAAAAACTCTATTTTCTTGAAAAGTGTGAATCTAACTGATCTGAAATTTAAAAGATATCAATTGCATGGTGATGATAGTTGTGTCTAGAAAAAGTACAAAAAACCCCCCACTCCTTCTACCACCTCCAATACAAATTGCACAATTTCACTAAATCCAATGCACTAAGTTTCTCAAGTTACCTATTCAGTTTTTCAAGCTTAAATTTGGTGCAAAATATTTTTATAGCTACTTTAGCATGGTGTGAAAAAAATTAATTTGGTACTGTCATCCCTTCTATCACTCCCCACACAAAAATTCTTAAGATTGCGAAAATTTCGATTTCATCGGTAGTATCATATAATGGGGCTTTACGCACAATCGAAGTCCTGTTATGTTTTTAAGCTTAATGTCATTTTATTTGGGCTTTTTTCAATTAACACAAGCTACAACTATTCACATGTCCTTAATACGTATACATATGATCTCGAATCACGGGTTTGATTTGATCACGAGCCTCTCCCATTCAAATGCGAGTATCATGCTATCATTCTTAATAATTTATGGTTCTGACTTCAACAAAATACAAAACATAAATAACATATTAATGCGATTTTTATGCGGACGAAGTCGCGGGCGTTTGCTAGTTTTAAATAAAACAATAGCTCCAATCATATATGGAATTACCATAGATGGAATTGAAGTTTCAGAAACTTTTGAAAGGATGATTTTCCTACATATATGTAAATACTTTACGTCGAAAACGTATTATCTTGAAAATCATTTTAACGCTTATCACTAAACTGTAACTTTTGTATGGGAGGTTGCAGAAGGGGCGAGAGATTTCTACGATTCCAACAGAAGTAATCGCTAAAATCGATGTGGAAGTAAAGAAATAAAACGACTTAAGTTTCAGATCGGTAACCTTTAAGCTTTTCGAGAAAATCGACATTTTATAATTTTGCGCAAATATGCCATTTTGTATGGGAGGCGATTGAACGAGCCGGATCGAACTAATTTTTTCACACTTCAGCTCAGTCAGTACCAAATTTTTTTGTAGCATGAAGTCACTAATAAAGTTTTAACTTCCAAATTTTAAAGTGTTAGCTTTAATATTTTCGACATCTTATGAAGTTGTAAAATTGTATCATTTTGTATGGGAGGTGATAGATCGGCTCGCGATACCAATCTAATTTCTTCTTATATCAATATATTTGATTTCAAAATACTTTATAAAAAAATTGCGCTCCATAACTTTAACAGATTCTGAAAACATGGAGCAATATATTTCGAGAAATTGTGCAGTTTGGGAGGTGGTAGAAGGAGAAGGGCGATTTCAAATTTTTTTTTTGAGTAACAATTATGTTTATCATAAAATTGGTTACTTTAGAATGCTCAGATCAGTGGCATTTATATTGAAAATTAACTCATAATTTTGTATGGAAGGTGTAGAATGGATGGAATGATTTAGCCCGTTCACCAACTTGACCTTACCTTTTCACCAAAAATAACATGTACGAAATTTGAGCTTTCTAGCTCTGCGCGTTCTCAGGCAAGAGAGTGAAATTGTGCAGTTTATATGGGAGGTGATAGAAGGAGGAGAGCAATTTTAATGTTTTTTGAGAATCAAATATCAAAATGGAAAGTGCGAATTTTTCAGATCAGTGACATTTGTATTGAAAATTAACTCATTATAAAGTTGCGAAAAGGAGTCATTTTGCATGCGAGGAGTAGAAGGAATGGAATGATGTAGCCCGTTCACGAACTTGACCTTACCTTTTCACCAAAAGTAACGTGAACGAAATTTGGGCTTTCTAGCTCTGCGCATTCTCAAGCCAGGGAGTAGACTGGCGAACAGACGGACACCCGGTTTTGAAATTTTTAAGTGATAGTATTAGCATTTGTGTCATTCATTTTTTTCTCCGGGCCTTATTTTTTAGCGTTAAGAATTTTGTGGCAAACTAATAATTCTCCTGGATTTCATTTTTCAGATTCTATCTAGCGTATATGATAAGCACATAAATTAAAACTAACACGAAACCAATTTTAAAAGAACAATCCACCTTGACATTTTGAAACGTTGAACCTGCGCAATCGCAAAACGCTTTCAATAAATTGTTGTTTTGAAACTTTTGAAAAAAAAAAAAATAAAATAAATAAAAAAGAAAAGATTGTTGAATAGCGTAAAAAATGTGTGAATCGCCGTTTTCTTTCTGGAATGTTCTGATGGTGGGGAAAATCCTATTTTTTTCGCAAAACAAATCATTGTCGTTTTTCGCAAGGACTTTTTCTTTGGGGTTTTGGTTTTTAAAGAAAGAAAAAAAGTAAAGAATTTAAAAAATAAAAAACAAAAAGATGTGATCAATAGGTAAGAAAAAGACAAATGACACAGAAAAAAAAAAACTAATAATACTGTGAATAATAATCAACAATAAAAAAACCTTTACAGTGAAGAAGAGTTATAAAAGAAACGATTAATACCGAAAAAACAAGTAATAAACAACCGACGAGGATGGAAACAAAATATGCACCCCATCATTAGGTATCACTAGTTTTAAGTAATTTTTTAAATTTTGAATTAAAGAAATTAATCTATGTTATTACCTAACAGTTTTTTTTTCTCCGATAGTTTGTTCTTGATTTGTGATTTATTATTCGTGACGTTTCGGTCTTTGCTGAGACCTTTATCAAACTGATCGACAATGCAGTATTTATTTCAAAAGTTTAGATGTTTTCATTTTAATAAAGAGTGTAGACATGGACGTTATGTATAGAATGGAATATTCGACAACCGCTGCACGACCAATACAAAAAATTGTGCTCAATTCAAAATAATTCAAAATAGGCGGTTTTAATTGGACGCCCTATAATTTTCAAAACTCAAACTTTATTCTTCGCATTAAAAATAAGTACAACAATTTAGGATTACTCTACGTTGCCCAATAATTCGCACTATTATCGCTATCACTCGAACTTAATCACTTACGAATAACGAATGTTCCATCCTGCAGCAAGCATTTGAATTACAATATTATACCCGCAAGTCTGTTCCAGAAGTTTCTCCGCTTTTCTACTTGTTGCGGTTATTGATGTGATTGCGATCAATACCCTCGCGTGCTTGCGTGAACAATTCAAAGTCGTGAACTACTAAAGATCTCAACACTTAAGTACCGAATAAAATCTTAGACGTTTTGAGTTAGTTAAATAAATAAAACATAGCATAGAATTAATAAAGTCTTATATTTTTTTCATCAGATCTATTAATTCCATAGTTTAAACTTTACTTGAACAGTTCATTATTTCTGGCGTGCATTCTTTACTAATTTTCTGATGCATCAAGCGGAACTTGTTAGAATGAAAAAGGAAATGAAAAGGAATAGCTTAGTTGGTACCATGCTCATCTATATTTAGAAATGTATAAGTTCAAGTCACGATTGTTGTATAAAATATGATAATTATGTGCAGTATAATTTGTTTGGCTAATCTTTTTTATGTATGTTATATAAGATACCTAATCTGCTTAAAATGATCATTCTAACAGCACTTATCACACATCCTAATTATCAATGAAACAATTTAATGTCCAAGAATTGTACACAGGTGCATATGGAACGATAAAATCCTAAATAGAATAAGATAGTTCATAACATCCATCCATAAGATGTCGAATAACGAAAAAGATCTATCTAATTCTCGAATACGAGTATAATCATCTGCTTATAATTTAATGAGGAAGTAAATTGAGAGCAAACTTTCTGAACATTCATCTTACATGCCCCCAGAAGACATACACTTCTGCGGCAAATTTGTTGGTTATTTTTGTATGAACACAAGAAACTGGTAAAACTTTCAAAAGCGTTGCTTTCCTTCATACCCTTCGTACTACCTAGTCAACACTTTCTTGTTGCCTGCTGCGCCCCATTTTATTGCAGTAGTTTGCTGGTAGTTTTCTTTAACATAACACTCGACTTTTAAAATATTGGTTCTTCAGTTGAAACTTTTTATGCTTCTTCAACTCTGAGAATAAAGATACATAAATACTTGTTGAACTGCAACCGGTTTAATGTCCGGTAATTAAATTCGATGTCCATTCTTTGTATACTACCGCTCTCCAAAAAATTGTCATCATCATTTCATACTCGTAATCAAAAATATCGTATTATGTATATAATATTGGTATATCTAGATATTTAAAAAAAATTCAACAATGACCGGTTAGATGCCATTAAGAAGGACATTATCGCTTCGAGCGCAGAAACCCTTGTTGACGCGTAATGTACCAGAAATGAAGGATCATCTCGGTTATGTCACCAATCTTTCCGGGAAAATGTTTTGTTTTTCTCCGGAAAACTTAAAATTAAAACAAAGAGCAAGCGAAGTACTTGTCATGTTTGCTGTTGCGTTTTTGCTGGCTGGCTGGAGAATTGGAAGGATACTGCGAAGGGAAGTGCTACCGCTGTCTGTGCTTTTTGTGTGTGCATTGCCTCATATCAGCACAGCATCGTTCAGGACTTCCGCGCATCAAAGTGTCCTCAACAGCTCAGTGATTGATGATTCCGGAGAAGGAGCATGATATCGAGTATTATTTTTTCATTTTTATTTTTTCGTTCGGGTGTTGTTTGCCCTTCTGATAGGTTGTCTTTACAGAAAGGAAGCTACAAGTGTCTTGCCATGTCTCTGCCAATCAAATTGTCACCGTGTATCCTGTGTGTTGCTCCTGTTTATCAATTTTATTGCCGGAAAATTGATGTTGCTCGGGGTCATTAATCAAAAAATTATGGTAAATTTGTGTAGTAGAGATCCTGGTAGATGGTAGTTGAATCTTGAATTTAAACTTTTGAAGGCATAAAATAAGAGAAAAATTGATTTTTTTTAACGAAGATCATATTAAAACTTTAGAACAACTATGTTCTTTAAATAAAATAAGGTCATGCATCAAAGTGTTTTTTTTTTCAAAAATCTTTGCTTCACAAATAGCTTAGCATTTAATTGCTTTTCATGGCTCTTCTGGTTTTTAACCGAATCAATTTTTTGTAGAGTTATTGTTAAGTTGATACAGATGCGAGCTGCTCTTCACGCACAGGTTTGCATTTTCGGATGCGCAAGCAATTCGAAATGCTCCCGACGGCTAAATGAATTGATAATGAGTTTCTGCAGCAGCTGCGATAAATGCTTATTATACTCTAGATGAAATCTGAGAGTATTACAAGTTTGCACTAAAGTTTGTAACGCTAAGAAATGTTTGTCCGTTTGTCTGTCCATCCGTCCGTCTGTGCGCTCTTGAGCACACGTTGAGCTAAGAAGTTCAAATTTTGTACACGTCGCTTCTGTCGAAAAAATAAGGTTAAGCTCGTGAACGGGACAAGCCGCTCCACACATTTTACTTCCTCCCATACAAAATGAAACTCTTTGAATTCTCCACACCTTCCATCGATTCCCATATAAATTATACTTTTTCATGAAACATTATAAGCCAATTTTTTCGGTAGATATAACATTTATCGAGCTCACATTTTTTTTTAAATACTTAATTAGCGTTAAGATGAAAAAAATAATTTGATTAGCTTCACTCCTTCTACTCCTCTCATACAATGTGACTAATTTTCACAACTTTATAAAAAATCGATTTTCTTGAAAAATATAAATATTGGTGGTCTGAAATTAAAAGAAAAAAAAAATCATATGCATAATATTTTAAGTCATTTCTTAAAAAATCGCTAAGAAGCCCATAATCCATCTACCATCTCCCATTCACACATTGCTCAATTTCCTTAAATCGAATACACTAATTTCCTCGGTACCTAGTTAAATTTTGTGCAAAATTTTTTTGTAGCGACTTCAGTATGATGTAAACAAAATTAGCTCATTGCTGTCACCCCTTCTAAACATTTTATTTCATCTAAAGTATCGTATGATTGGGTTGTACACGCAATTGTAGTTCTGTTATGTTTTTTTTACTCTAGATTGAATCTGGAAGTATTATAAGTTTGTTCTAAAGTTTGTAACGCCAAAAAATACTGCGCGGAGTCGCCAAAGGTACAGAAATATTTCCTGTCACTCAAAATTTTCAAAATAGGATGCCCGTCTATCAGTCCGTATATGCGCTCTCTAGCTTGACGACGCATTGAGCTACAGTTTTAAAATGTTGCACACGTCCTTTTTGACGAAAGATAAGGTCAAGTTCGTGAGCGGGCCTAATCGCTATACCCCTTCTACCCCCTATCATACAAAATGACTCGTTTTCAATAATTTACAATTATCAAATTTTCTTGGAAACTATAAAAGATTATAATTTGAAATTTGGTATATATTATTTTTATCATAAATGTGATCTATGGTATAAAAATAATTTGAATCCCTTTACTGCTGCCACCACCTCCCATACAAAATACACTTTTTCGTATAAACTATATACCGATTTTCTCAGTACGCAAAGTATTTATCGGACTATAATTCTGCACATAATGCTTAATTAGCATTATTATTAATATCAATTTAACTGAATAGCTTTACTCTCCTACGCCTTCCTAAACAAAATTGCACAATTTAAAAAATTTGCAAAATATCGATTATCTTCAAAAGTATGAATGTTACTGATCTGAAATTCGAGAGGTGTGAATAATATAATGTTCACATTTATTTTTAATGAAAATACTAAAAGGCTCCCTCTAATTGTACCACCTCCCATACAACCCGTTCAATTTCATTAAATGTGCAAAAAAGGGGGGCTAAAATCAATTGTCGTCCGATTTTTTTTTCAAATTAGTATATCTTCGAAATTACTGACCATAAAATATTGCTATTCGTAGACCATCAAGGTGGCATATAGATCTACCGGAATCAGCTTAAATAAAGGCTAATTATTGTAAGGGAGAGGGTCAGGAGGGTGCAAAGAGAAACACTTAAAAATCAATATCTCGGCTATTTCTTGAGCTATATACTTGAAACTTGGAACTTGTATTAAGCTATACTAGAAAAATATGAGAAAAATATAACATTTGGAGAAAATAGTAGCAGAGGAAAATGGGGAGCATGGTGCACTTTCCAAAATTTCAAATCGTTATATCTCAAAACTGAGTGCAGATATCAAGTTCAAATTTTGTCAAATTGTAGAACTACATAGTTTCTAATTTTGGTAAATTTTATGTCAGGAGGTGTAAGGAGAGGAAGGTGGTAAGCAAAAATGTCGAAATTTTGATTGAGTTTTTTAGGGCTCTGGTGAAAGATACAAAGTTTAAATTTTCCATGTTGATATATCTATTTATTGTACATACAAAAGAAATAATAAAAATTATCACCTAACTATTAAAAGCTATCAATTTGAAATTTTGCACAAAAACTTTTGAAAATAGTTGAAATGGAACTACGTCAAAAGTTTTGAGATCGCACTTGCCCTTTTACCCCCTCTCATACAAAAGTATGATTTTGACCAATTTCAATAAATCAATTGCTAACCAACAAATTAAAAGCTACGAACTAGAAATTACGGTTATCTTACAAGAGAAATGAAATAAAAGTGCATCACAAATTTTACATTTCCCTTCCGACTCTTCCCCCTCCCATACAAATGATTGGTTTTGTGAATTTAAAATACACCAAATTTTATGAAAATTCTATGCAACTTCGCCTATGAAACTGACAATCTATGCAGAAAATATTGGACGTAATTCAAGCAATCAATTGAAAAATTATTGACATCCACCCACCCTTGACATGACCCCTCCCCACTCCCTCATAAAAACCCAAACTTGCATAAACGAATGAAATATTGATTACATCTACTGGAGCTATTGATTCGCAATTAAGCGTTAAATTGGCAGCATCCCTGCCCGAAAGGGGGTTGCACTTATGAAAGCGGGCTTACTTGTGAAAGGGGGTTCCACTTGTGAAAAGGGGTTCTGCTTGTGAAAGGGGGTCCACTTAGTCTTCCCTAACCACTCTAACTTGCATATTGACTTTCCATGCATCTTTAACTTGTCCCAAAAATAATAAAGTTGCACCCGACTTGTTGGCAGTTTATCTATGTTTATTACTAACTTATAACTAATATATCAATTATATATGGTATTATTGCACAAACTCTGATAAATACGCTTTTAGTTGCCCAAAAATGTTACTAAAAATTTTATTAAAAACCATAACAGGGGTATGATTGCGCATAAAGCGCAATCTTACGATACTCTAGATGTCATCCCAAGAAATTTTGGATGGGGAGTGTTAGAAGAGGTGATAGCATTGAAATAATTTTTTCCCCATCATGCTAAAGTAGCTATAAAAGTGTTTTATACAAAATGCTTACTCCAAAAATTGAATGGGGACTGAGAAAATTAGTCAGTTAGATTTAGTGAAAATGTGCAGTTTGTATGGGAGGTGGAAGAAAGAGTGAAGGGATTTTAGTGATTTTTTTTCAGAAATAACTGGGAATATTATAAAATTGACAACCCTTAAATTTCAGATTAGTACCATTCATACTTTTCAAGAAAATCGATTTTTTGTGAAATTGTGAAACTGTGTCATATTGTATGGGAGGGGGTAGAAGCAGTGAAGCTAATCAAATATTTTTTTCTGATCTTAGTGATAATACTAATTAAGTTTTTATTACAAAATGTGAGCTCTATAAATGTTATATGTTCTGAAAAAATCGTCTTAGGGCATTTCATGAAAAAGTGTAGTTTGTATGGGAGGGGGTGGAAGGAGATGGAGGACGTAAATAATTTTTGTACTGTAGATTTAAATCATTATGAAAGCAATATATTCTTACTCGCGGTGGTAACCTTCCAGATTCACGAATATTGGACAAGCCCATTATTCCTATATCGGCATTAAGCTCTTCAACTGTCTGCCCTATCATGCAAGACGAAGCGGAAATGTTGTCGTTTCTAAGAAAAGAATTAAAAATTGTTTTGACAATTAATCATAGAAATGAATCGATATTTGATATTAAGTTAAAAAAATTAAATACAAATAAATATTTGTCATAAAATTTTTTTGAAAAAATTGTTACATGTAAGAATGAATATTGAATTATTGATTTTTATCTAATAAACAACACGACTCCTCACCCCTAACACAAGGTTTGCCTTAAAAGGGGGAGTAGCGCTTTTCTTTAAAAATGTGAAAAAATTGAATAAGAAATAAAATATATATATATAAAAAAATTACAACTAACAATAGTATTGAAGAAAATTTTTCACAAGCGTTAAATTGCTGAAAAGTAAATGTGAAAAAATTGCATATGCAAACAACACCATTTAATTTTTCACAGAAAAAATAATCATTGTCCTGATGATATGTCTGCCATATTGACTAAAATAGAAAACTTAAAAAAAAAGATCTTGCGAAAAATCCCCTTCAATTTACTTGACATGGCTGTGAAATATGCAACAATATACCATAAAATGAAAATGAAAACAAACGGGACGAAGTATAAAAAAAAAATGATACAAAAGGAACTCTACTACAATGAAGCATGCCAATTTTCCAGAATAAAGTTTGTTTAGCCTGCGGTTTTTTTACTCACTTCTTTTGTTGTGCTCTTCCGTACAGAGATGGCGTCCCTCAATGTAAAGCGCATTTTGCTGCTTCAATGTCCTCATGTCGTTATTTTTGTGTTATTCGTCATATAGCTTCATTGTCCTTTTCTTTCTCCTTTCTCTATTGTTTTTATTTTCTTTTTTTAAATTTTGGAGAATTTGTGTTTTTTTACGTAAATTTTTGCTGTTGTAATTTGAATGAGGATGTCGACCATTTGCAGCTTGAATTCTGTGTTTCATTTTCCGCTCTTCTTAAAAGACAGCATTTGCCAACTGGTTGCAATATCAAGGTAGTATCTGTCTTTTTCAAGATTAAAATGTTTTTTCCTCACCTTGTCCTCATTTCGTAAGAGAAAAAAGTATCAAGTAGTAAGAAGTATGAATGACGTTTATGACAGTAAAATTTAAGAAAACTTTAATATCAATATTGTTTTTGTTTTTTAAATCGATATCTTCCCCAAAAATACTTGTACTTGTTAGTCATGAAATCTGCAGAATAGAGACCTACGTAGATGAATACCATTTCTGATAAAAAATTTAAGTTTTATGGTGGTGTAAGGGGAGGTAGATGGATGGAATAAAATGGGAAAATTTTTTATAATTATTTTAGGGCCACGATAAAAGAAGTACCAGTTCACAAAAACAGTAACATATTGAAGTGGGTCCTTTGCCAGCTCAAGGCTTCTTGTAATTAAAGGAACCACCTTCCACAAAAACTGCACCTTTTGGTGAAATACTAAGAACCGATTTCCTTAGTACGTATAAAATTAATCGACCTGAAATTGTGGAAGAAACATTTATTTGTAATTATCAGTGAGATGGAAAAAAGGTAGACAATAAGCTGCTCCTTCTACCCGCCTTCATACAATATGACTTAATATCAGAATTTTACAAAAAGTAGATTTTCTTGAAAAGTATGAATGGTACTGATCTGCAGTTTTAAAATAAGTCAATTAAATGATCATTGTATTTATTTCTGAAAAAAATTATTATTAAGGGCTCCCCACTCTTTTTATCACCTCACATACAAATTGCACAGTTTTACTAAATCCACTACACTAATTTTATCAGTAACTATTCAATTTTTGAAGCTTAAATTTGATAGAAAATATTTTCATCGCAACTCTGGCATGATTTGAAAAAAATAGTTTAATGCCCTAACCCATTCTACCACTCAACATACAAAATTTCTTAAAATAGAAAAAAATCTCGTTCATCTACAGTAGTGGTCTTCACAGTAGTGACTGCGAAACCATGGTTTTCCACCACAAAAGTAAAGAGTTCCGCGTAGCAACATTGGTGGCCAAATTTCGTATTATTCATAAGAAACGTAAGATTTATATTCAATATTGTTATACTTAAGCCCTAGTCGCTCATAGCATATTCGCAGAAACAACATTTACACGCGACTAATGTTTTTATAACAAAAACAAAATAAAAAAATATTAAATAAAAAATAAAACTTAAGTTTTATTAAAATCTTTATTAAGTCCAAACTTGGCGAACGATAGATAACAACTGACTTGTGTCTTAATCTAATTGCTATGTTAATTGTCAGCATAAAACTTTATTTTCTCACATTCAGAAAAGTAAAGTCTTATGTGGATTAAATTCCGAAGGTTCAGGTTTCGTCTGGAAATTTGCTTGATCTATGGGAACTACAGAGAATGTAGATTCCCGTACAAATTTGTTATCAAGCAAATTTGAAGACGGTAACGTGACTCTTCCTTCGTTAAGATTTGAATTCTCCTGAATTCGATTAATAATTTTTAACTTTAATTTTCCTTGTTTACAATATATGTATATAATTATTACAATTACAATGAATACAATTAGAGTGGTAAGACTAATTCCTGAATAGACCATGATTTTGTGATATTTTAATTCTTGAATTTCTTCTATGTTCCTTTTTGTTTCTAATATAATTTCACTGAATGTTAAAGTATTATTTTCAGATTTATAATTCAGGTTTGGTATAACATATTTATTTTTTATTTCTCTGATGTTGTTATAATAAGTTTTGTTGCCAATATTGATTGTACAATTATAGAATTTAATGAAATAATTTCCGAATAGTTTAAATTTTCTTTCGTCACAATTTGTGCTTAAAGTTATATTATTCGCTAATTGAATTATTATACTACTGTCATCTATGTTATAAATTTCCGTATTACAATTTTTTATGTTTTCACAATTTTTATTCATAATACAATATTTCAAACTATTTAATTGGTGCAATGCTTTATTTTCATCGTATTCATAATATTTATCTTGGTATTCTAATGTTTTTGTAATTGGAGAGTTTATAATGTTACATGTTTTTTCGTTTGCTAAGGGTATTATTAATTTTTTGTTAATTGGTGTCATATTGTACGGAATTTTGATTAGAAATATCAGTTTATGAGTTGTTGTTTTAGAAAAACCAACTTTAAGACCTTTTATTTTGTTTGCATTAATTTGATAGTCAATAATTTCTTCATGAGTTAAAAGTGATGGGTGAATGACATTAAGGTTGGAGAGAATGATATTATCTTGTAATTCGGTTATTGTTTTATCTATTTCTTGTATACTTAGTTTGGTCTCAAAAGTAGCAATTTTCAATCTGGTTTTGTCACTTTCTGTTTTTATAAAGTCTTGTATTATTTTTCTGTCGTTTTGAATTGCACTAAGTAGCTTGTTTAATGATGTGCTAAAGTTCTCGTTTATCTGTATTTGTTTATTCATGTTTGTAATTAAGTTGTGGTTGTTCGTGTCAATAATTTCTAAATGGTTGTTTATGGTCTGTCTGTCTTCGTCGTCCATTGTTCCTGTTATCCATTTGTTTATTGTTCCTACAAAATTAAATAATCCTCGTTTTTGTATAGTGTGGTGTCCATTACCTAAAGTTGAAAGTCTGTCCTGTAGTTTGTCAATGTCTTGTACTAACTGGTCTCTAATGTTTTGAGGAAATAGCGTCGCGGTAGTTATCAGTTCGTGTATTATTCCTTCAATTTGAAATAAGTCAATAATATGTAACGAATAGTTGTAACTTTTTGGTATATCCAGTGTTAGATTCTATTTTGTCGACTTGGAGTTGGCTAACTGTCGGTTGTAGCGTTGCTAGTATTAGCATGACAATCAACATTACCTAGAAATTTAAGAGGTCGTTTAATATTAGAGGGATGTACGTTGGATAAATTATATTTTCTAAATTTCGGTTGATCTTTATGTCTTAAGGACTTGTAATTTTTTATGTAACCTTGTTTTCTTGTCTCTTCATAATCTTCCCTACCTTTGTTGTGCTTTTCTAACCTTTTCTCCTGTGATTTAACAAGATTATTATATATTTGTTCATTCGGGATTTTTCCTTCTTCGGCATTTAATGAAGTTGATTTAATTGTACTGTGGTATTGGGTGTTATAATATTTTATAGCGACTAACATTTGTGTTCTTACAGGGTTCGGTTGATCTAAATTTAGTAAACGTAATTTTTCTGTGATAGTATTGTTAAGTCTTTCTATATCTTAGTTTCCAGTATGGCTGTTGGGTTTAGATAAATGTAATTCAACGTTTTCTGTTTTTAGAAATTCTTTCACATTGATGTATTTAAATTCATTGTCACCTACTAATTTTTTGGGTTTTTTATGGTTAAAGTACATTCGGAGTTTTTCTATAATTTCTGTATGGTTCTTATGTTCCATAGGATAAGCAGTAGCGAATTTAGTGAATTTATCGATGAAGATCATGAACGATTGTTTTTTGTTCACATAAGTATCGACATGTATTATTTGGTTTTTTTCTGTAGGCATCTCTGTTTTCTTAAATTTGGGTTTAATGGGGTTTCTATCATATTTTCCTTGATTGCATATATCGCAATTGTTGGTGATTTTATTGATAGTAATTTTGAGTTGTTTATGATAATCTTTAGTTTTTAAATCTTCATAAAGTGCAATTATACCGGGGTGTTTTTGTTGGTTATGTTGTAAGGATAACACTTTTACAAGTTGTTCTTCAGTTTCGATATCTTGGGCAAAATAAGAGCATTTCACAAATTTAATGGTTGGAAATTCTTTGATTAATATTTGTTGAATGATATTAAATTCATGATCGGTTATTTCAGTGTAAATAGCTGTTTTATTGCCTGTTAAGTAGTTTTTTATTGTACTGATTAAGTCTTCTGGGGTTGAATCAGGATTTATGTATATTCTTCTGTTTCCTGATATTAGTTCAAATTCTTGTGTAAAATTTGGGGTGATTATGATTTGTGATCGAAATCTATTTACTATGGTATCTAGAATTGGGATATGATCGTTAAGTTCTTCTTCTTGAGAATGAGTTGTAGGTTGGAGGGAAAAGTTGTCATTTAGATTTTCTGAAAGATCGTTAAAATTTTCTAAGGGTTCTCTTCCTTCGTTAGAATTGGACGTCTCGATCAATTCATTGATTTCATGTTCGTCAGTATTAATTCTACTAAGAAAATCTGCGATTTTGTTTTCTTTTCCTTTTAAATGTTCAATTTTTATGTTATATTCGCCTAAGGACAAAATCCATCTTTGTAACCTTGGGTTTAAATCTTTTCCTAAATATTTGGTGTGTAGCCATTTTAAAGGTTGGTGATCCGTTAGTAGTTCAAACTGTTTACCATAGAGGTAAGGTCGAAAATATTTAATTGCCCATATTATGGCCAATAGTTCTTTTTCAGTAGTACTATATCTGATTTCATGGGTATTTAAGGTTCTCTGGCATAAGCAACTGGATGTTCATCTTGAAGTAAGACAGCACCTAGAGCATAATGACTAGCATCTGTATTTAGCTTAAATGGTTTATTAAAATCGGGATACACAAGTAAGGGATGTGAGGTTATTAGGGTTTTCATCTGTTCAAAAGCATTAATATAAGACGGATCCATTTTATTTATTTTAGCATCTTTCTTTAAGTATTTTGTAATTGGTTGCGCTATCTTGGCATAATTTTTTATGAATTTCCTATAGTATCCGGTAATTCCTAAAAATGATTTGATTTGTTTCGGCGTAATAGGAAGTTTTAGTTCAATTATATCTTTAATTTTGTTGGGGTTAGGTTTTATTCCATTAGGGGTCAATACATGTCCGAGATATTCCGTTTCTTTGCGAAAAAATTGGCATTTGTCTATTTGAATTTTCAAGTTTGCTTGTCGGAGCTTATTGAAAACTCTTTTCACATTTGTTATGTGCTCTTGAAGTGATGTTCCGAAAATTAGAATATCGTCGAGATATACTATACAAATTTTGTTAATGAATTCTCGAAGAACTGAGTTCATCAACCTTTGGAACGTTGACGGTGCGTTTTTTAAACCAAAGGGCATTCGAATATATTTATAATGTCCAAATGGCGTAGAAAATGCAGTTTTCTTTTGATCTTCTTCCTTCACCAAGATTTGATGAAAGCCTTTTGCAAGGTCGAGAGTTGTAAAATATTGCGCCCTGCCCAATTTGTCTAAAATGTTATCAATATTCGGGATAGGAAACTTATCATCTATTGATATCTCATTGAGTTTCCTATAGTCGGCAACAATTCTCCATTTTTTTATGTTAGAGTTGTCCATTTTTTTGGGGACAATCCATAGCGGAGAATTATATGGTGAGTTGGATTCTCTAATAATTCCTTGTCTTAACATGTCACTTATTTGTCTTTCTATCTCTTTTTCATGGATTTGAGGATAGCGGTATAGTTTACAGTAAATGGGATTTTCATGTTTTAATCTAATTTCATGACGAATTTCATGTGTTGCGGTCAAATTATCACCTTCATTGTAAAATAAGTCCTTATTTTGCACTAATAGTTCTTTTAAATAAGATTTTTCTTCAGAATTTAGATGGTTTTGATTTATTTTGTTCAAAATCTCTTCTTTTGAATCGCTTATTGGTTCTAGGTGATTTGCTTGAGCAATCTCACTAGGGTAATCGATATTTTCGAAGGGAATTTGGTATTTGGAGAAAATTTCCAAATACTGGTTTTCAATATTAATCATAGCTTGAAAGGGAATTAAGAAATTCATGCCTATTATTGCATCGTATTTTCCGCTTTTAAGGGGAAAAATTTTCCATTCCAAGGTACCTTCTCTCTTTAGTTCTTTTGGGATTGGGGTGATCATTTTAAAATTTACATAATTAGGACCTCCTAAAGAATTGTAAGTAAGGGGTTTTGATAATTTTGTAATTTTGAAAGGTAAAACATCAGGTTTCATGAGGCTCGTGTCTGATCCTGTATCTATCAGACAATTTATTGCTATATTGTTGAATGTAAGTTTTAAGATTGGTAATTTATTTTCCGAGGCTAGTTTGTAAAATTTACTTCTTGATTAATGTCTGTATTTGTATTGATATTGTCAATTTCCATCGGTTCTTGTTGGTTGGTATAGTTTCGGTACTGTCCTGGGTTATTTTGTGTGTAATTCGTTCTTTTATACTGTCCCGAGTTTCGGTTATTATTGCTGTTTCGATTAAAGTGAGGTCTTGGAGGATTATAAGAATTGGAAGAATTTCGAAAATTTGGTGAATAAGATTGGTTATTGCCAGAATTGTGATGGACCTTGTTTTTTTCATTCACTCCTTTATCAAACTTTTGACTTTTGTGAATTTTGAACTCATTTTTAATCACATCTTCACTTAAATAAATTTCCGATTGACAAAAGCAATTATCCAATTCAAATAACGTTTTTTTATTATCAATTTGAATTTGCAGAATCGGGATTAATTTTGATTTTAAAATTTGCACTAATTCTTTGTCAATAGCATCGTAAGTGAAATTATCTTCGTTATCGAAGTCACAGATTTCACTCGTTTCAGACTTAATACTAGAGAGTTTATTGAATAAATCTTTTAAATTATGTACCTTTAAATCCTTTGCGTAAAATAGTAATTGATGAATCGTCCTTTTGGGTCTGAATTTAAGAATGAGCGTTTCCGTCACGGTTTCCCAGTTTCTTCGATGATCTGGAATTTCCAAGATGACGTTTCTTGCCTTGCCGATGATTTTGCTGTTGACCAATTTCCTTAAGCAGTATTGTTTCAACGCTATGTTGGATTCTCCACAGAGTGCTTCGACGTCTTCTACGGTTTTCAGGAACGATTTTAATTTGAACGAATCTTCGCCGGAAAATGGAGGAATATCGTTGAAATTTCGGATGACTTGATCCGCCGTTAACTCGAATCTCGTCGTCCTCATTTGGTTGAGCCTTTCGGTTTGCTCATTTAAACTTTGGGTGAGCAAATTCACTTGAGCTGTTAACTGCTCGATCGTTGCCATGTTGAAATTTCGATTTCGATCGAAATGTTTCTTTCTTTTTTCACTTATTTTGATCACTGTGTCTACGCAAAATTAATTTTAAATTTTGCTACGTTAATAATTGATCACTTTTTGTTGGATTTTAATCACAATTAACTTTAAAATTTTAGTCACAATTAATTTTGAATTTTAATCACAATTAACTTTAAAATTTTAGTCACAATTAATTTTGAATTTTAATCACAATTAACTTCACTAGGTTTCGTTTTATTTATCGGATAGTGTTCTTTTGAGCACTATCCTACCGACTGCGCCACTAATGTTTTTATAACAAAAACAAAATAAAAAAATATTAAATAAAAAATAAAACTTAAGTTTTATTAAAATCTTTATTAAGTCCAAACTTGGCGAACGATAGATAACAACTGACTTGTGTCTTAATCTAATTGCTATGTTAATTGTCAGCATAAAACTTTATTTTCTCACATTCAGAAAAGTAAAGTCTTATGTGGATTAAATTCCGAAGGTTCAGGTTTCGTCTGGAAATTTGCTTGATCTATGGGAACTACAGAGAATGTAGATTCCCGTACAAATTTGTTATCAAGCAAATTTGAAGACGGTAACGTGACTCGCGCGCGAATTATGTGCATTCCCACACTATGCCGCTCATCGCATGTTTATGGTCTTCAACCAATTACAATTCAGTACTAAAAATCCCTGCAACAACAATTACGGGCGCAGATATTACTCATCGACAATGATGTATAGAAGCGGCCGACAGTAATCGGGCGAAAAGGAAATGATGTATATATTCTGTGGATAGGGAAATGATTCGGTCGACAAGGAAATGATTTATAGAAGCAACTGACAGCGAACGGCCAACAATAAAGTGATTTCGCCGAAAGCGGTCAAGAAAGAAATGAGTCGGCCGACAAGGAAATGATTCGGCAGAAACCGATAAAAAAACGATTTATCGTTGGTGAAGGAACAGCCAGTTGTGAGTTGATATTTGAACCGGAGACTCGAAAGAGTAAGTGAGTAGGGGAGTCGGCAGGCGAGTGCATTCGACCGCCGGGATGAGTGAACGAGTAAGTCCTTTGGTTGACAGGCAGGGGTAGGTCCAATGATCGTCGTGTAATTAACGGTGGAGATGGATAACAGTAAGAGTCGACGGAGCGATGAGCCTGAGGGCTGAGTCGAAACATTGTTAGTGAAAAGGGTAAAGCGATTTAGTGATGAATAAAAATTGTTTTTCGGTTTAAATAAAGTGAACTAGTTTTAATATTTTTACTTGAAATCCAGCGACCGTTAACGCACTTCATTATGATCACATTTTGCTCTCTCAGTGTCTTAAGCCTTGTCTTCACGATACTCTAAAATAAACCGAAATCCGCGGTCATTCAAATCTCTGAACAAAACAAAACTCTTTCAATTAAAAGGTGATGCGCATGTGCATCTACGATGATTTTTATACTCTAGATGAAATCTGAGAGTATATTGTGTTTGCTTTACCGTTTGTAACGCTAAGAAATAACGCTCGCACAGAGCCGCTATTTAAGCTATCTTGAAATTTAGGTTAAAGTATTATGATATAAATGTCATTAATATCACGGAATATTGATCCGATCCCCTTACTCCTTCTACCCCCTCCCATAGAAATGGACAATTTTGAAAAAAAACATATTTTCGATTTTCATTGAAACTAGTAAAGCTGAAAAGACAAAATTTTGTCAGAATTAATTCTACTATAATTGCACTTTATTTTAAAAATAATTATCAACTTCACCTCACTCCATCTTCCCCCTCCGAAATTTAAATTAAATTATTTTTCTTCGAAACTGTTAAAGATATTAACTTGATATTTTGCGTAAAGTATAAAAATAAAAATATTAATAATGTGAAAAAATGTGTTTTGATCCGTCCATTCCTTGTACCCCCTCCCATACAAATTCATTTTATCGATTTCCATTAAAACTAGAAAAAGTACAAACTTCAAATTTTGCCAGAATTTGTTTCTTAATAATTGAAATAAGTGTTAGAAAAAATTATCAGCTCTGTTTCACTCCTTCTACCACCTCCCATATAAATATCTGTATTATAAATTCAAGAAAAGCATATGAGAGCTATCGAAATTTGAAATTGAATCAAAGCATGGTGATAAGGATGATGATAAGCAGTTTCAAGATCATCATAAACGCTCCACTTTCTCTGCCACCTCCCATGCCCCAAATTCCAGAAAAACTATGACCAATTTCTTTAAAAATAATGAAAACTAAAAACTTTAAATTCAGCAAAAAACATTTTGCATGCCATGTTCGGTGACATATACGAAAAATCCCATGCAAAAGTCTCTATTCACTTTTCGAAAGAATTTGAGATGACATATTTTCCGGTATATTAAAGTCATTCCCATTTCATCCAGAGTATCATATGATTGGACTTTAAGCCCAATCACAATTCTGTTATGTTTTTTTTTGGGTTTAAGTACCAAAACAATATTAGTTTCATTTCATATGTCATTAAATGTTACGGAGTTATTGCTACAAAAAATAAGCTTTGACCTTTGGAAAACACTTGATAGGGTTCTATGACCAAAATAGTTTGAGTAACCCTGATCTAGAGTATCGCATGTTTGGGCTTTACGCCCAATCATAGTCCTACTGTGTTTTTTTTTGGTTTGTTAATAAAATAAAATAGTCCAGTTACGGACTACTATTGGGCGTAATGCGATATTTTAGATGAAAGAAATTGTTGTGACTTCAATAAATTGTGTGTGGGGTGACACAAAGTGTTTCATGTGCAATGAAAAAAACACATAAACTGAAAATTTTTGAATGAAATTTTTAGGTAGGATTTTGAAAATTTGCGAAATGCATTTAAAAAAAATCCCTAAATATACGAAATATTAACTGGTCGAAAAACTTTAAAACTTCTACCCCCTCCCATACAAAATTATTTTTTCCACCATTTCTAAGAAATCAATTATCACTTAACTATTAAATGCTGTCAATTTGAAATTTTGCACAAGAACTTACAAAAATAGTTGAAATAGAATTACGTTAAAAGTTTTGAGATAGCACTTGCCCTTTTACCCCCTCGCACACAAAAGTTTGATTTCGACCAATTTCATTAAATCAACTAATAACTAACAAATTAAAAGCTACAAACTTGAAATTTTGTATAAGCACCTCACAAGAGAAAAGAAATAAAACTGCATCACAAATTTTACGATTCCCTTACCTCCTCTACCCCCTCCCATACAAATGTTTGGTTTCGTGAATTTAAAATACACCGAATCCAATGAAAATTCTATGCAATTTCGTCTATGAAACTGACATTCTAAACAAAGAATATTGGATTTGGTTCAAGCAATCAATTAAGAAACTATTAACATCCACCCACCCTTACTATCACCCTCCCTTCATGAAAACTCAAACCTGCATAAATAAACCAATGAAATATGGAGCTTTTGAACGTTTCCGGAAAGTGTTAAATTGACAACTGCCCTGCTCAAGAACCTCCTTTCACTTAGTCTTCCCTAACCACTCGAACCTGCATATTGACTTTCTACGCATGTGCATTTTGTCCCAAAAATAATAAAGTTTCGCCCGACTTGTTGGCAGTTTATTTGAAATGCTCCCCATTTCCCCCGACTTCTATTAGTTCAAAATTTTATATTTTTTTTGTATTTGCCTAGTATAGCTTAATATAAGTTTTAAGTTTCAATTACATAGTTTAAGAGATAGTTGAGATATTAATTTTTAAGTGTTTTTCTTTGCACCCCCTCTGACCCTCCCCCTTACAATAATTAACCAATCTCTAAGCTGATTCCGATGGAACTATATGCCAAAATATGAATTTTTTACGATAAGTAATTTCGAAGATATAATCATTTGAAAAATAATTCGGCCGACAATTTGTTTTTAGCCCCCCCTTTTCGGACGCCAATGGATAAAAAAATTAAATTATTTTTAAAAGTTTTCCCACAAACCCTTCTATACGTCTATTTGATTTATATGTGTGTTGAGTTTTAGCTTCCTAGCTGTTACCATGGTTGAGATATTTGAATTCGCATTTTTCGGCTTAAGCGCTCCCCCCGCCTCCCCCTGAATCCCCACACCCCGCAAAATGGGTATCCGCCTGAGATCCGCAACTATCTACAATCCCCCTAAAAATGAACTTTCTGTCTTGAAGGGTTTGGGAGTTAATGTGCGCTGAGCGTACACGTCGGCGTACGGCGGACGGCGTACAGACAGGCGGATTTTTTTTTTTTGCATTCTTAGGTTAATTACTTTATTATTTTAATAGTAAAGTATTGTGATCGACTTGGAAAAAAAAAAATTTGCTACCCTGAAATTTTGTTTTTTCGCGTTTCATGACTAAATTAGCCTAAAAAAGCAAAAAAAAAAAACATAAAAGAATTATTATTGGGCGTAAAGCCCAATCATATGATACTCTAGATGAAATGAGAAAGAGTTCAATGTACCGGAAAATATGTCACCTCCAATACTTTTAAATAATTAATAGTGACTTTTGTATGGGAGGTGGTAGAAGCAGAGGAGGAAGGTTTGTAATTTTTGGATATGACACCTAATGTGGTGTGCAAAATATTTCATGCTGAATTTAAAGTTTGTAGCTTTCATTATTTTCAATTGGATATAGTTTTCCAGAAATTGAGGCATTTGTATGGGAGGTGGCAGAAGAAGTGGAGCGTTTAAGATGATTTTGAAACTGCTTATCATCATCCTTATCACCACGCTTTGATTCAATTTCAAATTCGATAGTTCTAATATATATTCGAAGGAGAAATGCTTTTCTTGAATTTATAATACAGATATTTGTATGGGAGGGGGTAGAAGGAGTGAAGAGGAGCTGATAATTTTTTTTAGAATTTATTGCAATTATTAAATAACAAATTCTGGCAAAATTTTATGTTTATACTTTTTCTAGTTTTAATGGAAATCGATATAATGCACTTAACAAAAATTATACATTTGTATGGGAGGGGGTAGAAGGAGTGTATGGATCAAAACACATTTTTTTCCCGTTATTGAAATTTCCATTTTTATACTTTATGCAAAATATCAAGTTGATAGCCTTAACGGTTTCGAAGAAAAATAATTTATTTTAAATTTCAAAATTTCGTAAAATTTGTATGGGAGGGGGTAGAAGGAGTGATGTGAAGTTGATAATTTTTTGAGTTCTGATTGGAATTATGATAAAATTAATTCTGGCAAAAATTCGTTTTAATAACTTTGCTAGTTTCAATGAAAATCGAAAAACTGCATTTTTCAAAATTATGCATTTGTATGGGAGGGGGTAGAACGAGTAACGGGATTGGATCAATATTCCGTCATATTAATGACATCTATATCATAATACTTTGGCCCAAATTTCAAATTGATAGCTTAAATAGTTTCAAAGAAAAATCAATTTCTGAATATTTCAAAATTTCGTGAAATTTGTATGGGAGGGGGTAGAAGGGGTGGGGGGATGTGGCCCGTTCACGAACTTAAAGTTTCTTTTTTGCTAAAAATGACACGCAACAAATTTCAGCACGATAGCTCAAAGCGTTCGAGAGTTATGCTGTAGACAGACGGACAGACGGACAGACGGACAGACGGACAGACGGACAGACGGACAGACGGACAGACAGCAACTCGGAATCGAAGTTTTTGAGCGACAACAAATATTTCTGTACCCTTGGCGGCTCTGTACGAGCATTATTTCTTAGCGTTACAAACGGTAAGGCAAACACAATATACTCTCAGATTTCATCTAGAGTATAAAAATCCGTCTGTCTGTACGCCGTCCGCCATCCGCCGTACGCCGACGTGTACGCTCAGCGCACATTAACTCCCAAACCCTTCAAGATAGAAAGTTCATTTTTGGAGGGATTGTAGATAGTTGCGGATCTCAGGCGGACACCCATTTTGGGGAGCGTACGGGTTCAGGGGGAGGTGGGGGGAGCGCTTTAACCGAAAAATACGAATTCAAATATCTCAACCATGGTTACAGCTACGAAGCTAAAAATCAACATACATATAGAAAAGTTTGTGAGACAACTTTTAAGATTACTTTAATTTTTTTATCCATTGGGGTGCAAAAGGGGGGGGCTAAGAACCAATTGTCGGCCGAATTTTTTTTTCAAATGATTATATCTTCGAAATTACTTACCACAAAAAATTGAAATTTTGAGACCATTAAGTTGGTATACAGATCTACTAGAATCAGTTTAGATAAAAGCTAAACATTGTAAGGGGCAGGGTCAGGGGGGGTGCAAGGAAAAACACTTAAAACCCAATATCTCGGCTATTTATTAAGCTATGTAATTGAGTCTTAGAACTTATATTAAGCTATACTAAAGAAATACGAGCAAAATATAATATTTGGACAAAATAGTAGTGGAGGAAAATGGGGATCTTTTCAAAAATGGCGCACTTTTCAAAATTACAAATCCTTTTATCTCAAAAAATAGTACAGTTATCAAATCGAAAATTTTTCAGATTGTAGAACTATATAATAGTTAATTTTGATAAAAATTTTAAGTTGGGAGGTGTAAGGGGAGGGAGGTAATAAGCAAAAATGTCGAAAATTTTGAATGATTTTTTTAAGGCTCTGGTGAAAGATACAAAGTTTAAATTTTGCATGTGAATACGTCTATTTGATGTTCATAGAAAAATAATAATAACTTGATCCATAATTGTTATAAACCTACCCCCCCTGTCTAACGTGCACAAGGTGTTTCATGTGCATTGAAAAAAACACATAAACTGAAAATTTTTGAATGAAATTTTAAGGTAGAAACTTGAAAATTTGCGAAATGCATTTAAAAAAAATCCCTAAATATATGAAATATTAACTGGTCGAAAAACTTTAACACTTCTATCCCCTCCCATACAAAATTATTTTTTCGACCATTTTTAAGAAATCAATTATCACCTAACTATTACAAGCTATCAATTTCAAATTTTGCGTAAAAACTTATAAAAATAATTCAAATGAAGTTGCTTTAAAAATTTTGAAATCGCGTTTGCCCTTCTACCCCCTCCCATAAAAAACTATGATTTCGACCAATGTCATTAAATCAACTAATAACCAACAAACTAAAAGCTACGAACTTGAAATTTTATACAAGCACCTTACAAGAGAAGCGAAATAAAACTACATATCAAATTTTACGATTCCCCTTCCTTCTCTACCCCCTCCCATACAAATGTTCGGTTTCGTGAATAATACACCGAATTTTATGAAAATTCTATGCAACTTTGTCTATGAAACACATTCTATGCAGAGAATATTGGACGTGATTCAAGGAATAATTAACAAGCCATTAACATCCACCCACCCTTACTATTACCCCTCCCCCTCCCCTCATAAAAACCCAAACTTGCAGAAACGAATTAAATATTGTTAAATTGATAACAGCCCTGCCCAAGAACTCCCTTTCACTTAGCCTTCTCTAACCACTCTAACCTACATATTGACTTTCCACTCATCCGCAACTTGTCCCAAGAATAATAAAGTTTCGCCCGACTTGGTGGCAGTTTATTTAGCCATGAAACGCGAAAAAACAAAATTTCAGAGTATCAAATTTTTTTTCTTTCTATGTCGATCACAATACTTTATTATTAAAATAATAAAGTAAAATAGTAAAACAATTGAACGTATTAGTTTTTTGTTTGGGAAACAACAAATTTTTTTATCTTAGTCTTCTATGTATAAATGTTGTGTGAATATTTACGAACAGGTTCATTATTCCATCTTGATAAATATGGTAGGATGAGTGAGTGAGAAACAGTGTTCCGGGTATTCTCCGGATTTCTGGTAACTATTCATCAACATCATGAGTGATACGCGAAAAAATCGGTTTTTAAAATTGTTTTCCGTTAAATCGAGGTAGCGGTTGACGCTAGAACCGTCTCCAAGATCGTACTGCCCTGGCCAGAGAAATCCCCAATATCTGTTACCGGGATGAAGGATTTTCTTTATCCATTTACTAGGTAGAATATAAAATGCGGGCATAGCCTGTACTAAGTCTTTCATTTTGCAAGTGTTTCCACTTTTCAGCAAAGTTTCGTTTCCTAAACAATATCACATGATTTCGTCCGTAAGGTCCAACTGAAAACACCCCTCTTCTTAGCGTCTAGTCCATACCCAAAACGGGTCTGATTATTTGTATCAATCGTGCCTGTGGTTTCATTTACTCCAATCTACCCTTGTAATTCATAGCTACAGCTCCACAATTCTCATAGAACAAATCCATTCAAAATATAGGGAAGATTCTTCTGCACTGTGAAGGTTGCGGCATCGTTTCCGTCCCTTAAAAGTTCTAGCGTAATTTTTGTCGGACTATAGATGTTAATGGCCGATCCACATCCTGTCTTCAACGTTTCGCCGCCTACGATGCGTATATGGCTTGCAGGAATTACTTAGCTGGAGTGGTTGTGTCCATGGCACTACCACCGTCTCTAAGTATATCCTTACCATGAATTGCATTCTTGCACATCGATTTATGGCACCACGAACTATCAACCTTACAACTTTTGGTATGACTGTTAATGATATAACAATTTTCAATTAAAATTTGAGGAAAACTCGAAATTAACTTTTTCCTTGTTTAACTTAGAATACTTAAGATTAATTTAAAATTTTGGGACCAAAAATATTTTTTTTTATACTAAAATTTCAGAAAAATAAGTTTTTTATCCAATGCCAACTAGAATTGAAATGAGAATTTTTTTTTTCCTGAATCAATGCGTTTCATGCAAAGCTCTAGTACTTTGAAGAATTAAGTCTACATCGAGGAGGATAAATAAAATGGAGTGCCTGATAGGCTATCTCATGTGGGAATATTTTTTGATTCGGAAATTTTCGAAAATTGCGGACACAATTTTGCTTGGCTACAAACTTTTACAAAAAAACACCATAATTTGTATTCTCTCTTGGTTGCTAATATTCAGTCAGCAATAAAGTAATTTTCAGTACAATGGAGCTTGCTGTTTTATTTCAGAAATCTTTATTTTTTCAATTTTTATTAGCTTTTGGTTCTTAGACATGAAGCTAAGCACTTTAGCAAAGGACAATTCAACGCGGGACAGAGATAGTTACTTTGGGTTGAAGTATGCCAAACAAGGATAGCGAAACAATTCTTTCCAAAATTTGACAATTGATTCGAACAATTTAACGTGGGAAAGAGTTAGTTGCAATATTTTTAAGTGTGCCAGACAGAGATAGCGAAACGATTTTTTCGAACATCTCGCCAGTACGGGAGGGAAATACTTTCATTCCTATTTTCTTACACGGCAAAACATGCTCATAGTCACTCCTTCTTATATATCCTCCTTGGTCTACATACTTTGTTCCGTTAGCCGGTAATTTATATGAGATTGGATTAGAATTAGTTATATTGAAAAAACTTAGGGCAGCCGAATTTCAAGAAAAAAAAAAAAACAAAATAAATAATTTGTCTTTTCTAATTCAACACTTTTAATTTCGATCGCACACTATCGCATTGTTATCGTTGTTATCCATATACAGCAGGATTAACCGAATTTAATCGCTTTCGGATTACGAATGCTACCATTCGCTTACTCTCGCCCCTTTGTGCGCTTCCATTTTAAAGTTACATCGATCTTCCACATTGTGCATTAATGTGTGCAAACAGGCCGTATAAACAGGCCTGCGTTACGTTTTACTTTCAGTAAAAGGAGATGTTCAAAATGCAAATAACACACAATACTATTTTCAAAAGAATTCGCACACAACCATATTTCGTAAGCAATCGCTTTTAAATGTCAATGGAAATTATGAAAACATTAACTATAAAGGTATAATGCTGCTCCCGTGTGAACCAGACTGTCCGTTTATTGTTTAAGGATTAAATTTTCACTATGAGGCTGCCTCTCGAACTCGTTAAAATTGAATGTGCACTGTCGTCGCGAGATGGTTGGTAGGTATAGGGAAACCTTAAGGCAGAAAAACTTTTCATTAGTTTTTGCATTTCAGCCAAACTTACGCCTCATTTCACTTTCAATTTATCTGCAGAATGATATGAAAATAAAGTTGAAGTGTATTTTAGATGTCGTCCCGTAAGTTCAGAATTTGTTTTATTTTTATTGTAATTTCTCGCGTTTTTGCGACTATCAAGTAGAAGTCATTTTAAATTTGTTTCGAGGATCAAATTTTTGTGAAATAAAATATTAAATTTGTTTTCTTACCTTAAGTTTTTTTTTTAATATTTCACTTTTTGTCCGTAAAATAATGGTTCTTACGATACATTGTTTTTTATTGTTAATACCGTCTATCACAGTTTTTATAATATAACTGGAATTTGGGTTTCGTCATATTATTAAAAATACACTATGCATAGACACATTAAAAAAATCGGTCAACAAGTTGTGCGCAACTTTATTATTATTGGGACAAGTTGAGGATACGTGGGAAGTCAATATGTAGATGCAGGTTACGGTAGATAGGGAAAACTAAATGAATGGGAGTTCTCGGGCAGGGCAGTTGTCAATTAATTTATTACGCAATTACGATCAATACATAGTATAAATATTTCATTCGATTATTTATGCAAGTTTAATAATGTTTTAATTGATTGCTTAAATCACGTTCAAATTTCGCTGTATAACATTCCATACAGCGAAATTTGAATTTCATAGACGAAGTAAATTGAAATTCTACTTCTTCTACAATGGCACTACAGCCCAAATCGGGCCTTGGCCTCCTGACATTCAGGCTCCTTAGCATTTTTCATTACTTATCGTGGAAGGGTTGTTAGCACTTCGTATAACCCTCTTCCTACGTATTTTTCATTTTCGTAGATTGAGGTGACCAAGGTATATCCAAGCAGGCAATGTGCTGGAATTATATATTGCGTCGACCGGGATTTGAACTCACGACCTTCGCATTACAAGACCAACACGCTACTAGGCTACACCCTAGTTCCAAATTGAAATTCGGTATATTAAAAATTCTTGAAAACATACATGTGTACGGGAGGAGGTAGAGGAGTTGAAGGAATCGTAAAATTTGTGATGCATTATTATTTCGTTTGTTATGAACGCTGTTCGTACAAAACTTCAAGTTCGTAGCTTTTGATTTGTTAGTTTATTTATTGAAGTTGGTCGCAATCATACTTTTGCATGGGAGGGGAAGGAGGGGCAGGGAAGATTTCAAAACTCTTGATGTACTTTTATTTCAAATATTTTTAAAAGTATTCGTACAAAATTGAAGCTGATAGCTTTTTTTTGATAATGGATGAAAAATTACTTTTTATGGAAGGGTCCAGAAGTTTTGAAGGTATTCCACCAGTTAATATCTTAAACTTTTGGGCATTTTTTAGTAAATTTTACCAAATTTTCAAGTTTGTAGCTTAAAATTTCACTCAAAAATTTTGAGTTTTTGTGTTTTTTTTTAAAACACGTGAAATACCTAGTGCAGATTAGGACCTCCTTTGGTGGATAACAATTGTGGTTCAAATTAGCATTTTTCTTAGGTATACCAAATGAAAGTATGCACGTGTAAAATTTTAATTTTCTATATTTGAAGAAAATTAGTAAACATTTTAAATTTTTGGCCCATCACCTCATTCTCCTTACATCCTCCATATTAAAAATTTCACGAAAATTATACGTCATTTATCTCTACATTTTGACAAAATTTTAACTTCACACCTGTATTGAATTTTGAGATACAACGGTTTGAAATTTTGAAAAGTGCACCATTTTTTAAATGCTCCCCATTTCCCTCATTATTATTATGAACAAATTTTAGATTTTGTCTTCCGCTAGTATACTTAATATAAATTATAAGTTTGAATTACATACAACCTCCCTTTTAGTTGATTATAGTGGAACTGTATGCCTTTTAATTGGTTTTAAAATGTGGATCAAGTAGTTCCGATGTATAATCATTTGGGAAAAAAATTCGGCCGCAAATTTGGTGTCCCCCCCCCTTCTTTTCGAAGCCCAATGGATAAAAATATTAAATTATTTTTAGAGTTTGTCCCACATAAGTATAGAGAGCGACCTATGCTGATTTTCAGCTTCCTATCTGCATTGGTATTGAAGATATTAGTAATTTAGTAAAAATTAGTGATTCTTGGCTCTTTCCCTCCCTTCTATCTGACACTCCCCAAAAATTTATATAATGGAGCTCACTTACCCAATCAACAATCTACTCAAAAACAAACATTCTATCTTTAACAGTTTCGGAGATATGAGTCAATATGTGCAGCTTACGGCGGATGGCGTGCGGACAGAAGGATTTTTGTTTGCATTTTTAGGCTAATTTAGTCATGAAACACGATTAAACAAAATTTCAGAGTATCAATTTTTTTTCTTTCTATGTCGATCACAATACTTTATTATTAGAATAATAAAGTAATAAACTCTTTTGCCAAATATTTGAATTGAAATTTGTTGGAAAAACTATTTTCATCATAATTTTTTCCAAATAGTCATAACAAGCCGGCTATCCAAAGTATTTCAATTTATTGAAAACCAACAAAAAATCTTAGTTGATCACACTAGTCAGAGAAACTTTGAGTGGCATCTATTTGCCGTTTTCTTGTAATTTCTTTTAACCACTATTACAACCTTTTTAATAATAGAAATTTGTTTATTCACAATGAAGTTGGTTGAAATATTGTCGGGGTTGCCATGATTTTCCTCAGTGCAAAGGCTTTCAGTACATTTGCATCAACGACATTTGCAACGAGATCCTCCGGTGTGTAAAGCTTATTACATACACACATGCTAGTAAGAAAGTTTCAACATTTTTAAACAAAATAAATAACAAAAAATCTTCATTTCAGATATTTACTTTAAGCTCATTTTAAGTCCTACTACCTAAAACTTCTCCTTTACTAAAATAGTTTTATATGTGGCTTTAGAATTGAAAACCATACAGAACATTATTGATATTATATAGTTAAGCTTTCAGCCAAGTTACGATCAGACCCGGCAAAGTATTTCTAAATTCTGGTCAGGAAAATCGATAAAAAGTTGATATTAATACGAGTACATGTAGTATACAAGTATGAAAGATGACTAAGAGATTTTTAAAATGTTTGCAACTACATAAATAGTACTTTCGATTGTATGTATACTTTTAGTTTTTCGTGTTATGAAATAGAGGGGAGGGGAACTGTTTGATCGTGAAAAATTTCGACATTCAGTTTTTGACTGATTTCAACTATCGGAAAAGTAGGCAAGGATTTGAAAAGGGTTTATGAAACATGGCCCTTAAAGTGAGTGAAAATAAAGGAAACATTTATATTTGGTCTACAATAATATTTTCGGCATGTCTGAATCTATAAACACCAAATTTCCCTAAAATGTTTCAATTAGGCAAAGAACAAAATTGGTTTCAGGATTTTGTAACAGCTGATTCAATCAAAAGGGAAAAAACCTCTATTTGAGTAATTACTGTATCTTCCGAAGTCATCGCACAGAAACATGGAACTTGGCACACAGGTCCCTTCTGGCCCTTGAACCAAATGCAATCTAATTTGATTTCCAAATGGGAAAATCCACTTATTGGCGATTAATTGTATTCTCGGAATGACTTTCCCAAGAAAATTTAACAAGAGTCACTTTTGGATTTAGCGAAATTTTATTTCTTAGTGGCGAATGAGGGGAACATATTTATGGAATTGGTAGAAGTGGAGGGGGAAAGTTTATATTAGGTCTGGCTGATAAACTACGGAATTACCCAGAATTACAGATGTTAAAATTTCTGTAAAAACTTATTTAATTTCTAATTTAAATCTGAATGTAATCTATAAAATTTCAAATTTCCTGTGTCATAACATATGTTGTATGCCTTTTAAAATTGTCAGGATGTGTTTGAAGGAGAAAAAGGATTGAATTAAGCTTTAAAGTTTTATTCCAACCGTTTTCTCATTTATTTTTTTTGCAATTTTTAAACTAATATACCACATATATAGGGTGTACCAACAAGGTACAAGATTTATTTCCAAGACCCAATAAGAGAACGTACAGCACTGCTGGTTGTACGCGGGCTACAGTTCTTGAGTCAATTGGACCTTGTACGCAAGCAGAGCCAAATATTTTGTCAATATTCGCTGCAGTGTTGACGTGGAGAGGTTGAGTTCATGAGCACGGTTATGAATAGAGGTGTTTGGGTCATTTTATATACTGTCCTTAACTACGGCGATATTTTCCATCATATATGTCCTAGGTGAAGTCGTTTTGGTGTCTTCACATCTTGCACTAAGCAAGTCTCTAAGAATTTTTTGAGTAAGTTCCGCACACACTTTTCAGAAGGCACATGATTACGATCAAAATTTGCTCGAATTTTGCGCATCGTAACTGCGATTGAGCGCGAATTTTCGTAATAAAATTCAATGACTGTGCAGCGTTCCATGGTAAATTTTCCTTGTTTATAGATGACAAATGTCAACATTTGACAAATGTCAAACGACCAGCTGTCACAAAGTAGACCTTTATTACTCTTTACCTCTGGCTTACATATCTTGTAGTATACTCTTTGCAGAGGAAAAGCTGTCTTTAAATCTTAGAAAAATGAGAAATCTGCATCGGAAAGTTGGGGAAGAAGTGGAATGAAGTTGAAAATTTGTTTAAGCTTTGCTGGAATTATAAAAGTAATCATGACATAATTTTATGCTTCAAACTTATTGAGTGTTTAAGAAAATGTATGTGATATACTTTCTGAAATTGTTCATTTGTATAAGAGGTGGTAGAAGGAGTAACCGAAACTTTTATGTTGATATTTTTCACATCATTATACTCGCATTTCGGTAAAATTTTCAATCCAATGGCTAGCCATAGATGTTAGAATAAGTCACACAAGCAATTTACTTTAGTACTTTAATGGTCAGCTTGAAGAACTCTCACTCGAATCTTCTTAAGAAAATGTTTTCAAAGTAAATGAAACGATAAAAAATAAAAGGAACTGAAGAGCTATGGACTTTATGGCTATTTAATTCCTCAGATATTGTAGTTTTTTTAAATTCATACGCCCCTCCTAAACACAAAAAGTCATTGGTGGTTTGTGGCTCGAATCAAAAAATGTCAGGATGTTTCAAAAAAAGAACAAAAATTTGACCTTAAGCTATTTCATAACACAACTAGGAGCGAATCAACGACGCACACTTTACGACATAGCTTATAAGCCAGGAGATTACGTCGACATTACTTGGGATCAGAGACAACGGCCTTAAACAGGGTGATGGCCTAGCACCAATGTTTTTCAATTTGACACTTGAATATGTTGTTAGGAAACTTCCCGTTGACTCCAAGGAAAAACTATGCTTCTACATCTTCTTCTAAATCTACACAACTTGTAGCTTATGCCGACGATATAGATATCCTGGCAAGTTTTCTAGAGAGTGCTAAGAAAGTATTTGTAAACCTAGACTTGGTAGCAAAGAAAGTTGGACTACATATTAATGAAAATAAAACAAAAATTATAATATATAAGACGTATTATAAGATATAAGACGTACAATACATAGATATTAATCGGTAGTTCTCGCAGCAGAGTTTGTCACCTTTGCTCTTGCGCCAATCTTCCGTATTTCCTGCGTCCATATTCCGTGACTAATCTATGTAAGAGATGCGCTATGCAGGTGTCGCCGGCTTTCAGAAGCTGAGCTTGGATCTGATCAGTGCCCGGCGCTTTGTTGTTTGGATGGTTCCTCAGGGCTGTTTTTACTTCTTCGAGTGTATGAGAACTCAAACCGTATCCTTCATCAGTTATACTTGCTACTGTGTCCGCTACTGCTGTTCGTGCGGGTGATGGATGCATTGCTTAAAATATTTCCTTCTGCATCCTTGCAGAGGGTCGTTTTCGGTTGGAATCCACCTTTTATTCTTTTAATATGGGAATACTTGGCTCTTGTATTGGTTAATTTAAAATGTTCGTCCATATTTTATTTTATTATTTTAATAATAAAGTATTGGGATCGACATAGAAAAAAAAACATTTGATACCCTGAAATTTTGTTTTTTCGCGTTTCATGACTAAATTAGCCTAAAAATGCAAAAAAAATCCGTCCCGCCGTACGGCGTAACATACATATGGACTCATATCTCCGAGACCGTTAAATGTAGAATGTTTTGAGTAGATTGTTGATTGGGTATGGGAGCTCTATTTTCTAAATTTTGGGGAGTGTTAGGCAGAAGGGGGAGGCGGGGGAGGGAAAGAGTCAAAATCTACACTTGTTAATATCTCTACCACGAATGCAGATAGGAAGTTGAAAATCAGTAGAAATATAGAGAGGGGTATGGGACAAACTTTAAAAATAATTAAATTTTTTTATCCGTTGCCGTTCGCAAAGGGGGGGCTAAAAACAAATTGTCGGTCGAATTGTTTTTTCAAATGATTATATCTTCAAAATTACTTATTGTAAAAAATTCATAGTTTGGAATCATTAAAGTGGCATTTAGCTCCATCGTAATCTGCTTAGAAAGTGTCTAATTATTGTAAGGGTTGAGGGTCAAGGGGAGGGGTGCAAAGAATAACACTTAAAAATGAGTATCTCAATTATCTCTTAAGCTATCTAATTGAAACTTGAAACATATATTAAGCTATACTAGGAAAAACCGAAAAAAATATAACACGTTGAAATAATAGTAGTGGGGGAAATGGGGATCATTTCAAAAATGCCGCACTTTTCAAAATTACAAATCGTTACATCTCAAAAAAAAGTTCAGATATCAAATTGAAAATTTGACAGATTGTAGAACTATATAGTGTTTAATTTTGATGAAAATTTTAAGTTGGTAGGTGTAAGAGGAGGGAGATGATAAGTAAAAATGTCGACAATTTTGAGTGATTTTTTTAGGGCTCTGGTGAAAGATACAAAGTTTAAATTTTGCATGTGGATACGTCTATTTAATGTACATAGAAAAATAATAATAACTTGTTTCATAATTTTTATAAACCGACCCCCGGGCTAACGTTCATAAGGTGCTCCATGTGCATTCAAAAAAACACATAAGCCGAAAATTTTTGAGTGAAATTTTAAGGTAGAAACGTGAAAATTTAGGAAATGCATTAAAAAAATTCCTAAATATACGAAATATTAACTGGTCAAAAAACTTTAAAACTTCTATCCCCTCCCATACAAAATTATTTTTTCGACCATTACTAAGAGACCAATTATCACCTAACTATTAAAAGCTATCAATTTGAAATTTTGCATAAGAACTTTTTAAAATAGTTGAAACAAAATTGCGTCAAAAGTCTTGAAAAGGCTTTTGCCCTTTTACCCCCTCCCATACAAAAGTATGACTTCGACCAATTTCATTAAATCAACTAATAACCAACAAATTAAAAGTTATGAACTTGGAATTTTGTATGAAATAAAACTGGATCGCAACTCTTATGATTTCCTTACCCGCTCTACCCCCTCCCATACAAATGTTCGGTTTCGTGAATGTAAAATACACCGAATTTTATGAAAATTCTACAACTTCGTCTAAGAAATATATTCTGTACAGAGAATATTGGACGTAATTCAAGCAATCAATTAAAAAGCTATTAACATCCACCCACCCTTACTATTACCCCTCCTCCTTCCCTCAAAAGAACCCAAGCTTGCAGAAACGAATGAAATATTGTTAAATTGACAACAGCCCTGCCGAAGAACTCTCTTTCACTTAGTCTTCCCTAACCACTCTAACCTGCATATTGACTTTCCACTCATCCGCAACTTGTCCCAAAAATAATAAAGTTTCGCCTGACTTTTTGGCAGTCTGTCGCACAAACCCTTATACAAATGCATCGAAATTAAGCTTTTTGATAGAACCATGGTTGAGATATTCGAATTAGAATATTTTGGTTCATTCCCCCCCCCCCCCCCCTCTCTCTCCTTAGCTCCTTCACACTCCAAAATTGAAGTTCGCCTGAGATCAATACCCACCTATAATCTATCTAAAAACCAACTTTCTATCTTGACGAGTTTAGGAGTTAATGTGCTCTGAGCGTACACGTACGGCGATTAGCAATTTTTTTTCCAAATCGATCACAATACTTTATTATTAGAATAATAAAGTGAAATCCTGTATTCATTGCCGAATCTACAATCTACTCAAGCATGCAATTATCTACATTTCATTGAAATCTTCACACAATCGGCTGAATCAACAATCACTTTACACCTTAAACAAGTACTTAAGCGTTATTAATGTGGCTTTCGTAAATGCACCGAAATTTCGGGTGTAAGCCTTTGAGTCCTCTTTCGGTGAACCTTCCCATACGATCACATATATAAAGGCTCATATCCCATTATAAATGAAGCACATAAATCTCATCACACCCGCCCCATATACACATTAATGTCACCTTATGCCTCGGCATTTACGAGATGACTTTTAATTACCTTAACGAGGAGATAACACTCCAATTTAATTAAGGTCGGAATTATGACGGCATTAACATCCGAGAAGAAGAAAGGCCTCTAATATTAGCTTTCATATACATAAATATAATAAAATGTTTGTTGGCTGTGTTTTTGTGCCGCGCCGTCTTGAAATGATGCCAACAAGAAAAGGTGCGGCCCTTTTAAATCGACTAACACAAACCTTACAAGAACCGTCGAGCTCCAAGGGATTGCAGATTAGTTCTTGTTATCCGTTCGGCACCATAAGTAGCATACTATAACTTTGTATGCATGGAGAAAGTCAAAGCCGCCGTATATATACTGCCTAAACAGCCAGCTCGAACGGTGTAACGTGTATGCTATATTGCTGTAAGTACAAAAATGTAAATTCGATGCAACTTCCGATACGCTTAAACCCACCACGTCTATGGGCACAGCGTTTCCCTATTCTACCCAAGGATATGTTGGCGTAAAACGATTTTAACAATTTATTGAGTAGGTCTAGCGATGTGGGTTGGTAAATATGCCAGAATGAAGAGGAGTCTACCAGGTGGACTGTAGTGAATGAGATGCTAATTCAGTCTTTATTGCCCCTCAACAATGTTCGTGAAGTTGATTGAAAACAGGACCTTATAGCTACAAGTAGTAGCTACAATAGGACGCGAAGTGTATTATTTATGTGGAGGGTATTATTTGGTTTGGGGTAGGTGTTCAGTAAATATTTTTTTCGCAACTGCCCGTTACTCCATCATTCTAGTGCTGTCTAATGAAAATTCAATTCCCCTGCGCAATCGTGCAGCCAATCTATGGCTTTTAAGCATAGTTAGTAATTTAGTTATTACAACTCAAATTATAGTTCAATACTGGAATAGGAGAAGTCTCAAAAACACACATAAATCCGTCAAGGGCGATCTTCCGGCGTTTTCTCACAATGTAGACCCTTGATTTTCTTTATCTCTTCAATGCTACTGTTTTCAAAAATTTGTTCTTTGAATTCCCATCACAAAACAATAATTTATAAATATAAATGAAAAATTATCCTTTATTCTTATTCGGATTCCATGCGACAGAAGATTTCATGAGTTGTCATCGTAATTTGGCTGAACATTTTATAAGGCAAATCCCCTTAAAAAAATAAGAGATAAGAAAATTTCAAGCTTAAGACCATTTTTACATTTCAAAGGATACAATTGAAACAGTTTTCTTGTATCCTTTACTTTGTTCTTTTATCTTAACACTTGGAGTTTCTTACGATTCATCGTACAAGAGTATTTTTGTTTCTCACTGAATAGATCATTGTTTGATACGTTAGTTTTACGTCCTTAATAAATTTATACGGTCGTGAACGTACCTTTGACGCTGAACTTTAAATAAAGAAGAAAACCGTTTGTGGAAACATTTTTATTCAATTTTCTTCCTGGAAAACAAAAATATTACCATACAATGTTGTACAAAAATAATGTTATTTTTTGTTTGGTAATTTAAAAGTAAAATAAATTGTTATTACAATTTGTAAATAGCGTAAGCTGATGAAATTATAGTATCTAGGCCAAACATGAATTAACAGAGGATGTAAATTTCTTGTACATTTTAAGATTACGTGTATCAAAATAAACAAAATGTTGCCAGTCCTTTCCTTCAAGCAATTTTTATTTGCATTCTGATTTAGGCACAACTAACAAAGAACTTCCAAAGTATTAACATATACGAAGTTATTAGGAATTCCAAAAACTTTCTTAGTGAATAGCAAGATTTGCAGTTTTCTTCACTGAAATCCCAGCACAGATTAAATTGCCACAAACTCTAATGAATTTCCGTTTAGTCAAATCCACATCATGGTCTGGCAGCTAAAATGCTATGCCTCATTGTATCAATCACACACACTGGTTAGGCATTCTAAATCCATCCTGATATCGAGACATGCTGAAGTGTTTCAAATTTCAATAAAACTAAATGGCCTGCATGTAATCCTGTTTCAAGAGTCCCTAGTATCTACCACGTCACCGAAGAACATGCATTCGATCTGAGTCCTGGCTTCGTTGTATAGCATGACCGAAGGCAACATACCTCCGTGCACAGACAACTTCTAAGGGATAAAGTCAGCCAGCCAGCCAGCAACCACATTTTAACTTTATTAAGCCCATCGCCCTAAAGTGTAGTATCACGGGCAGTATTGTAGAGTAGAGTCGGTATCCTCTGCTCTGACTGTGATTTAGGACACAGAACCATGCAACAAACACCATTTTGTTGGTTCATTTAACTTTCAACAAAGACCTGTTATTGCGAGCTTTGCAAGGTAAACACTCTCGCACCAATAGTTAAAATGAGCACGAAAGGACATAGATACGTGGATGCAGTCGTTTGGTTATCTCAACATTTGCGGGGATTAAAGGTTTGAGACTTGGACTTTTCTGATCTTATTTCTTAATGTCCATTAGATGTCTGTGAACGTTGTATGGACTGCTTAGCCTCTAAGAGCATTCTTAATATAATTCACTTCTATAAGAAATTATTTTACAGCCATATTACGCAGTTGAACGTAGCGAAAGTACATTTTTTCCAAGTGTGATTTGCGTTGACCTAGTCCGGCGCTCTTTCTTATGATTCTTCCTGATTGCTCGAATTATGCGAACGTACCGTAATTCAGCGATTAAGACATTACTTTCACGAATACGCTCTAAAATCAAATATACCTACTGAAACACATTAAAATCAGATTTAAGGTTATTTTGTCAGAATATAGAATGTATATGAAATTTAAGCGATTTATTCAACAGCTATTTAACAAAGTCATTGCACTATCTTATACACGGGGAACCAAAACCGCACTATTAAACAATACACCTGCTAGCATACCACAATAATGTTGCATGCTGTACGGCAAATACAAAACGCAATTACTGCACCCGGTACCCGATGGTACTCATAACGAAACAATAATCGAAACCCCTGTATAGGAATGAGCCCCAACAACGGATGAGCCAAAATTAAAAGCCGATTAACTGAAAAAAAACGAAGTCAATTTACAAGAAGTTACTGGGGGTTTGGACTACTATAGGTTTACATTAAGAGTCTTCACTCGGCAAGAAGGTATTCATCATCATCATTCCATTAGGCGAAACTTTGCATGCATTAAAATCTATCGTAAAATTGGTTTGAAAAAACAAGCAATTTCGTTCGGAAAAGTTAAACTTTCGGTGTGGCCAACGAAACCTGCGTGATACTTAAGAGAGAGGCATACAACAGCTCGCTTACCTTTTAATTATAATATTTTTGATTTTGAAATAATTTCAGAAAGTTTCTATCTTCACTGTACATTGAAACTGAATTGTTATAATGTTGGGAAAAAGTACCTCGATTTCCATAATTATTATTAATAGGCGAGCATCTAAAATATCGCAACTGTTTTTGTATTTATTTATTTTGAAATTAAAAAAAAAAAAAAAAAATAACGCAGTGTTTATTAAAGCTCTGATGTTTATACTCTAGATGAAATCTGAGTGTATATTGTGTTTGCCTTACCGTTTATAACGCTCGCACAGAGCCGCCAAGGGTACATAAATATTTGTTGTCGCTCAAAAACCACGATTCCGAGTGACCGTCTGTCTGTCGGTCTGTCTGTCCGTCTTTGCGTCTGTCTACAGCATAACTCTCGAAAGCTTTGAGCTATAGTGCTAACAATTTTTATGTGTCATTTTTATCAAAAAAGTAACTTTAAGTTCGTGAATGGGCTACATCCCCCACTCCTTCTACCCCCTCCCATACAACATTTCATGAAATTTTGAAATAATAAGAAATTGATTTTTCTTTGAAACTATTTAAGCTATCGACTTGAAATTTAGATCAAAGTATTATGATATAGATTTCATTAATATAACGAAATATTGACCCGATCCTCTTACTCCTTCTACCCCGTCCCATACAAATGGACAATTTTGAAAAATACATATTTTCGATTTTCATTGAAACTAGTAAAGCTGAAAAGACGAAATTTTGTCAGAATTAATTCTACTATAATTATAATTTATTTTAAAAGTAATTATCAACTTCACCTCACTCCTTCTACCCCCTCCCATACAAATTTCACGAAATTTTGAAATTTAAATTAAGTTATTTTTCTTCGAAACTGTTAAAGCTATCAACTTGATATTTTGTAAAAAGTATACAAATAGAAATATCAATAATGCGAAAGAAATTTGTTTTGATCCCTACACTCCTTCTACCCCTTCCCATACAAATGTATAATTTTGGTAAATTTATTAAATCGATTTCCATTCAAACTAGAAAAAATACAAACTTCAAATTTTGCCAGAATTTGTTTCTTAATAATTAAAATAAGTGGTAGAAAAAATTATTAGTTCCGCTTCACTCTTTCTACCACCTCCCATACAAATATCTGTATTATAAATTCAAGAAAAGTATTTCTCCTTCAATTATATGAGAGCTTTGAAATTTAATCAAAGCATGGTGATAAGGATGATGATAAGCAGTTTCAAAATCATCTTAAACGCTTTACTTCCTCTGCCACCTCCCATACAAATGCCCCAATTTTAGGAAAAATATGACCAATTAATTTAAAAATAAAGAAAACTAAAAACTTTAAATTCAGCAAAATATATTTTGCATGCCATCTTCGGTGTCATATACGAAAAATACAAACCTCCCCCTCTACTCCTACCACCTTCCATGCAAATGTCTCCATTCACTATTCGAATGAATTTGAGATGACATATTTTCTGGTAAATTAAAGTCATTTCGATCTCATCTAGGGTACCATATGATTGGGTTTTAAGCCCAAGGAGGCTATGTATGGAACAGAATATCCAACAAACGCTGCACGATCAATATAAATTAAAAATTTTGAAATTTCATGAAATTTGGATGGGGAGGGAGGTAGAAGGAGTGGGGGATGTGGCCTGTTCATGAACTTAAAGTTTCTTCTTTGCTAAAAATGACACACAACAAATTTCAGCCACTATAGCTCAAAGCTTTTGAGAGTTATGTTATACCTTTGGCGGCTCTCTATGAGTATTATTTCATAGCGTTATAAACGTTAAGGAACATGAGCACAGTACACGCTCAGATTTCATATTGAGTATAATGATCACGATCAAAGGCGGTGGGAGATTTTTTTGCGTGTTTTACTGGTTATGTATTGGCAGACAACGTGTTAAAAAATATATTATTTTTATCTTAAAATTTTTTGTAGTAGCGCTAGTTATTCAAGGGCTCTAGAATAAATCAACCAATTGTTATTACGTATAAATCTATATTTAACTCCTTAAAACTCTCTTGCTAGTAAGACTACCTAATCTTACCATCCCTATAACTTTTATGGTAGTTTCGCTAGCTGAAGAATTTCATACCATTATTAGCTGGGTAAATACTGCTAATTTTAACAAATTGGAACCACCTTGGGTGGACAATCTATGGCGTGAAAACGTTAATGTCAGAGTATTTCTCCCGGTGATACCCGAATAAATGAAGGAATTTCTTATATAGTATGGATTAGTTATTCTGTTAGACTACGAACACAACGTATTTTACTTTATTATTTTAATAATAAAGTATTGTGATCGACTTGGAAAAAAAAAAAAATTTGCTACCCTGAAATTTTGTTTTTTCGCGTTTCATGACTAAATTAGCCTAAAAATGCAAAAAAAAAAAATCCGTCTGTCTGTACGCCGTCCGCCGTCCGCCGTCCGCCGTCCGCCGTACGCCGTACGCCGTACGCCGTACGCCGTACGCCGACGTGTACGCCCAGCGCACATTAACTCCCAAACCCTTCAAGATAGAAAGTTAAGTTTTGGGGGGATTGTAGATAGTTGCGGATCTCAGGCGGATACCCAGGGTGTACGGGTTCAGGGGGAGGCGGGGGGAGCGCTTAAACCGAAAAATACGAATTCAAATATCTCAACCATGGTAACAGCTACGAAGCTAAAATTCAACATGCATATAGAGGGGTTTGTGGGACAACTTTTAAAAATAATTTAATTTTTTTATCCATTGGGGTGCGAGAAGGGGGGGCTAAGAACCAATTCTCGGCCGAATTTTTTTTTCAAATGATTTTATCTTCGAAAATACTTACCATAAAAAATTGATATTTTGAGACCATTAAGCTGGCATATAGGTCCACTAGAATCAGTTTAGATAAAAGCTAATTATTGTAAGGGGAGGGTCAGGGGGGGTGCAAAGTAAAACACTTAAAAATCAATATCTCGGCTATTTATTAAGCTATGTAATTGAATCTTAGAACCTATATTAAGCTATACTAGAGAAATACGAAAAAAATATAACATTTGGAAAAAATAGTAGTGGGGGGAAATGGAGGGCATTTCAAAAATGATGCTCTTTCCAAAATTTCAAACCGTTATAATTCAAAACTGAGTAGAGATATCAAATTAAAATTTTGTCAAATTATAGAACTAAGTAGTTTTTAAATTTGGTACAAATTTTACGTCGGGAAGTGTAAGGGGAGGGAGGTGGTAACCAAAAATGTCGAAAATTTTGAGTGATTTTTTAAGGGCTCTGGTGAAAGATAAAAAATTTAAATTTTCCATGTGGATACATTTGTTTGTTGTACATACAGAAAAAATAATAAAAATTCCACAATTGTCATGCACCGACCCCCCTGGTCTACCGTGCACAAGGTGTTTCATGTGCAATGAAAAAACAACATAAACTGAAAATTTTTTAATGAAATTTGAAGGTAGAAACTTGAAAACTTGCGAAATGCATTTAAAAAAAATCTTTAAAAGAATGAAATATTAACTGGTCGAATACCTTGAAAGCTTCTACTCCCTCCCGTACAAAATGATTTTTTCGACCATTTTTAAGAAATTAATTATCACCTAATTGGTAAAAGCTATCAATTTGAAATTTTGCACAAAATCATTTAAAAATAGTTTAAATAGAACTGTGTCAAAATTTTTGATATCACACTTGCCGTTCTACCCCCTCCCATACAAAAGTACGATTTCGACCAATTTCAATAAAACAACTGCTAACCAACAAATTAAAAGCTACGAACTTGAAATTTTGTACGAGCACCTCAAAAGAGAAAGAAAAGAAAACTGCGTCACAAATTTTGCGATTCCCCTACCTCTTCTACCCCCTCCCATAAAAAATTATTTTTTCGACCATTTTTAGGAAATCAGTTATCAGCTAATTCTTAAAAGCTACCAATTTAAAATTTTGCACAAAAAATTATAAAAATAATTGAAATGATATTACTTTAAAAGTTTTGCAATCGCGCTTACCCTTCTACCCCCTCCCATACAAAAGTATCATTTCGACCTATTTTATTGAATCAACTAATAACCAACAAATTAAAAGCTACGAACTTGAAATTTTGTACGAGCACACTACAAGAGAAAGGAAATAAAATTGCGTCACAAATTTTACGATTCCCCTACATTCTCTACCCCCTCCCATATAAATGTTCGGTTTCATGAATGTAAAATACACCGAATTTTATGAAAATTCTATGCAACTTCGTCTATGAAACACATTCTATACAGAGAATATTGGACGTGATTCAAGCAATTAATTAAAAAGCTATTAACGTCCACTCACCCTTACCCCTCCTCCTCCCCTCATAAGAACCCAAACTTGCAGAAACGAATGAAATTTTGTTAAATTGACAACAGCCCTGCCCAAGCACTCCCTTTTACTTAGCCTTCCCTAACCACTCTAACCTGCATATTGAATTTCCACTCATCTGCAACTTGTCCCAAGAATAATAAAGTTTCGCTCGACTTGTTGGCAGTTTATTTTCTCTTCATGCATTCAAAATTTTAATTTATTTTATTTAATTTATACTTTATTATTTTATTAAAAAAGTATTGTGATTGACTTGGAAAAAAAAACTTGCTACCTTGAAATTTTGTTTTTTCGCGTTCCACGACTAAAATAGCCTAAAAAATCCGTCTATCTGTACGCCGTACGCCATATGTATATGTACGCTCAGCGCACATTAACTCCCAAGCCCTTCAAGATAGAAAGTTCATTTTTGGGGGATTGTTTCGAAAATTTCCACAGCATCTTTGTGCTGTTGGACACACACTTTTTATTACACCCTTTTTTTCACACACTATTCACTGTAGTACACTCTTTTTTTTGATGGGCTCCATAATTTGCTTCGTCCCCCTATATCCCGCACCTAGCACTTCATTGATAAAATATAATATTGGTAGTATTAATAACATGTTACAGTTCTTTTCCTATTTCGAGTTAGGTGTCGCTTAGTTATAATAATTTTTCAATTGATATTTTTTTTATTATTAAGAAATATTTAATTGCATTAAATTTACGTGTACTTTACAAGAGACAGTCGAAATATTCCTTTTTAAGTGTTTTCCTTTGCACTTCTCTTGACCATCCCCCTTGCAATAACTAACCTCCTTCTAAGCGGGTTTTGCTGGATCTGTGTGCCACCTTAATGGTCTCAATGGTCTAATAGTATGATTTTTTTTGGTACGTATTTTTATGGTAATTAATTCCGAAAATATAATCATTTAAAAAAAAGCAATTTGTTCTTAGCCCTCCCCCCTTTTCGGACACCAATGGATAAAAAAATTAAATTATTTTTAAAGTTTGTCCGACAACCCTTTCTATATCTGTGATGATTTCCACCATCCTGTCTGCATTCATGGTGGAGATATTAGCAAGTGTAGTTTTTGACTCTTTCCCGGGCCCCTTCCACATGACACTTCCCAAAATTCAGATAACGGAGCTCACTAACCTAATTAACAATCCACTTAAAAACGAACATTCTAGCTTTAATGGTCTCGGGGATATGAGTCCATATGTAAGGCGGAACGTTTTTTTTTTTTTGCATTTTTAAGCTAATTTAGTCATGAAACGCGAAAAAACAAAATTTCGAGGCAGTCATTTTTTTTTTAAATGATTATGCGAATGTGTCCCGGTTCGTAAATAAATTAAATGTTATACTCGTATAGAATGCTATGGTTTGTTAAATTTTAGTCCAAAACCCAACCACTAAGCAGCTTCGTTCTCATTTTTTGATAGTTGTAATTGTGGCCACATCTACGTGCTTATATTTTAATTTTTGTCATTTTACTTTATTATTCTAATAATAAAGTCGTCACAGAAAAAAAAAAATTTGCTACCCTGAAATTTTGTTTTTTCGCGTTTAATGACTAAATTAGCCTAAAAATGCAAAAAAAAAAACCCCGTCTCGCCGACCGCCGTACATATGGACTCATATCTCCGAGACCGTTAAAGGTAGAATATTCGTTTTTGGGTGGATTGTTGATTGGGTAAGTGAACTTTATTTTCTTTATTTTTTGGGGAGTGTTAAGAGGAAGGGGGAGGCGGGGGGGAGGGAAAGAGTCAAAAACTACACTTGCTAATATCTCCACAACGAACGCAGATAGGAAGTTGAAAATCAGTAGAGATATAGAGAAGGTTGTGGGACAAACACAAAAAATAATTTAATTTTTTTTTCCATTGGCGTCTGAAAAGGGGGGCTAAAAATAAATTGTCGGCCGAATTGTTTTTTCAAATGATTATATCTTCGAAATTACTCATTGCAAAAAATTTATATTTTGGGACCGTTAAGGTGGCATATAGTTTTACCGGAATCAGCTTAGAAACTGACTAATTATTGTAAGGCCTCCCCCTCAGGGGGGGTGCAAAGAAAAACATTTAAAAATTAATATCTCAACTATTTCTTAAGCTATATAATTGAAACTTAAAACATGTATTAAGCTATATTAGAAAAATACAAAAAAAATTTAACACGTTGAAATAATAGTAGTGGGGGAAATGGGGAGTATTTCAAAAATGGCGCATTTTTCAAAATTACAAATCGTTATATATAAAAATTCAGTTCAAATATTAAATCGAAAATTTGTCAAATTGTAGAACTGCATAGTCGTTAACTTTGGTAAATTAAAAATTTTAATTTAGGAGGTGTAAGGAGAGGAAGGTGGTAAGCAAAAGTGTCGAAAATTTTGAGTGATTTCTTAGGGCTCTGGTGAAAGATACAAAGTTTAAATTTTGCATGTCAATACATCTATTTGATATACATAGAAAAATAATAACAACTTGTTCGATAATTGTTATAAACCGACCCCCCGGTCTAACGTGCACAAGGTGTTTCATGTGTATTGAAAAAACACATAAACTGAAAATTTTAGAGTGAAATTTTAAGGTAAAAACTTGAAAATATGGGAAATGCATTTAAAAAAATTCCTTAAATAAACGAAATATTAACTGGTCGAAAACCGTTAAAACTTCTACCCCCTCCCATACAAAATTATTTTTTCGACCATCTTCAAGAAATCAAATATCACCTTACTATTAAAAACCATCGATTTGAAATTTTGCATAAAATCTTTTTAAAATAGTTGAAATAAAACGGCGTCAAAAGTTTTGAGATTACGCCTGTCCTTCTACCCCCTCCCATACAAAAATATGATTTCGACCATTATTAAGAAATCAATTATCACCTAACTATTTAAAGCTATCAGTTTAAAATTTTGCTTATGTAATGAAATCGAATTCTGATCTGTCAGTCGGGACCCGAACCGAACCAGGAGCGAGGATCGAACTTCGAGAATCGACTCTCGACTATCGAAGTCAGTGTTCGAACACGAAAGAAGAAGAGTGGTAGCAGGGGACAGTTGGGAAGCGGTCGCCAAAGGATAAAGGCCTGCCACGTTTTTTTTGGTTAAAAGTACACGTAGAGTTTAATTCAAAACGATATTTGTCAAAGTGATAAATTTCAATAAACGTTTTATATATTACAACTCAGGTGTGGGGTGACCGCGCTAAAATAATAATAAAAAAAAGTGAAGTGAACAATATGAAAAATCGTCTTAGCAGACAGCAGCTAATCGTAGCACTGGGGGCGGCGGGGATAGAGCCCCCGCCAACAGCATCGGTGGCCCAACTTCGAGCGCTCTACGGCACCATAAAATCTAACGACAACGCTGAAGCATCGGATGGCGACAGCAACGACGGGATCGACGAGATAATTTCGGATGCAGTGTCGGATGCCGTGATCGCCGCCTCGAGTGTCGGTGCGATTGCAACATGTGCTTCCACTTCTGCCGGAAACTCCGTTATGACGACCAATGCTGAGGGTCCTGCTACTTCTGAACACGCCGCTGCCACTTATGATTTGGCCCCGACAGCCTCAACCTCTGCACCTGCCGCCAACACTCAGGATTTCTGCCCGGTCCTCACTACTTTGCCATTAGCGTTGAAGAAGGGTACGACAAAAGACGCTACCTATGCACAAGCTGCCGATGCCTCCGATTCGACCCCGATTGCTGCAACTTCCGCACATGCTCACAACTCGGCTCTACCGGCCCCGATTCCGACCGTCTCGGCCCCCTCCATCACCGCTTTTCAAGCCGCAACTAACGCAACCAGTGGCTACGCGAGTACCGAAGAAGGCATAATCGACCGGGAAATCGCTTTCCTAAGAAAGAGAAAGGAACTACTGGAGCTACAGCAGTCGGTTCAACGCCTAGAGATGGGAAATCAGTCGCTTCCGAGTAACCGTAGATTGGACTTTTCAGACATTGAACACGCTATCAACAAATTCAGCGGGGACGACGCTTACACCGTTACGAGCTTCCTAGCAGATTTTGATGAATTCTCGGCAACCGCCGAGATAGATGCACAAGCCAAGTACCTTAACCTCCGACGTTTACTGACGGGTACCGCCAAGGCGTTTCTGCAAGCTACTCGTGCAGCCACCTACGAAGAATTGAAAAACGACTTATTAGCTGAATTCGGCCGCAGCATCAGACTACAGGATGTCTATCGTCAATTGGAGACGCGAAATTGGATCCGTCATGAAGAAACAATACAACGCTACGTCATCGAAATGCAAGCCATTGCAAAGAGGGCCAACGTCAGCGAAATCGAAATAGTCAGCTTCATAGTCGACGGGCTAAAGTTACAAAGTGCGGAGGCCTGTCTACTACTAAATGCTACGAACGTCCTTCAGTTGAAACAACTGCTGTATCTGCACGAGAAACGCATCATCAACGCCGCCCAAAACCGCTCATCTACTCGTGACTTGGTCACGACTAAGCCGAGGACTATTCCAGTACCTGCCGCATCTGCCAGAGCTATCGTCAACGAAGATAAAATTCGATGCTACAACTGTTCAAGAACCGGACATTTTCAAAGCCGCTGCCCATACGAGAAGCGCCCGCCTGGCGCATGCTTCAGATGTTGGAAGCTGGGACACAGTCACAAGAACTGCCCCAACCCTAAAAAAATTACGGGCTTCACTCGCAAAATTGCTGCCGCTTACGTCACTGAAGTCCCTTCTGACAGATCCGCACTCGATGATGATGAGGATGATGACTTTGACTCGCGGAGTATTGTTAACTCAGTAAATAAGGTAAGTGTAGCGTTTGCCACTGATGAGGGAGGACACACAGAATTAACAGATTGTTTTGCTCTTTTTGACACCGGTAGTCCAGTAAGTTTTATACGGAAATCGGCCGTTCCGATACCAATCCGCAATAATGCCTACTATTCGAATTATCGCGGCCTTGGGAACACCCGATTGGAGATTTACGGGAAATTCAAATGCAAAGTGCGATTCAGAAATAACTTCAAAGAAATCATGATACTCGTCGTGCCTGATAAAATTATGCCTATGCCTATGGTCTTGGGACGCGACTTTCTGAAAACCTTCGATATATATTTATGTAAATTTAAGAATGTAAAAATTAAAGGCAAACTGAATTATAATAAATGGAATGATAAAGCCTTAAGCAGTCAGAGTTATTTCTGTGTGTCCAACAAAATAAAACAAAGAAGAATTAATACTAAAGACAAAAAACCACGTACGTTGCCAGCCACAAAAGAATTGGGAAAGAAAAGTGCAAAAAGAATTACGAAAATATCTACCAGCACAAGTGTCACTGTTTGCCCTAAAATAGAAGATGACTTCATGACGTGTCTTGACCCCTCTGTCGCACTATGTAATGATTCTGAAATCATCAATATAAATCCAAACCTAAGCAAAAACGATATAAATAGAATTCGTACGTCAGTAGAAGAAAATTATCAAAATTCTGAAAACCTTATGTCCGTCCCTCATGACTACGAGATGGAAATACATCTTACAAGCGATGTACCATTTCACTGTATGCCACGAAGACTATCATATTACGAACGAACGGAAGTACAAAAAATTACGGACGAACTCTTACGACAAGAAATCATCAGACCCAGCAAGTCTCCATACGCCTCGGCAATTGTGTTAGTAAAGAAAAAAAGCGGCGAGCTCCGAATGTGTGTAGATTATAGAGCCCTAAATAAACTAACAGTGCGAGACAATTTCCCATTACCGCTAATCGAAGATTGCATTGACTATTTGGAAGGAAAGAGATTCTTCACTGTGTTGGACCTACGTAACGGATTCCACCAGGTCAAAATGTCCCCAAATTCGGTTAAGTACACCGCTTTTGTTACACCTATGGGTCATTTTGAGTACTTACAGATGCCTTTCGGTCTCAAGAATGCGCCAGCTGTTTTTCAACGCTTCATTTGCGATATATTCCAAGATATGCTAGAAGCAGGGTCTATAGTAATCTATATGGACGACATTCTTATTGCCACCACTTCTCTCGAAGCCCATGTTGACCTAGTAACTCGTGTTCTAAAACGAGCCGCCGAGAAAAATCTTAAGCTAAAAATGAATAAGTGCAAATTCGCATACCAGGAAATAGAATACTTAGGTTACTCAGTTAACGCATCAGGAATACGACCAAGCGATGCTCACGTAAAAGTTATCAAACAGTACCCTATGCCAAGAAATCAAAGAGAGCTCAAAACATGCTTGGGTTTGTTCGCTTACTTTCGTAAGTTTATCCCTTCATTTTCGAAAGTGGCCCACCCATTACAAGTTCTAACAAGAGACGGTGCCATTTTCAAATTCACCGATGAATGTGTCTCCGCCTTTTACAACCTACGCGAGAAATTAGCTGCCGCACCGCTCCTAGCAATATATAACCCGAAGAGAGAAACCGAACTACATTGTGACGCTAGTCTGGGTGGATATGGAGCTGTATTAATGCAAAGACAAGATGATGGAAAATTTCATCCTGTTCTGTATTTTTCCAAAGCAACCACCTCAGCTGAATCACGTTATCACAGCTTCGAGCTTGAAACATTGGCCATAATATATGCTTTAAGGCGCTTCCGTGTTTATCTTGAAGGCATTCCATTTAAAATTCTGACCGATTGCAATTCACTTACACTGACCCTTAATAAGAAACATGTAAATCCTAGGATTGCTAGATGGGCCCTGGAATTAGAAAATTATGATTACAAAATACAACACCGCGGTGGTGCATCCATGTGTCACGTGGACGCCCTCAGCCGCTGTCACCACGAAAAAAATTCAAAAGAATCAGCCTTATCGATCGATCTGAATAAAACTGCCGAATTTAACCCGACCGAATATCCCATTCCAACCACTTCCGAATCACAAACTATTAACCTGACGCCACCTCAGAAAGAAACAGATGCCCACCCTGGACAAAACCCGACAACACCTCCGACCCAGCCAAATTCTATGTGTCACTCCGAACCAACTGCTGTTGACGAAAAAACAGATGCCGCCTCTGATCGACCGCTGTTAATGTCTTATACTAAGTCAAATTCAGTACACTCTGCAACCTCGGAACAACATTCAGTCACCAACAAAAAGAACACCCCCTCTGATAAATGGTCTATAACGCCTTGCGTTAACTCTAGTCTAGCAACTTCCGAAAATGTAGGCTCAAACTTTGTAGATTCTCATTCGACAATCGACATCGACTCCGACCATGCTGCTACTTCTTCAGGCGAATACGGCCTCATTGCTGCCGTTGATGGCGACGAACTAGATTTCTTAATTCAAGTTACACAAAATCGTGACACCAAAATTAAATCACTTCGCGAACAGCTGTGTCTAGGCCCAGTCCCAGGTTACGAGCTGCTTGACGGACTGGTGTTTAGGAGGGATAAATTAGGGCGATCACAGCTATATGTCCCTTCCGAAATGGAGGAAAACGTTGTCAGATTGGTCCACGAGAAAATCGGACACTTAGGCATAGAGAAAAGTTGCGAGCAATTAAAGAAAAATTATTGGTTCCCTAATATGAAAGGGAAAGTAGGGAGATTTATAAAGAACTGCCTCAAATGTATAATCTACTCAGCAACCCATAAGGCAAATGAACATGGTCTCTATAACATCCCTAAGGAGCCCGTCCCATTCCATACCCTGCATCTGGATCACTTTGGCCCTCTGCCTTCCGTTACTTCTAAGAAGAAACACATACTACTGGTGGTTGACGGATTTACCAAATATGTAAAGCTGTATCCGGTTAACTCAACCAGCACTAGAGAAGTCATTAACTGTATGGATAAATATTTCAACTATTACAGTCGTCCCAGACGAATTATTACCGATAGAGGAACCTGTTTCACCTCTCTCGAGTTTGGTACATACACATCTAAATTGAACATAGATCATGTGAAAGTGGCCGTCGCCTCTCCCCAAGCCAATGGCCAGGTGGAACGGGTTAATAGGGTTTTAAAGGGAATGCTGAGCAAACTCAGCGAACCGGTGAACCATGCGAATTGGTCCGGTATGCTATCTCGCGTCGAATATGGACTGAATAACACAATACACACCGCTACTAAGCAGACCCCGAGTAAACTTCTGTACGGAGTCGAACAACGCGGAGAAGTCGTTGACGAACTGACTGAGTACTTAATGGACAAACTACAACCCAATTTAGATAGAAACCTAGACCAAATGAGAGCACACGCCTCTCAAGCAATCGAAAAGTCGCAAGAACGCAATCTGAAATACTTCCTAAAACGGAGCATTCCTGCTAAAATATATGAGAAAGGTGATTATGTAGTAATTAAAAACGTTGACACTTCTGCTGGTACGAACAAAAAGCTAATTCCCAAATACCGTGGACCTTATGTCATCTACAAGAAATTGCCCAATGACCGGTATGTTATTCGGGATATTGACAACTGCCAACTGACTCAACTCCCCTACGACGGAGTCGTCGAGTCGTCGCGGATTCGGAAGTGGCTGTTAACGACTGGTGGTCTGCCCTCATCGGTGGCGGGTGACTGCCCTTAAAAAAAAAAAAAAAAGAGAAAAAAACGTAACCCTCGTGATCGTGGTCGATCAGTACTGTCAGATTGGCCGAGCTGTAATGAAATCGAATTCTGATCTGTCAGTCGGGACCCGAACCGAACCAGGAGCGAGGATCGAACTTCGAGAATCGACTCTCGACTATCGAAGTCAGTGTTCGAACACGAAAGAAGAAGAGTGGTAGCAGGGGACAGTTGGGAAGCGGTCGCCAAAGGATAAAGGCCTGCCACGTTTTTTTTGGTTAAAAGTACACGTAGAGTTTAATTCAAAACGATATTTGTCAAAGTGATAAATTTCAATAAACGTTTTATATATTACACTTAAGAACTTTTAAAAATAATTGAAAAAAAATTGCGTCAAAAGTCTTGAAATCAGTCTTGCTCTTCTACCCCCTCCCATACAAAAGTATAATTACGACCAATTTCATTAAATCAACTAATAACACAAATTATAAGCTACGAACTTGGAATTTTGTACAAGCACTTTACAAGCTTTACAAGAGAAATGAAATAAAACTGCATCACAAATTTTATGATTCCCTTACCCGCTCTACCCCCTCTCATACAAATGTTCGGTTTCGTGAATGTAAAATACACCGAATTTTATGAAAATTCTATGCAACTTCGTCTATGAAACACATTCTATACAGAGAATATTGGACGTGATTCAAGTAATTAATTAAAAAACTATTAACATCCACCCCTCACCCCTCCCCTCATAAAAACTCAAACTTGCATAAATAAACGAACGAAATATTGATTATATATACTGAAGCTTTTGAACGTTTCCGCAAATTGTTAAATTGATAACAGCCTTGCTCAAGGTCCCCCTTTCATTTAGTCTTCCCTAACCATTTTAGCCTGCATATTGACTTTCAACGCATCCGCAACTTGTCCCTAGAATAATAAAGTTTCGCCCGACTTGTTGGCAGTTTAATTATTCCTTATGCGGATTTTTCTGATCATTTGTAGACAATCCTCACGCTTGGTTTTTTCTTTTGTGACAAAAATGGATCAGTCCTTCTCAATTTTTGCCGCCGACAGTTTAATATTAGTTTCAGTCCAACACGAAACTATACTAATAAAAAGTCCTTTCAGAATAATGTGTAAAGCCGCTTAATCTACCGATTAATTGCTTGTTGGTCGGAAATTTATTGGTGTTTATGGATTTATGTGAAAGTATTTTTTTCCGTTCATTGTGGTTGCGATGGTAAAAAACGCATTATGAGTTGGGTTAAACAATATAATCGACAGTTTGGTGCTTATCCACAAGCCTATCCACAAAAGCATTATCGTAACTATAAATGAAAACTGTTATTTTCATTTTTATGATTAATCTGTGTGGTGAAAATTATTTTAGTGGTATAAATTTCTGATTTATTCGAATGAATTAATATTTCAGGTAATAAATTTATTTCAGGAATTGGTTGAAATATAATTTGTGTTTGCTAGAGAGTTCAAAAATTTGTTGATCTTACAACAGAGATACGATTGCGATTAAACACAATCGAGCGACGATTTTTGCTTACTCATTAAGATTATGTATTCCATAATACTTTTATCGAATATCGCTCTAATTTTGTTTCACCGATATTCCTCAAAACACAGAACATGCCACAATTAATTAAGGATCCGTTCTAAAACTTAGTTGCACTGATTATAAAAATGTTTTCTTCGTGATAGCTGATTCTATTCAAGTCGGCTGCGAAGATGTGTTTATAGTCTACTGCGTGCAATTTTTAGGCTCCCTATTGTTCATAACATACAAATGTTTGATATTCGATTTTAAATTTCAATGAATTTGTATAAGAGAAAACACACTTTTTTCTTGGTTCTATGGATACTACGGTAGTATGCATTATAATTACTACAAAATTCAAATTGCGAACAGAGGCATAAGCAAATTAATCAAGCATCAATCGGATAGCAATTGTAGATTAAGTTTGGTCCAAATTGTAAGCCAATCGGAATAATTCAAAAAATTCATTTTATTGAAATTTAATCAATAATAGAAAGAACATTTCAACCATCAATATAAACATAAGAAATTTGAAGAAATAACAACAAGTGGAAATTTTCATCCTGTAAAAAAATAATATCGTTATAATAATAAAATTTTCCCACTTGAAAACGAAGTGTTATTTTTTTTGAATATTTTGACAATGCTATTTCGTAGGGAATTGGACATTGTTAGTGCCCTACGTGTTCAAGTGTCGCAGACTAATTTTAAAGGAAGATGTTCGAAAGAAAACTTTAAGGACACACTGAAAATATTTTATCTCAAGTCGTCGGGATATCCCCCATGTCGCTGGTTCTAGGTACGTATCTACCCATGGATATATATATGGAGGGAGAAAGGGTCACGTTTAAGGAAACTGTCAGAGAATGAAATCCACTTTCTGTTTTACTGGTCAGTCTAACGATGTTGTAGACGTTCCAGTGGCCTCATGTGCTCAGAAATGGAAATAATAGGAAGACACTTGCTGGATTGTAGCTGTACATTAAGATATACTTGCATATATATGCTTCGACGAAGACAGAAAACTAGAGACTGCATTTTGTTCAGAATACTCTCCAGGAAGATTACGCTCGCCATATTCCACTTTGCGAACTCTTGTCTGGACAGTACTTAGGTCATTATGTATACGTACGTACGTACTACAATAGATATAACAATTGACAGATCTAATTACTTAATGCACTTAAGAATGCTATTGAACTTTGCGTGACAGCCTAGTATAGAAGCTCAGTTTACGTCCTGAAATATATACGGATGAATAGAGTTGAATTCAAATGTCATCTATGTATGCAATTTGATGTCTTTGTCTTTTGGGGTTGTTCGTTTAATGGTAAGGGAAAAAGTTTTGGTTAGATGATTTTTGGAGAAAATTGCTTCGATTTGTACACGAATAGAATACTATGGAATTGGCTGGACAAAGTGATATATAATTGCAACGAGATGAGACTCGCGAAGATGGATATAAAAGCACGTAATGTAAATTATCAAAATAGAAGGAGATTTTAAATGTGAATTTTCGAAAACAGTCTTCACTAAAGATATCTCATGCGTGTTAAAATAATTCGGGTATCTCAAATATAAACAGCTAATCACAATTTAAAACATTTCAAATCTGAAGAATTTTTTCCCAAAAATCCTTTAAATCTTCCTCTTCACCAATAATATCTCAGTTATACCGCAGAGATATAAAGCTCCTGAAATTCCCTTAATATTTAGCCTTTCAATCATTCTAATCCGTAATATAATAATTCTCAAATGTGGCTGGCTATTTAGCCCAGCATAGTTTTGGTCTCGAGAAAATGAACGACGATAACGTTGGAATTTTCACGCCAATGAATTGAAGTGAAAATAGAGCAGAGTAACACTGGTGCTAAGCGCTAAATGCTCAGCAGGTATGTGTAGCTGGAAATAAATTCATGGCCGGATTCAGGAAACTCTGGAATTTTTAATCAGGGAATTTCGTTATTAATTGTACCGTATTCGCTCGATAATTCACCACTGTTGGCATTATTCCTTGGCGGTAAGGCGAATCTTAAGACTCGGGTTAAGTGAATGCTTAGAGAGAAAAATATGCGGTGGAGATTTCTTATGATTAAAAATATTAAAATTTTTTCTTCGGTCAGGAATAATCTCATAAATGGAATTTTAATTTTTTGTAGTAGACTGCGTTTTTCAGTTATAAGTATATAAATCTGGAGGTATGATAATAATGAAATTTACTTATTTTGAATCATAGATTATAAATGCATTCATAAAATTGCATACGAAATTTTGTGTATTGTAGAATATGTTTTATCAAGAAGAATCTCAACTTCAAGTAATCACATTCGAATACAAACTCTTAATTAAAAACCTTTTTTATATGAATCCAACTTGAAAAGTAAGAACTCGAAAATTCGGTAATCTGCAACATTTTAAGTGAATAAAATATAGTATCTTCGATTAAAATTCCTTTCTCTAATAACACTTTTAAAAGATACCTCATTTGATTTTATTTTTACGGCGACGAGTATAACTTAGGGAGTCACCCTTTAATGCAATGCACAGTTCTGTAGGAAGTGGAGATATTAAAGTGGAGAGAGACGAAATAACGGTGGACATTGTTCTTGAAGCGCCGCGGGTTGTACTTATTGGGAAACAAACTAGCTGGCAAATACTCGTAGTTCCAAAGTCTTGCCGTTTGAGAAATGAATGTCTGCCTATATTTCACTGTACGAGAAGGCAAATGTTTGATCGTGTACTCGTGTAAGCGTTCAGCTTGGCGAGTATTCTGGTGAAAAGTATGCAGTGCAGGAATGAGTGCGCTTAGCTCCGTACTGCATTAACTATGGAAGTATCAATTGTAAATACTGATTACTTCTTCATTTCTGCGATGTTCGTGAGAATCTATAGGAGACATGATGGTTTCGTCTCTAATCAGTTGGAACCCATCTTTTTAAATACGATCGAGTAACGCCCCAGCCCAAACATGCGAGTTGTGCTCTAAGCGTGGTTCAATGTACGCCTTATAAATAGTTGTTATGAAATATTTTTGTACTTTTGGCGAACACCTAGACGTTTAGAGGCGTCAAGGAGAATATCAAAGATATATTGGGCCCAATTCAGGTGTTCATTAATTTTGACGCCTAGCAGTGTGAAAGTGCAGAGCTGTGCACCATCAAAGGTTACATTGTGAGACAACAGTGAAACGTTACGTTTGAGGGATAGATGACAGGCCTGTGTTTTGGATGCGTTGAACTCTACTTTATTCTTCCTGCCCCATTGCAGGATTAAGCTGAGGTCCGAGTTCAGCGAACTAAATAACTCCTTGCGATTGGAAACAATAGAATGATTGTTAGATTCCGCAGCAGATTTAAATTCATAGGTGCTGTCTAAAGAACTGTCACCTAAAAAAGTATTGGAGATGAAACAGAACCTTGAGGTACGCCGTAATCAATTGGGGAGGAGAAAGAAGTAACGTCATCTAATCCTACTCATATGGTGCGTTCAGAGAGATAACTCTCAATCCATTGAACAAGGGTATCACTAAGGCTTATGGCCCTAAACTTAACTAAGAGACATTCATGCCAAACTCTGTTAAAAGCTTTTGCAATGTCACGTGCGAGAGCTTGACCTTCACCGTATTTATGTAAACATGAGTTCGAATGCAGTGTCAAGTAGACTAAATGATCCCCTGTTGACGGTCCAGAACGGAGTCCATACTGACGATCACGGATGAGCTGTATGTCCTCCAGATATTTGACAATTTTACGATTGACAGCAGTTTCCATTACTTTGGCGAGCACTAACATAATGGCTACTGAACGGTAGTTGGCGGGGTTCACTTTGATCCTTTCTTAGTTATTGGCTGAACATTCGCAACTTTCCACATACGTGGAAAGTACCCAGAAGAGTATGAAAAATAGAAAAGATTGCGAATAGTAGAAAGCGCACTTTTTAAAGGTAATGGGGGAATACCGTCCGGACCTGCAGATTTGTGGATATTGAGCTCTTTAAGGATCCGAGAAACAAGTCACGCGCGAAAATGCAGTGCAGCCAGTTAGAAGCCAGAAAGATTTGTAAGTGGCAGGCGATTTGTTTGATGGTGGAAGGCGAAAGTTTCTTCCGAAACTTGCTGCTAGTACGTTAGCTTTTCGCTAGGATCAACCCGGTACCGTCGCCATCGACTAGAGGTGGTAATGAAGAAGAAATGAAATTGTTGTTGACCGTTTTGACAAATGACCAATAAGATCTAGAGCCTTTAAGGCACTGGAGGATCTTTCGTCAAAGCTTTTTATTATGCTCAAATTTAATACGATTGAGTATGGATTTGCAGGCATTTCTTGACGCATTGAAAAGTTCTCTGTTGGCAGATGTTTTATAACCTCTAAATGTTTAAAAAGTTTGTTTCTTGGTCTGAATGGGCATCGAGACATTCTTTATTGAACAAAGAATCCTCCGACTGTCTGACTCTCGTTTGACTGGAAGGTGTGTAGGGCCTCAAACCCTTCAGGATAATCTTAGTGACACTCCTACAGGCTTCATCGCAGTCATTGGAATCGATGCAAAACTTCCAATTAAGGACATTGAAGAAGTTATTTAGCGCCCCCCAATTGGCTCTTTTGAAATGCCAAATGTTTCTTCGAGGTGCCTTGACTGAATATTGAAATCGCCTGTAATAACGATTTCAGCGTCAGGGTTTGCATTGTATATGACTTCGTAAAGCTTTGACCTTTCTGCTGTTGTAGAAAATACTAAGAATCTAAGTCTCGAGCAGTCTATTTAAAATAAGTTCGAGAACATTCTGCAATAGTAATTTCTCTTTAAAAAGGAACTTTCATGATTTGATTTGCATCTAATGACACAATTTTTTATGATTTACATTGCAAAATGGAATAAAAAAAGGACAATTTTAACTTGTATTCACAGCCTAACAATACTGAGAATTAACGTGCAACTAATAAAACTTAAAGAACTAGCACAAAATACAACATGGACACGATAAAGACAAGAAAGAAAGAGAAATGATTCGTCTACTACGTCTTGTACGTTCAATGCCAGTGAACATAGAGCAAAGAAATTTACTATTATTACGATATCATTAAAATTTGCATGCAAATGTGAAATCTGTGAACGAAGATCGTAAACTTTCGTGAGTTTCTTAAGAACATGTTGTACAATATAAGGCGACAGTCGGGGGCGCGTGGGTGTTTCGGTGAATGCGGGGGCCAGAGATTGCAACCAACAAACTTAGAAGATGGGGAAAAAACTGAATACTATACAATAATATGGTCCTTTGCAGCATGCCTGCAACGATCCAGCTAACTATATTATATGGTGGTTGATGAGGATGGAAGAAAACAAAAATTGAGCCTTAAAGGGCTGCTGGGAAAATTGTCAAACGGAAAATTTGCATGACAGTGCGACGAAAGAGATTTAAGATACGCTCTGAAATATTCTAAGACTTCCCGACAATTTATGAGTTTCTGGTGCGTCGCTGGTTTCTGGATAATTCAAGAGAAATTTTCTTCGGAATATTCAAATAGTTTTCGGTTTGTGTTTACTGAAAGAGAATTTTAGTAGCAAAGAACGTTATCATACTTGTAGTTTATACGATTGAATTGTATACTGTGCAATTATTGCAACTTTGCAGCGATAAATATAAAATTTTCGATTTATTGATCAATGCACGATGTCAGGAGCGGTGCTTTAAGTTTTGGCGCCCGGAGCATTGCTATAGCTTGGCGCCCCATGGCTTAACCAATTCGTATGTATGTAGAAATGTATAATAAACGCAGTCGGAATTCCTAGCTGAGTGCGTCTGTGCGTAGAGTGCTTGATTGGGTCTATAGATTTAATTGAAGCGCAAATTCATGTAGTAAACGAGATAGATCTGCGACACTTTTTCAACTCTCTGCATTTCTTCATATCGAAGATGAGAATTTAAAATTTCTAATTTAAGTGGGACCTTTTACTCTATCAACTAAATAACATTTTCTGTCGTTTTGGGCCTGCTGTTATTATCGGAACTATGGTAATTCATTATAGCGCCACGATTTCAATTTTTATACAATATTAGTATTTATATTTAAAGCTTCGCTTTTTGTTAGAACAGTTCTCACAACGTCTTATCCGTCTTTTCCGACCACACGATTTCCGAAACGGAGTGCTACCAGTCGCGGGTTTGCAGAAGGGACTTAAACTGGAAGTAGTTTTTCAAAGTTATGAAACCTGACCCTAGGTTTTGTAGTACCACGGGTATCGGAGAACCCATGGAGAGTCGCTTTCATCCCCAGCAATGGGAGATGGCCCTTCGGGGAGTATCGTGGTGGCTGTCGCCCACATTGCGAGCAGATCTCCTAGGAGTTCGGCGTGGAGTTGCGTTGTTCAACTCGGTGCCATGACCGAAAGATTGTAACAGTAGAAATTTAAATAGGTCTCGCATCCAGCATAATAATAATCGAAGCTGCATTCGGTATAGACTGCGATCTCATGGGGCGTTAATGATTGTCATAACAATAACAATCCGTGTTGCTAAAGACAACCCAAGTATTGCACGCCGATTTTGACAATTTTTGTATATGTTGCACAAATCGGAAATCTTATCGTAAGACCGGAAGTGCTGCTCAGCCAGGCTATGCATTATCGAACGGAAAAGGTGGTAGTCGGAAGGAGCGATGTCTGTTGAATAAGGCGGGTGAAGCAGTATGTCCCATTTCAGTATTTGCAGGTAAGTTTTCACAACTAGAGCAAAATGTGGATGAGCGTTGTTGCTCAGCAAAATTTTTCCTTCAATGGTCGGCTCAAATGCATGCACTGTATTCGGTAGGTAGCTCCTGTGATGGTTTCGTCCGGTTGCATTAGCTCACCGTACACCACGCCGCCGAGCTGGTCCCACCAAATATATAACATAATTTTCGAGCCATGGGTGTTGGGCTTGGCCGTCGATGTTGATACATGGCTGTGGTACTCCCACAATTTTTTTCGCTTTGGATTATCGAAGTGGAGCCACTTCTCATCGCCAGTGACGAACTCTTCCTGTTTTTCCGTTGGAGCATGTAGTTTCAACTCGTACGGCATCCAATTTTCTTGCTTGTGCATCATTCCCAATGGCTGGTTGAGTAACGCACAATGAATTTGCAAGTTCTTGTTGCATTTAGCATGAATTTTCGTCCAGAATTGCCTCCAATCCTGTGTCTTCCAACTTTTTCACCGTGCCGGAGCACTCCTTGTCTTCCACGCCGAAATCACCCATTTTGTAGCGTTGAAACAGTATATTTTTTTGAATTGAAGGCAAAAAGCAAAACTCTCCGCAAATGACATTTATTTGGTTCAAACGACAACATATTCGCGCACAAAAAAGTATAAGACGTCGTTAAAAGTTGACAAAACTAATGGTGTGGAGTTGTTAACAGATGCTTATGTTTACCATGTGATGTTTACGATCTGCCACTTTTGACGAGCATTTACTGCTGGCGCTATTTATTGGGAAACGGCGGGTTTCAATTTGTACTCCCGATATCATTGAAATCCATCGAGTACTTCTACGGAAATCGAAAGTTCAGTCGATAATTGGCTAAACTTTGAAAGATGGGGGAGGGGAAAGAGTGGTGTTTCACCCTTTAAATGCTCATCACTGCCGATAAAATTAAAATACATGTTGCTTAGATTTCCGACCTCTACAACAATATATGAAAATTGTGAAAATCGGCGCGGGACACTTGGGAAGGTTTCCTTCTTAGTGTCAGGCTGTCCACGTTAAACAAAACTAGCCATGGTTCTATGTACGTAGAGATGGGCAACTCATAAATGAGTCAATCAAAATGCGCCAGTCAATGCACTGGGGCGACTGATACGACTTACTACAAAATAGTTGCATCAATTGTGTCGGTAACAATTTATCCACCGATGAACGCGATGATGCGCTTTGCATATGACACGAGAAGTATGCGAAGTCTATTATTGCGCTGCGACACAGTGCCGTTGTATGCAAGTGGTGGGAGTGAGTCACCGAAATTCATTGTGTGCTGTGGTCGGATGATGTGATAATGCGATGTGCTACTTTTGATCGGTGGCTTTTCTTTCACAATTTCGAAGAGTCGTATGGGGCTCAGGCAAAGCTCTGTTAAGTGAAGCTGTAGAAAGCTTTGATATAGGGCTTTGATGAGTGGCCGCCCATATAAACCTATTTTGATGGTCTTTTTTATACTCTAGATGAAATCTGAGAGTATATTGTGTTTGCCTTACCGTTTGTAACACTAAGAAATAATGCTCGCACAGAGCCGCCAAGGGTACAGAAATATTTGTTGTCTCTCAAAAGCCTCGATTCCGAGTTGCTGTCTGTCCGTCTGTCCGTCTGTCTGTCCGTCTGTCTACAACATAACTCTCGATAGCTTTGACCTATCGTGCTGAAATTTGTTGTATGTCATTTTTATCAAAAAAGTAACTTTAAGTTCGTGAACAGGTCACATCCCCCCACTCCTTCTACGCCTTCCCATACAAATTTCATGAAATTTTGAAATCTAAAGAAATTGATTTTTCTCCAAAACCATTTTAGCTATTGACTTGAAAATTAGGTCATAGTATAATGATATAAATATCATTAACCTCAAGAAATATTGATCTGATCTCCTTACTCCTTCTACCACCTCTCTAATAATTGTAATAAAAGCTAGAAAAGATATCGGCTTCACCCCACTCTTTCTACCACCTCCCATACAAATTTTTATATTGGAAGTTCAAGAAAACTTTTTCTCCTTCGAACATATGAGAGCTATGGACATAAAAATTGTAACAAAGCAATGCGATTAGGATGTTGATAAGCAGATTCAAAATCAACCAAAATTCCCTCTCTTTCTCTGCCACCTCCCATACAAATACCATAAATTCGGACAAAAAATGTTCAATTTCCTTGAAAATTATGAAATCAAGAAACTTTGAATTCAGCATGAAATATTTTATATATATACTACGTTCAGTGTTACTTAGAAAAATTACAACCCTCCCCTTCCGATTTGACCACCTCCCCTTCCGATTTTACCACCTCCCAAACAAAAGGTAAGTAAGTATTTCATTTAGAGTATCATATGATTGGGCTTTACGCCCAATCATAATTCTGTTATGTTTTAATGAGCGATTGTCTTGAGGTGTTGATGTTCTGATTGTAGGAAGGCAGAGCAAACTATAGTTATTCTATGAAGAAGTAAGTGCAAGGCATGATAGATAGTTTGGTAAGTGGCCGCTTTTCGTTAAATGTATGTTACGTATGCGTGTGGAATCTTCTGACTCTTTTGAAGTACTCTTTCAGATCGACTCAATTAAGTGAGTGAGTTGAAAAGAGTTGACTCAACGGAAAGAGTCAGATTTCCTATCGTTAGTTCTATGGGCGTAATGCTTAGGTAATGCTCAGGAAAATATGTCATTTGAAATTCTTCAGAATAAAGAATGGTGATTTTTGTGTGGGCGGTGGTATAAGTAATAGTAGAAGGTTTATAATTTTGAATACTGCACTAATTTAGGTATGTAAACGTTTCGTGGTGAATTTATTTGTAGCAGCTTTCATAATAGTCACAACAATTTCTAAGATTTTGGCATTTTGGTTGGGAGGTGGTAGAAAGAGTAGATGGTTGTTTGAACGATTTGGAAACTGCTTGTTAACTTTCTTACGACCATGCCTTGTTCCGCTTTTACTGTCGGTAGCTTTAATTTTTTCGTAGGTGAAATATTTTTCTTGAATTTCTATTGTGGAAGTTTTTATGAATAGGAGGTGCTAGAAGGAATGAGGTGAAGCTGAAAATTTTTCAGCATTTATTGCTACTAATAAAAGAAAAATTCTGCTAAAATTTAAAGTTTCTACCTTTCTAGTTTCAATAAAAAGCAATGTAATGCATTTAGCAAGATTATACATTTGTAGAGAGAGATTATATGTATAAGGAGTGAGCGGAACAAAATTTTGCGACGTTGATGATATTTACATTGTAATGATTTGCTCAAAACTTCAAGTTGATAGATAGCTTTGACTGTTTCAAAGAAAACTAATTTTATTTAAATTTTGAAATTTCGTGTAATCTGTATGGGAGTGAGTGGGGTGAAGTAGATAATTTGTTCAAATTTAAAAGCAATTATTCGTCTTTCTGTTTTTGCTAGTTTCAATGAAAATCGGTGCATTGCATTCTTCAAAATTACGCATTTGTATGGGAGGGAGTAGAAGGAGTGAGTGGATCGAAACAATATTTTTTAATGTTAATGGTATTCACATCACTATATTTTGGTCGAATTTTCAAGTTGATAGCTGCAATAGTTTCAGAGAAAAATTTATATTATGTAATGTCGAAATTTTTTGAAAATTTGTTTGGGAGGGGGTAGAAGTAGTGTAAACTGGTGGCTAGCGTGTTGGTCTTCAATGCGAAGGTCGTGAGATCAAATCCCGGTCGACGCATAATTTCAGCACACTGCCTGCTTGGATATATCTTGGTCACCCCAATCTACGAAAATGAAAAATTCCACAATAAGTAATGAAAAAACGTTAAGGAACCTGAAGTTTAGGTGGCCAAGACCCGACTTAGGCTGTAGCGCCATTGAAGAAGAAGAAGTAGTCTGGGGACGTAATCCATTCACGAGCTTAAAGTTTCTTTTTTTAATCGAAATGTCATAAGCAAAAGCATTCGAGAGTTATATTTGTAGACAGACGGATAGACGAACATACGGACAAATGGACATGTCACCAGATGGAGTGACATCCGAACACATGGATAGACGAACAGACAGACAGACGGATAGACCATTACACGAGGTTTTCAAGCGACCACAAATATTTCACTATCCTTAGGACTCAGTGCGAGCATTATTTCTCCGCGTTACTAACGGCAAGGCAAATGCAATATACTCTCACATTTCATCTAGTTCAGTTCTATGTAAGCGTAAATTATTATATTATTAATTTAACACTCCTACTCGAAATCTCCTGAAATTGAATTCTAATTCTTAAGATCATATCGTAGTTTATTTGTTACAGAAAACTAAGTACATAGTTTCTCTAAAAATTCTCAATGGACTAGTTCCTACCTAGTGGTCAATCGAATATTTATGATCACTTTAAAACCATAGGTACATGACCCGAGGTGGATTGTTTGGATTTACTTCGATTACAATTGGAGTAACTTAAATAACAAGTGCCCAGTAGCAATCCACCTAACCCCTTGTATGCGATTGAGATTTACAGGTAACGAAAATTGCTTGGAGACTTAAGCTTATTGGTTATGGGTAGAATTAGATTCCGATAGGTATGTGTATCGATATCCATGTTAATATTGTGACCAATATCGGATTTGTTCGGATAGACTGAAGTAGAATTTTTATTTTTTTTTATTTATTTGAATACAGATGAGGCATTAGCTAGTTAAAATTCGATGATTTCAATCATTTATTCTGATTCATTTATAGACCACAGTAAATATCTGTTATGAGCTAGTACTGAGTTCATACTTTAAAGTGTTAGCAATCATAGCAATTAATTATAAAATTGGAATAAAAACATAAGAGAACTACGATTGCGTATAAAGTTCCATAGTGGGATACTCTAGATGAAATATAAATTTTCGTTATTTTGAAATTTTTTATATTAACTCCTCCATGGTTAGGATGATAGAAGGGTGATTTTGGTTCTTAATCAATAATCTTTTAACAATAAATTATGTCTATTTTAATTGGCCTCCTGTATACTCCGCCTTCTTCCTTCTTGCTTCAGTGGACACGTCCTTCAATTTGGAAATATTTGCAATGGTTTACTACCTGCGTCAATAAAACCAGTGGTTCTGTGGTTTTCCAATTCGTCTTTGTGCACTGACTTTACCCTTTAGAGTGCGTTTGGAGATTCTTCCACCAACCAGCCGTTCCACATTATCAGCCCGTTGTATGTAGATTCTTGAATTTTATGTGGGTTCGATTCTTGTTGAAGATGGCTTACAATTCTTAATTGCATCGTATTCTCCAAATCGAGCATTCCTCACAGGTTCGAGGCTTCAACTGAGGACTTTTCTTTCAAAGGTGCTAAGTAATTTTTGTCCACGTTTTACTGTAACAGCTTAACAAAAGTCTTATAATTGAAGGGTTAAGTGGTTAAAGGGGATATTGAACATTTTCAATGCTTTGAGATAAACGCCTCCAAAGTTTTTGTAGACGTAAATTTTTTCAATATATTAGTGGTCCAAATCAAATTTTTGTTATTGTTTATAAGTATCTTTATTCGTTGGATAGCTCTGGTTGTCAGTTGAAAACATAGTTTATCAGTCCACAGTTTCAATTAAAAACTAGAAATTCAAAAAATGTCATATAACCATTTTATCCACTTGACCCTCCAATTGATTTACATATTTTAAAGTTTCCAGTGGACGTTTTTGTTTATAATTATTGGAAGTGCCGAATCATTTTCCACCATTATTCTTCTTGTAATTTTAATTTGGTTCGCTTCCATCCTTCGATAAGTTTGCCTCTAGGTGTGCACGTTTTCCAGGTTCAAGTCTACTAATGTAATATTTTGTCTGATTGGTGTCGTTTTCCTAGTTTGTGGCGATCATCTTTTGTTTTGTTTTCTTTAATACGTAGTCCAACTTCCCTTGCTACCGATTAAAAGTTTTCAAATATTTCTTTAGCACTCTCCAGAGATCTTGCAAGTATATTTGTGTCGTTGGCATATGCTGCAAGTGGTCTTACAACTGCTTCGAAAATTTGTGTATAAAATCAATATGTAACTTTTGCATGGGAGATGGTGAAAGAATAGTGGGGACGATTTTAATAATTTTTAATGGGGTATTTAAAATCAAAATAGAATTAATAAATTTCGAATTTCAAGTTCAACAGCTTTAATTTTTCATTAAAAATCGTCTTATTACAAAGTTTTAGAATTGTATCGTTTTGTATGGTAAGTGATAAGAGGAGTAGTCCTTAGACCGACACATATTTTTATTTTCGCAAAACACCACGTGTATGCAATTTTGACTCTCTAGCTCAACGCTATTTCAAGCTAAAGAGCGGACGAACGAACGGGTATCCGGTTTTGAGATTTTGAATGATTTAAGAACTTCCCAATAATCCATTTTGTGTCCCCAGCTTCATTTCTCAGTTTCAAAATCTTTATAGCAAACTTATTATCTAATCTAATCTCTATAGAATAAAAATCTTATTTGACAAAGCCTTATAGCATTTCGCAGTTATAACCCATCTTAATTTACCTTTTTCGATTAAAAATTCTTGTTCTTCCGAATTTCGGTCGTCCTGAAATTTTACGTACTTATAATCACAAGGCACTTGAAAAGAATTTAATAAGAACTCAAAACTTGAAATCAACTTGTTCACTTCATTTAATCACATAATAAAGTAATAAGACTCTGCAGAAAACTTTGTCCAAATTACTCACTTATACGACGATCTAAACACTGAACATTTTTATTTTTCCTTAAGCGAAACATCGTTCCTGCAATTATCTAGGCAATTGCAGGACTTGTAATCTTTGACGCTTTCACTTTCTCGGTCAGTCATAATAAGAAAACAGTCCAGAAAAGCATAAAGAAGGGAAAAATTGATATATTTATAATTTTTCATCCAAGTTGAAATTACTTTTTTAATGGGCCGTAAGGAAGTTTTAATAAGTTTTGAATAGCTTCGATGTTAAGTACTTGGAATGAGAATGGTTCTTTTTATGCTGTTACTCGTAAAAAACTGAATTGAAAATCAAATCCTATATGAATGATAAAACGAAAAATTGACAATTTGAGTGTAATTAAATAGGATATATAATCATGCAGTATATATTATTATTCCGAAAATTTTATTATCTTTACGAATCTAACAACTGGTCTTACAAAAAAGGTTTATTCAAATGTAATAATAAAAAAAATAATAAAAAATGTAATTATAAATTGAGAAAATATTACTAGAACAAATATAATTTAATTGGTAATTACATTTTGATCATTCCCAATATAAAGTTTAGTCATGAGTGATAAAACTAATGTATGATCATATTAATGAACGTTTCTAAAAGAGTAACTAATTATCAAGATCCAGAAAATATGGCAAAAAATAGTTAAGCGCGACAATGCATTCGCAAATACATAGAAAAAACAGGAATGTAAGTAAGATAATTATGTGAAAAAATTAACAAAGAAGGATTGATGCATTAAAAAATGTAAAACTTGTTAATATGAAATAAGAAACGGTTGTTGATTTGGGATTTAAAAGTTGATGTATGTGACCAGTAAAGCATAATGATGCATTGAAGACATTTCTTATGATTAAAACATAGTGAGTTAGCCTATCATGCGTTTTGCCCAGTCACGTCGATGTAAAAATGATGAGTATAAATTGATACATTTGAAGGCAATTTAAGAAGAGATTATACGGAAAAAAATTAAGAATGTAACTGCAAAGGCACACTTATTCGTCACAAAATTCATCTAATGCACTTAAACGCAATCTTTCGTAGCAGTAATCTTAGCCAAAAGCAAGTAACAATTATGGAAAGACGTTCAAGAGCATCATGAAAATCTTTCCGATACATATCTGGAAAATCCTTATTACATCTTTAATTATTTCATATCTTTCACAATAAATTCGAATTATGATTGGCAAACAATTTAAAAAAAAAAAAAATAAATAAATTGAATTACTCGCGAGTAAATTCATGTTTGCTAGCTCACGGTGAACATGCAAAGTCGAATACGAAATTATGCTTTGAAGGAATTACTTTCAGCTAAGTGAATTTGATCTGGAGGTGATTTTCTTTGTTAAAGTTTGAAAAAAATTAGATGAAATGTTTTTGACGTTGTGGTAATGGATTTGTATGAGATAAAAAAAAACAACTAAAAACATAACAGGGCTACGATTGCGCATAAAACGCAATCTTACGATACTCTAGATGAAATAGAATTTTTTGTCATCTCAAGAAATTTTGGATAGGGAGTGTTAGAAGGGGTGATAGCATTGAACTAATTTTTCCCCATCATGTTAAAGTAGCTATAAAAATGTTTTATACGAAATTCTTACTCCAAAAATTGAATGGGGACTGAGAAAATTAGTGAGTTAGATTTACTGAAAATGTGCAGTTTGTATGGGAGGTGGTAGAAAGAGTGGGGGGATTTTAGTGATTTTTTCAGAAATAACTAGGAATATTATAAAATTGACAACCCTTAAATTTCAGATCAGTACCATTCATACTTTTCAAGAAAATCGATTTTTTGTGAAGTTGTGAAACTGTGTTGTATTGTATGGGAGGGTGTAGAAGCAGTGAAGTTAGTCAAATATTTTTTTCTGATCTTAGTGATAATACTAATTAAGTATTTATTACAAAATGTGAGCTCTATAAATGTTATATGTTCTGAGAAAATCATCTTAGAGCATTTCTTGAAAAAGTGTAGTTTGTATGGGAGGGGGTGAAAGGAGACGGAGGACGCAAATAATTTTTCTACTGTAGATTAAGATCATTATGAAAGTAATATATCCCAAAACTCGGACTAATAGCTTTTATACTTTTCGAGTAAATTAATTTATTGTTAAATTGCGAATTTGCGTCATTTTGTATGGGAGGGGGTAGAAGAGGTGAAGCTAATCGTCTAACTTTTTTTCGCCTTACTACCAATTTCAAATAAATATTTGATGCACAATTTCAGTCCGCTAAATTTTATACGCACTGAGTAAATTGGCTTAGAGTAATTCACGACAAGTACAGTTTGTATGGGAGGTGGTAGAAGCAGGGGGGGGGACACGCATAATTTTTATACGGTAGATTGGTATTATCATAAAAATAATATATTCCAAATTTCAGGATAATAGCTTATATACTTTTCGAGCAAATCCTTTAATTGTCAAATTGCGCAATTGTGTCATTTTGTATGGGAGGGGGTAGAAGGGGTGGAGCGATTTGGCCCGTTCACGAACTTGAGCTTACTTTTTTGTCAAAAACGACGTGTACAAAATTTGAACAATCTAGCTCAACGCGTTCTCAAGCTAGAGAGCGAACAGACGGACAGACGGACAGACGGACAGACGGACGGACGGACAGACGGACAGACGGACAGACGGACAGACGGACATCCGGTTTTGAGATTTTTGAGTGATAACATTAACTTCTGTATCATTCATTTTTTTCTCCGAGCCTTATTTCTTGGCGTTACAAACCTTAGAGCAAACTTATAATACTCTCAGATTTCATCTAGAGTATAAAAAGATGAGGAATTTCTATTTCGAGAATAAAAAATGTAACGGCATGCGAAATGTGATTTTCATATAATATTATTGTTAGTATTAAACTACTTTGTTTTAACTTTAAACAATCTATTGTAGAAACAAACAAATATTCACATATGATAATAAAGCATAAATTTAAGGCGACTGACTCTGTGGTATTAGCCAGTAGAATAAGTTCACAGCCAATCTTGCTTACCCTGAAAATGGCAAATAGACACTCATTGGAACATAAGCTTACTACTGATGATCTTAAAATCTAACTGATACGAGAAACGAATACAGCGCCTCGGATATGGAGGGATTCTACGGTGGCAATATTTAGCATTCGAAAACAGACTATGATTGGCATCTGGAATGTTCGAGCATTGAATGACGGTGGAAGGGCTGATGTCACTTGATTCATAAGCCACCAATCAGTGATCGACCGAGAAATGGAGCTCTATAACATTCAAATCTTGGGCTTGAGTGAGGTCTGGTGGAGAGGATCACGAGAGGATCGAACCACTGCGAAGCACCATTCTATACGGCGGTCGTCCTTACACCGAAAGCGAGCAACACTCTCATCTGCTCAGAACTAATCATGGATAGGATTATCGTCGCTAGACTCTGGACCAAAGAGAGAAACGTAACAATACTGCAGTGCTATCAACCAACTAATGCCGCACCATCTGGTAACAAAGATTTTTATGGCTAACTGAGTGCCACCTTCGAACGGGTTCTAGTAGGTGATATTATTATCATCTCAAGAGATATGAACACCCAAGTTGGCTCACAATGCTGGACTACAAGACGTCATGCGGAAATATGGTGAGCATTTGATCGATGCGTCGCGAACGACCTTGGAATACGAGACCTGAAAACGTGAATTATTTGTAGAGTTTTGTAGTGCTCGGCATATGGTCGTCCGAGGGACCCTTTTTCCACATATGAGTCACCATAAAGCATCTTGGGTTTCACCTGATGATGTTACTCAGAACCGAATCGAATATTTGGTCATAACTCGCTAGTAGAGTTTCCTCGATGTGTGAGCGAAACGTGAAGCTGACGCGGTCACGACTCGAGGGTTGCCTGCTAAAGATTGTGCATAGAAGCTATCCAAGAGCCCCACAATTTTTAAATAAGGCGCAAGTTAATGTAAATAAACTCAGAGTCCCCAACAAAGCGTACATAATGGACGCCAAGTAGGAAGAATATGTGCAAAGCGATGAAAAACCCTGGATATCGCAAAAAAGACACATGGAATAAGATTGGCGCTAGGTAAAAAGCCAGATTGGCAATTATCTCTCAACCCGGTGCCAACCAAAGAATGTTCGAGTTAAGACGAAACATACGAAAGCTTAAATACAGTTTAAAAAGGCTCTTAGACACGGCAAGAGAAGGGCCACTTAAGATATGGCCAATAAGGCGAAATCTGCGTCTTACATTGGGCACATGGGTTAGTTATTAAAAATAATGAAACAGTTGAAAAACTGGAATTTTACCGCCACCAATCTAGTGAGAGATGTCTTGAACTCTTCTTAAAAACATAACAGGGCTACGATTGCGCGTAAAGCGCAATCTTACGATACTCTAGATGAATTAGAATTGTTTGTGATCTCAAGAGATTTTGTATGGGGAGTGTTAGAAGGGATGATAGCATTGAACTAATTTTTCCCCATCATGCTAAAGTAGCTATAAAAATGTTTTATACAAAATGCTTACTCCAAAAATTGAATGGGAACTGAGAAAATTAGTGAGTTTGATTTAGTCAAAATGTGCAGTTTGTATGGGAGGTGATAGAAAGAGTGGGGGGATTTTAGTGATTTTTTCAGAAATAGCTAGTAATATTATAAAATTGACTTAAGCCTTAAATTTCAGACTAGTGCCATTCACACTTTTCAAGAAAATCGATTTTTTGTGAAGTTGTGAAACTGTGTCATATTGTATGGGAGGGGGTAGAAGCAGTGAAGCTAATCAAATATTTTTTTCTGGTCTTAGTGATAATACTAATTAAGGATTTATTACAAAATATGAGCTTAATAAATGTTATATGTTCTGAGAAAATCGTCTTAGAGCATTTCATGAAAGAGTGTAGTTTGTATGGGAGGGAGTGGAAGGAGAGGGAGGACGTAAATAATTTTTCTACTGTAAATTTAAATCATTATGCAAGTAATATATCCCAAAATTCAGACTAATAGCTTTTATACTTTTCGAGCAATCCATTTATTGTCAAATTGCGAAATTGTATCATTTTGTATGGGAGGGGGTAGATGGGGTGAAGAAAATCGTCTAATTTTTTTTAATCTTACTAAACACTTTAAATAAATATTTAGTGCACAATTTCAGCCCGCTAAATTTTATTCGCACTGAGTAAATTGGCTTAGAGAAATTCATGACAAGTACAGTTTGTATGGGATGTGGTAGAAGCAGAGGGAAGACACGTATAATTTTTATACGGTAGATTGATATTATCATAAAAGTAACATATTCCACATATAAGGCCAAAAGCTCTTATACTTTTTGAGCAAATCCGTTTACTGTCGAATCGCGAAATTGCATCGTTTTGTATGGGAGGGGGTCGAAGGGGTGAAGCTAATCATCTAATTTTTTTTAGTCTGACTAAAAATTCTAAATAAATAACTATTCCACAATTTCAGCTCGCTAAACTTTATGCGCGCTGAGTAAATTGGCTTAGAGTATTTCCTTTAAAAGTGCAGTTTGTATGGGAGGTGGTGGAAGGAGGGAAAGTACACACATAGTTTTTATACGGTAGGTTAATATTATCATAAAAGTAAAATATTCCAAATTTCAGGCCAATAGCTTTTATACTTTTTGAGCAAATCCGTTTAAGGTCAAATTACGCATTTGTGTCATTTTGTATGGGAGGGGGTAGAAGGGGTGGAGCGATTTGGCCCGTTCACGAACTTGACCTTACTTTTTTGTCAAAAACGACGTGTACAAAATTTGAACTATCAAGCTCAACGCGTTCTCAAGCTAGAGCGCGCACAGACGGACAGACGGACGGACGGACGGACGGACGGACATCCGGTTTTGAGATTTTTGAGTTATAATATTAACTTCTGTATCATTCATTTTTTTCTCCGAGCCTTATTTCTTAGCGTTACAAACTTTAGAGCAAACTTATAATACTCTCAGATTTCATCTAGAGTATAATGAGTGAACACCAGTTGCTGCAATTTAGGGAATAATTCTTTCATATGTTAAGCATTTTGTTAGATAAAGATATTCCAGAAACGGAACAATTTCCAAACATCCAACTGCAACCATTCTCTATTAGGGACGACCAACTAGATAAGGAAGAACTAGTTTCCGTCATTCGGTCAATAGCTGGAAAAATAGTCCCAGGTATAAACGAACTACCAACCAAACTCAGTGGACCCGAAAATGATATACTCCTGATATACTCCTCCTACTCTTTAATGAAGTGTGGAATGAAGTAAGATACCCGAATGAATGAAACTAGGGTGCCATTGTGTAATTTTTGAAGAAAGGCGGTAAACGGAATTTTGGTGCGGTATACGCCTACTTGCTGCGGAAATCATTGCTAAGGTAATTCTCAATAGGATTAGTGATGTTGTAGAATGCACTCTCAAATTTTATCAGGCTGTTTTCCGAAAAGGGTCGTCATGTATAGCCCATACAAATACTCCAAGAATAATATTGGAGCAGTCAGGGGAAATGGGTTTGCCAATACAGCAAATATTGTGGACTTCGAGAAGGCTTTCGACAGCGTTAAGCAAGATTACATGCGGAATGCTTTGCGTAGGAGAGGTATTCCAGACAGGATCATAGTTAGGATCAAAGAATCCTACGAAGATGTAAGATAACACGTCTTACACAGAAGAGAGCTGTTCGAAAGCTTTTCTGTGCGAACGAGTGCCGGACAAGGCTACATACAGCTACAGCTTTGTTTCTTAGGTAATAAATGACATCTTGAAAGCTGCTCTAATAGATCACTGTGTCAAATCCAAGTTATTGCATGGTTTTACTGAATGCAAAGTGACCGCTCGGCTTACCAAGGAACGGCGAGCTCTTATGAACCAATGCCTCCGAGGCATTTTGGGGATATTTTAGCCAGATGTGACCTCGAACGTTAAATTTTAAAGTAAAACTGGACAGACTAAAATAGGGAGTGATATTCAAAGGCGGGAATTGTAGTGGATTGGTCACATTGAGGAAACTAGATCAAAACATTGCAGGACATGGTTTGGACTATAATCCCTAAGGAAGACATCGAGTTGAATCATGTAGCTTATAGAAGTGAGTAGTTAAGCAGGAAGCCAGAGAAGAAAACGAGTTCTGGCGACAATTAAAGGCCAATGCTCAGGATCGCTCCTTATGAAAGAGAGCTGTTTCTGTCCTAAGCCCGCGTCTATGGGGTCTTGACAGAGAATTGGTTGATTGATTTTAATGCAATCGAGTAGATTTAAAAAAAAAAAGCAGAACTGATGTCAAGAATGGATAGTTCTTGCCACTTTTTCGAAACTCACAAAATTCGTTTTTGCAAATTGTTTTGCAGAATTTCGTTTTTGAAAGTAATGAATGTTATAAAAAACATGTTTACCGAAATACCGATGTCAGACAATTTACTTAAAGTGTTCTGTTTACGATGTAGCTACAGGCTATACTAGAGCTGCAATCACCCTAGTGGCCCTGGTCGTGAATGGTATGAAACCTATTGGACTAAATTTCTTAGCATGACATCCATGTAAATTCAATTTCAAATTGGACTGAATCGGCACATAAAATAGACATGAATAATGAAATGATTGTGAAAGCATAATATCCTTATTGGTTCTGGTCGTAAAACTTCCCCAAACTTCTTTAACGTACATATTCGCATCTCGGTTCGTCGTTTTCATACACGTAAAAGATTATGAAATTTTCAGGATTGGAGTGCGGTTTAAAATCACGCGCTATATATTTCCTCGTCTATAGGAACTCAAACTGATTACAAAGGCACCGATGAAAGCCGCACTTTCCCTTTATTTTTCCAAACCATTTCGTCATACATTTTCGAAAATATAAGTGCCATCAGGATCGTCTATTGCATATGTGCGAAATATGACGAAGCCCGGGAACGTGTATGACTGCAAATTGCCTTATTTTCAGACAGTAAACGTGATAAAGTGCGAAATTCATAGAAGAAAATGGTTATGAAAAACGCCAAGCGTTTCAAGCAGAAGTGTTTACCGCGAGCTTGTGAGCTAGGAAGAAACGGAACGAATTCGTAGCTCCAGTTTTCGCCAGTTATACAGATGAGGCCAAGATGAGGTGTTAATGACTTGTTAGCCTATGGGTATAACAAATTCTGGGCGTAAAAACGAAATGCTATTTTAATGTACCACTAGGAGGATTTATTGTCTCGACGATGTTAAATAATCCAAAGGAATGGTTATTTCCTTGGAAATGTTTAATCTAAAGACTACACCGTAGGTAAAATATTCAAATCGGATATCGTAATACGAGAAGCATAAGACGACAATTTATAGAGAAGGGGAGTTTTTTTTCTCTCTCGTTTCATGATTTAAAGAAAACCCCGCTGAGAACTAGATAGAGATTTGAACAGCTCCTTAGAGTACGGATTAAGTGCAACTCGTTCTCTGACATGTCGTTAGGAGTTTCTTTACTAATTGGCGGTTTAATGGCTGCATTTTTACGTGCATAAGGACTTCCTTAAAACTTTTTTGCCGTACATTTAGGGTTGAAATGTTTCGGAATGAATCGTTCTAAGACGTAAACGATATTGTTCGTTTAGGTATTAGTTTCTTATTTACATTTAAATTGTTTTATAAATTAAGAAATTATAATAAAAAAAAATTAAAAAATTACAAAAGGATTTTGAAAGGAGAAATTTTGCGGATTTAACTCTGTTATGCTTTATGAAATGTGGAAATGGTAATAAGCGTTAAATAGGTTAATTGAAATTAATTAATTAATATTATTCGTAGATTGAGGATTGTACGAAGGGTTAGCAACCCTTCCATAATAAGTAATGAAAATGTTAAGGAACCTGAAGAATTAGTATCAGACAATTAAATTAGCTCAGGACGGGTTTTGTTCTTACTAAATTTTAAGGCAGTTAGCTAAACTGCTGATAACTTGTATCTGGTGTATTGGTTGAAGTTCTGTGAATGTTTGGAAATTTCTATGGCTTCTTGCATTTACTATCCGTTGAAAGTAATGATTTGTCTTGGCCAGAATTTGTGCATTGTCCATATCCATTCTATGATATTCTGTCGTTGCGTGTTCTGCGATCACTGATGACTGTATCTGTTTTTTTTGCGCACCCCGGTGATATTCGTTGATCCTTGTTTAGACTATGCGTTCCATTTCTCCTTTTTCGCTTGAACCCTAAGGTACTTTGAAGATTCCTTCAGCTTGTACTTCTAATTTCCTGGAATTCCTCGGTAGTAGGTGTAGAGAATGTTGAATTTTCGGAGGATTTTCCCTATCTTATCCGTCGTGCCCTGGATTTTATATAGTTTTACCCATCGTTTTCTGTATGTTCCTGTTTATTTTGCTACCTTTGTATCCATTTTCAGTAAATGCCCGATTCAACTGATCCCTTTCCTTTCCAAGATGGTGCGTATTTCTATCAGTTATGCGTCTGGCTCTGTGTATTAGGGACTTCAGAACGCCTACTTTTTGACTTGGGTGGTAATGTAAAAGTGCGTGAAGATATCTATAGGTGTGAGTTGATTTTCCATATACTTTGAAGCTAAATGACGTTTCATTCTTTTCTACTAGTACATCCAAAAATGGCGGTTATCCCTTGCTTTCTATTTCCAAAGTGAATTTAATTTTCTCGTGGTGTGACCTCAGGTGGGCCAAAAATTTATCTAGCTCTTCTTTCCCATGTTTACAAATGATGAAAGTGTTATCCGCTTAACGAAGATACATTTTCGATTTTAATGAAGCTCAGTCCAGTACGTTATTTTCGAATTGCTCCATAAAAATGTACGCTGCTACTGCTAAAATTAAATATCCCATTGCCACTCCTTTCGAATTGTAGACCAACACACTACTCACTAGGCTGCACCCTAGCTAATTGAGAATAATTAGTTAATGCAAAATATACTGTGCGGTGGCACAAAGAGACAGTTGATCTGAATAATTTAAAACTACTCTTTACCATTCTTGTTACCATACGATGTAATTCGATACCACTGATTCAGTTAGTTTTGGAGAAAATTTAAGGTCCTTGTGTAATAGTTGCTTAACATTTAACCAGCACTATTATTGAAAACCAAATGCTTAATTCGAAATCACACTGTCAAAATGGACCAGCACGGAAATAGTGTTTAAATTTTAGATCGGTTTTTTTTGCATCCAAGTAATAAGTTTAGAATGTGTATGGCAGTGACTATTTCAAATTGAAATGACCAGTAGGCTTACTCCTGTTTAGACTGTTATTTACATGCATACAGGCGAGTTGTAGTAAAATTTATTTAAGGAAAGCTTTTCAACTCATTCACTTCATGCAATTCAAAAGTACTCGATCACATGATGACCGACTAAATCATCTCATTTTGATTTATTTAATATTATTTTCATATTTTTTTCAGCCATAAATGAAAAATTTTCAATTGACTAACAAAAATTCATCCTTACAGATTATATTCGATCATATATATGTATGTACTTTAAATGGTCGATAAGTTTGATGATAGTGCGGAAGGGTAGTTATATTACCTAAACTTAACTCGTGCCAGTGAATCGAAATGTTGCCTTGTATCGACTAGATTTGTAGGTATCGCGTAGGTACCTACTTCCTATGAAAATTTTTTGAAATCTGACTGCTATTCAATCAGCCATGCTGGAAATTTTCATTCAATCGATCATAATGGCCTTATTCAAGCGTGCACTTAAAAAGATTTTTGCATATTGCATTCAAACTAGAAGAATCGATTGCCCAGAGGAGGACGATATCGATGCGGACATCATAAGAGTATTATTGTCGTTCCCAGAATTTATGAGAATTTGGTATATTTCCAGTTGGATTTTTATCTTCCTCTCCAATACTTTTTGCAATCATTTTTTTTTGCCTGTCCAATCCAAATGATGAGATTCGACGTTGTCTTCTCTTGATTTTTGAATAAAAGTGAACTAATCGAGCATATTTGTAATATGGATAAGATTTTCAAAACGATACTTGTAAATCCAATATGAAACATTCAATTCGAATTTTATTAAAATAATCGCTTGTGGATTGTAGTTTATTGAATTTAAATTTGCATTGTTAAAGATGCTTGGAGCTAAGTATTTTCTGAATGAGTTCTATGTAGCATATACTTATGATGCAATTACATGCTATCATAAATCAATGTTTGGAAACATTTCTGTTATGATAGATGATAGATTAGGAAAATGGGTGGGCCGAAGCTGCGCTAATTTTTGAAGGTGAGTCAGTATAATCGCTGGATATCAACTAAAATAAAAAATAGTTACCTAAATATAATTTCTATTCTTTCACCTTATAATTCAAGACTTTCTGATTTCACTTATTAATCGCTCACTATCGAGTTGTTATAGATCATTCGAATTAATCGTTCGCAAATTTCGAAAGTCTTATCCAGAGCGAAAGAGGACAGAGTGCACAAACTTGCCATGTTGCCCATAGATCAACATATTTTTCGCATAAAAAATTCATACCTCTCAAATGAACAGCTGATTAAATCATAATTTACACGTAGATTGTTCGTATGTGTGCGTGAAGATTGCACGCATATTGGTGAGCTGAGTGCGAGAAGTTCTTTCCAGTTTGTAAACTGTTTTACGTATAATTAAACTGTGGTCTTATCTTCTGCACACACTGGTTTTATTACGCATTACAAATCCGATCAAGAAGCTTCTCCGCTATTTGCTTATGTGCGAACAATAGCATAGAATTATCATACATGTGATGAGTGGTTCAGTTTTGACATGTAACAATACATTTTGTTGTTATTCCTTTTCATGTCCTTCCCAATTTAAGATGATGAAAAAGCTGAACCCTGAGCGAAACCAGAGTTCCGGTCCACTTAGCTTAGAAATTCACATTTTTAATGCTGAAAAAAGAAATGATTTTCTTTGCATTTTTTCTAGAATTCAATTTTTGTCGCTGAAAGAAAAATGGCAAGACAAAGTAATATTTCTTGACCTGCATTTTTTAGCGGTGCCACCTACCATGGTTGAGAGCATAATTTAACATTTTGCAATGCAGCAAAAGGAACCCTGAATTAAATTGAAAAATTTTTTGATTGATTATTTATTAAACTTGTAAAAACATAAAAAATATATCAATCAGTATTCTTGGGACAAGTTGAGGATACGTGGAAAGTCAATATGCAAATTACGGTGGATAGGGTTCTAGGGCGGGGCTAATGTCAATAATTTAACACTTAACTGCAATTACGATCAACAGCTCATGTACGTAGTATCAGTATTTCATTCGATTATTTATGCAAGTTTGGGTTTGTATGAGGATGGAGGGGGAGGAGGCGTTATAAGAGGGAAGAGGGGTTGATGATAATTATCTTTTAATTGATTGCTTGAATCACGTTCAAAATTCGCTAAATAAAATTTTAGTTTCATGGACGAAGTAAATTCTATGAAAAACGGGATTTCCATGTAGCTAGGGTGTAGCCTAGTGGGTAGCGTGTTGGTCTACAATGCGAAGATCATGAGTTCAAATCCCGCTCGACGCATAATTTCAGCTCGCTACCTGCTTGGGTATACCTTAGTTACCTCAATCTACGAAAATAAAAATTCGTAGATAGAAGGTTGTGCGAAGGGCTAACAATCCTTTCACAATAAGTAAGAAAAATGTTAAGGAACCCGAAGGTCAGGAGGCGAAGGCCCGATTTGGGCTGTAGTGCTATTGTGGAAGAAGAAGAATATTTTATATTCTCGAAACCATACATTTTTACGGCAGGCGTATAGCAGTTGAGGGAATCTTAAAATTTGTGATGGAATATTATTTCCTTTATCTCGAAAAATTTCAAGTTCGTAGCTTTCAATTTGCTGGTTATTAGTTGATTTATTAGAATTGTTCGAAATCATACTTTTGTGTGGGAGGAGGTCTAAGAGCAAAATGGATTTACAAATTTTGGATGCGAATTTGTTTCAAATATTTTAAAAGTGTTTGTAAAAAAAGTTGATTGCTTTTAAAGGGTTTGGTGATAATTGATTTGTTTGAAATGGTCAAAAAAACACTTTTGTTTAAAAGCGGGTAGAAGTTTTAAAGATTTTCGACTAGTTAATATTTTAAGCTCTTGAGCATTTTTTTAAATGAATTTTACAAATTTTCAAGACTATAATTTAAAATTTCACTAACAAATTTTGAGTTTTTGATTTTTTTCGATACAAGTGAAAGACCTAGTGCAGGTTAGAGCCCTTATTTTGTTGAAAACAGTTTTGGTTCAAATTAATATTTTTTCTTTCTGTATGTAAAATGAATTTATGCTGATGCAAAATTTTAACTTTGTGTCTTTTACCAGAGCCTTAAAAAATTATTGAAAATTTTCGATATTTTGGCCCATCACCGTGTTCCCCTTGCACTCCCATCTTAAAATTTTTATGAAAATTATATATTAGTCTGACAAAATTCCAACTTAATATCTGTGTTGGATTTGGAGATATTGTGGTTTGAAATTTTGAAAAGTACTCCATTTTTGAAATGGGGACATTTCCCTCCACACTTATTCCAAGTTTCAATTATATATAATAGCTTAAGAGATAGTCGAGATTTTAATTTTTAAGTGTTTTTTTTGCACACTGCTTGAATCTTTCCCTTACAATTATTAGCCTCTCTTTTAGCTGATTATAGTGAACTTTTATGTCACCTTATTGGTCCTAGAACAAGGTTTTTTGTATCGAGCAGTTCCGAAAAAAAATCAGCCGACAATTTATTTATTCCCCTTTTCAGACCTCAATGGTTAAAAAAAATTAAATTATTTTTAGAGTTTGTCCCACAATCCTCTCTATAGCCTCCTATCTGCATTCGTTGTGGTGATATTAGTAAGTGTAGTTTATGACTTTTTACCTCCCCCTCTATCCGTATGTTGATTTTTAGCTTCCTATCTGCACTCGTAGTGGAGATGTTTACAAATATAGTTATTGACTTTTTCCCTCCTCCACTTCCCCCTTCTACCTGATACTTCCCTAAATTTAGGTAAAGGAGCTCACTTACCCAATCAGCCAAAATGATTATTCTATCTTTAGCGGTCTTGAAGATATGCGTCCATGTACGATGGCGTAAAATGTACGGACAGACGAATTTTTAAACTCTTAATGAAATCTGAGGGTAAATTGTGTTTGTCTTACCGTTTGTAACGCTAAGAAGTAATGCTCGCAAAGAGTCGCCAAGCGTACAGAAATATTTGTTTGTCTGTCCATCTCTCCATCTGTCCTTCTATATGTATGTCCGTCTGTCCGCCTGCTTACAACATAACTCTCGAATGCTTTGAGTTATCGTGTAGAAATCTGTTTTATTTAATTTTTAGCAAAAAAGAAACTTTAATTTCGTGAATGGATTACATCCCCTACTCCTTCTACCCCATCCATACAAATTCATGAAATTTCGAATTTTAAATAAATAGATTTTTTTTCCAAAACTTTTTAAGCTATCGTCTTGAAAATTAGGTTAAAGTATAATAACATAAATGTCATTACCATCAAAAAATATTGATCCGATCTCTTTACTCCTTCTACCTCCTCCCATACTAATGCACCATTTTCAAAAATGGATTTATTCCATTTTCATTGCAAATAGTAAAGCTTAAAGAATGATTTTTTTCCAGAATTAATTTAGTTATAATTGCTTGATTAAAATCATCAACTTCACTCCACTTCTTCTACACCCTCCCATTACTCGAAATTTCGTACTTCCAATTAAATATTATAGTTTTTCTTCAAAGCCGTTTAGGCGACTCCAAGTTTAGACCAAGGTATAACAATAGAAGTATCTTTAATGTAGGAAATATTTATTTTGATCCGCATACTACTTCTACCCTCTTCCATAGAAATTCATAATTTTGGTAAATACACTAAATCGATTTCCATTAAAACTTCCAAAAGTACAAAATTAAAATTTTACCAGAATTTCTTTCTTTGCTAGAAATGCAAATAAAAAAGAAAAAAATCAACTTCGCTTCACTCCGTCTACCCCCTCTCACACAAATTTCTATATTATCCTTCGAACATACGTATAAGAACTATCGACTACAATGAACAATGTATAGTAATGAGGATGCCGATAAGGATACTGATAAGCATTTTCAAAATCTTTCAAAACCTTCCAGTGCCTCTGCTACCTCCCGTATAAATCCCCTGACAATTACCAATTTCCTTAAGAATTATGAAAGCTACAAACTTTAAATTCAGCGCGATTTAAGTTTTTATTGAAACATGATTTCAATTTCAGTTGTACAATGAATCATCCTGAAAATTGTTGGAAGTGCTTTTTACATGTTCAATTTAATGTTTCGATCTTTTCGACAATTTTTTGAAACCGTGGGGTTATGCTCACAGCCTGGCACGTTAATTAAGTTGCATCGTCCGAAAATTTGATGCAATAAATTTGAGTTTTACGGTGCACTATTTCTATTATAGAGTACGATTACGTTACTTGAGAGCACTAGGCTGGTACACGTTCAGTACCCATTAATTTAACAAATACCATTTACTTCATGATTCTAATAATAAAGAATTGTGATTGACACAGAAAAATAATTGCTACCCTGAAATTTTGTTTTTTTCGCGTTTCATGACTGAGTTGAAAAATGCTAAAAATAATTCGTCCCGTCGTACGACGTACATATGAACTCATATCTTCGAGACCGTTAAATGTAGAATTTTCGTTTTTTGGGTTGATTGTTAATTGGGTTAGTGAGCTTCATAACTTAAATTTTGGGAAGTATGAGGTGGAATGGGAGGCAGAGGAGGAAGCGAGTCAAAAACTACACTTTGCTAGCATCTCCACTATGAATGCAGATAGGGAGCTGAAAATCAGCATAGGTATAGAGAAAGTTGTGGAACAAAATTATTTAATTTTTTTCATCCATTGGCGACCGAAAAGGTAGCCCCTTCCCCAAATTGTACGAATTTTTTTTCAGATAATATATCTTCGAAATTAAGAAATTCATATTCCGGGACCATTAAGGTGTAGGTCTTACATTATTGTAAGATAGAGGGTGAGGAGGAGTGCGAAGGAAAACATTTAAAAAAAATAATAGGGCAACGATTGCGCGTAATGCGCAATCTTACGATACTCTAGATGAAATAAAATTTTTTTGTGACCTCAAGAAATTTTGTATGTGGAGTGTTAAAAGGCATGATAGCATTGAACTAATTTTTCCCCATCATGCTAAAGTAGCTATAAAAATGTTTCATTCAAAATGCTTACTCCAAAAATTGAATGGGAACTGAGAAAATTAGTGAGTTAGATTTAATGAAAATGTGCAGTTTGTATGGGAGGTGGTAGAAAGAATTTGGGGATTTTAGTGATTTTTTCAGAAATAACTAGGAATATTATAAAATTGGCATCCTTAAATTTCAGACTAGTGCCATTCATACTTTTCAAGAAAATCAATTTTTTGTGAAGTTGTGAAACTGTGCCATATTGTATGGGAGGGGGTAGAAGCAGTGAAGCTAATCAAATATTTTTTTCTGATCTTAGTGATAATACTAATTAAGAATTTATTACAAAATATGAGCTCGATAAATGTTATATGTTCTGAGAAAATCGTCTTAAAGCATTTCACGAAAAAGTGATGTTTGTATGGGAGGGGGTGGAAGGAGAAGGAGGACTACAATAATTTTTCTACTGTAAATTTATATTATTATGAAAGTGATATACCCAAAAATTCAGATTAATAGCTTTCACACTTTTCGAGGAAATCCATTTATTGTCAAATTGCGAAATTGTGTCATTTTGTATGGGAGGGGGTAGAAGGGGTGAAGCCAATCGTCTAATTTTTTTTGGCCTTACTAACAATTTTAAATAAATACTTGGGGCAAAATTTCAGCTAGCTAAATTTCATACGCACTGATTAAATTGGCTTAGAATAATTCATGAAAAGTAAAGTTTGTATGGGAGGTGGTAGAAGGAGGGGTAGGACACACATAATTTTTATACGGTAGATTGATATTATCATAATAGTAATATATTCCAAATTTCAGGTTAATAGCTTATATACTTTTCGAGCAAATCTCTTCATTGTAAAATTGCGCGATTGTGTCATTTTGTATGGGAGGGGGTAGAAGGGGTGGAGTGATTTGGCCCGTTCACGAACTTGACCTTACTTTTTTGTCAAAAACGACGTGTACAAAATTTGAACTATCTAGCTCAACGCGTTCTCAAGCTAGAGAGCGCACGGACGGACGGACGGACGGACGGACATCCGGTTTTGAGATTTTTGAGTGATAATATTAACTTCTGTATCATTCATTTTTTTCTCCGAGCCTTATTTCTTGGCGTTACAAACCTTAGAGCGAACTTATAATACTCTCAGATTCCATCTAGAGTATAATGAATATCTCAGCTATCTCTTAAGCTATGCGATTGAAACTTAAAACATATATTAAACTATACTACTGAAATACAAGAAAATTATAAACCTGGATCATAATAGTAATGGAGGGAAATGAGGAGCATCTAAAAATGGTACACTTTTCAAAATTTGAATACATTATATCTCAAAATTCAAACAGGTATTAAGTTGAAATTTTGTCAAATTGTAGAGCCATATGATTTATAATTTTCGTAAGAATTTTAAGATGTAAGGTGGTGGGCCAATGTGTCGAAAATTTTATTTATTTATGTTTGGTAAATGATAAAGAATTAAAATTTTGCAGGTGCATACATCTAGTTGATATACATAAAAAAAGATATTAATTTCAACTAAAATTGTTATCCAAACACTGGACTAGAACACGTCATGGGGAGGCATGGTCGACCCTTCACGACCTTGGATTAAGAGACCCGAAAACGGCGAATTATTTGTGGAGTTCTGTAGTACTCGGCAAATGGTCATTGGAGGGACCCTTTTTCCACACAAGAGTCATCATAAAACATCTTGGGTTTCCCCTGACGGTGTTACTCAGAACCAGATCGACCATTTGGCTATAAGTCGCCGATGGAGAAGATGTCTCCTCGATGTGCGAGCGAAACGTGGAGCTGACGTGGGGAGCGATCACCACTTGATGGTTGCCTGCTTGAGATTGTGTACAGCAGCTATCCGATGACCACAAATTCTTCAAATGAAGCGCAAGCTTAATGTGGATAAACTCAGAGATCCCAACAAAAAACTCGAATACACCACCATTCTACGCGAAAAGTCATCCACATTGGGTGAACATGAAATGCGCACACTGGACGCCAATTGGGAGGCAACCAGAAACACTTTTCTAACTAGTGCTGAAGAATCTGTGGGATATGTGCAAAGCGGTGAGAAACCCTGGATGTCGCAAGACACATGGGACAAGGTTGACAATCGGAAAAAAGCCAAATTGGCAATCATCTCTCAACCCGATGTCAACCAACGAACGCCCCACTTGAGGCAGAACTACCGCGATGCTCATATACAGCTTAAAAAGGCTGTTAGACGCGACAAGAGAAAGGCCATTGAAGATCTGGCAAACAAGGCAGAATCTGCGGCTTACCTTGGGGATATGGGTTCACTTTTCAAAATCATGAAACAGTTGACGAACAGGAATTTCACCGCCAACCACCTGGTGAGAGATGTCAACGGAACTCTCCTTAATATGAGTGAACACCAGTTGCGACGATGGAAGGAATACTTCTCTGATATTTTAAACATCTTGTCAGATGAAGATATTCCGGAAACAGAACAACTTCCAAACATCCAACCGCAACAATCCTCTATTAGGGACGATCCCCCAGATAAGGAAGAGATAGTTTCCGCCATTCGGTCAATGGCGGGAAGGAAAGCTCCAGGTATAGACGGACTACCAACCGAACTCCTCAAAGCGGACCCGGAAATAACAGCCGATATACTCCTCCCACTCTTCACTAAGGTGTGGAATGATGGAAGATATCCGACTGAATGGAAGGAGGGCGTCATTGTGAAAATTCCGAAGAAGGGCGACCTTCGGGATTGTGGCAATTGGCGTGGTATATGTCTACTTACTGCCGTATCAAAAATTATGGCTAAGGTAATTCTCAATAGGATTAGTGATGTCGTCGAGAGCATTCTCGAAGTTTATCAGGCTGGATTCCGTAAAGGGTCGTCTTGTACCGACCACACAAATACCCTACGGATAATATTAGAGCAGTCAGCCGAAATGGGTTCGCCACTACATCTCATGTTTGTGGACTTCGAGAAGGCTTTCGACAGCGTTAAGCGATATTACATATGGAATGCTTTGCGTAGGAGAGGTATTCCAAATAAGGTCATAGCTATGATTAAAGAATCCTACGAAGATGCAAGGTGTCGCGTCTTGCATAGAGGAGAGCTGTCCGAGAGCTTTCCTGTGCGAACGGGTGTCAGACAAGGCTGCATATTATCACCAGCCCTGTTTCTGGTGGTAATAAATGACATCTTGAAAGCTGCACTGGAAGGTGGGGAAGGTAAAGGTCTTCAATGGAGACTATTTAACATCTTAAGTCACCTTGATTATGCTGATGACGTGTGTTCGCTTGCACATACCCGTTCGGACTTAGAGTCAAATGTTCGCTCGTTGCATTCTAAATGCAAAGAGGCGGGACTGAAAATAAATGTGCGTAAAACCAAGTACATGCACATGGGTTCGAACGCAAGCACACCGATTGTTCTTAATGGACAGGATGTGGAAGAGGTGCAAGATTTTTGCTATCTCGGAAGCATTGTCAGCATGGACGGCGGAGCCGAAAAGGATGTTGAAGCTCGGCTAAATAAAGCTCGTCAGGCCTTTGGTATCCTTTCCCCTTTCTGGAGGTTAAGAGAGATCTCCCTTCGAACAAAGCTGCGAGTTTTTGACGCATGCGTCAAATCCGTGTTGTTATATGGTTGTACTACGTGGAAAGTGACCGTTCGACTTACCAAGAAACTACAGACTTTCGTAAACCAATGCCTCCGACGCATTTTAGGAATATTCTGGCCAGAAGTGATCTCCAACGACGAACTTTGGAGTACAACTCGCCAGACTAAAATAGGTATTGAGATTCAACGGCGAAAATGGCAGTGGATCGGTCATACTTTGAGGAAACCAGAGCAAAACATCGCAAAACAGGCTCTGGATTATAACCCTCAAGGAAGACGTCGGGTTGGTCGACCATGTAACACATGGAAGCGAGCAGTTGAGCAGGAGGCCAGAGGAATAAACAAGTCCTGGCAACAGCTTAAAGCCGATGCGCAGGATCGCGCCTTGTGGAAGAGAGTTGTTTCTGTCCTATGCCCCTATAGGGGGTCTTAACAGGAATTTGATTGAAAATTGTTATCCACCAAAGGGGCCCTAAACTGCACTAGGAGTTTCACGTCTGTTGAAAAAAAAAACACAATTTTGAGTGAAATTTCAAGCTAAATACTTGAAAAGTTGAAAAGTTTATTTAAAAATTTGCTCAAAAGTTTAAGATATTAACTAGTCGAATAACTCCGAGACTTCTACTCTCTTCCTTATAAAAGTATTTTTTCGACCATTTTTAAGAAATCAACTATCACCAAACCTTTCAAAGCTATCAACTTGGAATTTTGTACAAACACTTCTAAATATATTTCAAATAAAAATGCAAAGCTTAGGAATTCCCTTTACCTTTCCAGCTCCTGGTTTTAAGAATATAAAATGCACCGAGAGTTTCAAAGAACTTACTTCGTCTATGAAACAGCGAATTTTGAGCGCGATTCGAGCAATCAATTGAAAAATTATTAACATGTAACCATCCCTTCTATCGCACACACCCCCCACCCCCATACAAACCCAAACTTGCAGATATAAACAAACGAAATATTGATTGTGGAGCTATTGATCGTAATCGCAGTAAAGTGTTAAATAATTAACAAAAACAGCCCTGCCCTAGAACCCCCATTTACATAGTCTTCCCTATTCACCCTAACCTGCATATTGACTTGCCACGTATCCTCAACTAGTCCCAAGAATTATAAAGTTGCGTCTGACTTGCTGGCAGAGTTTTTGTGAGGAGTCTCGCAAATAAGTTTTAACTTTATTCAGCGTAAGAAAGGGTATTCCTTTTATACGATTCGTTACAAAAACAAAATCTTAAAAAGGTAAAGTGGTAATCCACTTTTTGTAAATGTAATGCTTTAATAAAATTATAAAATTGCACACATTCGCTTGCAAAATTTGAATCTAAATAATATTTTTCCAGTCATTAAGTTCCAATACAAAAACGTTTTCATTATTTTGGTTTAATTATGCGCATTATACAAAGTAGACATTACCTCGTCGCGTCGGCCTAGTATAAGACAAGCAAAACGTAATTTTTGAAATTTTTCAGAAATGTCAAAAGGCTTTGGAAATGGTTATAAAAATTTCGTTTCCCTTGAACAGCGATCTAGGCAATTCGTAAGACGACACTTTAATTTATAAGTAGTAATTTTGAATTTATTGAGACGAATAGGAAATAAGTTATTCTAGTTCCAACAAAAATGCGATTCGTTGAATAATTTTAAATACGTAATTTAGAATTTGTTGATGTTTGTAATGGCGGGTATCTGAATTGGTCAGGAGTAGGAGGATGCGAGTAATGGGCGAAAATTGGTATTTTTAATTGTAGTAAATTTATATAAAATCCCCTGTAATGTTCTTTTATGAGACAAGATGTGTAGGTTAAGTTGCTGCTCCATACCGATTTAAATTCATAGTTGCACGCAATTTGTTGGTAGTTAAACTTCAATACTTTTGAATTTATTTGAAAGGAAAAATTACCAAATTTTAGACTGTTCTGCTTTATTTCGACATTTTAGTCTCTGGTAAGATCTTCATCAAACAGTTTGGAACATATATTATTTGAACTACGCCTTAGGCCATAGCCTATTTAGCCAAGAGGACCCTGCCAAGGGTTCACACCATTGTTAAGATGACAATTTTTTTCGGAACAGAACATAAATGTAATAAAAACTGCTAGCAAAAATTAATTATTATTAATTAAATTAATAATTTTTCACGCTTTCTCTTGCGACCGACATGTTGTTTGATTACATTTCTGTTTATTTCCTGCCCCTCTGCATTCAGCAGAGTCAAGACTGAGAAACTTTTTGCATTATTTTTAGAATGTGTACCTATAATCACTTATGCCTGGATTTTCTATTGTGATGCTAGTGTTATATTTACTGTTGTGTTATGCTGGATTATGTTTTGTGCTCAACTATATTGTTTTATCTAGTAACGTGATGATTGAATCAAGATCTATACTCTATATTTGCAATAGAAAGTTTCTTATTATGTTATGTTACTTATTTAATTCTTAACTCACTTTAGATATTTACATTGCGAGAACAAGGGTAAAATGTTTTTCATTTTATTATTTTCCAACATAAATGTGATCGGTCGTTACCTGCGTGTAAGAACAAAACAACATATAACACTCTAGGGAGCCATTGGGGTCAGTAATATGTAAAGCATTGTAGAAATGTTAAGGGGCTAATTTGACAAATGAAAAATGGCTCAACTGAATGAAAAACGCCAGTTTAATGGCATTAAGCTTGACGTACATGATCTACAAATCAAACAGATTCGATTTGAACTTATTTTACTGGCCAAGTTGATTGATTACAAGGAAATTTTCGTTAAATTTCTCTCTGTCTTTTAATGCGCTATACAACGTAGAAAAATACTTTCATAATGTCGCAACAAATTAGTTTTCACCTTTATTTGAAATTTATACAGCAGTAGTCATTCATCCTTGTATGTCATAAAATTCGTACAGGGTGGTCAGCAAAAGAAGACGAAAGTATGGAGGGTCCTTACTTAGCTACCATCTGCAGTTCTACCGAATCCACTATAATCGACTTCGTGACTTCTACCACTTATGGGATCCCCATGAACCGGAAATTTTCGAACTTGTATGGAAAAGGACTTTCATTTCCATTATGCGTCCGACATCATATAAAAGCTCCCACTGTCAGAGCGAAAAGAAAGGATATGGAAATTGAAAGAAATTTGTGGTATGAGGTTTCAATGGACCTTCATTATAACCCTGACTGACAAGTCACGCAACGTTCTAAGTATGTTACATACTTGTAAGTATCACGTATTCGAATAAATGCAAACATGTAAAATCTATCAGAGCAAATGGAATTTCTTAAGTTAATTTTTCTGTATTTTTTTTTTCGTTTTCTTAAAGAGAACCTTAAATGTTAATTGAAATTTTTTTTTTTTATCAGAAATTTGTATTAAGTGACAATTAAAAAATTACGGTTTCGTTCTTCCATCGGTATCAACTTAATTCGTATTAGTGGCCAATATGATTTAATATGCTGTATATACAGCGAGGACTAAATTAGTCTAGTTCGGTCGTTAGATTGAATAGGACTAGACCAAGTTCATTCGGGAGAAGTAGAAATATATTAGTTTTCATTTTTTTCAACCGAAAATTTTAAGATAGATATTTATTTTGATATAATTCGACATTGAAAATTGAACTTATTTCCTAAAATTTTGTTAATTGCAAATGTGATTTAAAGGAACTCAGTTTCTAAATCGATTTTGATATATAAAGCATAGTGATGAGCAACACTACAAGGAGGGATTTTGTCACCTTTTTTTATCCATTAGTCGTGAATTGTATTTGCTCGCAGCTGAACGCTATTAGTTATTGCACTGTCGCCTATGCGGATGACTTAGACGTTCAAATTGGAGGCAAATATCCTACAGCTTTAGACGAACTAATGCCGAGCGAATCAAACCTTGCTAGAAGTCAGTCTAAATCGGGTGGATTGTGAGTCAACCCTGGCAAGTCTACATACATACTCTTCACTAGAAGACAATGTACCGAAAGTTACAATCTGCCATCCATTGGAGGATTTGCTCCAAACCTTTCAGATAGATTAACATCATCTTGGACAACAAGATCAGATTGCGACTGAATGTTAAGAAAAGAATTAAGAAAGTAAATAATGCTTTGTTCATATGTAAAATATCCTTTAGCAAAAAATGAGGATTGAAATCAAATATGGTAAGGTATATCAGTGTCATACTACCAATCGTCACATATGGTTCGCTGGTGGCAACATATCGAACTGAAATATATTCTATCACAATTGGGTCACATTCGGAAAATCGCATTCTTATGCCAAAATGGGCACATTGCGTTCAGGATTGGTAGTAATTTTTGGTCTTTTTCCGCTGAATGCCGTAATTCTAGAGAAAGCAGGCGTTTCCGATGAAAGATTCAAGAATTTTGACGCATGGCTTGGGACTAATTCAAAAACATAATAGGACTACGATTGGGCGTAAAGCCCAAGCGTGCAATACTCTGGATTAAAGAGAAAGTTTTTGATTTGAAGAAATTTTGTAGGGGAAGTGGTTGACGACATTGAACTAATTGTTTCTCATCATGCTAAATTTGCTATCAAAATATTTTATACAAAATTTACGATTCAAAAATTTACTGAGGAAATTAGTGTATTGGATTTAGTGAAATTGTGCAGTTTGTGTGGGAGGTGGTAGAAGGAGAGGCGAGTTCTTAAAAAAAATTTTATAAATAACTATAAACATCGTGCTTTTGATATGTTTTAAATTGTAGATCTGAAGCATTCATACTTTTCAGGAAAATCAACTTTTTGTAAAGTTGTTAAATTGTGTCATATTGTATGGGAGGGGGTAGAAGGGGTAAAGCTAATAGTCTAATTTTTTGGCCATGCTAATAATTCTAAATAAATATTAATGTAGAATTTCAACTCGATAAATTTTATACGTACTGGTTTAGAGTATTTCATGAAAAAGTGCAGTTTGTATGGGAGGTGGTGGAATGAGGGGGGAGGACACGCATATTTTTATACGGTAGATTGAAATCATTAATAAAGTAATATATTCCAAATTTCAGACCAATAGCATGTATATTTTAAGAGCAAGTCCGTTTAATATCAAATTGCGAAATTGTGTCATTTTGTATGGGAGGGGGTAGGAGGGCTGGAGTGATGTGGCCCGTTCACGAATTTGATCCTCCTTTTTTGTCAAAAATAACGTGCACAAAATTTTAACGTTCTAGTTGAACGTGTTCTCAAGCAAGAGCGAACGGACATACGGACATCAGGCTTTGAGATTTTTGAGTGATAATATTAACTTCTGTATCATTAATTTTTTACTGTGAGCCTTATTTCTAAGCATAACAAACTTTAGAGCAAACTTATAATACTTTCAGATTTCATCTAGAGTATACACATCTCGTACCACTATCCTGGAACACATGAAAATGGTTTCATTTTCCCCAAGATTTATAGAAGTGACACAATGCTATCAAAGATGTAATTTTAGAAACATTATGAAGTCATTCTAGCTAGGGTTAGCCTAGTGGATAGAGTGTTGGTCTACAGAATTAACAAAATAAGAAAATACAAAGAAATTGCATACAATCACTCTAAAATCTGAAAAATCTTCGGGTAGGACGCTATCCTCCTGCCCCTTTGATTGGCATGCTTCTGTTGCTATTTCCATCGTTGAAGAAATGGACAATATTGGCATTGTCTCGAAAGTCATTAAGACAATCTTTGCCTTTGGGAAGGGAAATCTCAAAATGTTGCAAGGCAACTCGTGGAACACCACGAAAAAACCTATGGATAAGTTTTGATACAGAAAAATCAATTGAAATTTGAGACTCAACAGAAACTCGCCCTTGGTGCGAATGTGGAGGCTTACAATGGGGCCATTGGTTATCCACGTGCAAACCTTCAGCAAACCTTACCTAAGAATAATAGCTTAAAACCTTATTTCCAGAAATAAACTGAAACTGCATTAACTTGATGGTCAATAAATTATTTTTGAATCAGCAATTTCTTGATAGTATATCTTTTTATACATATTTATCAGAAATTATTCTTTTTCACCGAATGTTACTAATATATTAATTTTATACATTTTTTATGCAATTTATATACATACCTACGTTCATTTCAAATGGTATAATCCAAACTTAAATTAAGAAATGTTGCGGATCGCAATTAGGTTAGAAACACTGAAGGTTGTACATATTGATATGAAAATGCATTATTAAGTGAAATTTTCTATAATATTTTTCATCTTCAATGGCACGACAGCCATGAACCTGACCTTTAGGTTGATTAACATTTTCTATTATTTTTTATTGCAGTTGATCCTTAGTAAAACCTTCTATCTACAAATTTGTCGGCCAGAATTTGATCTAAAAACGGTAGCATTGTAGACTAGCACGAGATATCCAGGTCCAAAATATTAATGTTCGATAAAAAAATATCGAATTGTCTACTTTTCACTGTACGGAAAGAGAAAGGTTTGACAAGGGGTTGAGTGTGTTGAGTCAAAATAAGGAATTTATTGATTCTTTAGTCGGATAATAAATGCCACCATTTCTACAGTGTTACAATTTTTATCGTCCTCTAATATAATTGATTTCCTTATACGCTTTAAAACACTTAGAACACAGTGGTATATTGGACGAACCTCTAACAGCCTTTTTTATTTTTTGTATGGTTTCAATTTCATTTTTAATTTCAATTAAAGCCCCACTCTAACTTCGCTAGTAGTAAATAAGTTACTCCTGTGGCCTTGTATGCCGCGACTACATCCAACTAGTGCATTTAAAGTGATAGCATTTCCAGATAGCTTCTTCCCACCCTCTTCTCTTGTTGAGAATACAGGGACGCAAGATGAGGGAGAAGAGCGTATCTTACCCACTTTCGTACGGTATCTGTGCAATAAATTCGCTGTCAGTAGTGGCTAAGGTTAAGTGTTAAAGGTGTAGCGTTACGTTCCGTGGCCATCAAGCATTCGTCTTGTCCTCGTATATCACAAGTAAAATGCCTTTATTGCTTCTAGTTTTTGCTATCGTCAAGTCTACCACGGAATTTGTCGATGAACGTTATCGTCGGGACGATACTGCGAACATATTTATCGACATATTGGTCGATATATGTATGTATAGGATTTTTATGGGGTGCAGAAGAGTGGGATAAATTGATTTGATTTGTTCTTTTGGTAATTCTCAAGCATGTTTCTCGTTTTTCTCGACTTCGAAATTAAAATGGGCAAGAGACAAATTGGTTCGATTAGTTTCGGGTTAAAGTTGTGTACGAAGTTCGATAGTTAGTTGTTCTTGCTTTACTGGTGGGGAAACGACACAAACAATTCATTAATGTGAAGAAAGAAATAATTGGAAATTTCGACAGAAGCTGTTGTATATGTACTACTAAAATTAAATGGTTCACCTAAACCTGGTTAAAGCTTCTCAAGATTTTGTTATGCAACAAAAATGATTTTTGTCACAATAATGGCACCAAAATTCATTGTCTGAAATTTCGTGATAAAAGTGTCTTGCAAAAATAATGGTTTTCTTCTTCTTCTTCAATGGCACTACAGCCTAAATTGGGCCTTGGCCTCCTGACCTTCAGGCTCCTTAACATTTTCATTATTTATTGCGGAAGGGTTGTTAGCCCTTCGCACAACCCTCTATCTATGAATTTTTCATTTCCGTAGATTGAGGTAACCAAGGTATACCCCAGCAAGTAGTGTGCTGGAATTATGAGTCGACCGAGATTTGAACTCACGACCTTCGCATTATAAACAAACACGCTACCCACTAGGCTACACCCTAGCTGATGGTTTTCTTGCTGTAAGAAATTTATCGTTAAAATTCCGCCCCACTGTCACAAAGTTTGTCGCCGTACACATTTTTGTTATAAAATTAATGACCAATATACCACTTCTTTAACCTCTGAAATGCCGCGTTAGATGCCAAGAATCGCTTCAACCATGCTAACTATTTCATAACAATTTTGTCAATAATTTTGACCCCAATCAATTTTACTTTAATATTTTAATAATAAAGTATTGTGATCGACTTGAAAAAAAAAAAAAAATTCGCTATCCCGAAATTTTGTTTTTTTCGTGATTCATGACTAAAATAACCTAAAAATACCAAAAAAACAATCCGTCTGTCTGTACGCCGTACGCCGACGTGTACGCTCAGTTCCCAAACCCTTCCAGATATAAAGTTCATTTTTGGAAGGATTGTAGATAGTTGCGGATCTCAGGCGGACACCCATTTCCGGGGGTGTAAGAGTTCAAGAGGAGGCGGGGAGCACCGGAAACTAAGAATTCAAATATCTCAACCATGATTCCAGCTAGAAAGCTAAAAATCAACATACGTATAGTGGGGCTTATGAGACAAACTTTAGAAATAATTTATTTTTTTAACCATTTGGGTGCAAAAAGGGAGGCTAAGAACCAATTATCGGCCGAATTTTTTTTCAAATGATTATATCTCCGAAATTACTTAGCGTAAAAAATTTATATTTTTATACCATCAAGATGGCATATAGGTAGTTCCACTGGAATCAGCTTACATAGAGGCTAATTATTGTAAGGAGGAGGGTCAGGGGTGGGGGGTTGCAAAGAAAAACACTTAAAAATCAATATCTCGGCTATTTATTATGCAATATTAATAGTAGTGGGGGAAAATGGGGCGCATTTTAACATTGGTGATCTCCCAAAATTTCAAACCGTTATATCTCAAAACTAAGCGCAGATAACAAATTAAAATTTTGTCAAATTGTAGAACTACTCTTTAATTTTGGTAAAAATTTTAAGATGGGGGTGTAAGGGGATGGAGGTGCTAAGCAAAAATGTCGAAAATTTTGAGTGATTTTTTTGGGCTCTGGTGAAAGATACAAAGTTTAAATTTTCAATGTGAATTCAACTATTTGATAAACATAGAAAAAAAAACATAACAAAATTGTGATTGGGCTTAAAGCCCAATCATATGATACTCTAGATGAGATGGAAATGACTTTAATATGCCGGAAAATATGTCATCTCAAATTCTTTCGAATAGTGAATAGAGAATTTTGCATAGGAGGTAGTAGAAGTAGAGGGGGAGGTTTGTATTTTTCGTATATGACACCGAACATGGCATGCAAAATGGTTTTTGCTGAATTTAAAGTTTTTAGTTTTCATTATTTTTAAAGAAATTGGTCATAGTTTTCTGAAATTGGGGCGTTTGTTTGGGAGGTGGCAGAGGAAGTGGATCGTTTAAGATGATTATGAAACTGCTTATCATCATCCTTATCACCATGCTTTGATTCAATTTTAAAGTCGATAGCTCTCATATACTTGGCGGAGAAATGCTTTTCTTGAATTTGTAATACTGATATTTGTATGGGAGGTGGTAGAAGGAGTGAAGCGGAGCTGATAATTTTTTCTAACACTTATTTCAATTATTAAGAAACAAATTCTGGCAAAATTTGAAGTTTGTACTTTTTCTAGTTTGAATGGAAATCGATAAAATGCATATAACAAAAATTATGCATTTGTATGGGAGGGGGTAGAAGGAGTGTACGGATCAAAACAATTTTTTTTCGTGTTATTAATATTTCTATTTGCATACTTTATTCAAAATATCAAGTTGATAGCTTTAATAGTTTCGAAGAAAATAATTTAATTTAAATTTCAAAATTTCGTGAAATTTGTATGGGAGGGGGTAGAAGGAGTGAGGTGAAGTTGATAAATTTTTTGAAAATAAATTGTAATTTTAGTTAAATTAATTCTGACAAAATTTCATCTTTTCAGCTTTACCACTTTCAATGAAAATCGAAAATATGTATTTTTCAAAAATGTAAATTTGTATGGGAGGGGGTAGAAGTAGTAAAGGGATCGGGTCCATGATATTATTGACATCTATATCGTAATACTTTGACGTAAATTTCAAGTCGATAGCTTAAATAGTTTGAAAGAAAAATCAATTTTTTATTATTTCGAAATTTCATGAAATTTGTGTGGGAGGGGGTAGAAGGAGTGGGGGGATGTAACCCATTCACGAACTTAAAGTTACTTTTTTGCTAAAAATGACACACAAATTTGTTTAGCACTATAGCTCAAGGTTTTCGAAAGTTATGCTGTAGACAGACGGACAGACAGCAACTTGGGATCGAGGTTTTTGAGCGACAACGAATATTTCTGTACCCTTGGCGGCTCTGTGCGAGCCTGATTTCTTAGCGTTACAAACGGTAAGGCAAACACAATATACTCTCAGATTTCATCTAGAGTAGAAAACACATAAGCTGAGAATTTTTGAATGAAATTTTAATTTTTGAGGTTGAAACTTGAAAATTTGCGAAATACATTCAAAAAAAATCCCTAAAAGTATGAAATATTAATATTATTAATTAATATTCAGAACTTCTATACCCTCCCATACCAAAATATTTTTTCGACCATTTTTAAAATATCCATTATTTATTATTATATTATTATCTAACTATTAAAAGCTATTAATTTAGAGTTTTGCACAAAAACTTTTAAAAATAATTGAAACGAAACTGCGTCAAAAGTTTTGTGATCGCGCCTGCCCTTCTACCCTCTCCCATACAAAAGTATGATTTCAACCAATTTCAATAAAGTAGTTGATTTAACCAACAAATTAAAAGCGCAAAACTTGAAATTTTGTACGAGCACATTACAAGAGAAATAAAATAATACCGCATCACAAATTTTACGATTCCCTTACCTCCTCTCCCCCTCCCATACAAATGATTGGTTTCGTGAATGTAAAATACACCGAATTTTATGAAAATTCTATGCAACTTCGTCTATGAAACTTACATTTTATGCCGAGAATATTGGGAAAATTATTGACATCCACCCAATCTTAATATCACCCCACCCCCTCCCTCATAAAAACCTAAACTTGCATAAAAGAATGAAATATTGATTACATGTACTGAACCTATTGATCGTATTCGCAATTAAGTGTTAAATCGACAGCAGCCCTGTCCTAAAGAGGGTTCCACTTGTGAAAGAGGGTTCCACTCAGTCTTCCTTAACCACTCTAACCTGCGTATTGACTTCCATTCATCCTCAACTTCTCCCAAAAATAATAAAGTTGCGCCCGTCTTGTTGGCAGTTTATTTTTTTTGCCAGTTCGATAGGGAAACTTTGTTAACATAATGTTACTTGACTATAGAAAGGACAGATAAAGACTTTCAGGTTATAGTCTCAAAAAAAAAATTCTCCTTTATCCTAATAATATTGACTTCAGCCTTGAGATACATATATATTAGCACTGTAATATCCTGGTGTCTCCCTTTCATATCGCAGTCTTAGCATATCGATAATTCTCAAATTTGCTTTTATCCAATTCAATCTTGATATCTTTTCTGGTGTTTCCCGTTTAGTCCCAGAGTCTATTCACTGTATTTTTTTTAAATTATCCTTCTAATTCGCAATAATTGCATCTTGCTGAGCTCCCCGGTCTACAAATTCATAAATTTACAATAGGAAAAATTGAATTTTTAAGAATTTGCTATAGTACTAATTTTCCACCCAACCAATAGCGAGTTTTCACTTTTCTCTTAGATTTAATTAAAGAACTGAACTCAATCCCAGACGGGACCATTTGTGTGCTCTTTTATTCTTGTCCTTATTATCCTGTTACTCAATTTTCTTTAATTGTAACTTTTCCGAATGTGATCTGGTCTTATTGTGGAAGTGTTCGTCGTGTAGAACGACCATACTGGAGCGTACTGCTAACAACGTCATGCTCCGGAAAAGCAGGGCTCGTAGTGCTAAATGTGATGGTTGCAGGAATCAAGCGTGGAACGTGAGAACTTAACAGCCCCCAAGTTTGTAATATATTTCTATCGAATGCTGGTGGTGGTGGTGATGGGAGCAGTGGCCAGCTCAAATGTTAGCTGATGGTATTGGGTAATGCCCGAAGTACTCTACTGCCTGTTTTATTTCATTGTCGATTGCCTCCAATTTCAAGAAGCCAATTACTTTATTGGAAATAAAATCCTTCGAAAGTTAATTGGAATCAGGATGAGAAGAAAGATCGCTGCCGAACAGAACACTATAAAGAGAGATTTAGTTCGGTAAAATCCTTGGGAATCGTTTAAATCTACAAGATATACGTACGAGTACATAGCTGAATGGTGAATTTATTTAATGGTTTTATTGTAAAATCTACGATTTTTCGTGGTGATATAATTGAAATCAATATTCATTTAGGTGTGAATGGCAAAAAGATTTCTTTAAGTGATGATGAGAATCATTTGTGAAATGTCGCGGAAAAATTCCCTAAGGATGAAACCGTCAGACCTGTAGAGACTTCCTACAGAACACAACAGGTAAGAAGAGATTCTTCGAATTTAATATTCCAGACATTACTTTACACTTATTCAATCAGCGCGACAAATTTGTCGTGTGAATGACGTGCGACATTCCACCATTATACATAATGCTTGAATAACAATAGCGGATACGCTGAAAAATCTTCTAGCTATTAGCTTGTGTTACGAAGAGTGCAAATATTGAGGACGAAGCTGACAGGTTCTAGGGTAGATAAATTTTTATTGCAATTCTGTCGATATGAATATACTTTTTCTTAGCTATTTAGTATTTTTATACTCTAGATGAAATCTGAGAGAATTATAAGTTTGCCACAAAGTTTGTAACGTCAAGAAATAAGGCTCGGAGAAAAAAATGACTGATACAGAAGTTCATATAATTACTCAAAAATCTCAAAACCGGATGTCCGTCCGTCTGTCTGTCTGTCCGTCCGTCCGTGTCCTTACTAACCTGAGAACGCGTTGATCTAGAAAGTTCAAATTTTGTACACGTCATTTTTGACAAAAAAGTAAGGGCAAATTCGTGAACGGGCCAAATCGCTCCACCCCTTCTACCCCTTCCCATACAAAATGACACAATCACGCAATTTGTCAAGAAACGACTTTTCTTGAAAAGTATAAATCCTATTGATCTGAAATTTGGAATATAATACTTTTATGAAGATTTCATTCTACTGTATAAGAATTATTTGTTTCATCCACCTCCTTCCACCACCGCCCTTACAAACCACACTTTTTCATGAAATGCTCTAAATCAATTTACTCAGTGCGTATACAATGTATCGATTTGAAATTGTGCACTAAATATAAATTTAGAAGTTTTAGTAAGACCCCTTCTACCCCCTCCCATACAAAATGACACAATTTCGCAATTCGACAATTAACGAATTTTTTCAAAAAGCATATTAACTATTGATCTGAAATTTGGAATATATTACTTTTATAATAGATCCAATCTGCTGTATAAAAATTATTTGAGTCCTCCTTTTCCTTCCACCACCTCCCATACAAACTGCACTTTTTTATGAAATACTATAAACTAATTAGGCTAGGCTAGGGTATAGCCTAGTAGGTAGTGTGTTGGTCTTGTAATGCGAAGGTCGTGAGTTCAAATCCCGGTCGGCGCAATATATAATTCCGGCATATTGCCTGCTTGGATATACCTTGGTCATCTCAATCTAAGAAAATGAAAAATTCGTAGAAAGAGGGTTGTGCGAAGGGCTAACAACCCTTCCACAAAAAGTAATAAAAAATGTTACGGAACCTGAATATCAGGAGGCCAAGGTCCGATTTGGGCTGTAGCGCCATTGTGGAAGTAGATAAACTAATTTACTCAGTATGTAATAAATCTATCGAGTTGAAATCGTGCACTAATTATTTACTTAGAATTATTAGTAAGACCAAAAAAATGAGGCGAGTGAATCTACTCCTTCTATCACCTCCCATACAATTTGACACAATTCAACAGCTTTACAAAAAGTCGATTTTCCTGAAAGTATGAATTCTTCTGACCTGCAGCTTAAAATATGTCAATTAAATGATGTTTACAATTATTTCTAAAAAAGTCATTAATGACTTCACGCTCCTTCTACCCCTCCCATACAAACTGCAAAATTTCACTAAAGGCAATACATTAATTTTCTCAGTACCAATTTTTGAATACTAAATTTTTTATAAAACATTTTGATGGCAGCTCTAGCGTGATGTGAAAAAATTAGTTCAATGTCGTCACCCTCTCTACTACTTCCCCTGCACAATTTCTTAAAATAAAAAATTTTCTCATTTATCTAGAGTATCGCACGATTGGGCTTTACGGCCAATCGTGGTCCTGTTTTTTTTTTTAAATCTCACACCAGCAAATCCTCTTTTCATTAAGTTAATTAGATGTTCCTTCTAATTAGAGAGTAATTCTTTCATTTTTAACATATCACTGTTTTTAGCATTGTACATCCTTTTCATGAAATGTTTTTGATAGTATCAAGTTTCAGTGGAATACTTTCAACATCCGCTCTATGCAAAGAATGCCTGATTCAAAAGAATTAAATGCCAGAAGGAATGACTGCTAGGTAAATAAATTCTATTAATTAACGAAACACACTGACGGATTTCTGCAGTGCATCAAAAGGATCAGGTATATACCTGTTTATCTTTTTCCTGTGAATTCTGATGTATTGGTACGATCTGATCTTTTTTACTTTATTAAAGGAAGATATTGACAACGACGATACAATTTGATTTCTTTATAGAAAATATATTTTTGTATGTCAACTGGATCGGTATGTTTACGTTATTTTTATAGTCTAGATAATCTGAGAGTATATTGTGGTTGCCTTACCGTTTGTAATGCTAAGAAATAATGTTCGCACAGAGCCGCCAAGGGTAGAGAAATATTTGTTGTCGCTCAAAAATCTCGATTGCGAGTAATGGACCCCAATGGATAAAAAAATTTATTTATTTTTAAAGTTTGTTCCACAAATCCCTCTTTATACATATGTGTTAATTTTCGGCTTCCTAACTTGTCACAAAATACGGAGCAACATATTAACGGCTCCTTAATCAGTGTGCTCACACATGACAATGCAGTGCACTCGGCCACCGCAGAAAGAAACGAAGCAGAACTGTGATTGTGGGTAAGCCCCAATCATGCGATACTCTAGGTGGAATTGAAGTTTCTGCTATTTTAGAAGGGATGATTTTCCTGCCATATCAATATTCTATTAAGCAGTATTATTTAAAATCGATAAATAATTAATAAGATAGTTAAGTTTTAAGGAAATCGATATATATTATAAATTTGTGCTATTACGTCGTTTTGTATCGGGGGTGGTTGAAGGGGCTGCAGGATTAAACTTTTTTTTTTCACATCTCGACCCAGTGACTACATAAATACTTTGTATTAAATTTGAGCCCCAAAGCTTTGATATGTACTGAGAAAATTGGTCCATTCCATTGTATTTCACGAAATGGTGCAGTTTGTATGGGAGGGGGTGTAAATTCCCAAATTTTAAAGCACTAGTTTTGATTTTTTGCAAGAAAATCGACATATTATAAATTTGTAAAATTGTTATTTTGCATGGGAGGTGATAGAAAGGATGGCGATATATTAATTATAATTGTTACCAAAGTTCCTTAAGAAAATTTCAACAGTGCATTCCATTTCGTGAAATTGTGCAGTTTGTATGGGAGGTTCTAGAAGGAGTGAAGCGATTTCAATTTTTGATTGAGAAAAAAATTTATATATCATAAAAGTATGATGATCAAAATTTCAGAGGAATAGCATTTTTATTTTCTAAGAAAACTTATAATAAAGTTGTGAAAACGTGTCATTTTGTATGGGAAAGGGCAGAAGGGGTGAAGCAATTTGGCCCTTTCACGAACTTTATCTTATTTTTTCACCAGAAATAACATATATGAAATTTGAGCTTTGTAGCTCTCAAGATAGAGAGCCATTGCATAGACAGACGGACGAACAAACGGACAGGCTTCTGGTTTTGAGATTTTTGAATGACAACAAAAAATTCTGTACCCTTGGTGACTCTCTACGAACATTATTTCTTTGTATTATTCACTTTAGTGCAAACTTATAACATTCTCAGATTCCATCTAAAGTATAAAAATGTTAATAGATACAAGAGTATGTCGGAATTTAAAAGTTAAGAAAGAAGCTCTAATATTTCACCAACACCTGGAATCCTAATCAAAGCAGCTGGCCAAATCGATTTTTCGGAAATTTACGATAATGTTCGACAATGTAAAATAAACGCAAAACAGCCAAAAGTTCAAATTGTAAAAAAAAAAAATCAAAATTAATTTAAAACTTCAGGTAAAGTTAAAACTAATTTCAAACACAGCCACACGCGGTCGGAGAGCACTAGGTTAACCATTGTGAGCACTTTCAGATACCAGTTGGTAGAAAAGAATAGTTCGCAAAAAAATACGACAAATCAACTAAATCGAAAAGGTAAACAAAAAACTAAAATCACTAAAAATCAAAAAATTTGTACAGAGGAAACCAAGTGACAATCGCAAAATTGCATGATTAAAAAATAATTTTAATTTTAAAAAGGATGGACAATTTCATTTATAGAGAAATAAAACAAGAAATAGTTTAAAATACGTCTACGCTAGAGCAGCTTCACTCATATATATTTCACTTATATATGTTTTAAGCACAACAACAAGTGCAATCATTAATGATTTGGATTTCGAAATAAATCTAGGCGTCTATTAGATTGAAATTAGAAAATAAAGTTGGCTCATGTTCTCATTCAATACGTATTTTTAATTCCACTACCGATAGTAACATATTACTTTATTATTCTCATAACAAAGTATTGTGATCTACACAGGAAAAAAAAATTTGCTACCCTTAAATTTTTTTTTTCGCGTTTCGTGACTAAATTAGCCTAAAAATGCAAAAAAAAAAATCCGTCCCGCCGTACGCCGTACATATGGACTCATATCTCCGAGACCGTTAAAGGTAGAAGGTTCGTTTTTGGGTGGATTGTTGATTGGGTGAGTGAACTCTATTTTCTAAATTGAGGGGGGGGAAGTAAGAAGTCGAAAACTACACTTGCTAATATCTTCACCACGAATGGAAATAGAAAGTTGAAAACCAGTACAAGTATAGAGAGGGTTGTGGGACAAACTTTAAAAATAATTTAATTTTTTATCCATTGGCGTCCGAAAGGGGGGGGGGCGCTAAAACAAATTGTCGGCCGAATTGTTTTTTCAAATTATTATATCTTCGAAATTACTTATCGTAAAAAAATCATATTTTGGGACCATCAAGGTGGCATATAGTTCCATCGGAATCAGCTTAGAGAGTGGCTAATTATTGTAAGGGGGAGGGTCAGAAGAAGGGAGGGAGGGTGCAAAGAAAAACACTTAAAAATGAATATCTCAACTCTTACGCTATGTAATTGAAACTTGAAACGTATATTAAGCTATACTTGTAAAATACAAAAAAATATAACATGTTGAAATAATAGTAGTGGGGGGAAATGTGAAGCATTTCAAAAATGCCGCACTTTTCAAAATTACAAGTCGTTATATCTCAAAAAATAGTACAGATATCAAACCAAAAATTTGTCAGATTGTAGAACTACATAGTGGTTAATTTTGGTAAAAATGTTAAGTTGGGAGGTATAAGGGGAGGAATGTGATAAGCAAAAATGTCGAAAATTTTGAGTGATTTTTTTAGGGCTTTGGTGAAAGATACAAAGTTTAAATTTTGAATGTGGATACGTCTATTTGATATACGTAGAAAAATAATTATAGCTTGATCCATAATTGTTATAAACCGACCCCCCGGTCTAACGAGCCCAAGGTGTTTCATGTGCATTGAAAAAAAACACATAAACTGAAAATTTTTGAGTGAAATTTTAAGGTAGAGACTTGAAAATTTGCGAAATGCATTTAAAAAAAAATCCCTAAATTTTACGAAGTTTTAACTAGTCGAATACCTTTAGAACTTCTATCCCCTCCCAAAGAAAATTATTTTTTCGACCATTTTCAAGAAATCAATTATCACCTAACTATTAAAAGTTATCAATTTGAAATTTTGCAGAAAAACTTTTAAAAAAAAAGTTGAAATAAAATTACGTCACAAGTTTTAAGATCACGCCTGTCCTTCTACCCCCTCCCATACAAAACTATGATTTCGACCAATTTCATAAAATTAATTAATAACCAACAAACTGAAAGCTACGAACTTGAAATTTTGTACAAGCACCTTACAAGAGAAACGAAATAAGACTGGATATCAAATTTTACGATTTTCTTACCTTCTCTATCCCCTCCCATACAAATGTTCGGTTTTTTGAATGTAAAATACACCGAATTTTATGAAAATTCTATGCAACTTCGTCTATGAAAATGGCATTATGTACAGAGAATATTGGATGTGATTCAAGCAATCAATTAAAAAACTATTAACATCCACCCACCCTTAATATCACCCCTCACAACTCCCCTCATAACAACTCAAACGAACGACTATTGCCCTGCCAAAGAACCCCCTTTCAGTTAGCCTTCCCTAACCAATCTAACCAGCATATTGACTTTCCACGCATCTGCAACTTGTCCCAAGAATAATAAAGTTTTGCCCGACTTGTTGGCAGTCTATTTTTTTTCAAATGATTATATCTTCGAAATTACTAATCACAAAAACTCGTATTTTGGGACCACTAAGGTGGCATATAGACCTACTAAAATCAGCTTAGAAAAAGGCTAATTATTGTAAGGGAGAAGGTCAGGGGGTGCAAAGAAAAACACTTAAAAATGAATATCTCGACTGTCTCTTAAGCTATGTAATTGAAACTTGAAACGTATACTAAGCTTTATTAGCGAAATATGAAAAAAATATAAAATGTGAGCATAATAGTAGTGGGGGGAAATGGGGAGCATTTCAAAAATGGCGTACTTTCCAAAACTACAAATCATTGTATCTCAAAATTGAGTACATATATCAAATCAAATTATTGTGAGATTATAGAGCTATATAGTTCTTAATTTTGGTAAAAAATTTAAGTTGGGGGGTGTAAGGGGAGGGAGGTTGAAGGCAAAAATGTTGAAAATTTTGAGTAATTTTTTTAGGACTGTGGTAAAAGATAGAAAGTTTACATTTTGCACGTCGATACATCTATTTAATATACACAGAAAAAAAAAATAATTTGCTCCAAAATTGTTATGCACCGAAGTCTAACGTGCACAAGGTGTTTCATGTGAAATGAGAAAAATACATAAACTGAAAATTTTCAAATGAAATTTTAACGTAAAAACTTGAAAATTTGCAAAATGCACTTAAAAAAATTTCTCAAAGTTTGAAATATTAACCAGTCGAAAATCTTTAAAACTTCTACCCCCTCCCATACACAATTATTTTTTCGACCATTTTTAAGAAATCAATTATCAGCTAACTCTTAAAAGCTATCAATTTAAAATTTTGCATAAAAACCTATAAAAATAATTGAAATGAAGTCGCTTTAAAAGTTTTGCAATCGCGCTTGCCCTTCTACCCCCTCTCATACAAAAGTATCATTTCGACCAATTTCATTCAATCAACTAATAACCAACAAATTAAAAGCTACGAACTTGAAATTTTGTACGAGCACACTACAAGAGAAAGGAAATAAAATTGCGTCACAAATTTTACGATTCCCCTACCTCCTCTACCCCCTCCCATGCAAATGATTATTTTCGTGAATGTAAATTACACAGAATCTTATGAAAATTCTATGCAACTTCGTCTATGAAACTGACATTCTATACAGAGAATATTGGACGTGATTCAAGCAATCAAGTAAAATACTATTAACATCCATCCACTATTACTATCACGCCTTACCCCTCTCCTCATAAAAACTCAAACTTGCATAAATAAACGACCGAAATATTGATTATAAGTACTGGAGTTTTTGAAAGTTTCCGCAACGTGTTAAATTGACAATTGTCCTGCCCAATAACCCTCTTTCACTTAGTCTTTCCTAACCACTCTAACATGCATAGAATAATAAAATGTCGCCCGACTTGTTGGCAGTTTATTTTGTTGTTGTTTTAATTTATAACATTTTAAAACAATTTACCTGAAAGTTAATAGCAATACCATCTCGTCAGCATTATCGAATCGAGCGCAATAGAACTAAGCGAAAGTCGAAAATTTCCTAAATTAATAAAACCCTCCACTCTTTCAAGTCATCCGATATATCCTTCGCAACTCAATCCGGCCAGTAAATAGCTGAATGGGGGAGGAATTTATTAAATATAGAGGACGATGAGATGAGATCGAAAGAAGCAATCAAAACTCAATTTCGTGACGATTGACTGCTAATCTGATTCCGTACGTCTCTATCCCGAGAAATGATTTTAGACGATGATTTCTGAAATAAAGCTCTGTCTGTCTCCTTTGCTCTTGACTTGATCTCAAATCGAATCCTGGCGAGATGATAAGGACGACCGGGATTCTTCAGTGGTCGTCGTTGTCGTTCTCCACTGGTAAGAATGGAAGCAACATTAAGACCACTGGTACATGAAGACCAAGATAGATTCTATGTTTTTGTTCAATGGCTTTATCACATTATTGTGTCGTCCTTTATCCGCTCTAAGGAAAGATCTCGATATTGTTCCACATATGACGAGCTATTTGGGTATATGTATAGATGGTTTTCAGTTGCCTTTGATGGCACTGCAAACATAATTCGTATTTTAGCTGAAATCTAATCATAAAACATGGTTGAGTAGAAAACGTTGGAAACTTCAAATCGACCGACAATCCATAAAATGCTGAATGAATATACAGCTTTGTGTTGAGTGAATTGTTGATGATGTTCGTTATTGAATTTCGAAGTTCTCTTAATAATAAAAAAAACGAAAATTTCACTTGCATTTGACCGTTATAACTACGATGGATTTTCAGTTAAAAATTTACGTGTTCTAACTGAAAAATTTCGGTTAACATGAAAATACTTTTTTCGAGATCTTTTCCATAATAGCTGAGAAAAAAGAATCTAAATTTGATTGGTAAAATCGACTGACTGATGCAAAACTAGCAATGAAAAATGGAACATTATGAAGGTAAAAATGACTTGAAGCCACGCAAGAACCTTGGAAACGCTTGAAAGTAAATTATTTAAGCGGAAGGAAGTCAAAAAATAGAGAACATGTGGAGAACGGAAGTTCCTCCGCGAGTACAAAGTGCTACAGCAAAGAACCCAGTTCCGACGTAAAAGGAAAGGAAGGGTTGTTAAGCTGATCGGCTCACGATAGCCGTCTGCCTCATGGCCGACGTGAATTAAATAGCTCTTCAAACGGATAAACTTCTCGAAAATAAAAAGAAAATAGGAGAAACCTTTTTCATCCTTTCAACTTCCAAACGTATTGGCCAGTATACAAACAAACTGAAAATATTCAAATGAAAGCTTGATTAATACGTCTCTTAGCGATGTTAGGAGGTAGTTTTTTCATAAATGGATTTCCTCGACCGCTTTTCATCGAGACTTCTATGGGTAGGCCTATCTTGAATCTTTCATGTACGTCAAGTAAGACTTCCATTAGGCAGTTTCGATGCAAATGCAAGCAAAACTATAGTTTTTGCTTAGATTTCTAATATACCTGCCGGTGTGGTTGGAATCGACTTAATTATAGATTTGAAACTCAACTCTTAACATATATTTGAATTTAACTCGATACAATGGTTTCTGGTGTGTTAATTTTTATGCAGCGGGAGTTTTCGTCGCAGTTTTTATAAAGCGTGAAAATCAGGATTGTAATCCATGCAGTGAATTATCAGTTGGAGTAAGTACGGTGAGTACAGGATAAAAACACAATAGCGGTTTTGCGTTTTTTTCACGAAAATTGTTGAGTTCTATACACTCACGTGAAAACTTAGTCGTGCGAAATAACTCTTTTGCATGTGATCCTGCTGACAAAAATGCTTCACTCGAAATAAAATTGATTAGCCAAACTTTGGACAGGAAGCCGTATTATAAGTATTCTTATACTTTAGAGTAAGTTTGCCACAAAGTCTGCAATGCTTAGAAATAAGGCTCGGAGAAAAAAATGAATAATGCATACAGAAGTAATATTCGATATTATATGTATATAGGTATCTGGATGAAATAGGAAAGAGTTTATTGTACCGGAAAATGTGTCATCTCAAATTCTTTCGAATAGTGAATAGTGACTTTTGTATGGGAGGTGGTAAAAGTAGAGGCAGGAGGTTTGTAATATTTGTCTGTAACACCGAACGTAGTATACAAAATGTTTCATGTTGAATTTAAAGTTTGTAGCTTTCATAATTTTTCGAGGAAATTGAACAATTTTTGTCAATTTTTGCCATAAATTCAGGCATTTGTATGGGAGGTGGCAGAGAAAGTGAGAGGTTTTAGACGATTTTCAATCTGCTTATCAATATCCTAATCACATTGCTTTATTGCAGTTTTAACGTCGATAGCTCTCCTATGTTCGAAGGAGAAATATTTTTCTTGAATTTCCAACACAAAAATTTATATGGGAGGTGGTAGAAGGAGGGGTGGGTTTTTAATGACTTTTCAGAAATAACTATAAACATCATGCTTTTGACATTAGAGATCAGTAGCATACATACTTTTCAGGAAAATCGACTTTTTGTAAAGTTGTGAAATTGAGTCAGATTTGTGGGAGGGGATAGACGGAGTCAAGCTAGTCATGTTACTAATAATTCTAAATAAATATTTAGTGCACAATTTCATCTCGATAAATTTTATACGCACTAAATTTATTTGGATCAATTCATGAAAAAGTGCAGTTTTAATGGGAGGTGGTGGAAGGAGGGGAGAACACGAATAATTTATATATAGTAGATTGAAATCATCATAAAAGTAATAGATTCCACATTTCAGATCAATAGATATTATACCTTTTGAGCAAATTGGCTAATTGTCAAATTTCTAAATTGTGTCATTTTGAAGGAGTGAAGAGATTTGGACCATTCACTAACTTGACCTTATCTTTTCGTCAAAAACGCGCTCTCAAGCTGAAGAGCGCACAGGCGAATGGACGGGTAGACGGACGGACATCCGTTTTTGAGATTTTTGAGGGACAACAAATATTTCTGTACCCTTGGCGCTTCTTTTCGAGGATTATTTCTTGGCGTTACAAACTTTAGAGAAAACTTATAGAACGCTCAGATTTCATCTAGAGTATAATAATAGAGTTGAAGAGCAGATGGGTTTTTCATTTCGTCGCATTTTCTGATAAGATAAATGATTTTTCTTTTTAATCTTTAAGTCAAAAAATATTCCAAGAAAAAGCAGTACTGCATCCAAAAATAAAAACATATTCTCATTGCTACTTTTATTATATTTTCTTAATTATTTTTTTTGAATTTGCAGCTTTTTGCAATTGGATATTTGTTTGGTATTACCCTAGTTGTGAGGGTTTCCTGCGTTGAAGTGTTTTGTTACAAATGAAATATCTTGGCTAAAATGAAAATTCGCAGATGGAGATCAAAGCCTGATTTCGTCTGTAATGTCATTGAAGAACTACTTTGTTAGTTCCTACTCTGGTTGGGAGTACTTCCGTAATCGAGGAGACAAGACTCCATTCAAAATTTTTTATTTTATAATATTTCAAGACTGATGTTACACCTTAAGTATTATTTTCATAATCATTCACTATATCGAAATTTGTTGGTAACAAATAAGAGCTTTTCGCACATAAGACCATCATTACATTAGCTTAAAATTTATGATCATTTATCATCACTATACAAAAACTGATCAAAGCGCCATAATTAACAGCACCTAGCATGTACTACAAAACCGATTTAACATCCAATGATTTATTTTCGTCTCTGTGAAAATTCTATTAAGTGTGTGTGCTCAATTGAAATGAGCAAAAGAGCACGAACCTTATCTAGACCCAACCAAATTGCATTTTACGAATGGCCTAACCCATTATCGCAACTTTTCTCCTTGGTAATGGGTTTCCTTGCCGCATTCGCAGGAGTCCACCCGCCACTATGACATAAATCAAAATATGAACATCACGGAATCGAATTCAGGCGTTCAGTTACAAGGGTGACTGAGTCAGGAAAAAAAGTTATGCATTCACAGTAATTTCTTCACAATCTTCCTGGTTTTTTAGCTTCTTAGAGCTGGGCTAGAACCGCCCGCTCCTTTTGCAATAACAAGGACCTCTTATACTAGGTATGACTGTGTAAGATGGCGATTTTGTGATAAAAACTTTTAATGGAAAATCAATGGTATACTCGAGAAAATTTATTTCTACTAGTGATAAGTAAAAAGTGTGCGTGTCTGTTTTTTTTTATGTTGCAATTCTTTTTACACAAGTAGATGCTCTTTGCTCTTGAATATACCTGTGTCACTTCAATATAATATCGTATTGTGAATTGAAATTGTTAAACATTATTTATATTTGTATGGTTCTAGATAAATGAATTTTTTTATTTGAAAAAATTTATATGGGGAGTGGTAGAAGGAGTGACGGCATTGAATGAATTTTTTCATATCATACTACAGTTGCTAATAAAATGTTTTAAAAACATTTAAGCTTAAACAGTTTAACAGGCACTGTAAAAATTAGTGTAATAGATTTAGTGAATTTGTACAGTTTGCATGGGAGGTGGTAAACGGAGTAGAGGGGGAGTTAATGAATTTTTCAGAAACAACTACAAAAATCATGATTTTGACATGTTTTAAATTGCCGATAAGTGACATTCATACCTTACAGGAAAATCGGCTTTTTGTAAAGTTGTGAAATTGTGTCATATTGTATGGGACGGGGTAGAAGGAGTGAAACTAGTCGCCCAATTTTTTTTGGGTCTTACTAATAATTCTAAAATAGCTAGGGTATAGCCTAGTAGGTAGTGTGTTGGTCTTGTAATGCGAAGGTCGTGAGTTCAAATCCCGGTCGGCGCAATATATAATTCCAGCACATTGCCTGCTTGGATATACCTTGGTCACCTCAGTCTAAGAAAATGACAAATTCGTAGAAAGAGGGTTGTGCGAAGGGTTAACAACCCTTCCACAATAAGTAATGAAAAATGTTAAGGAACCTGAATATCAGGAGGCCAAGGTCCGATTTGGGCTGTAGCGCCATTGTAAAATAATTCTAAAATAAGTATTTTGCGCATGATTTCAATAAATCTAATATTTCATGCAAAAGTGCAGTTTGTATGGGCGGTGGTAAGTAATTAAGTTAGTAAGGGGATTCGAATGATTTTTGTACAATACTTTGAAACCGTTATAATAACGATATATTCCAAATATCAGATCAATAGCTTTCCTGGGATTTTGCTCAAATACCGTTTCGCTTAAAAAGCTCTTTTCTTAAACCACTTCAAGTTGAATTCAACAATTTAATTGAAGTGCAAGTGAGCCTTAAATATATTTTTAATTGTGAAGCGCACCTGATACTGAGAAAAAAATATCAATGAGGTAACAAATGGTGTGGAAAATATTTTCACAGTACCTTTGATTTGGAAAGTAAATACTACCAGATTTCACAAAGTTTTTATTTTATTTATTTTTCGTGACTTTCGGTTTTTGCTGAAAAGTAAAAGAGAGATAACTAAAAATAATTAACAATATAGTGAAAGTCTTTCTTTTAATAATAAATTTAAATATTGGACATTAAATTAAACGCGTTAACTATAATGTAAACATCAAGCTAGGATGTATCCTAGTGGGTAGCGTGTTGGTCTTATAATGCGAAGATCGTGAGTTCAAATCCCAGTCGACGCAATTTATAATTCCAGCACATTGCCAGCTTGGATTAACCTTGGTCACCTCAATCTAAGAAAAATGAAAAATTCATAAATAGAGGGTTGTGCGAAGGGCTAACCACCTTTCCACAATAAGTAATGAAAAATGTTAAGGAACCTGAATGTCAGGAGGCCAAGGTCCGATTTGGGCTGTAGCGCCATTGTAGAAGAAGAACAAGAAATATCAATATAATTTGTTTTCAAGTAAAACAATCCAGAATTTTATTGCTTGTGCCGATCTAGCCTACACGTTTAAGAGTCACCATTCCTTACAAAGCGGGTATAACTTCTGAAATATTTAACATTCAGATAGAAGTAAAGCGACTTATAACCTCTTAAAAACTAACAATATACGATTATATTTCTCTTAAACCGCATGTATGAAACTTATCAATAATTTGTCAGCTGAGCCATTTGAACATCTTTATGGGTGGTGGATCGTTCAAAGGCTCAGTTAACTGAAGCGTGAAGAAATTGCCTTTTGTTGGCATCAATGTGTGCAAAGCGTGTTATTTGAAGATAAATTATATGAATCCTTTGCAAACACTTAAACATGGCAGTGTGAAAAGAGAGTGTAGAGCAGTAACCATGGGAGCCACAAAGTGGATTAAATGGAAAATTTATGCATTATGTACTAACATCCTTAAATACGAGTATATGAATTTAATTGCATATGTGAATAATTAGCACTGTTTTTGGATGATAACGAAGAACTATTGAAATACTACGGAATTTCGTTTGTTTTGTAGAACATTTAATTTTTAGTTTCAGGCTCTATGAAAATGCTTTGTAATGGCATTTTATAAAAGGTAAGAATTTTAGAATTATAATAGTACATGTTAGGTACTCGTTGAACTGCTTTTTAAGAAACTTCTCTAAATCAGTGCAGTTCATCTGTCCAGTTTTAGTTAGGTATTAATCGGATTTAATTGCGAATCAATTTTATTAAAATTAACATCAATAAATCTTTAAATCTGTTTGACAATTGAAAATGCACTAAAGATTAATGCACTTTATTGCATTTTAAATTCTCTTAACAGATTTAAGGATATGACGATGGTGACGCTTTAATTAACTGAACTTTTAAACGACCATAAAGATGTTGAAATGGTTCAGCTGTCGAATTATTGATAAATTTCTTACATACGTGCTAAAGAAAATATCATCGTACATTTCTAGTTTTTATGAAGTATCTATAAGTTGCTGTACATCTATCTGAATGTTGAACATTTTGAACGCTTTGTAGGCCATAGTGACTACCAAACAAGAAAGCCAGTTCGGCAAAAAATTTAAAATTGTGGATTATTTAACTTGAGCTTAAATTAATGTCGAATATTTAAAATCAGTACAAAAGGAAATGCTTTCGAACTTTACTCTGTTGTGACCTCTCTTTAGCTTCTCAGAAAAAAACCAAAAATCACGAAAAATAAATAAAAAACATAACAGGACTACGATTGGGCGTAAAGCCCAATCGTGCAATACTCTAGATGAAAGAGAATTGTTTTGATTTTGAGAAATTTTGTAGGGGATGTAGTGGAGGGGGTAACGACATTGAACTAATTTTTTCACATCACGCTGTGGTGCTTACTTTTATAACTACTCTATTTTTTAAATCAATGAATCGTAGTGGAATTAAAATTAAAATACTTTGTATGTATTTTTAATAAACTATAGTAAGTAGGTTTTTTTTAATAAAAAAAACAATAATAATGATTAACAAAGGGATTAAAAAAGTAGTCACAAGAAAAACGAGAATAATAATAGACACTAAATAATTAATAAAAATAATTAAATGTTTTAATAATCAAACGTGATAAAGAAATATAAATAATAATTGTGATATTAAATTTTAAATATTGTTTTGACTAAAATAAATGATAATAATTGTTATGTAGTGAATTATGAGTTTTTTAAAAAAGATTTCAAAAACGCATTCATAAAATAACAACACTACAACTGGTGACCCTCGACAGGCGAACACGCCTTAGCATCGCATTTTATAAAATAAAAAATTATTCAATAGAATATTAATTCGTACAATTTTCCTGTCCCTTTCAGCCGATTGGCTGTGCATATTTCGCCATCCGAAACATCTTCGAAATCGGACTCAAGGATTATTTAAGAAAATTGAAAAAAGAAAATCGAAGAAAGAAAGAAAATCAAATTAAGAAAATCAAGAGAGGAAATTTTTAAGAAAATCTTAAGACTGCTGGAGGTTTAATCAATTTCAAGATTTATTTAAATAAAAAAGAAGAAAGAAAATAGAAAAATGAAGAAAATATAAAACCGAATATTTGAGTATAAATTTTTATTATTTAAATTTTAATTTTTGTGTACCAATTTTGTAAATTTTAAATTTATTACGAATCATTAATTTCATAAAAAATTTCGTCATGTCAAACGACAACGAGGTCAATGAAGCACGAGCTTTACCTCCTTCATCCCGAGATGAATTACTTACACCTAATCCTTTTTTAGGGTTAGGCGACGCTAATAATATTGCAACTATTGCAATACAGAAAGTTTGTCTTTGGAGACGAAATCCGTCTGCTTGGTTTCAAGCTCTCGAAATTCAATTCCGGTCAGCTAATATTTCGTTGGAAACAACGAAATTTAGTTATACTTTAAGTATGTTGACCCAAGAAGAATGCGATAAGGTGTTGGATATTATTGAAAATTTATCCTCTACAACACCTTATTCTGATTTCAAATTAGCTATTATTGCTAGATTTGGTGAATCGGAGGATAATAAATTACAAAAATTGATTAATGGTATTGATCTCGGCGACGATAAACCATCCCATCTTTTAAGTAAGATGAAAGCTTTGGCTGGGTCTTCGGTTGGAGAACCTCTTTTGAAAAAACTTTGGCTTCAAAAATTGCCACAAAATACTCAGTCAATTTTAGCTGTAGCTAACGTTTCACTTGATGAATTAGGTATTTTAGCAGATCGAGTCATGGAAACTAATCCTAATTTCATTGGGAATGTTTCAAGTGTCTCTCAACCAAAAGTTTACGATTATAGAACTGATCGATTTAGTTTCGAAAGTTCAATTATTCATCAAATGTCGTTGTTAACTAAACAACTTGAATTATTGACTTTGAATCAAAATCAATCCTTTAGAAGGAATCGATCACGTTCCAGAAATAATTCACGTTCATCGAGTAACAATCGTGATATTTCATCACAAAATTCAAATTTCTGTTACTATCACAGAAAATTCGGCATTAATGCAACTAAATGCCGTAAACCGTGTTCTTTCAACAATCTAAAAAACTAAAAAAGTTGTCTGAAGTGGCGACGTTCGACAACAAATCATCATCAAGTCGCCTATTCATTTTGGATAATTTATCTAAATTTAGTTTTTTAATCGATACTGGAGCCGACATTTCTGTTCTTCCAGTTAATCCTAAGGAAAACAATGTTTGTGATAATTCTGTTGTACTCACAGCCGCCAATTCCACCAACATCAAAACCTTTGGATTCAAATCTTTAGATATTTCTCTCCAGTTACGAAGAATATTCAATTGGAAATTCATCGTAGCTGATGTCGAGAAACCCATTCTGGGCGCTGATTTCCTTAAACATTTCGGTCTAATCGTAGATATTCGACGAAAATGTATTATTGATCCATTGTCACGAATTAGTTCAGCAACTGGTTCTTTGGTTAAAGGACCATCTTCGAATCTCGCTGTTTTGTCAACTGCAACTACAAATCCAAAAGTGGAACTTTTATTATCTAAATTCGAAGGATTACGACGCACTTTAGATTACAGTTTCATAGAGTCGAGCACTGTGCGACACTTTATCGTTACTGAAGGTCGTCCAATCTTTGCTAGACCTCGTCGTTTAGATCCGATCAAGCTCAGAGCAGCTAAGGCTGAATTCAATCTTATGGTCGAACGTGGTATCTGCAGACCCTCTGATAGCCCATGGGCATCACCGCTACACATGGTCAAAAAGAAAGATGGTAGTTGGAGGCCTTGCGGAGATTATAGAGCTTTAAACGCTGTAACTACTCCTGATACTTACCCTATCCCGCACATTCAAGACTTCGGTCAACAGTTGGAAGGATGTACAATTTTTTCAACCGTTGACTTAGAAAGAGCATACCATCAAATACCCATTAATGAAGAGGATATTCCGAAAACAGCAATCACTACACCTTTCGGTTTATACGAGTTTGTGCGGATGACCTTTGGTCTTCGCAATGCAGCACAAACTTTTCAGCGATTTATTTTCTCGGTTTTAAATGATTTTGATTTTTGTTTTGTCTATATCGACGACATTTTAATTGCTTCTAAATCAGAAATTGAACATTTAAATCATTTAGAAAGATTATTCGAACGGCTTAACTCGCATAATTTGGTAATTAACCAAGCTAAATGCTCGTTTTTTAAATCTTCGGTCGATTTCCTAGGTCATACGATTGACAAAAACGGAATCAAGCCAATTTCTTCACGAATCGAAGTCATAGCAGCATATCCACGACCATCTACTGTGAAAGATATGCGACGATTTTTGGGAATGATAAATTTTTATCGTCGATTTATCCCACATGCTGCCGAAGCACAATCAATACTTGACAGCTTCACTTCAGGTAGTAAAAAGAAAAATGATAAAACAGAGTTGATATGGACGGTTACTTCAATTGAGGCGTTCGAACATTGCAAAAAACAACTCGCTCAAGCTACCACTTTAGCTTTCCCCTCCACATCTTCATCTCTATCATTAGCAGTAGACGCTTCAGACACAGCTTTGGGAGCTGTTCTACAACAACGAGTTAGAAATGACTGGCAACCGCTAGGCTTTTTCTCGAAGAAACTTTCTTCGGCTCAAAAGAACTACAGTGCATACGACAGAGAGCTTCTAGCGGCTTATGTTGCAATTAAGCATTTTAAATTTATGCTTGAAGGTAGAAATTTTATTTTGTTTACGGATCATAAGCCGTTAATTTTCGCTCTAAAACAAAAACCTGAAAAAGCTTCACCACGACAACTTAGGCACCTGGATTTCATTAGCCAATTTACTTCAGATATTCGTCATGTTTCCGGTCAAAACAACGTGGTCGCTGATGCATTGTCGAGAATTGAAGCATTAAATCTTCCGACAACCATCGACTATTCCGAAATTGCTGACGCTCAACTGATGGATTCTGAATTAATTAAAGTTAAAAATATACCTAGCTTAAAATTCATTCCGGTTGTTATTGATGGCACATCTAATCCTCTTTGGTGTGACACTTCCTTGCATAAAGTTAGACCTTACATTCCTTTACATTTACGCACTCGTGTTTTTCGTACTGTGCACGATTTATCGCATCCAGGAATTAAAGCTACAGTTAAGCTTATGCGACAAAAATTCATTTGGCCTTCAATCAATAAAGATTGTCACAAATGGACTAAGGAATGTATTGCCTGTCAAAAAGCTAAAGTTTCTCGACACGTCACAAGCCCTTTAGGAGATTTCAAACCAGTATCAAACAAATTCGAAACAATTCATATTGATCTGGTTGGTCCGTTACCATCTTCGAACGGTTTCAGGTACTGCCTTACAGTTATAGATCGTTTCACGAGATGGCCTGAAGCTTATCCCATTACAGATATTCGCGCAGAAACTGTTGCCAATACCCTATTCAAAGAGTATATTCCACGATATGGAACGCCAGTTTCTATCATTACGGATCAAGGTCCCCAATTCGAATCGCGACTATTTCTAGAATTAGGAAAAATGATAGGTTTTAAACGCTGCAGAACTACTGCATACAATCCGAAGGCTAATGGAATGCTGGAAAGATGGCACAGAGTGCTTAAAGAAACTTTAAAATGCAAGCCAAACGAAAGTTGGTCGGATGCACTCCCTTTTACTCTTCTCGGCTTACGAACAGTAATTCGAGATGATGCCAATGCGACACCGGCCGAACTACTTTACGGTCAGAATATAAGACTTCCGTATGATTTTGTTCACAACGAGAACAAACCGAGCACATTGTCCGGAAGTGATTACGTAGAAATTCTTCGTGATCGGATCAATAATGCTAGTCCACGCCCTCCGTTAAAACATGGTAATGAAACACCTTTCATTTTTGAAGATCTCAAAACATGTACTCATGTTTTCGTGAGAACTGATTCAGTTCGCGCTTCTCTTCAAACCCCGTATGAAGGCCCATTCGAAGTTATTCAAAGAAATAACAAGTTTTTCGTCGTTAAGATTAATGACAAACCAACTAAATTGTCTATTGATCGTCTTAAACCTTGTTTTTTGAGTTCGTCCGAAGCATCAATTCCGCAAGAAATTAAAAAAAAGGTTTCTTTTGCCAAATAATTACGGAAATTTGTACCATAGACAAACCCTATTCAAATTAACAGAGTATCGAAAAGATCAAAAGATCTTCTCTAGGAAGGGGGTATGTGGTGCTTACTTTTATAACTACTCTATTTTTTAAATCAATGAATCGTAGTGGAATTAAAATTAAAATACTTTGTATGTATTTTTAATAAACTATAGTAAGTAGGTTTTTTTTAATAAAAAAAACAATAATAATGATTAACAAAGGGATTAAAAAAGTAGTCACAAGAAAAACGAGAATAATAATAGACACTAAATAATTAATAAAAATAATTAAATGTTTTAATAATCAAACGTGATAAAGAAATATAAATAATAATTGTGATATTAAATTTTAAATATTGTTTTGACTAAAATAAATGATAATAATTGTTATGTAGTGAATTATGAGTTTTTTAAAAAAGATTTCAAAAACGCATTCATAAAATAACAACACTACAACGCTATGCCATCAAAATGTTTTATATAAAATTTAGGACTCAAAAATGTAATAGGTACTGAGGAAATTAGTGTATTGGATTTAGTGAAATTGTCCAGTTTGTATGGGAGGTAGTAGAAGGAGGGAGCGAGTTCTTAATGCCTTTTTCAGAAATAACTATAAATATTATGGTTTCAATATGTTTTAAATTGCAGATCAGTAGTTTTCATACTTTTCATGAAAATCGACTTTTTGTAAAGTTGTGAAATTTTGTCAGATTATATGGGAGGAGGTAGAAGGAGTGAGACTAATCGTCTAATTTTTTTGGTCTTACTAATAATTCTAAAGTAGTACAACTGGCCAGACTAAAATAGGTATTGAGATTCAAAGGCGGAAGTGGCAGTGGATCGGTCATACTTTGAGGAACCCAGAGCAAAACATCGCCAAACAGGCTCTGGATTATAATCCTCAAGGAAAACGTCGGGTTGGTCGACCATGCAACACATGTAAGCGAGCAGTTGAGCAGGAGGCCAGAGGAGTAAACAGTCCTGGCAACAGCTTAAGGCCTATGCTCAGGATCACGCGTTGTGGAAGAGAGTTGTTTCTGTCCTATACCCCTATAGGAGGTCTTAGCAGGAATTTGATTGATTTAAATAATTCTAAATAAATATCTAGTGCACAATTTCAGCTCGATCAATTTTATACGTACTGAGTAAATTTGTTTAGAGTATTTCATGAAAAATTTCAGTTTGTATGGGAGGTGATGGAAGGAGGGGGAGGGGAACACAAATAATTTTTATGCAGTAGATTGAAATAATCATAAAAGTATTACATTCCAAATTTCAGATCAATAACATTTATACTTTTCGAGCAAATCCGTTTATTTTCAAACTGGGAAATTATGTAATTGAAGGGGTTATGAGGGGTGGAGGGATTTGGCCTGTGCCCGAACTTGACCTTGCTGTTTTATCAATAACGACGTGTACGAAATTTGAGCTCTCTAGACCAACGCGTTCTCAAGCTAGATAAGACACGGCCGGACGGACGGACGGACGGTTTTGAGATTTTTGACTTCAGTATTATTTATTTTTTTCTCCGAGTCTTATTTCTTGGCATTACAAAGTTTGTGACAAACTTATAATACTCTCAGATTTCATCTGGAGTATAAAAACTTTTTAAAATCTGATAGAATTTCCTTTTCAAATCAAAAGGTACTGTGAAAGTATTCACCAAACCATTCAATTTTTTTTTTCAAACTCCGCCATAGACGGTCCCAAGCCCGAGTTGAGAAAGGAGGAGGGAACATGGAGTTAACCTGAATGGCCAGTAACACCAGTGCGTCTCAGGAAGTAGGCTAAAAGTATGACATAGTTGCACTTGCAGCATAGCTGTGAGAACTCCAGCATGTCATATTTAGCTCAAAACTCCCACCCTTTTTCTACTAGGGTGTAATAAATAAGTAGGACCGGTCCTCCAGGTCGGGGGTTGGGCGAGGCGCCGACAACGCATCACCAGAAAAAAGAACACTGTCCAGAAACCTGAAGAACGGCCTCAGAAAGGATGGACTCAACGGCAACGACCCCGCAAACGAAAAATGGACTACTCTATTGGATCTTGGAATGTTCGATCCTTATTTAGGACAGGAGCTCTGAAAGAGTTTCTCGAAGAAGTGGCAAAACACAACATCAACATAACTGCCATCCAAGAAACGAAATGGATCGGTAACAAAATCATGGACATGAGATCACACACAATCTATCCAAGTGGAAAATTGTCGGGAAGCAGAGAGTTTGGAGTCGCTTTTGTCGTTGACAAAAAATTTAAACAACGGGTCACGAGCTTCAGACCAGTAAGAGAAAGATTGTGTGCAATCCGAATAAAGACTAAATTCTTCAACACTTGGTTGATCAACGTTCACGCACCAACAGAAGACAAGGACGATATAACTAAAGACGAATTTTATGCCACCCTAGAGACAACCTATGACTCACTGCCCTCGAACGACCTAAAAATTGTCTTAGGGGTTTTTAATGCAAAAGTCGGAAAGGAGGAGGCTCATAGAGGAACAACAGGAGGGCACAGTCTCCATGACATAACCAACAACAATGGCCGACGTCTTATTGATTTCGCAAGCAGCAAAAATATCATAGTAAGCTCTACGTGCTTCCCACATCGCGATATTCACAAACGAACGTGGGCATCACCAGATGGTCACACCTTCAACCAAATAGACCACGTTCTAATTGAGAAAAGGGCTGCTTCCAGCATACTTGATGTACGAACTCTCCGCGGTGCGAATTGTGACTCTGATCACTATCTAGTCAAAGCTAAGTATCGATGCAAAATAGCTTGTCGTGGATATTCGAAAACGAGTAGAGCTCGCAAATTCAATGTCGACAAGCTCAACGACGAAACGGTGGCGCAGGCTTACATGTTAGCATGTAATAAATACCTGACACCAATATATGAAAATATCCAAAATATGCTAGTGGAGAATGCGTGGCTGAAAATACGAGACGGCATCAAATCCTCCGCGGAAGAGGTATTAGGATATCAAGCACGGCGAAAAAATAATGATTGGTTCGACCAAGAATGTCGCGACGCAATAATAGAAAGAACGAAGCTTACAAAATTTTTACTGAACGACCAACACGAGCCAAAAAAGAAAGATATGACGAGCTTAGGCGATATGCGAAAAAGACCTGCAGACGAAAACAAAGGAAGTACCATAATGACAAAATACAAAAAATGGACGACGACATGAGAAAAAATAAAACGCGGGACGCATACGCCATAGTAAAAGACTTAAAAAAGGGATATAAACCAAAAACCAGTCTCTGCAAAGACGCAGCGGGCAATATCATCAGCGACACAGAAGAAATCAAAAGGAGATGGGCTTCGTACTTTGAACATCTTTTGAATCCCATCCTAGTAGCACCGATAACGACAGACATCATTTCAATTGAAGCCTCAACTGACGAAGATGAACCATCATCGACACCACCCACGTTTCCTGAAATCAAAGCAGCCCTATGTGACCAAAAACGAAACAAAGCGCCGGGAATTGACGAAATATCAGTTGAACTTCTGAAAAACGGTGGAAACTGTGTCGCTGAAATACTGCACAACATGATATGCAAAATTTGGACAGAGGAAATCATACCCGACGACTGGCGAAAAAGCATTATATGTCCAATTTACAAGAAAGGAGACAAACTCTGCTGTGAGAACTACAGAGGTATATCATTGTTGTGTACGTTCTATAAAATACTGACAAAAATAATTGAACGTCGTCTTAAGCCCTATACTAATCAAATAATTGGCGAATACCAAGTCGGATTCAGAACCGGACGATCTACAACAGATCAGATATTCTCGGTGAAACAGGTGCTTGAGAAATGCTGGGAACATAACACAGACGTGCACCAAATATTCGTAGATTTTAAAGAAGCATACGACAGTATCGACAGGAGCGTACTGTACCAAATCATGCTTGCCTTTGGAATTCCTCCAAAACTAGTCCGACTAACAAGACTCACAATGACGAACACTGAATCCCAAGTGAGAATACAAACCGATTCCACAACCAGCTTTCGAACGGAATGTGGTTTAAAGCAGGGAGATGGTCTAGCTCCTATGCTTTTCAACTTGGCACTAGAGTATGTCGTCCGAAAAATCCCAGTCGACACCAACGGGACACTACTATTCAAGTCCACCCAACTAGTAGCATACGCTGACGACATTAACATTCTAGCAAGATCCTTCCCTAGTGCTAAGGAGGTATTTGTCAATCTTGACTCCGCCGTAAAAGAAGTCGGGTTGCGCATTAATGAAAGTAAAACAAAAGTAATGACGCAAACAAGAAGGAGAACGCCAATCAGACAAAACATAACAATTGCGGAATATAATTTGGAGAGTGTGGACAACTTCATATATCTTGGGGCTAATCTAGCAAAGGACGGTAATGAAACAGACAAAATCAAACGACGGATAATACTTGCAAATAAGACGTATTATTCGGTACTTCCAATAATGAAATCCAAGAAAGTGCACAGGAACAATAAGCTGCGGATTTATAAAACTATTATACGACCTGTGCTCTGTTATGGCAGCTAGACGTGGACATTAACGCGAACTTCCGAAAAAGCAGTTAACGCATTTGAAAGAAAGGACCTGTGAAGGAAGGAACGGAATGGCGAATAAGATACAACCATGAGTTGTATCAACTCTACGACGAGCCAGAAGCTTCAACGTTCATCAAGCTACGTAAACTGCAGTGGGCTGGCCATGTAGAGCGAATGGAAGACAGAAGAATCCCCAAACGTGCTCTTAAAGGCACAGCGAGTGGTAGCCGGCCAGTAGGCAAACCACGCAAGCGATGGGAAGACTCGGTTGATGAAGACAGCAAAGCCATTTTAAAAATTAGCAGCTGGAGGACGCGGTCTTTGGATCGAGACGATTGGAGGCGACGACTTCAGGAGGCCAGGACCCGATTTGGGCTGTCGCGCCATTGATGATGATGATTCAATTTGTTATCTTAACTTATAAGCTTATAATAAAATCATAGTTCAAGCAAATCTTGTAATTTTATATTCTGAACAATAAAATATAGCAGAATTATATTTGGTAGTAAACCATAATCATTCGATACTCTAAATGAGATGCGAAAGATTTTGAAGTACCAGAAAATATATCACTCAAATTCTTTCGACTACGGAGTTTTGTATGGAAGGTGGTAGAAGCAGATGGGGGAGATTGTAATTTTACATTGTTATTCTAATAATAAAGTATTGTGATCGACACAGAAAAAAATTTGCTACCCTGACATTTTTTTTCCCGTTTCGTGACTAAAATAGCCTAAAAATGCAAAAAAAAATCCGTTCCACCGTACGTCGTGCATATGGACTCATATCGTCGAGACCGTTAAAGGTAGAATATTCGTTTGTGGGTGGATTGTTAATTGGGTAAGTGAGCTCCATTACCTAAGTTTTGGGGAGTGTCAGGTGGAGTGGGAGACTGGGGGTGGGAAAGAGCCAAAAACTACACTTGATAAGATCTCCACTACGAATGCAGATAGGAAGCTGAAAATCATCACAATCTTGGAGAGGGTTGTGGGACAAACTTTAAAAACAATTTAATTTTTTTTGTTATCCCTTGGTGTCCGAAAAGAAGGGCTTAAAACGGATTGTGGGCCGATTTTTTTTTCAATTGATTCGAAATTCGAAATTACTTGCCATAAAAAATTCATATTTTGGAACCATTAAGGTGGCATACAGATTCACCAGAATGAGCTTAGAGGCAGGCAAATTATTGTAAGCGGGAGGTTCATTGGGGTGCAAAAAAAAACAATTGAAATTAATATCTTCAAATTCCTGTTAAGACCCCCTATAGGGGCATAGGACAGAAACAACTCTCTTCCACAAGGCGCGATCCTGGGCATCGGCCTTAAGCTGTTGCCAGGACTTATTTATTCCTCTGGCCTCCTGCTCAACTGCTCGCTTCCATGTGTTACATGGTCGACCAACCCGACGTCTTCCTTGCGGATTATAATCCAGAGCCTGTTTTGCGATATTTTGCTCTGGTTTCCTCAAAGTATGACCGATCCACTGCCACTTCCGCCGTTGAATCTCAATACCTATTTTAGTCTGGCCAGTTGTACTCCAAAGTTCGTCGTTGGAGATCACTTCTGGCCAGAATATTCCTAAAATGCGCCGGAGGCATTGGTTTACGAAAGTCTGTAGTTTCTTGGTAAGTCGAACGGTCACTTTCCACGTAGTGCAACCATACAACAACACGGATTTGACGCATGCGTCAAAAACTCGCAGCTTCGTGCGAAGGGAGATCTCTCTTAACCTCCAGAAAGGGGAAAGGATACCGAAGGCCTGACGAGCTTTATTTAGCCGAGCCTCAACATCCTTTTCGGCTCCGCCGTCCATGCTGACAATGCTTCCAAGATAGCAAAAATCTTGCACCTCTTCCACATCCTGTCCGTTAAGAACAATCGGTGTGCTTGCGTTCGAACCCATGTGCATGTACTTGGTTTTACGCACATTTATTTTCAGTCCTGCCTCTTTGCATTTAGAATGCAACGAGCGAACATTTGACTCTAAGTCCGAATGGTTATGTGCAAGCAAACACACGTCATCAGCATAATCAAGGTGACTCAAGATGTTAAATAGTCTCCATTGAAGACCCTTACCTTCCCCACCTTCCAGTGCAGCTTTCAAGATGTCGTTTATTACCACCAGAAACAGGGCTGGTGATAATATGCAGCCTTGTCTGACACCCGTTCGCACAGGGAAGCTCTCGGACAGCTCTCCTCTATGCAAGACGCGACACCTTGCATCTTCGTAGGATTCTTTAATCATAGCTATGACCTTGTCTGGAATACCTCTCCTACGCAAAGCATTCCATATGTAATCTCGCTTAACGCTGTCGAAAGCCTTCTCGAAGTCCACAAACATGAGATGTAGTGGCGAACCCATTTCGGCTGACTGCTCTAATATTATCCGTAGGGTATTTGTGTGGTCGGTACAAGACGACCCTTTACGGAATCCAGCCTGATAAACTTCGAGAGTGCTCTCGACGACATCACTAATCCTATTGAGAATTACCTTAGCCATAATTTTTGATACGGCAGTAAGTAGACATATACCACGCCAATTGCCACAATCCCGAAGGTCGCCCTTCTTCGGAATTTTCACAATGACGCCCTCCTTCCATTCAGTCGGATATCTTTCCTCAGTCCACACCTTAGTGAAGAGTGGGAGGAGTATATCGGCTGTGATTTCCGGGTCCGCTTTAAGGAGTTCGGTTGGTAGTCCGTCTATACCTGGAGCTTTCCTTCCCGCCATTGACCGAATGGCGGAAACTATCTCTTCCTTATCTGGGGGATCATCCCTAATAGAGGATTGTTGCGGTTGGGTGTTTGGTAGTTGTTCTGTTTCCGGAATATCTTCCTCTGACAAGATGTTTAAAATATCAGAGAAGTATTCCTTCCATCGCCGTAACTGGTGTTCACTCATATTAAGGAGAGTTCCGTTGACATCTCTCACCAGGTGGTTGGCGGTGAAATTCCTGTTCGTCAACTGTTTCATGATTTTAAAAAGTGAACCCATATCCAGCTGTATATGAGCATCGCGGTAGTTCTGCCTCAAGTCGGGCGTTCGTTGGTTGACATCGGGTTGAGAGATGATTGCCAATTTGGCTTTTTTCCGATTGCCAACCTTGACCCATGTGTCTTGCGACATCCAGGGTTTCTCACCGCTTTGCACATATCCCACAGATTCTTCAGCACTAGTTAGAAAAGTGTTTTTGGTTGCCTCCCAATTGGCGTCCAGTGTGCGCATTTCATATTCACCCAATGTGGATGACTTTTCGCGTAGAATAGTGGTGTATTCGCGGTTTTTGTTGGGATCTTTAAGTTTATCCACATTAAGCTTGCGCTTCATTTGAAGAATTTGTGGTCGTCGGATAGCTGCTGTACACAATCTCAAGCAGGCAACCATCAAGTGGTGATCGCTCCCCACGTCAGCTCCACGTTTCGCTCGCACATCGAGGAGACATCTTCTCCATCGGCGACTTATAGCCAAATGGTCGATCTGGTTCTGAGTTACACCATCAGGGGAAACCCAAGATGTTTCATGATGACTCTTGTGTGGAAAAAGGGTCCCTCCGATGACCATTTGCCGAGTACTACAAAACTCCACAAATAATTCGCCGTTTTCGGGTCTCTTAATCCAAGGTCGTGACGCGTCGGCCCAAGGGTCACCATGCCTTCCCATGACGTGTTCTAGTCCAGTGTTGTCCGATCCAACCTGGGCGTTCATATCTCCTGAGATGATAATAATATCACCTCTTGGAACACGTTCGAAGGTGGCACTCAGTTGGCTATAAAACTCCTCTTTGTCACCAGGTGTTGCGGTATTAGTTGGTGCGTAGCACTGCAGAATTGTGACGTTTCTGACACTGGTCCTGAGCCTGACGACGATAATCCTATCCGAGATTGGTTCCCAGCTAATGAGACTGTTTCTCGCTCGCGGTGTAAGGACGAACGCCACGCCATTTCTGGCTTCACTTTCAGGGCCAATGTACAGAATAGTGTTTCCGCTAGGGGTTCGTTCTTCTCCTGATCCTGTCCACCTGACCTCGCTCAAGCCCAAGATTTGGATGTTAAAGTGCTCCATTTCACGGTCGATCACCGATTGGCGGTGCAAGGACCGAGTAACCCCAGCCCTTCCCCCGTCATTCAATGTTCGAACGTTCCAGAAGCCAATCATAGTCCGTTTTCGAATGCCAAAAGTCGTTACCGTAGAATCAGTCCGTATCCGAGGCGATGTATCTGTTTCTCGTATCATTTAGGTCTTAAGATCACGGGTGATAAGCCCATGATCCAGTGAGTGTCCATTTGCCATTTTTAGGGCAAGCAGGACTGGCTGTGGGTGAATTCTACAGCACCCATCCCAGAGGGGGATAGTTAGCTCAGGTCCGTGGAGTCGCTAACTCCAAAGATAGTTGCAGGAATTGGTAAAACCTCATACTACAACTACCCCCTTGCGGGAAGTTATCTCTAAAGGTCTGTAATTGAAACTTTTGACATATATTAAGATATACTAGTGAAATATAAAAAAATATAAAATTTGGTTATAGCAGTAGTGGGGGGAATGGGGAGCATTTCAAAAATGTTGCACTTCCCAAAATTCGAAACTGTTACATCTCAAAACTGAGTCCAAATATCAAATTGTAGAGCTATATAAACTTTGGTAAAAAATTTAAGTTTGGGGGTGTAGAGGAGGGATGTAGTACGCAAAAATGTCGAAATTTTTGAGTGATTTTTTTTTAGGGCTGTGGTGAAAGATACAAAGTTTAAATTTTGCATGTGGATACATCAATTTGATATACATAGAGAAAAAATAATAATTTGCTCCGCGATATTTATGCACCGACCAACCTGGTCTAATGTCCGCAAGGTGTTTCATGTGCAATGAAAAAAACACAAAAACTGAAAACTTTTGAATAAAGTTTTAAGGTAGAAACTTGACATATTGCGAAATGCATTAAAAAAAATCACTAAATGTATGAAATATTAGTTGGTCGAATATCTTCAAAGCTTCAATCCCCTCGCATACAAAGTTTTTTTTTCGAACATTTTTAAGAAATCCATTATCACCTAACTATTAAAATCTATCAATTTGAAATTTTGCATAAAAATTTCTAAAAATAGTTGAAACGAAATTGGGTTAAAAGTTTTGAGATCGCGTTTGCCCTTTCACCCCCTCCGAAACAAAATTATGATGTCTACCAATTTCAATAAATATATTAACAGTCAACAAATTGAAGAACTTAAAATTTTGTAAGATCCATCACAAATTTTACGATTCACTTTCCTTGTCTATGTGTGCTGGGTTTCGTGAATATAAAATACACCAAATTTTATGAAAATTCTACGCAACTTTGTGTATGAAATTGACATTTTATACAGAGAATATTGGACGTGATTCAAGCAATCAACTAAACAATTATTAACATCCACCCACCCTTACTATCACCCCTCCCCTCATAAAAAACTTGCATAAATAAACAAATGAAATATTGATTATATGTACTGGAGCTAGAGAGCAAGAACCCGTTTTCAGTTAGTCTTCCCTAACCACTCTAATTTGCATGTTGACTTTCCACGCATCGTCAACTCGCCCCAAGAATAATAAAGTTGTGCTCGACTTGTTGGCAGTTTATTTATGTATGACACCGAATGTAGAATGCAAAAACATTTTATGCTAAATTTGAAAATTTTGTTTTCATAATTTTCAAGGAAATTGCTCATTGTTTTCCAGACATAGCCTTATTATAATTTGCTCAAAATTTCAAGGCGATAGCTTCTATTGCTTCAAAGAAGGAGAAGGAGTGAAAAAATTCTGGCAAAAATTCGTCTTTTTCGCTCTGCTAGTTTCAATTAAAATCGAAGAAATGCATTTTTCAAAATTTTGCAATTGAACTACCGGCCAAAAGTTTGAGACCATACTAAGGAAAACGGGGAAATGAAATAAAACTCAAAAACTTGTTGGTATTTTCAGACAAATGACTTAATCATCACAAAATATATGGCCTGAGAAATAAAACCAATCTAAATATAGACAAATTATCAAACAATGTTCTTTGAACGTACATATTTGGGAAAAAGAACAGCTTAAATTGATTATTTTTTATCGAAAAATCCTCCTTTGCATTTTATAATTGTTTTTACCAGTCTCGGCATACGAGTAATCAATTTATTGATTGTGTTTTATGGTATATCGTTGCAGCTTTCATTTAAAGCCTTTCACATATCCTTATGTTATTAGGGGCACCGATCACGAATGTTTCTATTCAGTTCTTCCCATAAAAGTTCGATCGGGGCTCTGGGGAGGCCACATCCATATTTTTATACTAGATGAAATCTGAGAGTATTATAAGTTTGCCACAAAGTATGTAACGCTAAGAAATAAGGCTCGGAGAAAAAAATGAATGATACAGAAGTTCATATAATCACTCAAAAATCTCAAAACCGGATGTCCGTCCGTCCGTCTGTCCGTCTGTCCGTCCGTGTCCTCTCTGGCTTGAGAACGCGTTGATATAGGAACTTCAAATTTTGTACACGTCGTTTTTAACAAAAAAGTAAGGACAAGTTCGTGAACGGGCCACATCGCTCCACTCCTTTTACCCCCTCCCATACAAAATGACACAATTGCGCATTTTGACAATAAACGGATTTGCTCAAAAAGTATAAAAGCTGTTGGTCTCAAATTTGAAACATATTACTTTTATGATGATATCAATCTACCATATAAAAATTATGCGTGTCCTCTTCCTCCTTCTACCACCTCCCATACAAACTGTACTTTTTCATGAAATACTCTAAACTAATTTACTCAGTGCGTATAAAATTTAGCGAGCTGAAATTTTGCACTAAATATTTATTTGGAATCAGTAGTAAGACCAAAAAAAAATTAGACCATTAGCTTCACCCCTTCTACCCCCTCCCATGCAAAATGACACAATTTCGCAATTCGACGGCTTTTCTCGAAAAATATAAATGCTACTGATCTGAAATTTGGAATACAATACTTTTATAATAATTCCATTCTACTTTATAAGAATTATTTGTGTCCTCTCCCTCCTTCCACCGCCTCCCATACAATCTGCACTTTTTCATGAAATACTCTAAACCAATTTACTCAGTGCGTATACAATTTATCGATTGGGAATCGTGCACTAAATATTTATTTACAATTGTTAGTAAGATCAAAAAAAAATTAGACGATTAACTTTACCCCTTCTCCTCTCTCCCATACAAAACGACACAATTTCGCAATTCCACAATAAACTAATCTGAAATTTGAAATATATTACTTTTATAATAATTCCAATCTGCTGTATAAACATTATTTAAGTCTTCTCCTTCCTTCTACCACCTCCCATACAAACTGCACTTTTTTATGAAATAGTCGAAACAAATTTACTCAGTACGTATAAAATTGATAAAGCTGAAATTGTGCACTAAAGATTTATTTATAATTGTTCGTAAGACCAAAAAAATTAGGCAATTTGCTTCACTCCTTCTACCCCATACAATTTGACACAATTCAACAACTTTACAAAAAGTCGATTTGCCTGAAAAGTATGAATGCTACTCACCTGCCAAATAAATGATGATTACAGTTATTTCTAAGAAAGTTATTAATAACTCCACCCTCCTTCTACCACCTCCCACACAAACTGCACAATTTCACTAAATTCAATACTCTTAGTTTTTCAGTACCTATTAAATTTTTGAATCCTAAATTTTGAAGAACATTTTGATAGCAACCTTATCGTGATGTGAAAAAATCAGTTCAATGTTGTTATCCCCTCAACCACTTCCCCTACAAAATTTTTTAAAATAAAGAAATTTCTCCTTCATCTAGAGTATCGCATAATTGGGCTTTACGCCCAATAGTAGTCCTGTTATGTTTAATACAGATTCTACTTCTTTTTGTTCTTAATAGCCTCTGCATAATTTCAAACTATGTCTAGGGTCGCTATCTTGCTGGAAAATGGACTCATCGCTAATGATTCTCAGCCCGTAGGTAATGGCATTAGTTTCGAGAATGGTTTTAAATTGATCTTTTTCATGATTCCTTGAATCTGTGCCAAATCTCCATTTCCAGACCCAGACAAACAATCCCAGACCACAACACACCCACCACCGTGCTTCAGAGATGGTTGCATACTTTCTTTAGCGCAACGTCGAGAGAAAATTCTCATTTTCGTTCCAAATATTTCAAACTCGGATTCGTTACTTCTAGAAATATTTTTAAAATCTTATTCTGTCCAATCTCGATGGGTGTGGGCCCACTGCCTTCGTTTCTTCAGCGGCCTTATTAGTGGTTTTCGCACGGCAATGCGGCCAAACAAATGAGCTTCTCTCAATTGTATTTTACTTTATTATTTTAATAATAAAGTATTGTGATCGACTTGGGAAAAAAAAAAAATTTGCCACCCTGAAATTTTGTTTTTTCGCGTTTCATGACTAAATTAGCCTAAAAATGCAAAAAAAAAAATCCGTCTGTCTGTACGCCGTCCGCCGTACGCCGTACGCCGACGTGTACGCTCAGCGCACATTAACTCCCAAACCCTTCAAGATAGAAAGTTTATTTTTGGGGGGATTGTAGATAGTTGCGGATCTCAGGCGGATACTCTTTTTGGGGGGTGTATGGGTTCAGGGGAAGGCGGGGGGAGCGCTTAAACCGAAAAATACGAATTCAAATATCTCAACCATGGTAACAGCTAGGAAGCTAAAATTCAAAATACATATAGAAGGGTTTGTGGGACAACTTTTAAAAATAGTTAAATTTTTTTATCCATTGGGGTAAGAAAAGGGGGGGCTAAGAACCAATTCTCGGCCGAATTTTTTTTTCAAATGATTATATCTTCGAAAATACTTACCATAAAAAATTTAAATTTTGAGACCATTAAGCTGGCATATAGGTTCATTAGAATCAGTTTAGATAAAAGCTAATTATTGTCAAGGGGAGGGTCCGGGGGGGGGGGTGCATAGAAAAACACTTAAAAATTAATATCTCGGCTATTTATTAAGCTATGTAATTGAGTTTTAGAACCTATATTGAGCTATACTAGGGAAGTACGAAAAAAATATAATATTTGGAAAAAATAGTAGTGGGGAGAAATGGGGAGTATTTCAAAAATGATGGACTTTCCAAAATTTCAAACCGTTATAATTCAAAATTGAGTACAGATATCAAATTAAAATTTTGTCAAATTATAGAACTAAGTAGTTTTTAAATTTGGTAAGAATTTTACGTCGGGAGGTGTAAGGGGAGGGAGGTGGTAACCAAAAATGTCGAAAATTTTGAGTGATTTTTTAAGGGCTCTGGTGAAAGATGAAAAATTTTAATTTTCCATGTGGATACATCTATTTGTTGTTCATACAGAAAAAACAATAAAAACTCCACAATTGTTATGCACCGACCCCCCTGGTCTACCGTGCACAAGGTGTTTCATGTACAATGAAAAAACCACATAAACTGAAAATTTTTTAATGAAATTTGAAGGTAGAAACTTGAAAACTTGCGAAATGCATTTAAAAAAAATTTTGAAGAGAATGAAATATTAACTGGTCGAATACCTTGAAAGCTTCTACTGCCTCCCATACAAAATGATTTTTACGACCATTTTTAAGAAATTAATTATCACCTAATTGGTAAAAGCTATCAATTTGAAATTTTGCACAAAATCATTTAAAAATAGTTGAAATAGAACTGCGTCAATTTTTTTGAGATCACACTTGCCGTTCTACCCCCTCCCATACAAAAGTACGATTTCGACCAATTTCAATAAAACAACTGCTAACCAACAAATTAAAAGCTACGAACTTGAAATTCTGTACGAGCACCTTAAAAGAAAAAAAAAAAGAAAACTGCGTCACAAATTTTGCGATTCCTCTACCTCTTCTACCCCCTCCCATACAAAATTATTTTTTCGACCATTTTAAGGAAATCAGTTATCAGCTAATTCTTAAAAGCTACCAATTTCAAATTTTGCACAAAAAATTATAAAAATAATTGAAATGATATTGTTTTAAAAGTTTTGCAATCGCGCTTGCCCTTCTACCCCCTCCCATACAAAAGTATCATTTCGACCTATTTTATTGAATCAACTAATAACCAACAAATTAAAAGCTACGAACTTGAAATTTTGTACGAGCACACTACAAGAGAAAGGAAATAAAATTGCGTCACAAATTTTACGATTCCTCTACCTCCTCTACTCCTTCCCATACAAATGTTTGGTTTCGTGAATGTAAAATACACCGAATCCTATGAAAATTCTATGCAACTTCGTCTATTCTATACAGAGAATATTGGACGTGATTCAAGCAATCAATTAAAAAACTATTAACATCCACCCACTCTTACTATCACCCCTCCTTCATTAAAACTCAAACTTGCATAAATAAACGAACGAAATATTGATCATAAGTACTGGAGCTTTTGAACGTTTCCGCAAAAGTGTTAAATTGACAATTGCCTTGCCCAAGAACCCCCTTTCACTTAGTCTTCCCTAACCACTCTAACCAGCATATTGACTTTCCACACATACGCAACTTGTCCCAAGAATAATAAAGTTTCGCCCGACTTGTTGGCAGTTTATTTACAGTAGTAGGTGGCACAGGTTTGGATCAAGATTTGTTTACTTCAACGCACATATTTGGCGCTGTTAGGCATCTATTCCGCTTGCTGGTAGCAGTAATGAAATTATCTACCCTAGAAGTGGTTGTTCTCGACCTCTCTGGGAGAGGATGATCCTGATTACTACCAGTTTCCTTGTATCGAAAGATTTAGTGATGAAATTATGTCTTTGATAATTTCAACTACGCGTCAATCATATGTTCAGATTCGCTTTCATTATGTAGAATACCGATGGCCGTATTTCGATGCTGATTTCCTGTTTTTCCCCCATTTTTAAGACGTCTTGACAGTAGTAACCACAAAATCCGACTAATAAAGAAAGTGCGTGAAGAACTTCGGCAAAATAGTGTATCTTAATATGAAACACCTAGTTTTGTACACCATCTCAATCATAAATGTTGGTAAAATAAAATAACAGTTAAATAAGTGACTACCTGGGAGTCATAAAGAAATAACAATAACTCTACTTGACTTGCTTCTACTCGACATTCGTTGAAGTTTGGAAATAATGCGTTTATCGCTTCCTTTCTTGATAATTAAACAAAGAAATTTGCTTTTTGGATATTCCGTAAGGACTAAAGAAGGTGTACAGGTGCAGTTGGCAATTTATTTTCAAATATTTTTTAAGTATTTACAGATAATACAAATTTTTTGAAGTGGTCTCAAACTTTTGGCCGGCAGTGTATATGTTACGGGATTGAGATCAATATTCATTTATCCACATCAATCCTCGTGTTAAGAAAAAAGCCAAATGGTCGATTGGATTCTGAGTAACACTATCAGGTGAAACCCAAGATGTTGTATGGTGACTCTTGCGTGGAAAAAGAGTCCTTCCGACGACAATTTGCAACCGAACTACATAAATAATTCGCCGTTTTCGGGATTCGTAATCCAAAGTCGGGACGTGTCGACCAAGAGGCACCATGCTTTCCATGAGCTAACCTGGGCGTTTATATCTCCTGAGATGATAATAATACCAACTTGGTGCGTACCACTGCGGTATTGTGACGTTTCGGACACTTATTCTGAGCCTGTCTATGATCATCTTATTTTAATTTAAGCAATTTTAATTTTTAAGTATTGAAGCTTATATTGATACAACTTAATAATTTTCGACTGAACGAGAATCTAGGCTTAGCCTGGTGAACAGCATGTCGATCTACAACACGAAACTCATGTGTTATAATCTCAGTCGACGTACAGTTCCAGCATATTCTTTGCTTCGGTAACTCTGGGCCTGCTTTGCTACGAAAATAGAAGTTTGTAGATGGTGCTAACAATCGTTCCAAGAGTAAAGTCAAGGAATCTGAAGCTCAAACCGGGAAGTAGTGTGTTGTTCAAATCCCAGTCGACGTATAATTCCAACATACTGCGTGCTTGATTGTATCTTCTTCTATAATGGCGCTACTGCCTAAATCGGACCGTGGTCTCCTGACCTTCTTAACATTATCATTATTTATTGTGGAAAGGTTTTTAGCCCTTCGCACAACCCTCTATCTACGATTTTTTCATTTTCGTAGATTGAGGTAACCATGGTATACCCAAGCAGGTAGTGTCGACCTGGATTTGAATTCATGACCTTCCTATTGAAGACCAACACACTACCCACTAGGCTTCACCCTAGCTGGGTATATCTGGGTCACCTCAATCTACGATTTTAAAAAAGTCGCAGATAGAGGGGTGTGCGAAGGGCTAACAACCCCTCCATAAAAGTAAATAAATGTTAAGGAATCTGAAGGTCAGGAGGTCAAAACCTATTGAACCTGACGCTGAGAAGACCAGGACCCGACAAGAGGCCTGCAGTGTGTGCTGTAGCCGTAACTCTGATAACTTTTTTCTATTCTATTTAATAGCCTATCTGGCTTACAGCTCTCGCTGTAGCGCTATTGAAAAGATAGAGAGAGAGGGCGCTGAATGGAAGCATATGTGTTTCTAATGTATGTATTTGTATTTTAATGAATGAATTAGTCAAGTTTTTCAAAATGAATCATTTAAATTGCATTTACATTTATAATAACGATATTATTTATCTACCTTGTCAGTAATTAATCTTAATGAAGCACTTTAAAAAAAAAAAAGAAGAAAATGTAGAAAAACTATCCCTCTTGAAAAGTAGGCTAATGGGACATATTTCTCGCATATTTGCGTCGTCACGCAAATAAACCATATAAAGCGTGTTGGTATCCTAACACGAGCAACTTTATACTCTTTGATACTTGGCAGTATGTAAGTTTTCAGACAAGTACGTTGAAATGGTGTGAGACTTACTATAAATGTATTGCTATTATCCACGTGGCCTAGTATAGACGAAATTCTTTTTGAAGCCATTACTTCCACTTTTTCTTTGCTCCTTTACCTTGACACAGTAGGTTACTGTCAAGTGAGTTACTGTCAAGTGGGTCAAGTTTTATTGTGACGGCCATATACATACCTTCCTACGTATTTCTTTTTCTTCCGGTTTAAGAATAATATCATTTCCTATTTTATTTCCATGTTAATTTTTTTTTCTAAGATAGTAAGATGGATAAGGCTCCTTAATCAACTGTATACAAAATATAACCGGGAGGATGGTAAAATTATTCATTAGGTATGATGTCCTTTGCGGATTTCAAGGAGTGATGATTAAATCTTTCAAATTTTCTGCAAAAAAAAAAATAGCATGGATTAATTTAATATGCATATATGTATACTAATATATTTAACACCCCTGATTCCTAGTATCATTTTGAATATTCCATCTCTAAACGAACGAAGCCTAAATAAAGCTATGTAATAACGACGTGGCATATTGCAAACCATAACAATATGATCCGAAATGCAAAGGAAATTTTTTCACAGCTTCAGAATGATCAAACTGTGTAATAGTTGTACACAAACAAATCAACTCAACGGGTATTTTGTTTAAAAATATCAAACAAAATTATTAATTTTTCTAATTAAGCTCCCAAATATCAAAAGCCGAACGACTACAAAGAAATCCTGGTGTTAAAGGAAATATGAGAAGATTGAAAACAAAGGGATATCTTGCAGACAACTCCTGGCAGCCATCGGGATTAATAACATTTATAATTGTATTTAGAAGCAATAAGTAAGCGACTCCGGAGAGCTACAACAGCTCTGGACAGGAGTAACAAACTATGGCGGATACTGTCCTTGATGGGAATTCATTTTTCATTCTGCTCACACTGACTGACGACTGCATGGTAGCTTTCATCCCTTTGCCAAGCGTAACTGAAGCTGGGAGCTAGCTGAAGCTAGAAACTGCTATGCTATGAAGTAAAAGGACTATGAAGCTGCCACTCAGAGCCAATTCCTCTTTTTCAATGCAGCGCTATTGTTAGAGAAGACCAAGGTGGAGGAGAAGAGTTCGAAATAAATTACTTTCAAATTGTTCCTTTATGCTTTTTATGATTTATGATTTGCGCGTCTCCGGCTTCGCTACACGTAGCTCCTTTACGATCCTCAGCGTATCCTATACGACTAAATTATTTAAACTTAATACACTGCACGCTTAAATTTGCAGGAGGTTAATTAAGTCCGAATGTTTATAGCTCGAAGTTGTTGTGGTGGTTTTACTCGATGGTGTTCCTTCGTTGCAGTACAATTTTTTGAAGCCCTATACATATCCTGCCTTTGCTATGCTGTAGTGGAGTAATGCAGCGTAGAAATCCGTGCTGGAATCACTGTTTCGGGCCATACCTCGCATGAACCGTCAAATGGACTCCTCTGCTTTGCAGTCGAGGTTGTATAAGGACCTCTCACAAGAAGTTTCGACCAAGTCAGACTCACGATTAATATCCTGCAGCGAAACATTACCCTTACGTAAGTACATGTAATGTTCTTTGTTGAAAGCAATTAGTTGCTACGAATGGTAATGTTGTAGCGTCATAAATTTCTTTGATTTTAGATATGGCAAATGCCGAACGTCTACCGCACTCCTCGAGTTGCAGTGAATGGCGGGTTGCAATTGTAATTGTTTATGATGAAAATAAATGAGAATTTATAAAGATATAAGCAGACATAACTTAGAAACATAAATGAACTCTTAACGAATAAATTTGCCAATGGGTGCAATCTAAATTTTTTGTTTAATTATGTTGGGGAGAAAAATTAAATATATTCGATCTAAATTTATGGGTAGCTTTAACATTTATTCAATTCTATACTCCTAAATTGTTGGTTATTCCAAACTCTTTTTTAAAGCGAATTTCAGCAATTTAAATGGCCTTACAAACCATAAAAGTATCCTAATGCGTTAAAATAATTTAGTCCCATGACAATTTGCCCATGACTGCTCATAAACATATTTTACGACAGAATATAAAAACCTTTCGTTGTCCTCGTAATCAATTAATTTAATATTTGTTCCATATATTCGTTGGGTTTCCACTTTCTTGAGGGATAATATTGGAAAAGTTTGCATTATGTATACATACATAAACGAAATATGTACAATATAACAGGATGTGCTACTATAGATAGCTCCTCATAATACGCATAACATGCTTTTATAATAATTTATGGATTGCATTTTATGGATTCGAACCATAAAAATGAGACGGGACAATATTCTCTGAGGGCTGATATCGGATGGCACTTACCGACATATATAATGATGCAACGTGGGAATATCACGTAACCGACATTCAAAACACTTCGGGCAAATTGACTCTGATCGCATAATTTTTATGAAAAACAAAACACTTGAAAGGCATCGTCTTCGTCGTACTCCGATATCGGGAAAAAATCATTTTAAATGTTGTTTAATGTCAGAATATGTAAGGTCGCAGAAAGTTTTTAAACACTTTAACTAAGAAAATAATTTTCTTTTCTGTGATAGCTAAGAAAAAAAATAATACAAAAAAAAAACATTCGACCTGTATCTCAGAAAAAAGATGAAACTTTCGAAGTTCCGCGAAAAATTGAGGCCTCAATATTCATACTGCTAGTTCATGGAAAACATGCGTTCCAATTTTTTTCGCTCCAAACTACAAAATTGAAAATAGTGATACTTCAAGTTCGAAATTTGCTACATTTGCATTTAATCAGCGTTATTATACTCGCCAACAGGGCCGCTCCTACCAAGATGCAAGTGAAGCAGTTGCACTGGGTGGCATGCTTGAGGAGCGCAACATCATCAAAAGACTTAAATGTTAAAACCAGTGTAACGAAATGGAGGACTGTATTCCACCAACAAATAATGTCTTCCTCCTGATCCAAATCCTTTCCCCTGACTTCGCGGTAACCTTGCTGTGCCGCGAAGTCAGGGGAAAGGATTTGGATCCTTGAAAAGCCGTGATAAAAGGGGCAAAGAAAAGAACGTTGCCACGTTCCTTATTGGTACAATCTTAAGCTACACGTTGAGCGCCACTGTATCGAATTGTAATTGACACCAAATTGTGTTTATTTCGTTAGTATAGCTTAAGAACACTAGCGAAAAAAACAAAATATTTTAACTTAATACTAGCAGAGGGAAATACGTAGCAATTCAAAAATGATGCACTTTTCAAAATTTCAAACCGTTGTATCTTAAAATCCAGTGCAAACATTAAGTTGAAATTTTTTTGTGTAAGGGGAGGGAGGTAGCCAGACAAAATGTTGAAAGTCTTGAGTAATTTCTCTAGGGCTCTGGTAAAATGTTGATACAATGTTCAATATTTGCACATGTATACCCACATTTGATATATACACCCAACTTTATTTTTACACGGTTTTTTTGCACGATTTTGAAATAACACGGTCCATGAAGAAGAGCAAAGACCATTTTTTACACTAATTTTCCATTTTAACACGGTTGCAAAAAAAATTTTTCTTAGATAAGTTCAAATTTTTAGTCTTACATCAAATATATACTGTTATAGATCTTGCAATCACGCAATTTGGATGTTGCAAGAAACATCGAGAAAAGTCCATCAACATTTAAAACGCTATAAACAAGTTTCCAGCAACATCCAGTAAACTCCAGGCAATCTGGAATAGCCGAGACACACACACACACACAACGACACCTGTCTGGGAGATTTAGTATAAATACCCGCCAACTTTCAGACAGTAGGGAGTCATTCGGCGACTCCTATCGGTGGAAGAACGCGAGCCAGTACAAGTAAGCGAAAGAATAAGATCGACGGCATTGCCAAATCGGCGAATATAGTGCGAATTAAGTAAAACTGATCAAGAAATTAATAAAAGTGCGATTAAATAAATTATTCATTGTTTTTAATCGAATTGTGTTTTTCTTGAAATCGGCGAACCTCTAGCTCGCAACAATACGATACAACAATGAGCAACAATCAATGACCTGGTCTTTCCCCGGTTGTTATCTTACAAAATCAACTTTTGATCGCGAGCTATCTAGATGAATTGAATGGATAGAAGGATCAAATGCGTTGTTTGTTCGTTACGCGGATGGTCAACATCACAACCACCTTGTTTTCTGACGAGAAAATCTTCACTGCCAAAGAGAAATTTGAGCGTATTGTGATGCATTTGAGAGATCCCATGTGTGGATGACGTCATTGGGTGTTCCAGCAGAATTTTGCTCCCAACCGCAAGGCCAGATCAACTCAGCTGTGGCTTAAGGAAAACTTTCCTGTTGTTATAGGGGCAGATTGGCCCTCTGGAAGCGCCGACCTGAATTCGTTGGACCACTCCGTATGGTATACCCTTGGCCTGCCAAAGACGGCACCCGAATTTTGAGAGCTAGAAGAGTTCCCTAATCAAGGCAAGGGACGAATTGACACAGGAAAAGTTGAGTAATTGAATTGATGACTGTTCATGCAGACTCCAGGCTTGTTTTGACACAGAAGGAGGTTATTTTGAATAATTTTGCTTGATAACAATTTGTAATACAGTTCGAAAATTTCCTGAAAATATAAGGTCTTCGTTTTCTGTTGATTAGGTATAAGCAACTTGAAAGCCTAAAAAACAGAATCTGAAAACAGATTTCTTAATAAAAAGAAACCCAATATCAAAGGACGCTATTAAGGAACGGGAGTCTTCAATAGGTTCAACGTTATTAATCTTGTTAGACATATCAAACGATGAAAGCAATGTTGCTCCAGCCAGCAATAAACGTGCTGGCCTATTTTCAACTAGTGATGATAGTTACTAAATAAGTTTCGCTTTTTGATTTTTCAAACTGTAGGATGCGATCATTGGACCGAGACAACTGGAGGAAATGCATTTGGGAGGCAAAGCCTCGATATGGGCTGAAGCGCTATTGCATCATCATCGTCATCATCGCATGACTGGGGCTTACGTCCATTCGTAGTTTTGTTATATTTCGTACTAAATTTCATGTTTGTAGCTTTAATATTAACAATTGTATAAGAAGTCGTAGAAAAGTAGTAAATAGATTTCTTTCCACCTTAATAAGCCTCATTCCACTTCCTGTACCGACATAACTGTACAGTGCATTAAAGGGTGAACCCCTATGTTATACTCATTATATTTGGACAGTTTTGAAGTTGTTAATCAACGTTTTTGTACTCGATAAGAAATTTAAAACTATATTGCGCTTGACAAAATCTAAGAACTTCTTAAGCTGATGCATTTCTTCTCATTTCTAGCAAGATTTGAAATCGCTACTACCGTTAAAACACAATACGAAAGTGCATTAATTATGTCCTTTGCAAAATCTAGTCTCCAAAAGATTATCTATTGAGTATGGTAATGTGAGTCCCACAATAAATAAACTGCCAACAAGTCAGGCGCAACTTTATTATTTTTGGGACAATTTGAGGATGCATGGAAAGTCAATAAGCAGGTTAGTGGTTAAGGAAGACTAAGTGGAACCCCTTTTCACAAGTGGAATCCCCTTTAGGGCTGGGCTGCTGGCAATTTGACAATTAATTGCGAATACGATCAATAGCTCCAGTACATGTAATCAATATTTCATTCGCTTATGCAAGTTTGGGTTCTTATGAGGGGAGGGAGGAAGGGTGATGGTAAGTGTGGGTGGATGTTAATAATCTTTTAATTGATTACTTGAATCATGTCCAATATTCCCTGTATAGAATGTCAGTTTCATAGACGAAGTTGCATAGAATTTTTACAAAATTCGGTGTATTTTACATTCACGAAACCAATCATTTGTATGGGAGGGGGTAGATGAAGGAAGGGAATCGCAAAATTTGTAGTGCAGTCTTATTTCTTTTCGCTTGTAAGGTGCTTGTATAAAATTTCAAGTTCTTGACTTGTAATTTGTTGGTTAGAAGTTGATTTATTGAAATTGGTCGAAATCATAGTTTTGTATGGGAGGGGGTAGAAGCGCAAACGCGATCTTAAAACCTTTGACGCAGTTTCGTTTCTAATGTTTTTAAAAGTTTTTGTGCAAAAATGGTAAAAAAATGTTATATGGGAGGGGGTGGAAGTTTCGAAGGAATTCAACTAGTTAATATTTCAAACTTTTAGTGACTTTTTTCAAATGCATTTTGCAAATTTTCAAGTTTGTACCTAAAAATTTAATTCAAAAATTTTCAGGTTATGTGTTTTTTTTTATTGCTCATGAAACACCTTGTGCACATTCGACCCCCACTTCGGTGCATGACAATTGTGGAACAAATTATTATTTTTTTCCTATGTATATCAAATAGTTGTATCCACACGTAAAATTTAAACTTTGTATCTTTCACCAAAGCCCTAAAAAAATCACTCAAAATTTTCGATATTTTTGTTTACCAACTCCCTCCCCTGACACCTCCCAACTTGAAATTAAAAATTATGTTGTTCTTCAATATGACAAGATTTCAATTTGATATCTGTATTCAGTTTTGTGATTTAACGGCTTGAAATTTTAGAATGTGTACCATTTTTGAAATGCTCCCCATTTTTCTTCATAACTAATATGTCCAAATTTTATATTTTTTTGTCAATTTTTTAGTACAGCTTAATATACGATCTAAGTCTGAATTACTAGCTTAAGAGATAGTCGCGATATTAATGTTTAATTGATTTTCTTTCAACCCCCCCTCCCCTTTCTGACCCTCCCTCTTGCAACAATTCTGGTTGGTCTATATCCCACCTTAATGGTCCCGAAAAATGATTTTTTTATGGTAAGTAATTTCGAAGATATAACCATTTGAAAAAAAAAATTCGGCCGACAATTTGTTCATAGCCCACCCCCCCCCATTTTTGGACCCCAATGGAGAAAAAAACTTAATTATTTTTAAAGTTTGTCCCACAAAACCTTCTATATGCATGTTGATTTTCGGCTTCGTAGCTAAAACCATGTTTGTGATATTCGAGTTCTTAGTTTTCGGTTCTAGCGCTCCTCCTTAACCCCTACACCCCCCAAAATGGGTGTCCGCTAGAGATCCACAACCATCTACAATCTACCTAAAAATGAACTTCCTATCTTGAAGGATTTGGGAGTTAATGTGCGCTGAGCATAAACGTCGGCGGACAGCGTACGGCGGACAGTGTACAGACAGACGGATTTTTTTTTTTGCATTTTGGGGTATTTTAGTCATGAAACGCAAAAAAAACAATATTTAGGGTAGCAAAATTATTTTTTTTTTCAAGTCGATCACCATACTTTAATATTCAAATAATAAAGTAAAAATATTTCATGGGCAGATATCAACAACTTTCTATGAATTATCCCGTTTCAGATTTTAATTATTTCCACAAAAATTATGTCAACTCAAAAATATCTGTTACGGAAATAAATACATAAATCATAATTTTCAAAGTAGATTTATTCAACTATCGGTCATTGCACTATTCCTAGATTGATATTTATAATTTTATCACCAAGAGTCTCTGATTATTAGGAAAGGCAGTAAGCTTGTTTAAATTATCAAAAGATTTGACCCAATAAATTCAAAATGAATTTTTCCTCCTGCACTGATATCGTATGATTACAAAATTGAGCAAAAACAAATACATGTGATATTCAAAATTATTTATTTAACTTATTTTTCTGTTATCACTTTCACACATATTACGTATTGGTAATGTCGACAAAACGCATTAGCACATTACTAGAACTAGCGAATGTGTGAAAATTATATCCTTTCGAATCGGTAAATCCTTTTTATTGACTTGACACGAAACAGCTAGGAGTGGAAACTCATGTTTTCTAAATTGAAAACCAGACGTAGACGACGACAAAGCAAAGAACGTGCCAGAGATAAAGCAGCACTTATTTTATCCTTTCCGATGTCTGCTAGGACGTTAAGCTTGGATTTGTTCTCGATTTTATTTCGAAATCCTATTTGATAGGTTGGTACGGCACTACGGGAGATCTGTTTATATGTGGACTTTTCAGAAATCTTCTCATATGATAATGTGCTAAAAAGGGATTTAACGGCGGATGAAAAAAGATCGAGATCGAAAAAAAAACAGTGGTATTACTAAAATTTTCTTTCCCTATATTAGCCAATTATGTTATTGAGCATGTGTTTAAATTTCAATTTGGTTGTTTTCGAGAAGTTTTTTGTTTTTTAATTTTCTTCACTGTAAGAAAACTTCGTTTTAGTTCAAAAAATGAAAACTACCAGTGCATAAAACCAACATAGCTTCCTGGAGAGAAGATAGTTCGGGTTAAGTCAAAGTGTCTCAACAAATCATAAACTAAATCGAGAGGAGGCAATGTGAGAAGCTAGTGTGTAGCCTAGCGGGTAGCGTGTTGGTCTACAATGCGAAGGTCGTGAGTTGAAATCCCAGTCGACACACATTTCGAGCACACTGCCTGCTTGGCATATACCTTGGTCACCTCAATCTCCGAAAATGAAAAATTCGTAGATAGAGGGTTGTGCGAAGGTTAAACCACCCTTCCACATAAAATAATGAAAAAATATTAATGAACCTGTAGGTGAGGAGGCCAAGGCCCGATTTGTAGAAGAATGTGAGAAAAGAAGTCAAGTACGATCATTAATGAACAAGGGTGGGCCAAGTATCGAACCTTGATTCAACAGGAACAGAGGTGGTTGAAAGTATCAGCTGAAAGATTATATGAACAAAGTTTAGGTAGGTTTAACTTAAGCTGTGATACTATTCATTTCATTTATATTTTGAAATTTGTTGATTTTGTGAATTAGAACATGCAGAACTTTCACCCAAATATTCAAACGAATTTTTTTCATAAAATGTTCAAGAAAAATGTGTGAAATTCTTTTTCTTTAAAATTGTTCGTACTTTAAATCGTTGCCAAATATCACCAGCTGTCTCCAAGATATAAGTTAAAATCGCAGTTTTTCCCGCTTACGACTGATTAATAGGAGTGCACATTAAAAATAAAAGTTTTATTTTTTTAACTAGGTATATTTACGAGCTTTCTTCTAATTAATAAGAAGTTTAGTCAATTTTAATCCTTTGGACACTGAACCAACATTTTAATTTGTAAAGTAACGCAAAAACTATATTTCAAATTCCTATGCAACTACACCATCATTGAATCATTCAAGAAAATTTTATGAAGATTTATATTTTTATTTTATGATGGTCAGTTGAAAAGTTGGTAAGCTGGCATTCATCATCCGTAACATGCATCCGTAAATGAAGCAGACAAGTTTTCTTATCGCTTTTATTCATAATTTAAATAACAATTTTAATTTTGAAAGTAACGGTCAAAGGTGAAAGAGCTCCCGAAATTCAAAGCGTTGAATAAAAAGAAGTAGTGGTTTCAGTTGAATATGTCTATGCTCGCTGATGGATTCACAAAAATAGCCATTACCGCCTTTACAGATATTCTCATAAAATGAAAATATTTTCGTACAGAATTTTTCAGTTTGCATGCCAACAAGTTTTATTTATTTTTTTCAGCTCGACATGACTTTTGTACATTTTTTGCAGTGAAATAAACACGGACAGACGTGACCTCATACCCGAATGTTGAATAAAATGAGTTAATGCTCCCTATGTATGTACATAGATGTGTGTAATTATATAAACTAAAAGGCTTCATACCGTGCAATTTACTTGATTTTCTGCTTGAGATCTCACCTCCTCCATTTTTTTGTTCTACCAACTCGTGCTGAGTGTTCCACTCCTTGCGTAAATTCACTTAACTAATTACGTCTAGAGGTCCATTAGCAAGCAGACTTGTTTTATTAGCCACGATAAGGACTTTACTTAGAACTCTTAAATCTGATGTTAGACGGTTAGTTAACAAGTTCACAATTTATGAAGCGTATGCGGCGAGACGGTGAGAAGCAGGACGAATTACTTCATTCGCCAAATTTAAAGAATGTGTTGAATTTCCTTTAAAAAAAAATAATAAGATGAATTATACAGGATGAAGAAACCTCTTGAACTGGTTAAATGCAGTGCTTTTATGTTCTTTCATTTCTGTTGAAAATTAATTTTTAAATGAATGTAAAAAAGATTCAATAGATTTTCATATATTTTTTTTAATTGCGGAATTTTGAGTGAACTTATGTCCTGAAGACCACCTTTATAGAATTTATATGTTAATTATGAAAATTTAAGGCGAGTTAATTTGAAAAATTCGTAGCATTCGTTATAAATATTTTTTTCTCTTGATTTTCTATAATCATTAAATTGTTAATGGGTTTCGACTTGCTACTACTGTTTGTAATAGTTCAGTATCACTGGTCGTAAGAACTTGTAGTTATGGAAGAACATTACTACTTCGTACGACAAAGAGCGGAAGTCGACCATTTGTTAAAGCTGCTAGGATTAAAGACATTACAAGATTTTTATTAAACAACTATTCACTTCTATGTAATTTCACATTGGTGAATTTTCCATACATTTTCCTAATTTGAAATGAAAGTTACATTTTATAATCAACAATTCATTTAGAGGACTATTGAACTTTACCAAATTGCACGAATATACAAAAAAAAAAATGTCTGAATATTTGATATCAAGCAGTCAATAAAATTCGGATACTCCTCCTCCGTATCCTCTCGTCTACCCTAGAAGAGAACACATACTACTCGTACTATGACCGACAAATTCCATATGCTATACGTTTCTGGATATGTGCCATAAAATGACATGAAAATTCTATTATGCAAATGTGAGAGCTTTATTCCATTTCAGCAATCTGTTGAATGCCACCCTAGGTTTGGCTTTAGTTACGGATATCGCCTTTTAACCGAACTTCTATAATGGTGTGAGCGAATGAGGAGTGAGTAGTTTTTTTGGGGACGAACTGCTAAGGAATTCGCTTTGAGAATCTCAATTAAGAGAGCTCATTCGAATTTTTTTGTTAGTCTTGGAAGAATTTTAAATGTTATGAGTTTGTTGGATTTTTTAGCGTTGATACTTAAAGTGTTGAGTTGAGTCTTGATCTCAATTACGCGTACCTCCATTCGAATTCCGGTGGTAGTATCTAGGTGTTCCTAAAGTGGATAATGCGTGCCTTCAAGGCTGGAGTGAAGCAGTGATAGGGCGTAATATAATATCTAGGCGATGCAATGTACTTACAGAAATATTGGATTGTTACACTTCATACAATTAAGTAATATGTTTTACATACTACCTAAACCTCACTCTTCAGCTGCTAGGAACATTTTCATTGTTGAGAGCACGCAGGAACAATTACAGAAGCAATAAGCAAACAAAAATAAAGCATTTAAAAAAAATATAAAACAAAGCATACGGAACAGTTAAGCTAAAAGAAAATCTAAAAAAAAAAAAATAACAGGTCTTCAATTGCTCGTATAGACCAATCTTACGATACTCTAGATGAAATCGAATTTTTTGTGATCCCAAGAAATTTTGTATGGGGAGTGGTAGAAGGGGTGACAGCTACAAAGCTATAAAACCAGTCGAAGCAGTAGAGCTAATCAGTTAATTTTCTCTAATCTTAATGATGATGTTAATTGAGTATTTAGTACAAATTTTGAGCTCGAAAAAGTTTATACGTACTGAGGAAATTAGTTTATTTTTTGAAGTATTTGACGAAAAAGTGCAGTTTGTATGGGATGCGGTGAAAGGAATGGGGGATTCGAATAAGAATATTGTTTTCGAAATTTCAAATTATTATCGTTAATGGTTTCCCAAGAAAATTTGATTAATGTAAATGATTGAAACTGAGTTATTTTCTCTGAGAGGGGTTAGAAGGGTGGAGCGATTTGGCACGTTCGCGAGCTTGACATTACTTTTTCATCAAAAACAATGTGTACAAAGCTTGAACTTTGTAGCTCAACGCGTTCTCCAGCTAGAGAGCGAACGGACGGACGGACGAATGGACGGACATCCGGTTTTGAGATTTTTGAGCAACAGTAAATATTTCTGTACCCTTGGCGCCTCTGTGTCAGCATTATTTTTTGGCCTTACAAACTTTAGGGCAAACTTATAATTCCCTCAGATTCAATCTACAGTATTAAAATCTAAAATCAAATACGAAACACTTTCACTCTACTACTGCTGCTATGTGCTAAAGCGTTTGAATTCTTAAATTTACGGAAATTACAATATACTACTAAAACATAGTCTTATATTGACTAGAGTGTGATAACGGCTCGAAATTTGAAGAAAACTTTAAGTGACGTCTTTCTTTGATAAGTCCTTCAATCTTCATTTGTCAAATATTTATATATTGGCAATACTTAGAATAAAAGAATGCGATGGCTTGCGACTGAAAGTACTAGAAGCGAATACCGCAACGCATATCTCTTTCCTATAGGAGTCGAATTTGATTGAGTCGAGCGCGAAAATTTTGCCACGTATTGACCGCCAGTCTCATGTATGCATTTTTTAAACTGATTTGCTGTGGAAGGCTTTGGTCATTCAGAAAAAAGCTGTCCTGTGCACGTAAAGGTGTTTACAGTGTTGGACGAAAACAGAATTCTAGAATTTTTTTACGTAACGTAAAATATTCGTTTCGATTTGAAATTAGTATTTCTAGACACAAGAAAAGGTCAAATATAAGGGAAGCAATGCTTACCAATAGATGCCATGACCACAGTGGTCTAATTTCGCAATCTGAGCTGACAAAAGGTAAAAATTATGTATCACCATTTCATCCAAATAAACTCTAGAATTTTTACACAGATAGTTAGACCGATGCTGTTTAAGAGATGGGACAATGAGATATAGCGTAAGTCAGTTATCTCTTATATCAAAGTGACTAAGCGAGCATCGTGTGAGCATGGCTCATGCTCAAACTCATACAAAAAAATCGTTCGTATCTTTTTATGTTTATTGATTTGCAGAGGTAAAATATTTATTGTATAAATTAAAATTAATTTGACATATTGTTATTAAATTATTTAAATTTTTAAAAATGCATGTCTCATAATATAAACAGTTTACCATTTAAAAGAATATTACTTAAGGAGTTTCTGGTTTTATTTTTAAAAAAGCTAAATACGATGATATACACTCTTTATTAAACGAAATCAAAATATCCTGGATGATCTTAATGATGCAACTTATTGTTTTGGTGAATGTTTTCAAAGTGTATTCGAATTGAAAGAAAAGACTTCCGGATTCCACACTGTTACGCTTTATTATTCGTGACGTTTCGGTCTCTGCTGAGACCTTTATCAAACTCATCGACAATTGCAAAACACAATTATTAGATAGAAGAAATTAAGGTTAGATTAGTTAATTAATTGGTATCAGGTAGTTAAATTAGTTAAGGATTTCTGGGTACGGATTTTGTTCTTACCAAATTTTAAGGCAGGTAGGCAAATTGCTGATAACTTGTATCTGGTGTCTCGGTTGAAGTTCTGTGGATGTTTGGAAATTTCTATTGCTATTCGTTGATAATATTGATTTGTGCTGGCCAGAATTTGCACATTGTCGAAATCGATTGTATGGTCCTCTGTCGTTGCATGTTCCGCGATCGCTGATGACTGTTTCTGGTTTTTCCGTGTGCATCGTTGGTGCTTGTTGATCCTTGTTTGGACTGTGCGTCCCGTTTCTCCTATGTATACTTTATCGCATGAGTTGCACGGTACTTTGTATACTCCTTCAGTCTCCAATGGTTTTTTGTCCTTCTGGTTTCCTAAAATTCCTCGGATAGTAGTCGGGGTAGTGAATGTTATCTTGATGTTGGATTTTTCCTACCTTATCTGTCGTGCCCTGGATGTAAGGTAGTTTTACCCATCGTTTGTCTGCATTTCCTTCTTCAGTGTCTTCTCGTTCTAATCAACTGTTCCTTCTCCATTCGTAGACTGCCCGGATTTCCTTCAGTTATACATCGAGCTCTGTGTATTAGGGTCTTCAGTACGCCTGTTTTCTGGCTTGGGTGGGGATGTGAATGAGCGTGGAGATATCTGTTGGTGTGAGTTGGTTTCCTATATACCCCGAAATTTAGCGTCGTATTATTCCTTTCTACGAGTACATCCAAGAATGGCAGTTTCCCGTTGCTTTCTGTTTCCACGGTGAACTTCATTTTCTCGTGGTGTGAGTTCAGGTATGCTAAAAATTTGTTGAGCTCTTCTTTCCCATGTTGCCAAATGATGAAAGTGTCATCCACATACCGTAGATACAATTTCGGTCTTAATGGAGCTGAGTCCAGTGCGTTCTTTTCGAATTCCTCCATGAAAATTTCCAGTACCACCGGTGAAATTGGAGATCCCATAGCCGCTCCTTCCGTTTGCTTGAAGAGTTTCCCTACAGCTGAAAAGAAAATATTATTTAAACAAAATTCTATTAAGTCATACCTGCTGTCCGGATTAAGTTTTCCGATGATACTTAAGGTGTCCTTAATCGAGATGTTGGTGAACAGTAATTCCACGTTTAGGTTGACTGAAGAATCTCTACTGGATGAGCGGAATTTTTAACAGAGCGTGATGTGTTACCTACTAGTAGGCGTAACTCAGTCGCGAGAGCCTTTGCCAGTTTTTGGGTAAGTGATTGTACCGAACTGACGATGGGTCGAAGTGGGGTGTTCTTCTCATGAATTTTCGGAAGTCCGTACATTTTTGGTGTATGATTGTCTGAGGGTATTAATTTGGCATATTTTGCCGCTGATATGGGATTTTTCTTGATAGGTAGGGTTAATTTCCGGTGGATGGTCTTGTTTGTAGAATGTCTCAAATCTTCTCCTCATATTGTTCCTTGTCCATGACTACCGTTGCGTTTCCTTTGTCCGCTCGCATAATCGCTATTTTCTTCGTTTGTTTAAGCTCTTTTAAAGCTTTCCGTTCTTTCGGGGGTGATATTCGTCGCCGGTGGCACTGCTCGCTTGCTGATGTGAGAGATCTCGTGTCTGATTTCAATCGCTTGCGGAAGACCTCTGATTGCCGGCTCTATTTGCTGAATGATTTCTTCAGTTGGAATAAGCACGGAGTTGAATCCTTTGCTTAACACATCCTCTTGTTCCTTGGTTAACTGCATTGATGAAAGGTTGACTACTACGTTGTTGCTTCTCGTCGGCATCGGTTGCGCTGCTTCTAATGTTGATTCTAAACTCCTGAATTTCCGTTCCTGTATCGTTTTCTTCTTGATTAATTCTGCTTCTCTGCGTTTTGAAATGAAAGAATCAAAATAATTAAAGGTATCCCTCAGTAGAAGGCTACCGAGAAGGAGGTGAAGGGACAGAGCTTCATTGTTGAAGTAGTCCTGCTTAGTTCTCTTGAGTTTGATGTCATTCCTCAAGAGCTGCTGACTCGCTTTCTTCAAAATACCCTTGCTACAATGGTGGCAAAAGTGACATCAGTAATTATAGACCCATCTGCATATTATCAGCAATACCTACACATTTTGAAATTATAGTAACTGACAAACTATCAATTTTCATGAAAAATTCAATCATACCAAATCAGCATGGATTTTGTACTGGAAGATCGACCTCAACTAATTTACTTGTCTTTAAAAATTATATTAATAATTCTTTGATTTCGAGTAGATGCAATCTATACTGACTTAGCTAAGGCTTTTGGCAGGCTCGATATTAAACTTCTTATTGATAAACTTCAAATATTCGGAATTATTGGCTCACTCCTAAATTGGTTTTCTAATTATCCTCAAATTTCATCCTTTTGTTTCAACAGTTTACAGCAACTTCTGGAATTCCTCAAGGTTCCCATTTAGGACCTCTTATTTCTCTTATGTTTGTTAATGACGTAGGTGGTATTTTCCATGACGTTGAATTTCTTGTCTTTGCTGATGATTGCAAAATTTTTAAAAGAATATCTTGTCCAAACGATGTTAAAGTTTTGCAAAGCAGTCTTGATTACTTCGAAGAATACTTACTAAATAATAGCTTGCATATAAATATTAATAATTGTAAAAAATCTTGTTTTCCCGTTCTAAAATTATTACATTTTGCAATTACTCTCTTGGTGTGCTCTTAAATTCTATGCTTACTTTTTATGATGATGTTGAAAACATTTTAGATATCTCGCGTCGTAGCCTTGGAAATACTAAAAATTTCACTAATATAAGTGCCATAAAATTACTTTATATTTCTTTAGTCACCTTATTACACCGTTCATATTTTAGCCCTTGAAAGTATCCAGAAAAAAAAAAAAATTTGCTACACTGAAATTTTTTTTTCTCGTTTCATGACTAAATTAGCCTAAAAATGCAAAAAAATCCGTCCCGCCGTACGCCGTACATATGGACTCATATATCCGTGAAAGGTAGAATGTTCGTTTTTGGGTGGACTGTTGATTGGGTAAGTGAGCTCTATTTTCTAAATTTTGGAAGGGGTTAGGTAGAAGAGGGAGGCAGGGGATCAATCAATCAATATCTCGGCTATTTATTAAGATATGTAATTGAAACTTGGAAAGTATATTAAGCTATACTAGAAAAATACAAAAAAATATAACATGTTGAAATAATAGTAGTGGGGGGAAATGGGGAGCATTTCAAAAATGGCGCACTTTTCAAAATTACAAATTCTTATATCTCAAAAAAGAATACAGATATCAAAATGTCAGATTGTAGAACTACGTAGTTTTTAATTTTTGTACAAATTTTAAGTTGGGAGGTGTAAGGGGAGGGAGGTGATAAGCAAAAATAACGAAAATTTTAGGTGATTTTTTTAGGGCTCTGATGAAAGATACAAAGTTTAAATTTTGCATGTGGATACATCTATTTAATATACATACATAGAAAAATAATAATAACTTGATCCATAATTGTTATAAACCGACCCCCCCGGTCTTTGAAAAAAACACATAAACTGAAAATTTTTAAGTGAAATTTTAAGGTAGAAACTTGAAAATTTGGGAAATTAACTGGTCGAAAACCCTTAAAACTTCTACCCCTTACCATACAAAATTATTTTTTCGACCATTTTCAAGAAATCAATTATCACCTAACTCCTCCGATACATCTCCAAATAAAAATGGAAGCTATCGAAGGGGTGTTACGCTTACAAAGGGAAATCAACTATAAACCAGGGGATTTTAGAGGCCACCTCAAAATCCTAAGTAACCCAAAATGGGAGGCTCTAGCCTCCACTTTTTTAGACGATATGCCGACAAAATATAACTTTGAAACCCCCTTCAAGGTTATTATTGGTGAACGCACGGACTGGCAATCTGCGTCACCTGAAATGACAGAGGGTTCAACCATCTGGTATACAGACGGTTCGTGCACCTCCGAGGGGACGGGAGCTGGAGTCAAGGGACCTAACTTCTCGGTTTCAAAATCACTCGGCAAAGAAGCCACAATCTTCCAGGCTGAACTAATGGCAATCGAGCTATGCATCCAAGAGAACATAAGGAGAGCTCATCGTAACAAACCAATTTATATCCTATCGGATAGTCAAGCAGTTCTAAAAGCCTTATCATCCAACAAACATGGATCGAAGCTAGTTTGGGACTGCCTTCAAGACCTAATCATCCTGGGGAAAAGGAATGATGTAACCTTAATGTGGGTGCCAGGACACTTGGGAATTCAGGAAAATGAGGAGGCCGATCGCTTAGCAAAAAAAGGCGTGGAAGAAAACTTAATTGGCCCAGAACCTTTCTGCGGAAAACCAAAACGGTTTCTTAACTCCTCAATTAAGAAGTGGGTTCAAGAAGAACATATAATCCACTGGAATAGACTTCCTGGTTTATCAACCTCGAAAAAATTAATCCTACCACATAAAAACAAAGTAGAGGATATCCTGAGATTCAGCAAAAGGGATATGAATACTCTAATCGGGCTAATTACGGGGCACAGTGGAGTAAACCATCACCTCAAGAAAATGGGCTTAGCTGAAACCGACATATGTCATCTCTGTCTCGAAGACTCAGAAACGACAATACATATCCTATGCCACTGTGAAGCAATGGCAAGGAGCAGACTCAAGATTCTTGGGAAGGGCATCCTTTCCACCGAGGAACTAGCCAACATGGCTCACTCACTTATACTCAAATTAGCTAAAGCTACTGGGATATGGTAGGGTAAAGGGGCAATTATCATACAATAGGTCGGAAAGACCGCAGTGCATTCACTTAGTCCCCTAACTTAAATAAATAAATAATCACCTAACTATTTAAATTTGAAATTTTGCATTAAAGCTTACAAAAATAATTGAATGAAATTACGTTAAAAGTTTTGAAATCGCGCTTGCCCTTCTACCCCCTCCCATTCAAAACTATAATTTCGACCAATTTCATTAAATCAACTAATAACCATTTTCTAGACTCAAATTTATTATTATTTGTTTATTTATTATAAATATAAGTTCAAACTCGCATAAATTATTTTACTTTTTTATAACATTCTCAATATATGACGTGGCTGTTTACTTTTATTTAATTCGAAAATAAGTATTTATCATTACATAAACTGTACTATACTGTTTTTAATAATTATTAATATTTTTTTTTCATAACTGTTTTATTTTGGTTATCCTGCATGCAAATTTTATACCATATCGAGTTTTTTAACGACCACTCAGTTTGACAAATTAAACCATTATGCGCCACGGGCGTGAAGCCCTAAACATGGTGCGAAACTTTAATTTCTAACAATAGTCATAAATCTATTGTTAGTTCTTTTGACATGTTATATAATAATATTAGTTTTACTAAGACATAAATTGATTTTGTTTTCCTAATTTAAAAGTCCTTTCAAGTTAAAGCAAAAACTAAAACAAAGATAATTCTGACGTGTTCTGATACCGCGCAAAACTAAAAATTTTATCAGGATATATTGTTACATTTCAGAAAACGTGTTTTTAAACTCCTTTCATGTGCACAAAGCCAACCATGGACATGCAGTCGTAAATGTTAAACTGCCCAAAGGAACGTAGCAGTAATAGTAAACAATCGCAACTAGAAAAATCAAAAGGATTTCAAAACCGAACAGGATTAAAGGGGTACGGTTTTTGTTCGTTTGAACTGCGAACGTGGAATCTGTGTGACATTTATAGCCCGGTTCGGACAGTGCTCATTATTTTGATTTTAATTGAACTTTTATGTAACTCAAAGTTATAATTATTTGCGGCAAAGTTTTTAATTAAATTGCCTCTGTGCTGCTAAACGAAAAAGGCTTAACCCGTTTTCAGTTACAATGACTTTGTGACGTTGTTGCACTAACTATTTCAACAGTTAATTGCAAAGCACTAATTCAAATCTATTCGAGCCTCAAGGAAAAATTCAATTTCTATATAATCCAATTAAGATTGAATTCAATTCAATTATGTGAAATTTAATCTTTGTATATTGTTAATCATTGGTAGCAAAATATTATAGTAACAATAGTAAGGTATATGTAGAATTTATAGTATAATGCATATTGTTAAGTAAAACCACATTCGTACCAGGAAAATTAGTAACATAAGCCTTGTATAAAGAGCGTTCGAAGTATAGAAAATGTAACAAGAATACTTGAAATAAGAAATGTTTCTGGAAAACTGCACACTTAAGAAAAACATACTAACAAATTGTCAGATTTATCCTAGTAGGGAATGAAATCATTACCGCACCGATGGTGCAATTTATGCCTTGAAGCTATTACAGCTAATTTCTGGCGTAAAACATAGTTTAATTTGACATTGTCATAAGCGTGCAACCGTTTTGGCTACTTTCTGCATTACAAGGAATCGACCCTGGGATCTATTGAAAAGAATCGATAATAAACAATAGACAATTTAATGGTTGTAAAAGGATCGATTATGGAATGGTTGCAAACGAATAGACAATTTAATGGTTGCTGAAGGAATTTATATTGAAAGTGTGACTGGAATTGAACGATTATGGATTAATGATGGAGAAGGTGGTGAAATTGTACTTCACTTTAAACATTCTTACAGTATTTTATAGCTATTTCGGAACCTAGCAAATTTTGTTGATTGGATGTGATTTCAAAATTTTTAAAATAGATTGGCATCAGTCACGTGATGGGTTATATTGTACACAGAAAAAAATTAATAGATAAATTGACTAATTTTTTAGCCTACTAATTGATTTAGTCAAATTGACTAATTTAAGCGATTAATCAACAATTGTATTAGATCATAATTGAAAATGTTTATAAGATAGAACTATTTAGTTCAAGTAGTCAATTTGTCTAAATCAATTAGTACGCTGAAAATCATTTATTGTTTAGGTAGCTTTTATATTCATTTCTTTCAGTCAACATACCAACCTTTTATTTTACCTTGTAACAAGGACATGCATCCGTTGTTCGCAAGTGTATTTCATACAACAAGGATGGAAATTGTATAATGCCCACATTACTATTTCTGAATAAGTTAAAAAATAAATAAGTAAAAATAATTTCTCCTTTGAGAAATGTTTATTTATTTAATAAACTATATATGGTTTGTTGAATGTTTTTACAGTGCAATTCGAATTGAAAGGAGAGATTTTCGGACTCTACACTATAACGCTTCATTATTCATGACGTTTCCGTTTCTGCTCAGACCTTTAGTGTTTTCTTTTAAGAAACAACTATAATCATTATGCGATTGATGTATTATAAATTTCAGATCAGTAGATTTCATACTTTTCAAGGAAACTGAATTGTTTAAAAGATGTAATACTGTGTCCAATTGTACGAGAGGCGGTAGAAGGGGAGAAGCTAATTGGTTTACTTATCAGATTTATGGCAAAAATAATATAATCTAAATTTAAAATTACTCGCTAATAAGGTTTTTAAGAAAATTTGATTGATTTTGTATGGGAGGGGTCACGAAACACACTTAATAATCTGTGAAAGTTTCATTACAAACGGTTCAGCCGTTCTTGCGTGAAAGCCGGAAAGGCAGACAGATAGGCAGGGAAAAACTTTTAAAACTGTGTTTCTGCTTAGTTACTGTCCAAATAATCAATCAAAATCAATCAAATTTCTGTATAGACCCCCTATAGGGGCATAGGACAGAAACAACTCTCTTCCACAAGGCGCGATCCTAAGCATCGGCCTTAAGCTGTTGCCAAGACTTGTTTATTCCTCTGGCCTCCTGCTCAACTGCTCGCTTCCATGAGGATTATAATAATAATATTTCGCTCTGGTTTCCTCAAAGTATGACCGATCTACTGCCACTTCCGCCTTTGAATCTCAATACCTATTTTAGTCTGGCCAGTTGTACTCCAAAGTTCGTCGTTAGAGATCACTTCTGGCCAGAATATTCCTAAAATGCGTCGGAGGCATTGGTTCACGAAAGTCTGTAGTTTCTTGGTAAGTCGAACGGTCACTTTCCACGTAGTACAACCATATAACAACACTAATTTGACGCATGCGTCAAAAACTCGCAGCTTCGTGCCTCCAGAAAGGGGAAAGGATACCCAAGGCCTGATGAGCTTTATTTAGCCGAGCCTCAACATCCTTTTTGCCTCCGCCGTCCATATTAACAATGCTTCCGAGATATCGAAAATCTTGCACCTCTTCCACATTCTGTCCGTTGAGGACAATCGGTGTGCTTGCGTTCGAACCCATGTGCGTGTACTTGGTTTAACGCACATTTATTTTCAGTCCCGCCTCTTTGCATTTAGAATGCAACGAGCGAACATTTGACTCTAAGTCCGAACGGTTATGTGCAAGCAAACACACGTGTTCAGCATAATCAAGGTGACTTAAGATGTGAAATAGTCTCCATCGAAGACTTTTACCTTCCCCACCTTCCAGTGCAGCTTTCAAGATGTCATTTCTTACCGCTTAACGCTTTTTTTTATAGAATGACCTGTGTTATAGGCAATTTCGCCCTTTATGTGCAATGCTCAAACACAGTCATGGAGGGAATGTTGGGGAAGGGGATTGAGAACGACCGTAGCGAGTGGAGAAGCTGGTATATTGCTCAACGCTGTCGAAAGCCTTCTCGAAGTCCACAAACATGAGATGTGTAGTGGCGAATCCATTTCGGCTGACTGCTCTAATATTATCGGTAGGGTATTTGTGTGGTCGGTACAAGACGATCCTTTACGGAATCCAGCCTGATAAACTTCGAGAGTGCTCTCGACGACATCACTAATCCTATTGAGAATTACCTTAGCCATAATTTTTGATACGGCAGTAAGTACAGATATACCGCGCCAATTGCCATAACCCCGAAGGTCGCCCTTCTTCGGAGTTTTCACAATGACGCCTTTCTTCCATTCAGTCGGATATCTTCCTTCATTCCTCACCTCAGTAAAGAGTGGGAGGAGTATATCGGCTGTTATTTCCGGGTCCGCTTTGAGGAGTTCGGTTGGTAGTCCGTGTATACCTGGAGCTTTCATACCCGCCATTGACCGAATGGCGGAAACTATTTCTTCCTTATCTGGGGGATCGTCGCTAATAGAGGATTGTTGCGGTTGGATATTTGGTAATTGTTCTGTTTCTGGAATATCTTCCTCTGACAAGATGTGTAAAATATCAAAGAAGTATTCCTTCCATTGCCGCAACTGATGTTCACTCATATTATGTAGAGCTCCGTTGACATCTCTCACGAGGTGGTTGGCGGTGAAATTCCTGTTCGTCAACTGTTTCATGATTTTGAATAATGAACCCATATCCCCAAGGTAAGCCGCAGATTCTGCCTTCTTTGCCAGATCTTCAATGGTCTTTCTCTTGTCGCCTCTAACAGCCTTTTCAAGCTGTATATTAGCATCGCGGTAGTGCTGCCTTAGGTCAAGCGTTCGTTGGTTGACATCGAGTTGGGAGATGATTGCCAATTTATCTTTTCTCCGATTGCCAACCTTGTCCCATGTGTCTTGCGACATCCAGGGTTTCTCACCGCTTTGCACATATTCCACAGATTCTTCAGCACTAGTTAGAAAAGTGTTTCTGGTTACCTCCCACTTAACGTCCAGTGTGCGCATTTTATATTCACCCAATGTGGATGACTTTTCGCGTAGAATAGTGGTGTATTCCCGTTTTTTGGTGGGATCTCTGAGTTTATCCACATTAAGCTTGCCCTTCGATGACCATTTGCCGAGTACTACAAAACTCCACAAACATTTCACCGTTTTCGGGTTTCTTAATCCTAGGTCGTGACGCGTCGACCCAAGGGTCGCCATGCCTCCCCATGACGTGTTCTAGTTCAGTGTTGTCTGATCCAACCTGGGCGTTCATATATCCCGAGATGATAATAATATCACCTCTTGGAACACGTTCGAAGGTGGCACTCAGTTGGCTATAAAACTCCTCTTTGTCACCAGATGTTGCGGTATTAGTTGGTGCGTAGCACTGCAGAATTGTGACGTTTCTGACACTGGTCCTGAGCCTGACGACGATAATCCTATCCGAGATTGGTTCCCAGCTAATGAGACTGTTTCTCGCTCTCGGCGTAAGGACGAACGCCACGCCATTTCTGGCTTCACTTTCAGGGCCAATGTACAGAATAGTGTTTCCGCTAGGGGTTCGTTCTTCTACTGATCCTGTCCACCTGACCTCGCGCAAGCCCAAGATTTGGATGTTATAGTGCTTCATTTCACGGTCGATCACTGATTGGCGGTGCAAGGACCGAGTAACCCCAGCTCTTCCCCCGTCATTCAATGTTCGAACGTTCGAGAAGCCAATCATAGTCCGTTTTCGAATGCCAAAAGTCGTTACCATAGAATCAGTCCGTATTCGAGGCGCTGTATCCGTTTCTCGTATCAGTTAGGTCTTATGATTACGGGCGATAAGCCCATGATCAAGTGAGTGTCCATTTGCCATTTTTAGGGCAAGCAGGACTGGCTGTGAGTGAATTCTACTGCCCCCATCCCACAAGGGGTATAGTTAGATCAGGTCCGTGGAGTCGCTAGTTAGATATTTGCAGGAATTGGTAAAACCTCATCCTACACCTACCCCTTGTGGTTCAAATAATGCAAAACACTAATTAAAAGAATAACAGACAGACACTACAATTATACTTATATGTATAGATTGTTAGAGGCATGTTCGCACAACCCGCTACCTTAGGATTCTCAATTTTCATAGATTGAGTTAATTAAGGTAGACCCACTCAGGCAGTGAGCTGTAGTTATGCGTCGACCGAATTTTGAACTCACGACCATCGCATTGTCGACCAACACGCTACTCACTTGGCTACACCTAGCGATTTAATATCACATGACATTTAAATTTGTCAATTTAAAATTGTCGCGGAAAAAAATAGCTGATAACAAGACGGGCGCAACTTCATTATTCTTGGGACAAGTTGAGGTTCAAGATTAGGATGGTAGGAGATATGCACAACTTAGAGAATGGTGGTTTTAGGGCGGTTATCAATTATTTAAAACTTAACTGCGATTGCGGTCCACAGCTCCTCTTCATAAAATCAACATTTCATTCATTTATCTATGCAACTATTTGGGGGGAGCAGAGAAGAATTGGGTGGATGTCAATAATTGTTTGATTAATTGCTTGAATTAGGTTGTCTGTAGTTTCAAAGACAAATTAAATTCTATAGAATTGTATGGGAGGCGGTAGAATAGTTGGGGGCATCTTAAATAAATTTCTCGGATTTCTTTTGAAAGATAATTGTACAACATTACAATTTCGTAGCTTTTTATTTGTTAGTTATTAGTTGATTTAATGAAATTTATCCAAATTCCATTTTTATATGGGAGGTCTTAGAAGAAGTACTGGGATTGCGAAAGTTTCGATGCAACGTTTTTTTTAAATAATTTTTGAAGTTTTTGTTCAAATTTTCGAATAAATGGCTCGCACTATGTTGGTGATAATTGATTTACTACAATAGTCGGAATAATACTTTTATAGGGGAGGAGGTAAAAATTTTGAAGGCTTTCGACCAATGAATATTATGAAATCTGAACAATTATCCTTATACTCTATTATTGAGAGTATTAAAGTTCACAATAAAGTTTGTTACGCAAAAAAATAAGCATCGGAGAAAGAAATGAATAATACTGAAGTTCAAATTATCACTCGAAAATCTCAATGTCAGATCTCAGATGTCCGTCCGTTCGCTTACTCTCAAACTTGAGAACGCGTTGTGCTAGAAAATTCGAGTTATATAATATGTATATGTGGCTATTGATAAAAAAAATAAGGTCAAATTCGTGAACCTGCCAAATTACTTAATCCTTCTATTCCTCTCGAATAAAATAACTCATTTTAAAAAATTATCAATAATCAAATTTGGTTGGAAACTGTAAGAGCTAACAATTTGAAATTTAGAACATATTATTATTATCACAAATGCGAACTATAGTATACAAATAACTCGAATCACTTTAGAAAATATTTGAAACAAAGTTGGATTAAAAGTTTTTAAATTCCTTAACTTCTTCTACCCCGTCCTTTCCAAAAGTAGAATTTCCACTAAAAAAGAGCTTTAAATTGTTTTTTTGTGCAAGCATCACTCAAAACAAATGAAATAAAACTGGATCACAAATTTTACGAGCTCTCAATTGTGTATTAAAGAAAAAAAAAATGTTTGATTGAGATTTTAATATAGGAACTTGGAAATTTGCAAAATTCCTTTAATAAAAATTCTTTAATAGTTTTAGATATTAATTACTCGAACACCTTTAAAACTTGTACCACCTCCCATACAAAATTGTTATTTTGACCATTTGATTTTATTATTGTAGTAAAAAAGAATTGAATCGATTTGGAAAAAAAAAATGTTCTGCCTTGAATTTTTGTTTTTTCGCGGGTCATATTAATTCATGAACCACAAAATACAAAAAAATCCGTCTGTCTGTACGCCGTAGACCGTTCGTGTACCCTCGGCAGTTGATAGCTTAGGTTACTGACTCATTCTACAATCCATTAAGCTGTTGGCAAAGCATACTGACATGAATATCATTAACGTAAAAAAAATATTAATCCGATCCCCTCACAATATCCTTCCTATGAGAGCTGTCAACTTTAAAACTGGAGCTATCGATGGAGATAAGACTGTTGATAAGCAGTTTAAAAATCATCCAAAACCTTCCTGCCATCTCCCATACAAATGCCCCGATTTCAGGAAACAATGTCCAATTTCTTCGGAAATTATGCGAGTTACAAACTTTAAATTCAGCACGAAACATTTTGCATATCTCTTTCGGTGTCATATAAAAAACAACAGGACTACGATTGGGCGTAAAGCCCAATCGTGCGATACTTTAAGTGAAAGAGAAATTTTTTGATTTCAAGAAATTTTGCAGGGGAAGTCGTGAGGGAGTGGCGACATTGAACTATTTTTTTCACATCACGCTAGAGTTGCTATCAAAATGTTTCACACAAAATTTAGGATTTAAAAATTAGTGTATTGGATTTAGTGAAATTTTGTAGTTTGTGTGGGAGGTGGTAGAAGGAGTGGGGAGTTCTTATTGACTTTTTTTAGAAATAACTATAATCATCATGCATTTGACATATTTTAAATTGCAGATCAGTAGTATACATACTTTTCAGGAAAATCGACATTTTGCAAAATTGTGAAAAAGTGTCATATTGTAAGAAGTAGACGGATTAAAGCTAATCGTCTAATTTTTTTAATTCTTACGAATAATGCTAAATAAATATTTAGTACATAATCTCAGATTGATCAGTTTTAAACCTTCTGAGTAAATTTGTTTAGAGTATTTCATGAAAAAATGCAGTTTGTATGTGAGGTGGTGGAAGGTGGAATAATTTGTGTACGGTAGATTGAAATCATCACAAAAGTAATATATTCCAAGTTTCAGCTCAATATATTTTATACTTTTCGAAAAAATCCGTTTAGTGCCAAATTGCGAAATTGTGTCAATTTGCATGGGAGGGGGTAAAAGAGGAGGAGCGATTTGGCCTGTTCATGAACTTGACCTTACCTTTTCGTCAAAAATGACGTGTACGAAATTTGAACTAACTAGCTCAACGCGTTCTCAAAGTAGAAAGAGTTTTAAGCGACAACAAATATTTCTGTACCCTTGGCGCCTCTGTGTGAGAAATATTTCTTGGCGTTACAAACTTTAGAGCAATCTTATAATACTCTTAGGCTACCGACACACGATGCGAGTTAATATATATTATCTCGCTTTTCGATATTACTAGTGTCATTATCCTACACATAATTCGGCCTACTTATATCAAAATAGGAAGTTAATATATATTAGCTTGCATCGTGTGTTGGAAGCATTAGATTCCATCTAGAATATACAAATTACAGACCTCCCCACTCTGTTTCAACCACCTCCCATACAAAAGTTACTATTCACTATTCGAAAAAGTTTCAGATGACTTATTTTCCGTTACATTAATCTCTTTCCCATTCCATCTAGTATTAAAAAATATTTGTTATTAAAATAACAAATATATAATAATTTAGTCAACAAATTTGTAGATTAAGAAAAGTTATACCAGCCTAACTCAGGATGGAAGTTGGACAAAGGACAGCATGGGAACATTTAATGCAGCTTAAAGGACTCATTTCCCCAGCTGACGGGAATCCGATATCACTCAGAAGCAACCAACACGCGACCGGAGAATGTTCCAGAAATTCTAACAATAATCAAAGTAAGGTGCTCGAAGCTCGTCAGACTAAGGTGGGCAATAGGCTCGTTCCAGCTTTACAAGTTGCCAGGACTGGATGGAATAATACCAGGCAAGATGCAAAATGTGGAATGGCTTGTGATTCCGTGGCTCGCAACGATCTTTCTTGGAAGTTTCAAACTAAACTATGTGCCCCAAGGCTCGAGTGGTATTCATGCGAAAAGCAGGCAAAGGTAGCCAAGTTAACCCAAAGAATTACCGTTCATTTCTCACAAGCTCAGCTTGCGCTCATAAATCGGGAAATCTGTAGATACAGCCATTCATGAGGTGGTGATTGGCTGTACAGTAAAATGAGTACACTCTACATACTTTACCAGACATAGATGGAGCTTTCAACAATGCAACGACAGAAGCTATTGTGGAGGTTCTCTGCACTGCTCAAGTTAATAAAACGATCAGTGCATAGATCGAAACATTACTTAGTATTAGATCTAATAACGTCGGAATGGGGCAATACACAGAACGCTACAGGGAAGAGTTTATCTCAACTTTTGTGGGTATTGACTTTGAATGGTATACACAAGGACCTGAGAAGTTCGGGGGTAAATGCTGTTGCTTATGATGATGACGTATTGATACTAGTATCAGGTATGTACACAAGCACAATATACGAACCCATGCAAGGAGCTCTCAAGAACAACACGACTGGGCAAAAAGCACAGGGCTTAACGAAAACCAGGATAAAACCGGAACTGGTGCTCTTCACCAGAAAATCCAAAACTCGGGAGTTTAGGGTACTGAAAGTGGAAAGCACAGAGCTGCCTCTGTCTAAGCATGCAAAATCTCTTTGAGTAGTCTTAGACTGTAAGCTAACATGGAAACAGAATATCGAGGAGTGCTTAACTGAAGAGTATACCCGAGTATAACGCAATGGATCTACACGGCTATAGTAAGTCACTGTAATCCTGTTCTACCAAATCTAAGACAGTATTTAGCTTTCAACGCGTACTTCAGAATTGCTGTCCCAAAGCAAGGGTTCCGCGTTCATTTTTTTGCCCAGAAATACAGGCTACAGAAAAGGGAAAGGAAAACGCTTCTATTTTCTGGTTTAAATCAACAACCAAATATTAATGTAAGTCGAAACCACTTTCATATCATAATTTCTGCTGTATTACATACGTAAGCTGATAAGTCAATCCTCTAAACAAAACCTCCATGGCATAATATTTAAATAAAACCGCTCGACACTTTACAAAACAAAGTCACATCACGTATCACACATTTACAATTTCGAAATGATTTGCAAAGGACCATGAGTTACAGCAATTTTATTGAGTGATGTCCGGAAAAGCCATTAAGCCAAGCTAAACTTGATTTTATCAGCACGCAATTCCCCGAGATGATTTATGCCACCCACCGCCGTCACCCATAACAAAGCAGATTCATGGGTTCGAGATATTTCCGTCCTGTGAACTCAACCCCCCTTGGAAAACTCGGACGAAAAATAGGCTACGGTATGCGGTATCCTTCAGTGAATCTTCTAGATAAATAATTCCACGGCATAAATGTTAATGTTTTTCTATACTACATTTCCAACTATTGTTACCTTTATACATACTCGTATACACGTGAGACGTTCACTTGCCGTGTATATGAGAAGATCGGTAAAAATGGGATTGAACCGTGTGGAAAATTCTTTTCAAAACATTCTCACATGGACTCCAATAAAAATCCAGAATACCAAAGACACCATATCCGAATGGAGAAGGTGCAAGTGTGTCCTGGATCTGGAGTTTTCGCTGTAAGGAAAAGTACTTTTGAAATTTCCCCGGGGTGCACTAAACATGCATTTGTTCTTCTGTTCTATACCGCCGCGGCGTTTCCATGTATACCAGCGTACGGTTAAGATAATGTTCGTGATGTAAAATGTAGGCCTCCTTCCTGGGTAGCACTCAGGTTGTTTTTCCGGTTATGTTTAATGGTCATAACCGAGATTTTCTTGAGAAAAATTAGAGAGGTGAAGAAATACACCGAAATTGAGCCAAATCGAATTAAGTTTTTTTCTTACTATTTTCTTGAATTATAGTAGACTCGCTTTTATTGCCCCACAGATAAAAGAAATAGGAAAAACTTAAATTATGGATCATAACATATTTTATGGCTGAAATGACATTTGAGACTTAGGGCAAGAAATTCGATTAACTAAATTGTATTTCAAGACATGTAAGCCAATATCGAAGCATGATTAGAATTAGGAGCTAAATTACAAAAAAAAACAACAATCACTTCCCGCAAAGAGTCTACCAAATTAAAATTTAAATCTTCTTGTAGAATGGAATTATTTCTGTGTATTTAGACACATTGTTTGACTTATAGTCGGCATATGGCATATGATAAATTTTGTCAACATTACTGTAGTAATTTTCGGGATAAATGTTAAATCTTACTAGTTCTTAACTTCACTCAACGATTTTATCAACCCTTCATGCTTACATCATCTCATAGAATCCTATTTGCCCAACTACATCCTTGATCTCTGATATTTGCTCAATCCGTGTCGATTTCCTTGCTCACACGAACCAAATAGCATATGTTCACCAAATTCAACAGTTACCAGAAAATCCTTTCGAGGATGTGTTTGACACTAAGAACAACATTATCCCTATTTCATGATGTGAAGATTTTCACTAGAAAATAGAACAATTTTCAAATAAAACAGTCACGTATATTCCAGGAGGAATTCCATGAGTTCCAAGTTTATTTCACGTAGAGAGATTGTAAAAAAAGAAGAGAAGAAAATCTGCCTTCACTAAACCAACGATATACAGAGAAGTCACTACGTTCCATTTAAGCTCATTACACTAGAGAAACAGATGACGTGCTGGCTTTAAGGGAACCAAGGGTTGTTCACATGTACACAAAATATAAAGGACTTTTAATAGCACTATTAAGAGTGAGAGTCAGCAAAGATGCCTGTCTAATGGTTTATTTATGTTGAGGTAATGATGCAACTGCGACCAAAACCCCCTTGAGCGTGTCAAGTGTCATGCCCTATTCTTTAGATATAGTTATAAAATATATGTAAAGATGTTTTGTGGTTTAATTTAAAGTTTTTTTTTTTTTTTGACATAAGTAAATATGGTTAAATGTTCTTTAATCTATACATCTAATATTTTTTTCCATTAATTAAACACAATTAAGCATTATCCTTAGAGAGAGGAATTTTTGCGATTGAAGTTTATATGTTTGCTTATGAATATAAGTAGTGATAGAGCTACAAATAATTTCAAGCGAATGAACTATCCGCATTCTCAGTGAGAATATTCATCTAAAGGGAACGCGCAAAAATCATTTTAGGGATAATGCGGGCACGTTAATTAGTAAGATTATTGATTTTTTTGATTTTTAATAAAAACATAACAGAATTATGATTGGGCGTAAAGCTCAATCATATGATACTCTAGATGAAATACTTACCTACCTTTTGTTTGGGAGGTGGTAAAAGCAGAGGGGGAGGTTTGTATGTAACATTGAACGTAGTATATAAAATATTTCATGCTGAATTTAAAGTTTCTTGCTTTCATAATTTTCGAGGAAATTGAACAATTTTTGTCTGAATTTATGGTATTTGTATGGGAGGTGGCAGAGAAAGTGGGAGATTTTGAATGATTTTGAATCTGCTTATCAACATCCTAATCACATTGCTTTGTTACAATTTTAATGTCGATAGCTCTCATATGTTCGAAGGAGAAAAATCTTGAACTTCCAATACAAAAATTTGTATGGGAGGTGGTAGAAGGAGTGAGGTGAAGGCGATATTTTTTTAGGCTTTTATTACAAATATTAAGGGACAAATTCTGGCCAAATTTCAAGTTTTTACTTCTTCTAGTTTCTATGGAAATCGGTTAAATGCATTTATCAAAATTCTGCATTTGTATGGGTAGAAGGAATATCCTAATCAAAACCAAATTTTTTATCATCAATCAAATTTAAAATAGCATACTTTTCTCAAATCTTAAAGTTGATAGTTTTGACGGTTTTGAAGAAAACTAATTTAATTGAAATTGCGAAATTTCGTAAAATTTGTATGGGAGGGGGTAGAAGGAGTGAGGTAAATTTGAAAGTTTTTCCAAAATTAGTTGCAATTATAATAAAATTATGACAAAAATTGGTTCATTTACCTTTGCTAGTTGCAATGCAAACCGAATAAATGCCATTTTGAAAATTGTGCATTTGTATGGGAGGTAGTAGAAGGAGTAAGGAGATCAGATCAATATTTCTTGAGGTTAATGATATTTATATCATTATACTATGACCTAACTTTCAAGTCAATAGCTGAAATGGAGAAAAATCAATTTTTTTAAATTTCAAAATTTCATGAAATTTGAATGGGAGGGGTAGAAGTAGTGAGGGGATGTGACCCGTTCACGAACTTAAAGTTACTTTTATGCTAAAAATGACACACAACAAACTTCAGCACGATAGCTCAAAGCGTTCGAGAGTTATGTTGTAGACAGACGGACAGACAGCAACTCGAAATCGAGGTTTTTGAGAGACAACAAATATTTCTGTACCCTTGGTGGCTCTGTGCGAGCATTATTTTTTAGCGTTACAAACGGTGAGGAAAACACAATATACTCTCAAATTTCATCTAGAGTATAAATATACCAGCTTCTCCTCCAAATTTTGAAGTAAATGTCTGAAATGGTTTCGGAGAAAAATCAATTTCTTTAAACTTCGAAATTTCACGAAATTTATATCAGAGGAGGTAGAAGGAGTGGGGGATGTGGCTTGTTCCCGAACTTAAAACTACTTTTTCGATAAAAAGGACATATGAAAATTTCAGCACGATAGGTCAAAGCTTTCGAGAGTTATGTTGTAGACAGATGAACAGATGGACAGACGGTCACTCGAAATCGAGGTTTTTGAGCGACAACAAATATTTCTTTACCCTTTGCGACTCTGTACGAGCATTATTTCGTTAGCATTACAAACGGTAAGGCAAACACAATACATTCTCAGACATTATCTAGAGTATAAAAATTATTCCAATCCTATCACTCCTTCCTCCACCTCCCATACAAACTGGAATTTTCTCAGTGCATATAACATTTCTCGAGTTCAAATTTTATTCTTAATACTCAATTAGCATTATTTTTAAGATCCTTGTTTATGCTGATGACGTGTGTTTGCTTGCACATAAACGTTCGGACTTGAGTCAAATATTCGCTCGTTGCATTCTAAAACCAATTACCTGCACATGTTTTAGCACACAAGCTTACCGATTGTTCTTAACTGACGAGATGTGGAAGAGGTGCAAGATTTTTTGTTATCTCGGAAGCATTATCAGCGTGGACGGCGGAGCCGAAAGGGATACTGAGGCTCGTCTAAATAAAGTTCGTCAGGTCATCGGTATCCTTTCTCTTTTCTAGAGGTTAAGAGAGATCTCCCTTCGCATGAAGCTTTGTTATATGGTTTTACTACGTGGAAAGTGACCGTTCGATTTACCAAGAAACTGCAAGCTTTCGTGAACCAATACCTCCGACGCATTTTAGAGATATTCTGGCCAGAAGTGATCTCCAACGACGACCTTTGGAGTACAACTAGACTGACTAAAATAGGCATTGATATTCATTGAGGAAACCAGAGCGAAACATCGTCAAACAAACTCTGTATTATAATCCTCAAGGAAGACTTCGGGTTGGTCGACTATGTAGCACATGGAAGCGAGCAGTTGAGCATGACGCCTGGGGAATAAACAAGAGCTAAAGACGGATGCTCCAGATCGTGCCTTGTGAAAGAGAGCTGTTTCCGTTCTATGCCCCTATAGGTGATCTTAACAGAAATTTGATTAATATGATTAAGATCGAATAAAAATTAGCCGGTTCGCTCCCCTTCCACCCCCTCTCAAACAATGTGCTACATTTTCAAAACGATTTTCTTGATAAGTATGGATGTTAAAGGTCTGAAATTTGAGATAATTTAATAGCATAATGTTTGTAGTTATTACTGAGAAAAACACTAAAAACCCCCACTGCTTTTACCACCTCCTATACAAACTGCACTTTTTCATTAAATATAATTCACTAATTTTCTCAGTAGCTATCCAATTTTTAAAGTTTAAACTTTGTGTGAGACATTTTTGTAGCTACTCTAGCATGATCTGAAACAAATTAGTTCATATGAATTTGTTTTTCATCTGGCTTCACGCCAATCATAGTACTGTTAATCTTTGTTTAATAAATTATTGAAATTAAAAAAACACCCTCTAGCTTAAAAATTTCACCAAAATTATGGGACTTAAAACTCTACAAAATGAAAAAATTTCTTCTTAATATCTGCATTAGATTTTGAGATATAATAAGTCGAAGTTTCGAAAAGTTCACCATTTTGGAAATGCTCCCCATTTCTTTTAAATACTAATATGTCCAAATATCATATTTTTCTCATATTTCTGAAGTACAGCTTAATATATTGAAGTGCGCAAGAGGTTACTGGATTTTAAGTAAAGAAATGAAACCACCAGAATCTTAAGCTAACCGCAAAACTTTATAGTTCGGTGGTCACGCGCATTCAGAGTGCACGTGTTCTTTTATTACTGTTCGTCGAGACCTAAAAAACATTGCATCGTTACCCGAGTATTCCTTCTGCCGTTACTTTCTTCGCAAGTTCTTAGAATTATTTCGTACATGTTCGATTAATTTTCTTGTCGGTTGGCTCTGAACGTGTGTAAGCCGGATGATGAAATTCGGAATGTCTCCGAACACTCGACGAACGACATAGTGTGGGAACGTTCATGATCATAATTAGAGGAAAATATTGCAGGCTTTATTATAGTGTTCATACGCGCGCGTCAACTTGATTCAATGAACAGATGATAAACATATAGAGCTGACATTTCACATTACTTTCGAGTACAGAGGAAGACCGCGAATATTTGATGAACGACTAGTGGTAACGTGCAACAATATCTTCCAAGTTTCAAAAGTATATTTTGGGAGATAGTCGAGATATTAACTTTTAAGTGTCTATCTTGCACCCCCCCTTTACCCTCCGCGTCTAAAGTATTAACCTACCAATAAGTTGATTATAAGTGATCTAGGTATATGCCACCTAATTTGTTCTTAAATATGAACTTATTCTGTTAAGGAAATTCGAAGATGTAATCATTTGAGAAAAACAATATTTCATTGCAGCACTTTTTTTTTTGCGTCGACCACATTATTAGCACAACAAAGTAAAAGTTAAGGTCCAAGAATGCAACTTTTATGATTACCTAATAAGAGTAAGCAGTAAAAGATCGGGAATCGTTAGAGCAAAATTATTGGTATAGAAAGATGTGATTAGAACTATGTACAAAGAAGGCGATTGCGGTTGTTCACACAGAGCATAGAGAACAGAATGTTTAATGAAAGTGCTTTAAAAATCTATTGAAGATATGTAGATGAAAACAACCTGATCAAGTTTTTCAAAAACTACTCATCGTTTCAAGTTTTTACAAAAGACAGATAAAATTTATATTGGTCTAAAATTTCGTTTCAGTTTTATCTCCTTTTCTTTTAATAAAACGATATCCAAGAGATGAGAACGAGACAATTAGATAAGAAATGAATATGCTTCATAGGGTCTACCTTGAAGATCACCATTATTTCCTTTAATCTTATTAAAATCCAGTAAAACACAGCTACTAAAATCGAATAGCTGTCCAAACCCAATGTAAACAATCGATTTCTGGACATTATGTAGTTTTAATTTTGTCATAGAAATTCAATTAAGTCCTTAAGTTGATTTCTTTCGAAAGAACCCACACATATTCAATCCAAAAGCCAATTGCTTGCTCTTCAAATGCTGCAATCGAAGGCTATCGACAATTTCTAGAGTGAATTTTCGAGCAATCAATAAACGAATCGACTCCAGAAAGGAAGTGTAGAGCTAAATAGATTTAGGTTAGGTCTATTGAACGAATTCCTTGATAGCTTTACCGGATCGGATTTTGTTCCATTTAAGAGCACATCGATTGACTTGTAAGCTGGCCTCATTTCAGAAAAACCCTATTCCGGTCAAAGGATCGAAGTCTCGACGTAATAATGCAGTGGCACGATGACGGTAAGGAGACTAAGAATTTGTCACAAATGGTCGACGAAATGAAATTAAATCTCATTGAGTCCGGGCTCGAATTAGTTGTGGTGTGCGTGTCTATAAGCAATATATCATTCAAGTTGTAAACGCTTTTACAAGTTTAATGAGTTTTAAATAAATTTCGACACCACAACTGCATTAAGCTTCGGCCTTATCCTTTCATACTACTTCTTATCTAAATAGTGTGCCTCTAAGCGATTGCAGTTAAGACACTTTGAAGCGAATTACACTGATTGAGGTGCACAACTGCTTCTTCATCCGTACCGACAACTTAAATTGCATCGCTTGCTTTCCACGAAATTAGTCTTAAAACTTTTGTTTTGGTCTTGCTAGCGTAACAACAAAGTAATTTGTGCAAAAGATTATATATGTCTGTTGGTGCATAGATTGCAATTGTGCCATCCTCGGAATAAGTTGGGAAATATCGAAACGATTAGATGGTCTTAAATATAGTAAACATTCAAATTTCACTAAGATTTGAGGACATGTTTTCTCAACTTTATTTGATTCAATAAAAGTTCGATCCATTCCAACTTTCTTGCTTAAGTCATGACACAGTATATTTTGCGATTGAATTCAAACTTGGCTGAATCATGTAAACTTTTGTCAGTCCACTTCAATAAATCCATTCGAACAGTTTTTTTTCGGAAATTCTTTTAGATAATTCGAAATACTATTTCTTAGCACTCTAGCGATATCAATCAAATCTTTAGCTATATGCATATGTATAAATGCGAATCTATACTTTGATTAATTAGAATAGAAATTAATTACACGAATTATAAAATGACTGCACATATATCCGCAAAACCGGGTCCCTAGGTTTTTTTTTTTTTTTAATTAAACATGTTTTATGCGTTTTCATATTCTGGTACTTTAGAATTATGCGGGAACTATTGAAATGAAAAAAAAAAAACATAATAGGACTACGATTGCGCGTAAAGCGCAATCTTACGTTACTCTAGACGAAATAGATTTTTTTCTGATCCCAAGAAATTTTGTATGGGGAGTGTTAGAAGGGGTGATAGCATTGAACTAATTTTTTCCCCATCATGCTAAAGTAGGTATAAAAAATGTTTTATACAAAATGCTTACTCCAAAAATTGAATAGCTGAGAAAATTAGTGTGTTAGATTTTAGATTTTATTGATTTTTTCAGAAATAACTAAGAATATTATAAAATTGACATCTCTTAAATTTAAGACTAGTAAAATTCATACTTTTGAAGAAAATAGATTTTTTGTGAAGTTGTGAAACTGTGTCATATTGTATGGGAGGGGGTAGAAGCAGTAAAGCTAATCAAATAATTTTCTCTGATCTTAGTGATAATGCTAAATAAGTATTTATTACAAAATGTGAGCTCGATAAATGTTATATGTTCTGAGAAAATCGGCTTAGAGCATTTCATGAAAAAGTGCAGTTTGTATGGGAGGGGTTGGAAGGAGAGGGAGGACGCAAATAATTTTTACACAGTATATTGAAATTATTATAAAAGTAATGTATCCCGAAATTCAGACTAATAACTTTTATACTTTTCGAGCAAATCTATTTATAGTCGAATTGCGAAATTGTGTCATTTTGTATGGGAGGGGGTAGAAGGGGTAAAGCTAATCGTCTAATTTTTTTTAGCCTTACTAACAATTTTAAATAAATATTTAGTGTACAATTTCAGCTCGCTAAATTTTATACGCACTGAGTAAATTGGCTTAGGGTAATTCATGATAAGTACAGTTTGTATGGGAGGTGGTAGAAGGAGGGGGCGGACACACATAATTTTTATACGGTAGATTGATATTATCATAAAAGTAATATACTTCAAATTTCAGGCCAATAGCTTTTATACTTTTCGAGCAGATCCGTTTATTGTCAAACTGCGCATTTGTGTCATTTTGTATGGGAGGGGGTAGAAGGAGTGGAGCGATTTGGCCCATTGACGAAATTAACCTTACTTTTTTGTCAAAAACGACGTGTACGAAATTTGAGCTTTCTAGCTCAACGCGTTCTCAAGCTAGAGAGCGAACGGACGGACGGACGGACGGACATCCGGTTTTGAGATTTTTGAGTGATAATATTAATTTCTGTATTCATCATTTTTTTTTCCGAGTCTTATTTCTTGGCGTTACAAACTTTAGAGCAAACTTATAATACTCTCAGATTTCATCTAGAGTATAAAAATTCAAAATATCACTATATGAGGTGGGTGTTTTTTTAGAGGCCGAGAGCTTTAAATTAGCAACACTGTTTTCTGTGGCTGCCGATTTGTAAGTTCCTGGTAGTTTTGGAGTTGATTTGATTTGGCAATTGATCATAATAGACTAACGTAGGAGCAGCGTTTGCAAATTGTCAAATTTATTTTGAAAACTATGGCTCAATTCAATAAACTTATCATATTCAGTGATGAAGCACACCTTTGGATAAATTTTTTTTTCAATAAGCAGAATTGCCGCATTTGGAGCGATGATAATCCACAAGCTATTGTTGAGACACCATTGCATCCAGAAAAAGTCACCGATTGGGGCGCTTTATAGGCCGGTGGAATCATTGGTCCATATGTCTTCAATAATGATAATGGTCAGAACGTTACAGTCAACGGTGAGCGATACGGAGATATGATTACTAATTTTTTCATACCTCAATTGGAAGACATTAATTTCGCAGACATGTGGTTTCAACAGCACTACACCACATGCAACACAGCGTGCGATACAATTAATTTACTGAATGAAACATTTGATGATCGATTAATTTCACGAAATGGACCTGTTTACTGGACACCTCATTCTTGCAATTTGATGCCATTAGATTTTTTCTCTGGAGGTATGAAAAGTTCCATATCTACGCCACTAAGCCAGAAACTAGTTATTGAGCACTTGGAATTTAAATTGAATTTCCAGATTACGACATGTACGTGTATTCAAATAAACTGACAACAAGTCGGGCGAAACTTTATTATTGTTGGGACAAGTTGCGGATGCGGGCAAAGTTAATATGCAGGTTAGAGTGGTTAGGGAAGACTAAGTGAAAGGAAGGGCTACTATCAATTTAACAATATTTCATTCGTTTATGCAAGTTTGGGTTTTTATGAGAGGAGGGGGGAAGGCTTTCCGCCTCTAAAAAAACATCCATTATTTTATGTGTACTAGTTTTGAGGGCTATTTTATAAATTAGGAGTTGAGGGCTGTCTCATCGAAATGGTTTTTTCCCTGCTAAATTAAAGGACCACTAAAATATACTATATGTGTATTGGTGAGTTCTCCGAGAAGTCAACGTGAAAAATTTAAAAATATTATTCACCATTTATGATTCCAATGAAATTTAAATATATGTTCCTATGTTCAAAAAAGAAATATCCTAATAGATGAAATGTTTTTACCATCTAGCAACATCGGCATCTTCTGCGTCCTCGGTATTGGTTCGATATAATAGCCGTGTTTTTTTCAACTGGATCACGATCATCGGTGAATAAAACGACACTGGAATCAAAATTTCTCTTCAAGTGACATTTTGACATCTCATCAGCTGTTCATGTCGGATGAAAGTAAATAAATTATTTGGTGTACTCGCACATACAAGTTAGTGAAAATAGAAAAATCTGGAAACGGTAAGTTGTCATGTAATGAAGTACGAATATGATTATGAAACAGAAGATATGTAGATCATTCAAAGTGTGATGGATTTATCGTCATCATCGTCGTCATCGTCCTTCTCCTCGTCGTCATCATCGTCATCGTCCTCTTTGAATAGTATTGCCTCCACAGCATCGTCGGAAGAAGAGGAAGAAGGAGAAGGAGCGGTATCATTCGTCGACAGGATCGAAAATTACTCGGACGCATCGTTTAAAACCCATTTCCGACTACGGAGGAGTACGGCAAATTACCTAATAGGTAAGAGGACCGCATTGGTTTGTTTATTTCGAAACTTGTCTAAAGAAGCGTTATGTATATTGCAGATTTGTATGAGGCATCGGACGTCATCCGCGGAATGCAACATGGTGGACAGAAGCAGGCTGGAGCACCCAAGGAAATATACTTATTTCTGTGGTACATCAGCAATACGAATACCTTTCGTGAAGTAGCGAATCTATTCAACATGAGCAAATCTGGTGCATGGACAGTAGTCGGACGTGTAAGCTCCTGGCTGGTAGCAAAAAGTCCCAACTATATTGCATTCCCTGCGAGCGAGAACATACGAACGGCAAAAACGCGATGGGAGGACAAGAAAAAAATCCCCGGGGTAACTGGTGCTATTGATTGCACCCACATCGCCATCAAAGCACCGCGAAACAGCAGGGAGAGCTACTTCAACCGCAAGAGATACTACAGTATCAATATGCAGGCTGTCGTTGATGTTGACAAACGATTTATTGATGTCTATGTGAGAGAAGCGGGATCGCTACATGATGGGAGAGTACTTCGAAGGAGCAGGTTGTACGCGAGAGCAACTGCGCCGGCCAGCATGTTCACTCAGAGCAATTGTTTTCTCCTTACTTAATACTCTTCATCTTTCAGAAATCTTCAATTTTTTATCTTTAATCTTAAATTACTATTCGTTCGCACTCGATGACACTTGACAAATGATTTGTTGTAGCAGATCGCTCTGATGTTTTGAATGACAGTTTTTAAGTGAAATGCGAAAATTGTACTAGAATGAAAAATTTCCCTTTGTGATCTCGCGATGATCCACGTCGTCACCAGGATCATCTTGGGATCACGCTTTGTTGCTTTTTTCAGGGCATTTGATCTCGCTGTGATCGTGATCCAGTTGAAAAAACACGGCTAATAAAAGACGGCAGCTAGTGCAAATTTTTCATTAATTTATGTGCGCCCCAACGGTTTGTAATTTTTAAACCACGGCGTGATTTGCAATTTCTATTTAGGAACGGCTTACAGCAACAATTTGGATGCTCCAATTTGATACAGAAGCTTAATGATAAGATTTTAATGTTTTGCAAATTTGTATTATATACTGACTGTTTATAGAAACATTCTCCTCTCTAGACGTTTTGCCTTTAAGAGCATGTCTGGGGATTGTTCTAACTTCCATTCGCTCTACATGACCAGCCCAGCAGTTTACGTAGTTTGATGAACGTTGAAGCTTCTGGCTCGTCCTAGAGTTGATACAAATCATGGTTGTATCTAATTCGCCATTCCGTTCCTTCCTTCACAGGTCCCAAAATTCCTCGGACGACCATTCTTTCGAATGCGTTAACTGCTTTTTCGGAAGTTCGCGTTAATTTCCACGTCTCTCTGCCATAACAGAGGTCGTATAATAGTTTAATATATTCGCAGCTTATTGTTTCTGTGCACTTTCATGGATTTCATTATTGGAAGTACCGAATAATACGTCGAATATTTGCTAGTATTATCCGCCGTTTGATTTCGTCTGTTTCATTACTGTCCTTTGCTAGATTAGCCCCAGGCTAAATGAAGTTGTCCACACTCTCCAAATTATATTCCGCAATTGTTATGTTTTGTCTGATAGGCGTTCTCCTTCTTGTTTTGCGTTATTACTTTTGTTTTGCTTTCGTTAATATGTAACCCGACTTTTTTTGTGGCGGAGTCAAGGTTGACAAATACCTCCTTAGCACTAGGGAAGGATCTTGCTAGGATATTAATGTCGTCAGCGTATGCTACTAGTTAAGTGGACTTGAATAGTACTAGTCGGTGTTTTGGGGAATTCCAAAATCAAGAATGATTTCGTACAGTACGCTCCTGTCGATTCAGTCGTATGCTTGTTTAAAATCTCCGAAAATTTGGTGTACGTCTGTGTTATATTCCCAGCATTTTTCAAGCACTTGTTTCACCGAGAATATCTGGTATGTTGTAGATCATCCGGTTCTGAATCCTGCTTGGTATTTGCCAATTATTTCATTAGTATAGGGGTTAATTAATCAATTATTTTTATCAGTATTTTAAAGGACGTACACAACAATTATTCCTTTGTAATTCGCAGAGCAGAGTTTGTCTCCTTTCTTGTAAATTGGGCATATGATGTTTTTTCGCCAATTGTCGGGTATGATTTCCTCTGTCCAAATTTTGCATATCATGTTGTGCAGTATTTAAGCGAAACAGTTTCCACTATTTTTCAGAAGTTCAACTTCAAATTTTTTTCAATCAAATTCCTGTTAAGACCCCCTATAGGGGCATAGGACAGAAACAACTCTCTTCCACAAGGCGCGATCCTGAGCATCGGCTTTAAGCTGTTGCCAGGACTTGTTTATTCCTCTGGCCTCCTGCTCAACTGCTCGCTTCCATGTGTTACATGGTCGACCAACCCGACGTCTTCCTTGAGGGTTATAATCCAGAGCCTGTTTTGCGATGTTTTGCTCTGGTTTCCTCAAAGTATGACCGATCCACTGCCACTTTCGCCGTTGAATCTCAATACCTATTTTAGTCTGGCGAGTTGTACTCCAAAGTTCGTCGTTGGAGATCACTTCTGGCCAGAATATTCCTAAAATGCGTCGGAGGCATTGGTTTACGAAAGTCTGTAGTTTCTTGGTAAGTCGAACGGTCACTTTCCACGTAGTACAACCATATAACAACACGGATTTGACGCATGCGTCAAAAACTCGCAGTTTCGTGCGAAGGGAGATCTCTCTTAACCTCCAGAAAGGGGAAAGGATACCGAAGGCCTGACGAGCTTTATTTAGCCGTGCCTCAACATCCTTTTCGGCTCCGCCGTCCATGCTGACAATGCTTCCGAGATAGCAAAAATCTTGCACCTCTTCCACATCCTGTCCATCAAGAACAATCGGTGTGTTTGCGTTCGAACCCATGTGCATGTACTTGGTTTTACGCACATTTATTTTCAGTCCCGCCTCTTTGCATTTAGAATGCAACGAGCGAACATTTGACTCTAAGTCCGAACGGGTATGTGCAAGCAAACACACGTCATCAGCATAATCAAGGTGACTTAAGATGTTAAATAGTCTCCATTGAAGACCTTTACCTTCCCCACCTTCCAGTGCAGCTTTCAAGATGTCATTTATTACTACCAGAAACAGGGCTGGTGATAATATGCAGCCTTGTCTGACACCCGTTCGCACAGGAAAGCTCTCGGACAGCTCTCCTCTATGCAAGACGCGACACCTTGCATCTTCGTAGGATTCTTTAATCATAGCTATGACCTTATCTGGAATACCTCTCCTACGCAAAGCATTCCATATGTAATCTCGCTTAACGCTGTCGAAAGCCTTCTCGAAGTCCACAAACATGAGATGTAGTGGCGAACCCATTTCAGCTGACTGCTCTAATATTATCCGTAGGGTATTTGTGTGGTCGGTACAAGACGACCCTTTACGGAATCCAGCCTGATAAACTTCGAGAGTGCTCTCGACGACATCACTAATCCTATTGAGAATTACCTTATCCATAATTTTTGATACGGCAGTAAGTAGACATATACCACGCCAATTGCCACAATCCCGAAGGTCGCCCTTCTTCGGAATTTTCACAATGACGCCCTCCTTCCATTCAGTCGGATATCTTCCATCATTCCACACCTTAGTGAAGAGTGGGAGGAGTATATCGGCTGTTATTTCCGGGTCCGCTTTGAGGAGTTCGGTTGGTAGTCCGTCTATACCTGGAGCTTTCCTTCCCGCCATTGACCGAATGGCGGAAACTATCTCTTCTTTATCTGGGGGATCGTCCCTAATAGAGGATTGTTGCAGTTGGATGTTTGGAAGTTGTTCTGTTTCCGGGATATCTTCATCTGACAAGATGTTTAAAATATCAGAGAAGTATTCCTTCCATCGTCGCAACTGGTGTTCACTCATATTAAGGAGAGTTCCGTTGACATCTCTCACCAGGTGGTTGGCGGTGAAATTCCTGTTCGTCAACTGTTTCATGATTTTAAATAGTGAACCCATATCCCCAAGGTAAGCCGCAGATTCTGCCTTGTTTGCCAGATCTTCAATGGCCTTTCTCTTGTCGTGTCTAACAGCCTTTTTAAGCTGTATATGAGCATCGCGGTAGTTCTGCCTCAAGTCGGGCGTTCGTTGGTTGACATCGGGTTGAGAGATGATTGCCAATTTGGCTTTTTTCCGATTGCCAACCTTGTCCCATGTGTCTTGTGACATCCAGGGTTTCTCACCGCTGTGCACATATCCCACAGATTCTTCAGCACTAGTTAGAAAAGTGTTTCTGGTTGCCTCCCAATTGGCGTCCAGTGTGCGCATTTCATGTTCACCCAATGTGGATGACTTTTCGCGTAGAATGGTGGTGTATTCGAGTTTTTTGTTGGGATCTCTGAGTTTATCCACATTAAGCTTGCGCTTCATTTGAAGAATTTGTGGTCGTCGAATAGCTGCTGTACACAATCTCAAGCAGGCAACCATCAAGTGGTGATCGCTCCCCACGTCAGCTCCACGTTTCGCTCGCACATCGAGGAGACATCTTCTCCATCGGCGACTTATAGCCAAATGGTCGATCTGGTTCTGAGTAACACCATCAGGGGAAACCCAAGATGTTTTATGATGACTCTTGTGTGGAAAAAGGGTCCCTCCGATGACCATTTGCCGAGTACTACAGAACTCCACAAATAATTCGCCGTTTTCGGGTCTCTTAATCCAAGGTCGTGAAGGGTCGACCCAAGGGTCACCATGCCTCCCCATGACGTGTTCTAGTCCAGTGTTGTCTGATCCAACCTGGGCGTTCATATCTCCCGAGATGATAATAATATCACCTCTTGGAACACGTTCGAAGGTGGCACTCAGTTGGCTATAAAACTCCTCTTTGTCACCAGATGTTGCGGTATTAGTTGGTGCGTAGCACTGCAGAATTGTGACGTTTCTGACACTGGTCCTGAGCCTGACGACGATAATCCTATCCGAGATTGGTTCCCAGCTAATGAGACTGTTTCTCGCTCTCGGCGTAAGGACGAACGCCACGCCATTTCTGGCTTCACTTTCAGGGCCAATGTACAGAATAGTGTTTCCGCTAGGGGTTCGTTCTTCTCCTGATCCTGTCCACCTGACCTCGCTCAAGCCCAAGATTTGGATGTTATATTGCTTCATTTCACGGTCGATCACTGACTGGCGGTGCAAGGACCGAGTAACCCCAGCTCTTCCCCCGTCATTCAATGTTCGAACGTTCCAGAAGCCAATCATAGTCCGTTTTCGAATGCCAAAAGTCGTTACCGTTGAATCAGTCCGTATCCGAGGCGATGTATCCGTTTCTCGTATCATTTAGGTCTTAAGATCACGGGTGATAAGCCCATGATCCAGTGAGTGTCCATTTGCCATTTTTAGGGCAAGCAGGACTGGCTGTGGGTGAATTCTACAGCCCCCATCCCAGAGGGGGATAGGTAGCTCCGGTCCGTGGAGTCGCTAACTCCAAAGATAGTTGCAGGAATTGGTAAAACCTCATACTACAACTACCCCCTTGCGGGAAGAAGTTCAACTTGTATTTGGTAAATTGCCGGAGTTTTGTTTCTATCTAATCTCATGCCACACACAATTTTTTTGCTTGGGCTAATGACAGTTGTGTGGCGTCTACTGATGCAAGGGAAGCATTTCTTTCCTTACATTTTGCCTTCTATTGAGTTTAGAAATACTAAATTAAATATCTAACATTATTTACAACAAACCGTGAAAGATTATTTTGAAAAATATGAAAAAAAAATTGGGCGCTTATGTAATTTTATTATAATATTTTCTCGATGATAATCACTTTCCTTAAATTTCGTGAAAATGAGCTGAAGACCGACATTACCATAAAAAACAGTCTCGATTGCATGGATTATAAAAGGAAAACAGGAGAAAATGACTACCATCTGCGCTACATAATCATGAATGATTGATAACCATTACATCATCTAACGCCTCTTTCAAAACCAAATGCAAATCTGAAAATCATCATAATAATTGGTTGTCAAAATGATTGACATCAATTCTTATTTTTCTTTTTTTATATTCAAAAGGACTGTTTTGAAAAACAATCGGTTGTCTGCTTTCGGGGAAACTTTTTTTCATTTATTTGTTAGGCTCAAGTGGATATTTGCCAAATATCGATGATGGCTTGAAAATGCCACTGAATGTCATGAAATTATTTAAATTGCAAATAATAAATTTAAATGGATTGCTTTGCTTATGTAAAAATTTATTGAATTATATGGTTAGCTTTTGAATTAAAAATATATTGAGTGGAAAATGATTTTTTTGTTTGTACAGAACTCAAGGATAATTTATGCTATTGCTCGGTGAAATGAAATGAATAGGATTTTTATACTCTGGATGAAATCTGAGAGTATATTGTGTTTGCCGTACCGTTTGTAACGCTAAGAAATAATGCTCGCACAGAGCCGCCAAGGGTACAGAAATATTTGTTTCGCTCAAAAACCTCGATTCCGAGTAACCGTTTGTCCGTCTGTCAGTCTGTCTACAACATAACTCTCGCTTTGGTCTATTGTGCTGAAATTTGTCGTGTGTCATTTTTAGCAAAAAAGAAACTTAAAGTTCGTGAATGGGCTCCAATCATTTTACACCCTCTCATAAAAATTTCATGAAATTTCGAAATTTTAAGAAATTGATTTTTCTTGGAAACTATTCAAGCTATCACCTTAACCTTTGGTAAAAGTATATTGATATAAATACAAATAATATCACGAAATATTGATGTCCTCCTTCCACCCCCTCCCATACAAATGAACAATTTTAAAAAAAAATATTTTAAATTTTTTTGAAACTACCAAAGCTGAAAAGACAAATTTCTGTCAAAATTAATTTTATTATAATTTCAATTTGTTTTGGAAAAATTATAAACTTCTCCCATACAAATTTCACGAAATTTTGAAATATTAGTTGATTTATTTAAATTGGTCGAAATCATACTTTTGTATGGGAGGGGATAGAAGGGCGATCTCCAAACTTTTGAAAAGGTCTTGTGCAAAATTTTAAATTGATAACTGTAAATAGTTAGGTGATAATTGATTTCTTAAAAATGGTTAAAAAAAATAATTTTGTATGGAAGACGGTAGAAGTGTTGAAGGTATTTGACCAATTAATATTTCATACTTTTTAAAAAAAAAATGTTTAAGTAGATTTCGCAAATTTTCCAGTTTGTACCTTAAAATTTCATTCAAAAATTTTCAGTTTTCGTATTTTTTTCATTGCACACTTTTCACCTTGTGAACGTTAGACCAGATGGTTCGGTACATAACAATTGTGAAACCAATTATTATTTTTTTCCTATGTACATCAAATAGTTATATCCAAATGCAAAATTTAAAATTTGTACCTTCCATCAGAGCACTAGAAAAAAACATAACAGGACTACGGTTGAGCACAAGGCCCAATCATGCGATGCTCTAGATGAAGAGACATTTTTTGATTTCAAGAAATTTTGTATGGGGAGTGATAGAAGGGGTAACGGCATTGAACCAATTTTTTCACAGCATGCTAGAGTTGCTATTAGAATGTCTTATTGGATATTTAAGCTTCAAAAATTTAATAGATACTGAGAGAATTAGTGTATTGGATTTAGTAAAATTGTGCACTTTGTATGGGAAGTGGTAGACGGAGTGGGGAGTTCTTAATGAGCTTTTCAGAAAGAACTATAAGTATCATGGATTTGAATAATTTGTATACGGTTGATAGAAATTGGTATAAATATAATATATTTAAAATTTTTCTCAAAGCTATTGATTTTACAATTTTCGAGAAAATCGGTTTACTGTTAAATCTCAAAAATTCGTCATTTTGTATGGGAGGGAATATAAGGGGTGGAGCGATTTAGCCCGTTCACGAAGTTGACCTTAATTTTTTGTCAAAAACAACGTTTGCAAAATTTGAACGTTCTAGCTCAACGTGTTCTCAAGCTAGAGAGCGAACGGATGGACGGACGGACGGATAGAAGGAGAGACGGACAGACGATAAGAGATAATTGTATCATTAATTTTTTTCCTCCGAGCTTTATTTCTTAGCGTTACAAACTTTAGAGCAATCTTATGTATAATAATAACAATAATAATAATAAATTTATTCATAGAATTTCTTAAATTACTATTAACAGTGAAATTTATTTTAGTGATTAGAATAATCTTTACAGCTATGTTATTTAAATATTTAGTACTTGGCTGTTAATTTCGATCTGTGTATTATTGGCATTTGTCTGACCAAGGAAAATTTATAAAATTCAAAAAACATTGCCCATATAAACTTCAACTATGGATATTAGCGCTTTGAACCCGAATAGAAGCACAATAAGAAATGACTCATAATTGTATTATTTGATTGAAAATAAGAAGTTTGTTATCGCTGGATAGCTGTGATTTCCTATTAATTAGTGGGTACAGTGCACATATGGTTTTGGAGACCTTTGAATATACGTTTTCCACATGCTCTTTAAAAATTAGTTTTTTATCTAGGATAACACCGAGATATTTTATTGAATCCGACTTATGTGTAATACTCTCAGATTTCATCTTGAGTATAATTACTCAAAATTTTCGACATTTTTGCTTACCACATCCCTTCCCTTATACTACTTGTTCAGACTCGAAGATGTCCCATCGAGCCCCGCACTGCTGTACAACCGAAAAGCATACAACAACAACAATACAGGCTGAGTTTAATTAGTTTCGGTCGAGATTTTTCCATTGTAGTATAATATTTCTAACCGCTAATCGTTTACTGTAATTTTAAATTTTGCTAAATTAAAAATATCGACCGAGCTATTGTTATCGGTCGAGGTAAAATCCTATGACACTTGAAATCATATCGTCGATCACCGAACTATTCTTAGAAATCGTTTGAACTTATTTTGGAACCTTTTTTGTAAACTTTTATTATTCATTTTGAAATCAAGTTGTAATTGAAATCGAATCGTTATAAATTAAAGACCTCTGAAATCGACATCAAGGATTCTTTTTATTTATTTTTTTTCTAAGTTGAACCCAAACATATGGTCCGTCGAGTCGGATATTTTTATCAACAAGTATTCGAAATCCATTTGTTGAATTCTGAGAACTCTTTCTCAAGTGACTGTGAAAACTTGAAGTGAAATCTTGTTGAACTCTGTGAATTTAAATCCTTGAAGCGACTCTTTTTGAACTATAAAGTGAACTTGAACTGTGAAGTGACTTCGTAGAGTTATCCCGCTGAACTCTAAAGTGACCTTGAACTGTGAAGTGACTTCGTAGAGTTATCCCGCTGAACTCTAAAGTGATCTTGAACTGTGAAGTGACTTCGTAGAACTATTCTACTGAACTCTAAAGTGAACTTGAACTGTGAAGTGACTTCGTAGAGTTATCCCGCTGAACTCTAAAGTGACCTTGAACTGTGAAGTGACTTCGTAGAACTATTCTACTGAACTCTAAAGTGAACTTGAACTGTGAAGTGACTTCGTAGAGTTATCCCGCTGAACTCTAAAGTGACCTTGAACTGTGAAGTGACTTCGTAGAACTATTCTACTGAACTCTAAAGTGAACTTGAACTGTGAAGTGACTTCGTAGAGCTATCCTGCTGAACTCTAAAGTGAACTTGAATCGTGAACCTATTTGTAAAAACACCATAATTTGAACGTGGCTTATTAAAATTATAGTTTGAACTCGAAAACCAACAACTGGAAACTGGTAAATTTATTTATCTATTTATTATTTGGCCATTCTATTAAATTAATTAAATTAAAACCACAATGGACGAGCTAATTGAACAGCAGTTCAGACAAAAGGACAACACCGAGAGATTTGTCAGGAACTATAAAAAAGATGGGAAGGAAAGAAAAACTAAATCTTATTATGCGACCAGGCTCCAAACGTTGAAGGATCATTGGGATGCTTTTCAATCTCGCGATATGCAAATTATATCGTTAAAGCCGGCCGATAGCAGCACTCTATCGACTATCGGCAAAAATTATTTTGAAAATAACGGGTATTCTGATTTCGAAGAACTCTACGTTCACTCGTACGCCATGATTAAAGAAGCCCTTATCACCGATTGGCCGCCAGAGTCATTACAGGTAGCAAAAAGTAACCAAGAATCGTCCAAATTTACCGGGACGAACTATCAAAATAAAGATAACGGAATAAGGTTACCAAGAATAGAACTACCCAGATTCTCTGGTGATTACGAAAATTGGCTTTCGTTTCATGATTTATTTAAACATCTTGTTCATGAGAATCGAAATCTATCCCCTGCTCAAAAGCTGCAATATCTCAAGCTTCATATCACTGGAGATGCTCAGCAGCTTCTAAGACACATTCAAGTAACTGATGCCAATTATGATACCGCTTGGCATCTTCTTATAGAACGGTATAATAACAAACGTGCTTTGGTAAATACTCAATTGAAGCATCTTCTTTCGCAAAATATGGTGATTAACGAGAACTGCGAAAGTATTCGTCGAATACTTGATACCACTGAAGAATGCTTACAAATCTTAAAAAATTTAAGCATTTCCGTGGAAACTTGGGATATCTTGATTGTATACATTACTGTCGAAAAGTTTCCACCAACTACGAGGCTACTCTGGGAGCAAAGTCGAAGTGGACGGACTGATTTATTAACATGGAAAAAAGTTCGAAACTTTTTGGAAGGCCGCTTTAGAGCACTGGAAGCGTTTCCACCGAAACTCCTCAGGCCATCATTTGTTAAAAGTTCGAAGGATGTAAAACCAGAAAAGGGATTTTTGCAAACCAGAGCATTTCACACTACCACCATATCAATTTGTTCCGTATGCTCTCAATCACACAATCTTCGACAATGCCCAGAATTTCTTGCGATGAATCACGCTTCCAAATTTGATATAGTCAAAAATAAAGGCTTATGTCTTAACTGTTTAGGGCAAGGACATTTATCATCAAGTTGCCCAAGCAAACATAGTTGTAGGTGCTGTCAACAGCGACACCATACTCTCCTCCATCGAAATACATCAGATTCAGCAAAAAACATTGCAACTATAAGCGCTAATACAAACGCACCTGGAAATGAAAAGTGGAATCAGAACCAACGACTGTCTCCTCAAGCACCGTCGTTTATGCCATCTAATGTACCGTCATCCTCATCTGAATCTAACATCAACTCGTACATTGCAAACAGCTCTTACAAAAATAGAGAAATATTGCTAGCCACTGCCATGGTTAAAGTAATAACTCCCGCGGGAAGAGAACAAACGTTGAGAGCCTTAATAGACCCGGGTTCGCAAGCCTCGTTTATTACGGAGTCTGCAGCTCAAACCCTTCTGTTAAAAAGAGAATCGATAAGCGCGGATGTTACAGGCCTAGGCCACGCTAAGGCAGGAAGAATCACAAGTAGAGTGCATCTGCAGCTCAAACCCTGTGGCAAGAACACTGAAGTCAGCATAAGTTGCTTTATCCTAAAGACACTGACCAATCTCCTTCCCAACCAAATGATCGCCAGCCACCAATGGGATCATATTCAGAACTTGACATTGGCAGATCCTTTATTTCATCAGCCAAGGAAGATCGACATACTTCTTGGAGCCGATGTGTACGGAAAAATTATGGAACCGGGTTTCGTAAAAGGTCCGTTAGGGACACCAATCGCACAGGAAACTATTTTTGGATGGATTCTCTCGGGCGATACCTCCCGAACTGATTGTGCTCGAACCAATGTTCAGAATTTTCATATTAAATGCGAACTTGATAATCAATTAAAACTTTTCTGGGAATTGGAGGAAGTGCCAACCGGCAAGATCTTCGCTGAAGAAGAAGAAAAGTGTGAAAGCTTCTATAAAGAAAATATCAAACGGAGTTCAGACGGTCGATACGAAATCGGCTTACCATTCATGGAAGAAAAAAGGAATACTAACTTGGGGAAGTCACGAGAAATAGCAATCAATAGGCTTCATCAAATGGAGATGCGTTTCAAGAGATATCCTGAGCTGCAGCAACAATACTCTTCTTGTTTAAATGAATATTTAACACTGGGACACATGAAACGAGTGAAAACCACTGAAGAAGATCATATTATTTTCGGACGGGATGGTCATCGATCATACGGTTCTTGTTATCTCCCACATCATGCGGTCGTTAAGGAGAGTAGCAGTACTACAAAGCTTTGCGTTGTTTTCGATGCTTCCCAAAAGACATCAAGTGGAAGATCATTGAATGATGTTATCATGAAAGGACCTACAATCCAGGACGATTTGGCAGCTTTATTACTTCGATGGAGAAAATATGCCATTGTTCTAATGGCAGACGCTGAGAAAATGTATCGCCAAATCAAAATCGATTCAAATGATTCAAACTTTCAACGCATTGTTTGGCGTGAATCACCCACTTCTCCGATAAAAGACTTTGCTCTCTCAACTGTTACCTTTGGAACTAAGAGTGCGCCGTTCTTAGCAATCAGAACTTTGCAACAGTTAGCTTCCGATGAAAAAAGAACGTATCCAATCGCATCTGAAACCATATCCAGCGATATGTACGTAGACGATTTGATTACCGGCGACTTCACGATATCAAACGCAATTGAAAAAATGAATCAAGTCAATGCCATCATGAAATCTGGTGGATTCCAAATGCGAAAATGGTCATCGAACTCACCAGAAGTGTTACGAAACATTGCAGCGGAAAACACGAAGAATAGCGTACCAGTATGCATCGACGCGAGTAGCAACATAAAGGCTCTGGGTACACAATGGAATCCAGTAAACGATTGTTTTTCATATACCTTTCACATGGAGCCGCTTATCAAACCTCTAACGAAACGAAAAATCCTCTCTGAAATCGCTAAGTTATTTGATCCTCTAGGCTGGATAGCTCCTACAAATATCCAAGCAGAAATATTTCTACAAGATTTATGGCTCATCGGTATTGGATGGGATGAAACATTATCAGACGAAATCAGCAGAAAATGGCTAGAATTTTACAATTCTTTGCATGAAATTCGATCAATTCAAATTCCGAGATGGATTCATTATTCGGATTCCAATCATCACGTCGAAGTTCATGGCTTTTGCGATGCTTCAATGAAAGCCTATGCAGCGGTGGTGTATATCTGCGTCAAGAATACGAACGGTATAAAGGTATCGTTAATGGCCGCAAAGACGAAAGTGGCCCCCATAAAAACTATCTCGTTACCCAGATTAGAACTCTGTGGCGCATTATTGCTTGCAAAGCTAGTCAATTACGTTACAAAGGCAATAAAAATTATAAATATTGATCTTCACACTTGGACAGATTCGGAAATTGTGATCGACTGGCTAAAAGGCCATCCATCAAAATGGAAGAGCTTTGTTGCAAACCGAACAACTAAAATCCACGAATTGTTAGGTGCAAATGCCTGGAGGCATGTACCATCAAGGAGAATCCTGCCGACGTCGCATCTCGAGGGATGTCACCAGTAGAGTTGAAAAATTGCACTTTATGGTGGGTCGGACCCCAATGGCTTCAATTACCTACGCAAATGTGGCCAAAGTCCTCCAAGTATCCTTCCACAGAATTAGAAATTAGAAAAATCTCTTCGCTTCACGTCGATCTCTGTGAAGAATGGGAACTTTTATTCAAATACTCGTCATTGTCAAAATTATGTCGAGTCACGGCTTATTGTCATCGTTTCATCAGTAACGCCAGACAGAAGGGTGAAGAAAGGGAATCATCATATTTGAAGATGGAAGAAATCCAACATGCGTTATCATTTTGGATCAAAAGAATTCAACTTCATCACTATCAGAAAGAAATTCTTCAATTGAAATCCGGAAAATCCATTCAGCGATCCAGTGCACTCTTAAAGCTGGATCCATTCTTGCATACTGATGACACCTTACGAGTTGGAGGCAGACTGCGTCACGCGGATATAACCTTCGATGAGAAGCATGGCATTATATTGCCCCATAACAATTACCTGACAGAGTTGATCATTCGAGATGTACACCACAAAACACTTCATGGCGGTATACAACTCATGATGTCAGTGCTTAAGAAAAAATATTGGATTGTAAAGTGTCGAAGCACAGTCCGTTTATCAAATCATAAATGTATAACATGCAGCAGATATAAACTTACGATTCGCCAACAATTAATGGGTGACCTTCCTGCACCGAGAGTAAACATCTCCAAGACCTTCCAACACACTGGAGTGGATTACTGCGGGCCCTTTGACATCCGTATGTCCAAGGGAAGAGGAGCGAAAACCTACACAGGATATGTGGCGATCTTTATATGCCTTTCAACCAAAGCGGTACATTTAGAAGTTGTAAGTGATCTTACTACCGACGGATTTCTGGCAGCGTTTAGGCGATTCACGTCCAGAAGGGGATTATGCACAAACATGTAAAGCGACTGCGGTACAAACTTCGTAGGGGCTAACGCCATACTAATGAGGCAACATAAAATTATGACCAGTACGATAGACAAAAATATTGCAGCAACTTTAGAAAATGAAGGTGTAAAATGGCACTTCAATCCTCCGGCATCGCCCAATTTTGGAGGCCTGTGGGAAGCAGGGGTCAAGTCTACCAAATACCACTTAAAAAGGACCATTGGATCGACTATTTTGACCTTCGAAGAATTTAGCACGCTTATGGCACAGATAGAGGCTTGCCTAAATTCAAGACCGCTCTGCGAAATCACACACGATCCAAGCGACTTAACGCCTTTAACACCAGGACATTTTCTTATTGGAGAAAGTTTAATAACACTTCCAGAACCATCATTGCTGGACACACAAACTCATTGTCTTACACGATGGCATGTCGTGCAACAGATCCATCAATCATTTTGGAAAAGATGGAGCAACGAATATCTTTCTCGACTTCAACAACGTCCGAAATGGAACAAAACCGAACCAAACTTAGAAATCGGAGATCTTGTAATTTTGAAGGAAGATCGATTGTTGCCGTCTCGCTGGCCAATGGCACGAGTCGTTGACACTCATCCCGGACCGGATGGACTTGTACGTGTTGCAACCATCCAAACGAAAGATCACACACTAAAACGACCAATATCCAAACTTGGTATTCTTCCCAGAAATACCCGCAACCTAAATAATTAAAATCCCCCATTGTTTTCCTTTTCTCGATTTTTATCCTGTCCTATTCCCATGTTAGCCTCCTGTATTTTATTAGACAGCCAACATCGCTATCCGAAGAATAAAACATTGACTCGAGACGCAATCACATCATATTTGAAACCATTGCAAGCAACGCTTTCAACGGGGGGAGAATGTTCAGACTCGAAGATGTCCCATCGAGCCCCGCACTGCTGTACAACCGAAAAGCATACAACAACAACAATACAGGCTGAGTTTAATTAGTTTCGATCGAGATTTTTCCATTGTAGTATAATATTTCTAACCGCTAATCGTTTACTGTAATTTTAAATTTTGCTAAATTAAAAATCTCGACCGAGCTATTGTTATCGGTCGAGGTAAAATCCTATGACACTTGAAATCATATCGTCGATCACCGAACTATTCTTAGAAATCGTTTGAACTTATTTTGGAACCTTTTTTGTAAACTTTTATTATTCACTTTGAAATCAAGTTGTAATTGAAATCGAATCGTTATAAATTAAAGACCTCTGAAATCGACATCAAGGATTCTTTTTATTTATTTTTTTTCTAAGTTGAACCCAAACACTACTCAACATCAAGTTTTTGCCAAAATTAAAAACTGTGTAGTTCTACAATCTGACGAATTTTCGATTTGATATCTGTACTCGGTTTTGAGATATAATGGTTTGGAATTTTTAAAAATGCACCATTTTTGAAATGCTCTCCATTTCCTCCTACTACTTATTACTATTGCTTTGATCAAATTTTATTTTTTCTTTATAATTTCCCAGTATACCTTAATATATGTTCCAAGTTTCAATTCCATAGCTTAAGAAGTGGCCGAAATATTAATTCTTAAGTTTTTTTTTGCAATCCCTCCCGATTCTTCCCCATATAATAATTAGCCTTACTCTAAGCTCATTTCGGTGAATCAATATGCCACCTAAATGGTTCCAAAATATGATTTTTATGGTAAGTAATTTCGAAGATTTAATCATGTAAAAAAAAACGGCCGACAATTTGATTTTAGCCCTCCTTTTGGAACACCAATGAATACAAAAATTAAATTATTTTTATAGTTTGTCCTACTACCCTCTCTGTGCCTATGCTATTTCCAGCTTCCTATCTGCATTCGTAGAGGAGATATTAGAAAGTATAGTTTTGATTCTTTCTCTACCTTCGCCACCCTCTTCCACCTGACACTCCCCAAAATTTAGATAATGGAGCTCGCTTAGTTAATTAGCAATCCACCCAAAAATGAAAATTTTATCTTTAACGGTCTCGGAGATATGTGCCCATTTGTACGGCGTATGGCTGACGGTTATTATTTATTTTCGTATTAATTTTTGTGCTGCTCTACATTTTTCAGGTTCAACACATTATAATTATTTTTTTATCCGAATTACTAGCAACTGTTTCAAATAACTCAAAACACTTTTATATTATGGAACTCACATTAATTATATGTATTTTTGCAAAACATCAATTTTTTTCAGATAGAAAAATTTACAGCATCTCCTAGTTGGAAAATAGCCTTTTCAAAATCAAAAGCAACCCCTTCCATTTTCAGGACAGACAATAATCTTTTCAATTAAACAAACAAAAAAAAAAAAAATCATGAAGCCTTAAATCAGGAATCTGAGTAGGCTGCCCTAAGTACTCAATAATTTCAGTATATTTGACATTAAATTTAGATTTTTGTCCTTTCAAGGAGCTCCCATGGTTATTATACTCTAGATGGAATCTGAGAGTATTATAAGTTCGCTCTAAGGTTTGTAACGCCAAGAAATAAGGCTCGGAGAAAAAAATGATGAATACAGAAGTTAATATTATCACTCAAAAATTTCAAAACCGGATGTCCGTCCGTCCGTCCGTCCGTCCGTCCGTCCGTCCGTCCGTCTGTCCGTCCGTCCGTCCGTCCGTCCGTCCGTCCGTCCGTGCGCTCTCTAGCTTGAGAACGCGTTGAGCTAGAAAGTTCAAATTTTGTACACATCGTTTTTGACAAAAAAGTAAGGTCAAGTTCGTGAACGGGCCAAATCGCTCCACCCCTTCTACCCCCTCCCATACAAAATGACACAATTACGCAATTTGACAATAAACGGATTTGCTCAAAAAGTATAAAAGTTATTGGCCTGAAATTCAGAATATATTACTTTTATGATAATGTCAATCTATCATATAAAAATTGTGCGTATCCTTTCCCTCCTTCTACCACCTCCCATACAAACTGTACTTATCATGAATTACTCTAAGCCAATTTCCTCAGTGCTTATAAAATTCAGCGGGCTGAAATTGTGCACCAAATACTTATTTAAAATTGTTAGTAAGGTCAAAAAAAATGAGATGATTAACTTCACCCCTTCTACCCCCTCCCATACAAAATGACACAATTTTGCAATTTGACAATAAATGGATTTACTCAAAAAGTATAAAAGCTATTGGTCTCAATTTTGGTATGTATTACTTTTTTAATGATTTAAATCTACAGTACAAAAATTATTTGCTTCCTCCCTTTCCTTCCACCCCCTCCCATACAAACTACACTTTTTCCTGAAATGCTCTAAGCCGCTTTTCTCAGAACATATAACATTTGTTGAGCTCATATTTTGTAATAAATATTTTATTAATATTATTACTAAGGTGAAAAAAAAAAATATTTGATTTGCTTCACTACTTCTATCCTCTCCCATACAATATGACACAGTTTCACAACTTCACAAAAAATCGATTTTCTTGAAAATTATGAATGGCACTAGTCTGAAATTTAAGGGATGCCAATTTTATAATATTCCTAGTTATTTCTAAAAAAATCATCAAAATCCCCCCACTCTTTCTACCACCTCCCATACAAACTGCATATTTTCACTAAATCAAGCTCACTAATTTTCTCAGTTCCCATTCAGTTTTTGGAGTAAGCATTTTGTATAAAACATTTTCATAGCTACTTTAGCATGATGTCGAAAAAATTAGTACAATGCTATCATCCCTTCTAACACTCCCCATACAAAATTTCTTGGGATCACAAATAATTCTATTTCATCTAGAGTATCGTAAGATTGCGCTTTACGCGCAATCGTAGCCCTGTTATGTTTTTTTTCTTATTTTAAATTTTCAAAAGTTTGTTTTCGGCTTGGGAGATGTATATTAAGCACGATAAATTAGTTTGGAATCATTAATGGTTATTCATTTACTAGTATTAAAAAATTGTAAAATTGCATTCGCATTGTATTAGCTACTAATGTTGTTTTAATACTAATCAGTAATAATAGCTATTGTTCAAATAACTACGAAACTTTTATTATAAACAATTTCGGTTTAAAAGTGCTTTTAGTGCGCATTACAACAAAGAGTTTATGCTCGCTGAGGCGGACGCCAGATGTCATTTGGATTCAATGAATTTTAAGTGACATCTTTATTTATGCTAAACAGCTCGTTTTTGAGGGGTGTATTTTCATAGCTTTCTATTTGCATAAATTTTCTCGTATTTTCTTACTCTTATGCTGATTCTTCTTGCTTTAGGGTGGAGGCAGTTTCAACTTAATTTAGAATGGAGTAGATTTTTTTTATAATAAAAACAAGCAAAATTATCATCGTATTATCCAATCGTTTTACTTGTAGTTAAAATGGCGGAAAAATTGTCTGCTACTAATGCAACTGTGATGAATATTTTAATATTAAGATATTTGAATATTCTAATGTCATATTAAACAATCAACAGGATCATTAAGATGTCGAGTATGTTAGGACACTCACGCTCACAATGTAATAAAATGTTTGTTTATTTCATTTATTGAAAACTCAAGAGCTCTGAATTCCATCCATTATTCTGCCACAGCAACAATTCGGTTTCAATTAAATCTATTGTAATTAAATAAAATCAATACCCCTATTTGTAAAACAATTATTAGAAATTTACTTTGCCCATTGATTGGTTCATTTTATTGGAATAGTGCCCATTACAACCATAATGTCAATATTTATTTTGACACAGCAATGCTTGTGTAATTGTTTTGGTTTACGATAATCGAAATGTAACCAGAACATTTAACAATATTATCCCAGTTGATTGCCTTTGTTCGCGATTGGCGCTAAACAGAGATATGTATGTATGTGTGGATCTACGTTTTACATATCTACTGCATCTGGAATTAGTAGTGTTCAGAGCCAGGGATTATATGTTTATAAAAGCACACACAAATTATACGTATGGTAAATAGTGTCAATTGAGGCCTTAAGCTGATTGATTTAGGATATCAATCACACGTACTTGTAGAATGGTATTTAAAATTTAATGATTGATTAGTAATGACCTTAAAGGTTATTTGGTTTCGCCAATCTACAAAATTAATGCTAAAAATTTCAAATGGAGAATTCAATGTTGTGGCTCTGATATAGATGAATTCTCACAATTTAGGTAAAAATAGTATAAAGAGCATTTTGGATGAATAAAATTCAAAAAAGTCATCGTATCCTAGATTTTTTTTTTAAATTTAATTTATTTTATTTAATGCAATCAATATTTATTTATAATAATTCAAGATGCATTAACAGAACAATAATGTTTTAGAGATTAGACTTATCATCTCAACAGCTCAGTTGTAAAATTTGTAGCACTAGGCAATGAGAAAAAGAAATAATTGAATTATGTATTATATATTATTATTTGCCAAGGAAAAGTAAAGAGCGAAAACCTTGCCTGTTTAAAATTAAGCTACTTAAAACTAACTTAGAACTAGAGGATTACCGAGTTATTTGCATGAATCAATCAATCAAAAAAAAAATTTACATGAATCGCGATATTTTAATGGTTTTAAGATTTCTGAGTGACGATATGAATTTTGAGAGTACGATTTTTTTTACATCATAAAATAATATAATCAAATTTCAATTAAAATGAGAAATTAAGCAACGTTGTATTGTCAAAGAATTCCCCTGTAGTGATTAAAAGCAACAATTTGGTATGTGAAATTTTTGAGTATCAGTAATTGGTTGTTGAAAATCCTATCGATTATTTTCGAGACTTATCGAAACAAACGTAGTCTTAAGCTCATGAAATAATTGTCGCCAAAAGATGAGATCAGAATAAGCACTAGCGGCAAAACATCTGTGAAATTGACAAAATTTCCTTTGCTACCGCTAAAAATAAAATAATTACTTACGATTCGGGTGTAATTAATTCGCACCACTCGTGCGACTAAGAAACCTTCCTCGCGGCTAACTATACCTTTTTTTTTCTTTTTCACCCGAACAATTCAATTAGGAACCCAACCTACTGTCAAATATCCTCAACTCAAGTAGCGCTCTTGTAATTAAATTTGCTTGTAATTTGAGAATAAAAATATTCTTTTACCGCAAAATTTACAAACAATAAAGCCGTTAATTAATCGCCTGCAGGACTGCGAAATGAATTAAAAGGACCACTACTCATCGCATTCATGGAATAAAACAAATTTTGAATCGGAAATTGGATAAAGTCCTCGGCAATGCTATACGTATCCTGGGGTCTTGTAATACAAGAAATTAGACAGGAGCAAGGAAAAAAAAAAACCAAAAAGAAATGGCGCTGGTGAAGCAAAACCTAAACAGAAGCAGAAAAGTACAAAGTCCCATTTAGTAATGCCCTTTTCGATGATATCTCATCAGGAACGAAGACAGTGCGAGTTATTTATGGCGGTCGACGACAAATAGAGAGAGAGAGGGCGAAATTGTTTTATTACAACATGAGAACACTTTGTAGCGTTTGTCCTTTTAAGCGTTTATGTCATGGCGCTATTGAAGCGATTTTTTCTATTTCTTTTTTTCTGGCCCAGTTTCCATACTTTTCCAACGTGTTTTCAAGGGATAAATAACGAAGTGTGAATTTATGACCCCTTTTCCACGGTAATAAAATTTTATTGCAAGCTCAATGATCCATATGAAAATTTGTGGTGAATTGTTTTGGTCCTTTTCATCGTAATGTTTTTATTCGAATACACTTATCGTATCGATTAAGGAATTTTGAAGGTAGCTTTATAATTTATTGGTGCTTAGCGAAAGTGTACACTTGTTTAATATGTTTTGACGTACTTCTTCAGGTTTGGATATTTCTTTTTGTATCGCCATGGCTTAAGCTTACTGTTGTTTAGCAATAAAAGACTATAACATAGATTTGATTAACGGCATACTGGATGATAATGCGCCAATTATAAAAAAATTATTTTGTGAAAAAACTTAATAAAAATTTATGCCTTAAGCCGCATCATGCTAGAGTATCGCAGAAATGAGAAAGGTTTTTTTTTCACTGGAACATATTGTGTAAAATTTGAGATTCTTTAGCATCTATATACATACATAATAAGTAAAAACTGTATATATATTTGAAGTCATATGGCTCACATTAAGTAGATCACTAAGTTGTGCCGAGATAATTTCGTCGGTATCGGTGGAAAAACTCGCCTGCCACGCGGGCAGGCCCGGGTTCAATTCCCGGTTGAATTCTTTTTCATAAATATTTTTTTTTTACGATTTGACTACTTTCAAATAATTTTTATTCCATGCATGAGTTCAAAATAAAATTGATTTTTCTTAGCTCGAAAGAAAAGCTCGAGCTCGACTTTTGATCGAGGTGACTTATTTTTAATATTTTTTCCCAATTCAAATTTTTTCCCAAACAATATATTTTTACATGTCATGAGCCCCAACACAAGAAGATTTGAAGTTTTTTATAAACAAGATCTGAAGCTATTGAAAAATAAAGCCAATCGAAAATTCATCGCAAAGAATGTCGTATATAAGGAAGCCCTTACATAAACACATAGACTTCTTTCATTACAGTACACAGATTTTAAGTTCTGGTCTGAGTTTGGCAACTCAGGGTACTGGAGGTAATAGAAAAAAATTAGTTATTTACATTTTATTGAATAAACATGTATTTCTAAAAAGAGAAAATATTTTTAATTATTATTTTTTTTTGCTTATTCCGCAATAACAATAAAATGGGCCTTACGAAATGTCCTTCCTTTTCATACAAAATACGCGTGCGTAGCACGGGTGTACGTTGTACTGATTATTGAATTTTATGTAGGGGAAGTTCATAATGTTTGAATATATTGTTGTAATTGGTGCAAAAACTTGATGTCAGAATTTCATGTGCAATGAAATTCATGTTAAGACCCTCTATAGATAGTCTTTGAGAAGATTCTGTGGAGAGATAGATGATCTCCCAACAGCCTCAAGACTTCAAAAGGTGTTATCAAAAGACACCCCGATAAATATTGGACTTTTGGAGAGACCGGATGGGTCCTCTACTAAAAGCAGTATGGAAACCCTTGAGGTGTTATTGGGCACACATTTCCCAGGCTACAAAATAATAAACATCTGCAAATATTTGTCAGTAAGCAGCCAGTACAACTGAGCAATATACCAGCTTCTCCACTCGCTACGGTCGTTCTCACTCCCCTTCCCCAACCTTCCTAATCCCATTCCTTCCCTCCATGACTGTGTTTGTGCATTGCACATAAAGGCCGAAACACAGGTCATTCTGTAAAAAAAAAAAAAAAAACAACAACAATGAGGATTTAGAGGCGGAGGAAAGGACATATCGTGAAACTCCGCACAGCAAAAACATTGCTGGTAAAATCTTCACTCCAGAAAGGATCAGATGGGCGATCAACACCTTTAAGCCTTACAAATCAGCCGGAGTAGATAAAATATTCCCCGTATTAATACAGAAGGGGTTAGAAATCTTAATGCCAATAATGATAAGGATCTTTAAAGCCAGCTTTATTTGGGGAAACATCCCAAAAATTTGGAGGAAAGCGAGGGTGGTATTTGTACCGAAGGCAGGGAATCGTCCCATTGATCAGCCTAAGTCATATCGTCCTATAAGCTTTACCTCCTTATTCGTCAAAACGATGGAGAAGTTAGTGGACGTACACGTAAGAACAGGACCTAACAAGGTTCGTCTTAATACTAATCAACATGCCTACCAAAAAGGCAAATCAACAGAGTCAGCCCTTCACGGTCTAGTAAGACAAATCGAAAAGGCAAAAGACTATAAAGAAATTGCACTTTGTGCATTCTTAGATATAGAAGGAGCATTTGACAATACTCCCCATGAAGCGATAATGGCGGCGGCTAGGAAAAAGGGTTTGGAAATTTATTTATTTATTTATTTATTCATCTATAGAGGAATCTCAACAGACTAAAGAATTATAATTAAAATATGTACATGTTGATAATTAAAATAAAAAAAAAAAAAAAACGAAAACAATAAGTTAATCAATAATAAAAAATAAAAGTAAATACAAAGAAAAATTATAAATTTTCTATGACATAAGCTTTAAACTGCGGTCGACTATCGGTAAAGTCAATTCTGTCGCATAACATATTAAAGTAAGAGATGCATCTAGAGATAGGTTCATTAAGTCCATAATTTGTGCGGTGCGCGATGGGATGAAAAATCGTCCTTTGCCTCAGTGGCCTTTCTGGAGCAAAAATGGGGAGATAACTGAGCAATTCAGGGCTTTTAATGCGATAGGAGATAACGTCTTTAATGAACATCACGCATAATAATTTTCTTCGATGAGCCAAAGATTGCAAGCCAATTAATTGGCAACTGGTTTCATATGTAGGAATGTCAGCGCTCCAGTTAAACTTACGAAGAGCATATCTAGAAAAATTACGTTGAATTCGCTCAATTCGCAACACATGAATCTGATATATAGGATCCCAGATCACACAGCAATATTCCAAAATAGGTCTCACAAGAGAAACGAAAAGCGCTTTGACAGTGTATGGGTCAATGAAATCCTTGGCATTACGTCTTACAAATCCCAAATTTGAATTGGCTTTGGAGATTATGTAGTCGATATGAGAGTTAAAGTTGAAATTTGAATCGAACAACACGCCAAGATCCTTTACCTCCGACGATCTCTGAAGAGATCTGTTCTTCAAGCTGTAATCAAATAGAATGGGAAAAGATTTTCTGTAGGCAGAAAATATTTTGCACTTATCAAAATTAAGTTCTAATAAATTAACATCACACCAATTACAGAGCTCATCAATATCAGCCTGAAGTTCACGAGAATCATCCAAGCTTGAAATCTTAGAAAAGAGTTTCACATCGTCAGCGTACAAAAGAGAGCTAGAAAATTTAAATATTAATGGAATGTCGTTTACAAATAAAACGAAAAGTAAAGGCCCTAAATGGCCTCCTTGGGGAACGCCAGATTTAACATCAAAACACGACGAAGAGTTTCCATTTATTCGCACCACTTGTCTTCTATTTGACAAGTAAGATGAAAACCAGTTCAACAGATTAGAATGAAATCCTAGTGCCTTCAATTTCTCAATCAAAAGACTATGATGAACCCGATCAAAAGCTTTTTTAAAATCAGATTAAAAAACGTCAACTTGAAAACCTTGTTCCATAGCATCTATACAATATTTAGTAAAAATTGTTAGGTTTGTAGACGTAGAACGTCCGCTAACAAAACCATGTTGACAGTTTGAAATACTTTCTTTAATGTGGAAAAATATCTTATCCTTAACTATGCTTTCAAATAATTTAGGGATAGAGGATAGTTTGGATATTGGTCTATAATTTTCAACCATATGTCTGCGACCAGACTTAAATATTGGTGTTATGAAAGACAGTTTCCACGTATCCAAAAATGATCCAGACTCAAGCGACTTATTGAAAATAATAGTTAGCGCCTTATAAAGCGAAGATGCGCAACCTTTTAAGAACATAGCAGGAATTTGATCATAACCCGATCCTTTTTGAATGTCTAAATTACCTAAAGCAACAAGTACATCATCTTCCGTAAGAGTTAAACTGCCAAGATCAACAATGGAAACCAAATTTTCGAACCTTCCTGGAAAATTAGAATCAACCGATGATGTTGAGTTGTAGATTTAAAAAACGATGCGAACAGAAATGGCCACGACTAGATGGATACATGCCATGCTAAGGAGCCGTATGACAACCATGGATCTAGGTAATAGCACATTGATTGTACAGACCTATAGAGGCTGTCCCCAAGGTTCACTTCTTTGGTCAATTGTAGTAGATGAACTCGTAGATCGTCTAACAGAACAGGGATACGAGGCTATAGGATCTGCCGATGACCTCGTCATTATCATTAGAGGCAAACATGATTTAATTATATCGGAACGAATACAATCAGCCTTAGAAATGATAATGAACTGGTGTCAGTCTAAGACCTTGAACATCAGCCCAAGTAATACTGAGTTAGTACCATTTACAAATAGAAGAAAAATGTACATCATACTCCCTTCAATAAATGGTAAAATAATACCCTTTTCAGATGAGGTAAAATATCTAGGTGTCATACTAGATAGCAAACTCAACTGGAATAAACATATAGAATGGACTCATGCTAAAGCACTAGGGGCATTTTGAGCCTGTAAAAGCTTATTTGGCATAAAATGGGGACTAAAGCCCAAAATGATTTACTGGTGCTACAGAACAATCATTCTTTCAATAGTCACATACAGATCAACGATATGGTGGACTAAAACTTTACAAAGAAAAGCACAGCTTACGCTACAAAAAATCCAAAGGCTAGCTTGTCTTGGTATCACAGGAGCTATGAAAACCTGTCCCACAGCGGCAATGGAAATGTTCCTTAACATCCATCCGATACATCTACAAATAAAAAAGCAAGCTATCAAAGGGGTGTTATGCATACAGAGGGAAAACAAGTACAAACCAGGGGATGTGTGTTCCTGAATCTGGTAATGCGCCACAACGTAGAGCTACTGCGGTTGATTGCGTCGACAACAAAACGGATATTGTGCATGAATCTTCGACTACTTCAATAGACTTTCGCTGCACTTTACGAGCCGCTGAACAGCCAAAGCTACTTTTTGTATCGCGCTTAGCATCTGACACAACGGAGAAGGAAATTACTGAGAACGTTCTTGGTATCTTACGCTGTGCAAGAGTTGACTTATCACCGGACTTAGTATCTTGTAAAGAGATTACTCCTATATCCCGCGATGGTGGCGCGAGAGTGTCTTCGTTCAAGGTTGTTCTGCCGGACGCATGCTTTGCCCATGTTGTGTCATCGAAACTATGGCCAAAATCTGCTATCGTCCGTGAATTTTTACCCCGAAATCGTCTTTCGCGGTTATCATCTCAAAATCCATCGTCAAAAAACGGGCAAGCTTTATCTCGATATCTTACAGCAACGTAAGCGGGATGCGTACGAAAACTCAGGATCTGTATCTCGATGCTGCTGTTTGTTCCTTTGATATCGTGTGCATTTGTGAGACATGGTTGTCCTGTCAGTTCAGAGATTCTGAGCTTTTCGGTTCCGAATTTGAAGTTTTTCGTCGTGACCGCCACCCCAACTTACTTGATCCACCGGTTGGGGGTGGAGTCCTCTGCGCCGTTCGTCGCCAGTTTGCTTCTACGATAATCGATGTCCCAGGAACCGAGAATCTAGAGTTCTTGTGTGTAGCTGTAACACTTGGGAACCGTAAGCTATACGTTGTGACTGTATACATCACATCGCCTTCACCTTCATCAGTTTACGATGCGGTTTATAATGCGTTTGAAACATTGCTTGGTCTTCTTCATCCATCACACGATATTTTAATTTTGGGCGACTTTAATTTACCGCAAATACAGTGGCTACGCTCTGATAATAATGAGGTTTGTATGACGCCTTCGTATTCCTCCTGTGCCCGACACGAAATACAATTTGTGGACAACATGCTTGCTTGTGTCCGATTTCGAATGATCATGGTAGATTTTTGGATCTGATCTTCTCATCTGATGCCAGCCTTACGACGATTGATAAATGTCACAGCCCTTTGCTGCCTGACTTGCCTATTCATCCTGCGCTTCGCGCAACGTTCAACTCTCACACAGAATTTACGAACTCGAAATGCATTGCTAGTAATTATTTTAATTTCGCCAAAGCTGATTTTGAAACTTTAAATCTTGACATATCCAATTGCGATTGGTCGTCTGTGTTGAATGAATCTGATGTTGACAAAGCCACTTCTAATTTTTACACGATTTTAAATGGCTGCTTTCTGCGTTGTGTCCCTGTAGTTTGTTCGAAACCTACTAGGAGGTTTCCCTGGTTTGACGATGATTTAATCAATTTGAAAAATCGGAAAACGAAAGCTTGGAAAACTTACTCGCTCTCAAGGAGTGATACGGACTACATAATTTACATAAACTTATGTAATTGTTTTATAAGTCAGTCTCGAGCTGCATATAACCAATACCTTTTTAGAATTAAAAACTCTTTTAAAGATAAACCGAAACAATTCTGGAATTTTGTCAACTCTAAGAAAAACTCTGATGGTTATCCTTCCAGTATGTTTTTTAATGATGTAGTCAGTGCTGATCCTACTACAATTAGCAACTTATTTTCCAACCATTTCCGCACCGCCTTCAATTGCAGTGCGCCGCTAACATCCGTTGGTAACTTTGAATACATGTCAAAGTTTCCTTCTTCGTCCTTGGTTCCTAAAGATCTTTTCATTGACGACTCCACTATTTTGAAATACATTGATGAACTTGCTATTAATTTCTGCAGAGGACCAGATGGTGTTCCTTCTTCTGTGATTAAAAAGTGCAGTTTATCCCTTTTACCTATCCTTGGGTATCTTTTTAATACATCGCTTCGTAGTGGAGTTTTTCCTATGTCATGGAAATACTCAACTATAATGCCCTTACTTAAGCCTGGTAAAAGAGACAATGTAACTAATTATAGGCCTATAGCGAATCTTCCATGTGTTGCTAAGCTATTTGAATCCATTGTGTGTGATGTAATGTATTTCCATTCCAAGTCGATTATTGGATCATTCCAGCATGGCTTTGTCAAAGGCAGATCTCCTGTAACTAATCTTATGGAATTTTCGAACTTCTGTCTTTCTGCTATCGAAAACGGGCAGCAGGTCGATTGCATATACACTGACTTCAGTAAAGCCTTTGACAAAATTGACCATAACATTCTTGTGCATAAACTCCGCCTGCTTGGTTTTCCTGATATTTGCGTCCTTTGGATTAAGTCTTACCTTAGTGCTCGCATTCAGAAAGTACACTTTCGAGGAGCCTTATCTTCTGATATAATTAATACTTCTGGCGTTCCGCAAGGTAGCCATCTGGGTCCACTACTATTCCTTCTCTTTATTAATGACGTGAGTTCGTTTATCTCTAACTCGAACATTCTTCTCTATGCCGATGATGCGAAAATCTTTAAGATTATCTCCAGCAGCAATGATTGTCTATTATTGCAAAGTGATATCTTGCGTTTTCATGACTGGTGCTTACTTAACAATTTACATCTCAACATTAATAAGTGCACTGCTGTTTCGTATTCTAAGAAGAGAATATCAATGAATTTTGACTATGTTGTAGATGGATGCTCTTTACTACGTTCTGACAAAGTACGTGATTTGGGCGTACTATTCAACTGTAATTTTACCTTTGATGATCACGTGAATAACATTGCTGGTAAAGCGAACGCTATCCTCAGTTTTGTTAGGAGACAATCGAAAGAATTCAATGATTTCTTTACAACGAAAATGTTGTATTGCGCATTTGTCCGATCTATCCTAGAATATGCTAGTCCTATCTGGTCACCATTTTATTCCATTCACATAGATAGGATCGAAGCAGTTCAGCGTCGGTTCTTAAGGTTTGTCCTTCAGGGCCTTCCCTGGTCCGATCCACTCAGGTTACCGCCATATGTTGATCGTTTAAATCTGCTGTCTATGGATTCCCTTGAGAAACGGCGTATACATGCCAGAGTTGTTTTTGGTTTTAAAGTAATTACAGGTATAATTGACTCTGACAAATTGTTGTCTATGATTAATTTCAATGTTCCATATCGCCCTTTACGAAATTATGAGCTTTGTAGAATTTCGCAGCATCGCACAAACTACGGGTTTTATGAACCAGTTTCATTCATGTTAAGAGATTTCAATAACTTCTTCTCGCAATTGGATTTTCACATAAGTGTCCCACAAGTAAAAAGTCAGCTTTCTTGATGTTCATAATGTTTGATTTTGTATAAAGTTTAAATTTCTGTGTACCTCATTCTGTTTAATTATTATTAATTAATTATATTATTAATTTATATTATTATAACTGTTGTTAAATGTAGTAATTAATTTTTTGATGAATAAATTATTATTATTATTATTTTAGAGGCCACCTCAAAATCCTAAGAAACCCAAAATTGGAGGTTCTAACCTCTGCATTATCGGACGCTATACCGACAAAATTTAACTTTGGAACCTCCTTTAAAGTTATAATCAGAGAACGGAAGGACTGGCAATCCACGCTACCTGAATGGAAGAGGGATCAACCATCTCCAGATGGTTCGCGCACCTCTGAGGGAACAGGAGCCGGAGTCAAAGGTCCTAATTTCTCGGTTTCAAAACCACTCGGCAAAGAAGCCACAATCTTCCAGGCTGCACTAATTGCAATGGAGCTATGTATTCAAGAGAATATAAGGAGAGCTCATCGCAACAAATCAATTTATATCCTATTGGATAGTCAGGCGGTTCTCAAAGCCCTAGCGTCCAATAAACACGGATCGAGGTAGTTTGGGACTGTCTTCAAGACCTAATCATCCTGGGGAAAAGGAACGACGTAACCTTAATGTGGGTACCAGGACATATGGGAATTGAGGGAAACAAAAAGGCTGATCGCCTTGCAAAAAATGGCGCGGAAAAAAACTTTATTGGTCCAGAGCTATTCTGCGGAAAATCAAAAGGGTATCAAAGCTCGATACTTAAGAAGTGGGTTGAACAAGAACACAAAATCTACTGGAATAGACATCCAGGCTTATCAACCTCAAAAAAACTAATCATACCACGAAAAAAAAACAAAGTGGAGGATATCCTGAAATTCAGAAAGAGCGATATTAGTACTCTAATCGGCCTAATGACGGGGCATAGTGGAGTGAACCACCACCTCAATAATATGGGCTTAAGCTGAAACCGACATCTGCCGCCTCTGTCTCGAAGACTCAGAAACGACAATACATATCCTATGCCACTGTGAAGCAGTGGCAAGGAAAAGGCATAATATTCTGGGGAAAGGTTTCATTTCCACCGAGGAACTAGCTAACATGGCTCCCTTACAGATACTCAGATTAGCTAAAGCTATTGAGTTGTGGTAGGGTATAGGGGCAATAATCGCACAATAGGCCAAAAAGGCCGCAGTGCTCTCACGTGTTTTCCTAATATAAATAATAATAATAATAGGGACATTAGACAGAAACAGCGCCCTTCCACGAGATGCGATCCTAAGCATCTACCTTTAGCTTTTGTCAGGACTTGTTTATTCCTCTGGTCTCCTGCTCAACTGCTCGCTTCCATGTGCTACATGGTCGACCAACCTGACGTCTTTTTTGAGATTATAATCTCCTGTTTGGTGATGTTTCGCTTTGATTTCCTCAAAGTGTCCCTTCTGCCTTTGAATCTCTTTACCTATTTTAGTATGTCCATTTGTATAACAAAGTTCGTCGTTAGAGATCACTTCTGGACAGAATATGCCTAAGATGCATCAGAGGCATTGGTTCACGAAAATTTTTAGTTTCTTGGTAAGTCGAACGGTTACTATTCATGTAGTACAACCATATAACAACACTGATATGACGCATGCGTCACAGCTTCGTAGGAAGGGAAAGGATACCGAAGGCCTTAAGAGCTTTATTTCGACGAGCCACAATATCCATTTCGTCTCCGACGTCCATGCTGACCATGCTTCCGCGATAACAAAAAATCTTGCACCTCTTACACATATTGTACATTAAGAACAATCGGTGTGCTTGGTTTTAGGCACATTTATTTTCAGTCCTACCTCTTTGTATTTAGAATGCAACGAGCAAACATTTGACTTTAAATCCAAACGGTTATGTGCAAACAAACACACGTTATTAGCATAGGCGAGTTAACTTAAGATGTAAAATAGTCTCCATTGAAGACCTTTACCTTCCCCACGTTCCAGTGCAGCTTTCAAGATATCATTTAATACCACCAGAAACAGGGTTGGTGATAATATGCAGCTTTGTCTGACATTCATTCGCACAGGGAAGCTTTCGGATAGCTCTCCATACTAGTATGATCCTTTAATCATAGCTATGATCTTATCTGTAATACCTCTCCTACGCAAGGCATTCCATATGTAATCTTGCTTAACGTTTATAAGTAATATTAATTTTCAAGAAAACTGATACAATTACTTTTTTAAGATAGTGAAATTTATATGGGAGATGTGGAAAGATTTGGATGCTAATTAACATTTACTCTGCGTCAATTTCCGCGTAGATAGTTTTCATGATCCTTGAGGAAAAGGCATTTTTTAAGTTTTTAAGATATGAGAAATATGTGTGAGGAGAAGGAGTTGGATTTATACGGCTTCGTTGTTACCCAGCAAACAAATTTATTCGTTAATGAATTATATTACCGAGCATCGCTAACGAATCATGAACGATTCATAAAGCGGACTAAATAGACATTCGTTAATGAATTACTTTTTATAATTCATTAATGAATTGCAAAACGCTTACAAAAAACGAGTATATAAGCAAGTATATAATAGTTATCAATGTATCATTAATGCGTCGTTAATGATTTTCATTTTGATTCATTAATGATTATCGTTAACGATTCATAAACGATATTTTTATGAAATATTAACGATGAATTAAAGAACTTGACATACAAGCACACTCGGTTTTCTTTACAAACTACAAGTTTTTCACCGTTTGCATTTGAGATATTGACACTAAATAATTTTTGACTCTGTTCACGCGTATGGTGAAATAAAAACTGCTGGTATATAAAAATATCGACGTAGAACGAACCTTTCAATTGGTTTGCTTAAGATCATTATGCAATTTATTTGTTTTGTTGCATTTAATGCTCGTTATTGATGAAAGCGCTCCTTAAATTGTTTGCTGGGTATGTACGTCGTAATGAAAGAAAACATAAAGAGCTGAATATACCTATACTCGTAAATGATGAAATTTGAATATTGGTTTACCACAACTACCGTTAAGCAAACATCTTGCGCAATCCGTTTTCCACATTCTCAGACCCATTTATTTGCTTGCAACTAAAATGATTTGAAAAAAGAAAGGATTAACGTTAGATTAAGATAATTGAACTATGAACTTTACAGAACTAGTGTTGAAGTTAGAAAGAATATAACAATGGTAAGTTTGGAAATGCTTGAATATACCTTGGTTACCTCAATCTACGAAAATAAAAATTCGTAGATAGAGAGTTGTGCGAAGAGCTAACAACTCTTCCGAAATAAATAATGAAAATGTTAAGGAACCTGAAGGTCAGGAGGCCAAGGCCCGATTTGGGCTGTAGCGCCATTGAAGAAGAAGTTTGGAAATAGTACTAGCCTAGAGTTAAGGCATTAAAGATTAAAGCTGGAGTGCACAGTAACAACAGGTGGTTTGAAAAACCGTGAGTATAGAAAAAAAATCAAACTTGGATACATTCATGGAATACCTAGATCCACCAAAACGGAATAATTAACTTCACTAATTTTACATTTCAATATTAAAATTCGCCAACATCGTCGCGAGTTCGCTTTGTAGATGAACAGCGCAAGTGATTTTTATCTGGATCTCCGCTTGCACATGAAGACCTGGCGACACAAATAAAGGCTCAAAAAAATATTTCAATAGTTACCTGTAACACTTTGGTTAGTTCATTAGTGCCAAACTAACACTTCACATAAGAGAGATACCGGTGCTGCATTTAAAGTTTGTACCTTTCATATTTTCCAAAACAAAAATGGAAATTGTTTTTCGGAAATTAGAGCATTTGCATAAGAGGTTGTAGAGGAAGTGAAAGGTTTTCGATGATTTTACAACAGCTTATCAACATCTTTATCACGCATTGCTCCAATTTTGAAGTCGATAACACTCACATGTTAGAAGGAGATATTTGTAAAATTTAAATTTGTATGGGAGGTGGTAGAAGGAGTGAAGCGAAGTTGATATTCCTTTTAGTATTTAATGCAATTGACAAGGGATAAATTCTGGAAAAATTAAGTTTCTTTTTTTTTCTAGTTCTAATGGAAATCGATATGATACATTTACCAAAATTCTGCATTTGTATGAGAGGTGGTAGGAATAGTATTCGTATCAAAAGGAAATTTTCGGCATTAAGTATATTTATATTAGTATATTGTGCTCAAGATTTTTCAAGTCGACAGTATTTGTTTTGAAACTTCGTGAAATTCATGTGGAAGGAGGTAGAAGGAGTGTGGTGAAGTTGATAAATTTTTCTAGACTGATTGTAGTTATAATAAAAAAATTTTTTGACGAAAATTCTCTTTTACTTTATTATTTTAATAATAAAGTATTGTGATCGAAACAGAAAAAAAAAAAAATTTGCTACACTGAAATTTTGTTTTTTCGCGTTTCATGACTAAATTAGCCTAAAAAAGCAAAAAAAAAAATCCATCCCGCCGTACGCCGTACGCCGTACATATGGACTCGTACCTCCAAGACCGTTAAAGGTAGAATGTTGATTTTTAGGTGGGTTATTAACTTGGTAAGTGAGCTCCATTATCCAAATTTTGGGGAGTGTGGGGTGGAAGGGGGAGGCGGGGTGATGGAAAAAGTCGAAATATACACTTGCTAATATCTTCACCACGAATGCAGATAGAAAAATGAAAATCAGCACACGTATAGAGAGAGCTGTGGGACATATTCCAAAAATAATTTAATTTTTTTATCCATTGGCGTCCGTAAAGGGGGGGCTAAAAACAAATTGTCGGCCGAATCTTTTTTTGAAATGGTTATATCTTCGAAACTACTTACCATAAAAAATTCATATTTTGGGACAATTAAGATGGCGTATAGATCCACCAGAATCAGAAATAGGCTTATTATTGTAAGGGGAAGGGTCGAGGGGGGTGCAAGGAAAAACACTTAAGAATTAATATCTCAATTATCTCTAAGCTATGTAATTGAAATTTAAAACATATACTAAACTATACTATCGAAATACAAAAAAAAATATAAAATTTGGTCATAATAGTAGTGGGGTGAAATGGGGAGCATTTGAAAAATGGTGCACTTTTCAAAATTAGAAATCATTATATCTCAAAATTGAGTACAGATATCAAATTGAAAATTCGTCAGATTATACAGCTACATAATTTATAATTTTGATAAAAATTTTAAGTTAGGGGGTGTAAAGGGAGGCAGGTGGTAAGCAAAAATGTCGAAAATTTTGAGTGAATTTTTTAGGACTCTGCTCAAAGGTAGAAACTTTAAATTTTGCATGTGAATACATCTATTTGATATACATAGAAAAAAAGTAATAATTTGATCCACAATTGTTATGAACCGACCACCCCGGTCTAATGGGCACAAGCTGTTTCATGTGCAACGAAAAAAACACGAAAACTGAAAATTTTTGGATGTAATTTTAGGGTAGAAACTTGAAAATTTGGGAAATACACTTAAAAAAAATCCTTAAAAGTATAAAATATTAACTGGTCAAATACCTTCAAAACTTCTACCCCCTCCCATACAAAATTATTTTTTCGACCATTTTTAAGAAATTAATTATCACCTAACTATTAAAAGCTATCCATTTGAAATTTTGCATAAGAACTTATAAAAATATTTGCAAAGAAATTATTTTAAAAGTTTCAAAATCACACTTGCCCTTCTACTCCCTCCCATACAAAAGTATCATTTCTACCTATTTCATTGAATCAACTAATAACCATCAAATTAAAAGCTACGAACTTGAAATTTTGTACGAGCCGCTTACAAAAAAAAAAAAATAAAATTGCGTCACAAATTTTGCAATTCCTCTACCTCTTCTACCCCCTCCCATACAAAATTATTTTTTCGAGCATTCTTAAGAAATCAGTTATCAGCTGACTCTTAAAAGCTATCCATTTCAAATTTTGCCTAAAAACTTATAAAAATAATTGAAATGAAATTTTGTTAAAAGTTTTGTAATCGCGCTTGCCCTTCTACCCCCTCCCATACAAAAGTATCATTTCTACCTATTTCATTGAATTAACTAATAACCATCAAATTAAAAGCTACGAACTTGAAATTTTGTACAAGCACACTACAAGAGAAAGGAAATAAAATTGCGTCACAAATTTTACGATTCCCCTACCTCCTCTACTCCTTCCCATACAAATGTTTGGTTTCGTGAATGTAAAATGCACCGAATCATATGAAAATTCTATGCAACTTCGTCTATGAAACACATTCTATACAGAGGATATTGGACGCGATTCAAGCAATTAATTAAAAAGCTATTAACATCCACCCACCCTTACCCCTCCTCCTCCCCTCATAAAAACCCAAACTTGCAGAAATGAATGAAATATTGTTAAATTGACAACAGCCCTGCCCAAGAACTCCCTTTCACTTAGCCTTCCCTAACCACTCTAACCTGCATATTGACTTTCCACACATCCGCAACTTGTCCCAAGAATAATAAAGTTTCGCCCGACTTGTTGGCAGTTTATTTTAATTCTGCTAGTTTCGATTAAAATCAAAGAAATGCTTTTTTCAAAATTATGCATTTGTTAGTTAAAAGGTACAAGGAGTGTTGTTGGCAGACAGATAGACGGACAGACGGATGGAAAACCGTACAGACAGATGGTCACTCAGAATCGACGTTCTTGAGCGACAACAAATATTTCTGTGCTCTTGGCAATTCAGTACGACCTCAATTTCTTAGCGTTACGAACTGCAAGGTTTGACGAATGACCAGTTCGTCACTAAGGATAGACGCAAATTGCGAGCAACTTCACTCGCCATACATGTGTGCAGTTTTCAGTATCATCACACTTGTGAAGAGGTTTTCAAAAACTTTTGAATACTTGGGGATGGAGCTTAAAAGCGGTGGCATGTAGCACAGTTTGTGTTGCGGCATGTCATACTTTGGTACATGCGGTCAGTATCAAAACAACATTCGACGTGATCGCATCGCGCTTTTTGTTGATTTTTGGGGAAAACCATGAATACCTGGCAATACAGATGCGTAATCACATCGATGATGGTTGTTGGGGATTGGAGATGATGAGGACAGGGGTAAAAAATGATGAGGAAAACTTCGTTTGCTAAAATTATGTTGACAATTGATAAGTGCGGAAGCTTAATGAGACCTTAACCTCAATAACCATTACCGTTCCTACTGGGATCTTTGCCTTCAACGACGTCGAATGTGTGGCATACAAGTATACTGTGAATGGTGCACATTGCGATAAGTATAGGAACATGTAGTTCACACAAGTAGCATTGTGTATCGGCGCCAAAGACTTGGTCATTGTCATTCTTGTAAGCCGAATCAGTTTCGATGGGACTTAAACATGATTTTATATTGTATGCACGTATCGATACTGTTTCATGCTTGTTTGAAGATAACAAATATCTGGTGCACGTCAATATTATACTTTCAGCACCTGATTTTTTCGCTTTAAGGCATATTGGCATTCGTTGTCGAACAAACTATTTGCGCCGGGATTGTTGTCATATCACCTTCTCTGCGACGTATGTAATGCCATATTTGATGTTTTGCCACATTTCTTCTATTGGCATGCTGGCGTTGTTGTTCAGTATTGCCGCGAAGTGCCTCTCTTCGCAACTACTTTCTCATTCTTGAGTTTTCCTATGTCGAGTGCAAAGTACAATCGAGTGCAAAGTAATGGGATATCTCTTACAGAAACTCTAACACTTATGCAATAAATAATTGAAATCATTACCTACTTGACTAATTTTTACCTACTTGCCTAATTACCTACTTGTTTAATTTTTTTTCCCCGTTTTCATTCCGAAAGTACTTTTCAAATTTTCTTGTCGAATAAATGCAAGAAGAATTACATCGACATAAGAACCAATTCGAAAATCATCTTCTCCTTCATTCATTCATTCCACCCACTTCTACAAAATTTGTGATAAGAAAAAAAATCTTCTAAGGACTTGTGCATTATGCACTAAGCCTTCAATTTATTCCGTAAGAGAACAAGAATAATGAAAAATTAAATAATGAATCACAGTTGAGAACTGCCTTGAAATAAAATTAGACCGGAAGATTACTGGGGAATGGAACTCTCTTCCAATTTAACGCCTAGAAAAGTAGTTAATTGCAATTTATGAGTGAGTGGGCCTTTAGTCTTCGCTCTCGTAACACCAGCAAGAACAACTGGAATTATCATTCATTCCCATTATCTGAACCATTGCATACGGCCACACCTCCTTGGATTAAAGTCCACGATTCTACGAGAACTGTGACAGGATTTGTACAGGTGCGACGCTTTTTTTTCCTAGAATTTATATTCGGTTTTATTTTTTATGTGGTTTTTTGTTCGTTATTTTGATGGTCACCAGGGTATCATTTTAAGCTGCCGGAAGTTTAATTCTACTATTACGAAGGTGGAGATTGAATTGAAAATGAAGTTACCATGGGGAAATGAAGGAGTCGGCAGTCACAGTCGTAATGCAGAAATCACGTACACGGGATGTGCTAACCAGACACATTATGAGTCAGTCATAATGGGCATGAAGCTGTAGAAAAGGACACGGGGAACATAAAAATGCACTACTCTCTGAAAAGGATTACCCACTCTTCTAATGCTTGGCACTAAATATAATGATCAACGTTCATAAATAAAAACAGCGGCAAAAGTAGTAAATAATAAGTGTTATATATGGAAATGGCTACACAGAATATAGAATCTACTAAATAACATCATCAGCCTACTAAAACCAATTCCCAGCCCACACTAAAGTATCCAATTATTAGCCATAAAACCGTTGGCCCAAGCTGTTGAATTCCCCAAAGGATCGAGCGACCTTCCCGACCTTCTAACCCGTAGACATACCTGATTTACACCCTTTTAAGAGATTGAGATGACATACCCGAAAAACTGTTGGCCGAAGTGAGAAAAGGTCACATTGGTTATGCACGAAACCCGAGTAACCATTGTGACCCTTCCCCCACGCGTTTAAAAGGATCAAAATTGGGATACAAAGCCAGTTGAATGGGACGACCACAACGGGAAGCACATGAAAAGTCTGAGGAATGAGAACTACGTAAACATTGAAAAGTATGCCATCAGGGCGACAAGGATAATACAAACACGATGGCAATCCGTCCTCCGGAAAAAAAACCAACGACAGGAAATTTTCACTCTCACTGCGGCACTTTTGCTGAAGGACAACCGTCCAGGGGGAAGACGAAAAATTCTATTAAATCTTAATGCTAGTGACGAAATCGCTCGGAATGGAATTTTAATCAACTTTTGCATTTAAATTGTGGAATTAATGTGGGGACTTAATTGTGCCGGAAAGTTAGGCACGAGACGACAGCAACAAAAAAGGACTCTTGGCTGCAGCCATTGCGAAGTGATTCCCAGATGACTGTGTGGCTTTGCTTGATTATTCCCAGCTACCCAAGATCCTTTTGATGCTTGGCCGGACTATTTCGACTATTTTACACCAGACACCATAAATTTACGAAGATTGAGAGCTTAAGGAATGCGATAGGCGTTTGTCGGGGATATCTATCCCCATGAATGGTCGGGATTTTCAAATAAATCTATCAAAATTTGTGGTCTGTTGAACGATGCTTATAGAGCTCAATTATTCGGGGATTGTAAAGTTAACTTATGCTGGCGATTTTAAGATGGGTGGTTAAAAAATTAAACATATTTTAAGAATTCAGAGTTTTCAGAATTACTTGCTAACTCTATTGCAAAGCATTTGGATTGCAGATTTATGGTTTTATTACGAAACTTGTAGTATTGCTACATCTAATAATATTAATGTAATCTTAATGTTTCTTCTTCTTAAGATGCCGTATGAAATGAACTTTTTCTAAAGATAAACGCAATCTAGTCTACAAAGCAAATCAGGTTGGAAATTTGGCACTTTTTAGAAAAGTAGGTAAACATGAAACAAAATTATATTTTAGAAAATGGTTGTCATTTTTTTTTCAATCGTGATTTAATTTTAATTTAAAATTATGTTCTTTTTGTTTTAGGAAATGGCGAAGAAAAGGACTATAACCTTTTCTTCGCCATTTCCTTGAGCCATAGATAAGAGTGAACTTTTTTTTATAGATCATGTTAACTGTGAAGTTTGTAGGGTAACTTTACATATGTGTAAAGTTGGTTAGCAATTTTACGTTTGGGCAATACTGGGTAGACTTTTGAAAAGAGAGAATAATACCAGGTGTTGCTCTAAATGTACGGTATTTATGACAATGAGGGCAAATTTCGTATAAATAAAATTTTTTGCCCTTACTTTGTTTGGCAAAATCAAAATAAAGAGAACAAAACCAAAAGGTACTCAAATGCACGGCATTTATGACTATGAATACAGATTTTGTATAGAATAAGCTTCTGTGCGCACTTTTTTTGGATTATCAAATAATAATTCTCAGAGATTCTATGATCCACGAAAATTGCTTATATAACAATTTTTGGCGCACTTTTTAATTTTACATGTCAAAACAAACACGAAATGTATTATAGTATGGTATGCAGCTCTTTGGTTTAAATGTTAAAACTGTAGGATCTAACCTAACATAAATTTTTTTTTTTACAGAATGACCTGGGTTATAGGTAGTTTCGGCATTTACGTGAAATGCTCAAAACAGAGTCAAGGAGGGAAGGAATGGGAAGGTAGGGGAAGGGGAGTGAGAATGACCGTAATGACTAGAGTAGCTTATTCTAATAATAAAAAATTATGATCGACACAGAAAAAAAAAAATTTGCTACACTAAAATTTTGTTTTTTCGAGTTTCATGACTAAATTAGCCTAAAAATGCAAAAAAAAAATCCGTCCGCCGTACATATGGACTCATATCGCCGAGACCGTTAAATGTAGAATGTTCGTTTTTGGGTGGATTGTTGATTGGGTGAGTGAACTCTATTTTCTAAATTTTGGGGGTGTTAGATGGAAGGGGGATGCTGGGGGAGGGAAAGAGTAAAAAACTACACTTTCTAATATCTCCACCACCAATGCAGATAGGAAGTTGAAAATCAGTAGAGATATAGAGAGGGTTGTGGGACAAACATAAAAAAATAATTAAATTTTTTTATCCATTGGCGTCCGAAAAGGGGGGGCTAAAAACAAATTGTCGACCGAATTGTTTTTTCAAATGATTATATCTTCGAAATTACTTATTGCAAGAAATTCATATTTTAGGACCATTAAGGTGGCATATAGTTTCACCGGAATAAACTTAGAAAGTGACTAATTACTGTAAGGGGAGGCGCATGGGGGGTGCAATGAAAACATTTAAAAATTAATATCTTCACTACCTATTAAGCTCTGTAATTGAAACTTGGAGCACATATTAAGCTATATCAGGAAAATACAAAAAAAATATAACCTGTGTAAATAATGGTAGTGGCGGGAAATGGAGAGCATTTCAAAAATGGCGCACTTTTCAAAATTACAAATCCTTATATCTCAAAAAAGAGTACAGATATCAAATTGAAAATTTGTCAGATTGTAGAACTACATAGGTATTTGATTTTGGTAAAAATTTTAAGTTGGGAGGTGTAAGGGGAGGGAGGTGGGAAGCAAAAATATCGAAAGTTTGAGTGATTTTTTTAGGGTCTGGGGAATGATACAAAGTTTAAATTTTGCCTGTAGATACATCTATTTGATGTAAATAGAAAAACAATAATAACTTGTTCCATAATTGTTATAAACCGACCCCCCGGTCTAACGTGCACAAGGTGTTTCATGGGCATTGAAAAAAACACATAAACTGAAAATTTTTGAGTGAAATTTTAAGGTAGAGACTGGAAAATTTGGGAAATGTATTTAAAAAATCCCGAAATAATCGCAATATTAACTGGTCGAAAACCTTTAAGACTTCAACCCCCTCCCGTACAAAATTATTTTTTCGACCATTTTCAAGAAATCAATTATCATCTAACTGTTAAAAGCTATCAATTTGAAATTTTGCTGAAAAACTTTTAAAAATAGTTGAAATAAAATTGCGTCAAAAGTTTTTGAGATCACGCCTGTCTTTCTACCCCCTCCCATACAAAAGTGTGATTTCGACAAATTTCAATAAATCAACTAATAACCAACAAATTAAAAGCTACGAACTTGGAATTTTGTACAAGCACCTTACATGAGAAATGAAATAAAACTGCAATACAAATTTTATGATTCCCTTACCCGCTCTACCCCTCTCTTGCAAATGTTCGGTTTCTTGAATAAAAAAATAAAATACACCGAATTTTATGAAAATTTTATGCAACTTCGTCTATGAAACACATTCTATACAGAGAATATTGGACGTGATTCAAGCATTCAATAATATCCACCCACCTCTACTATTACCCCTCCCCCTCCCCTAATAAAAACCCAAACTTGCAGAAACGAATGAAATATTGTTAAATTGACAACAGCCCTTTCACTTAGACTTCCCTAACCACTCTAACCTGCATATTGACTTTCCACTCATCCTCAACTTGTTCCAAGAATAATAAAGTTTCGCCCGACTTGTTGGCAATTTATTTTTCAGTTGTACTGGCTGCTACTGACAAATATGTGCAGATGTTATGGAGGACTGAATGATAGAAAGCGAACAGAAATCATCAACTGAGTATGTAGACCTTGTTGAAGTGGAACTATTTTCTTTTACACCGTTTGCTCATGTTATTTCAAATAATTTCTCATCGCCAGTAGCAACTGAAAATTCGTAATTAAAAAAATCCCCCTATTGACGCACGCTGCCCACTACGCCACGGAAGCATCAAATGAAATTATTTTATAAATTATAAAAATGCTAACTTTTGTATAACATCGTATAATATGTTGTTGTGAAATAAGAGAAATGTGCTTTACAATTTTCTTCAAATCGTGAATAATAGCTACTTACAGATTAATTTTAAGCTATTATAGAATTGTACTCTAACACCCGAAAGACCTACAATTCATGTAAATTTTGGAATTAATGTAACATCGTTATATATTTCTAGAGTGTGCAAAAAAATATCATTTATTCTTAAAGCTTATAATGTCGCTGTGGGGTTGCCAGAAAGTACTTCCAAGGCCTTACAAAAACTATGTAGTAGACTATTCATTATCTCAATACAGACACCAAGATAATGTTTTGTTGTATAATAGTTCAACCTTGAAGTTCCTGGCAATTCAACGAAATATGGTTTTTTTGAAGAAACTGCGCTCGTTTTGAAATTAAATTTTTACCAAAAGTTTGGACCAATAAATGTTAATTCAATAAATAGTTTTGAATCGATCGCCAAAACCTACTTCCATGGATTGCAATGTTCTAAATATCTTTCCAATTCAGTATTTCATATTCTCTCCCTCTATGCCAGATTTGAAAAAGCTATTTCGAGAAATCGTCTTCAAATTTCTGCTTATTGCCTGAATTCGCATTGTGGAGCTCTGGAAGCCCTTCGGTAAAATGTTTCTCTCATAACAATAATTCAGTTTTTGGTCAAAAACATACGAAATTATGGTTAAAAATTTGAAAAGTCTAATTGAAAGCAGACGAAATTTTTCTTCGAACCTATCTAGTGTCATCCACCCTATTAATAAGTTACAGAGTCCATTAAGAAGAACGTGGAGTTTGAAACCTATCGCTGTAATGAATCTTCAATTTTTTTGTACTTTTACTTTATTATTATAATAATAAAGTATTGTGATCGACACAAAAAAAAAAAAAAGTTTGCTACCCTGAAATTTTTTTTTTTCGCGTTTCATGACTAAATTAGCCTAAAAATGCAAAAAAAAAAAATCCGTCTGTCTGTACGCCGTCCGCCGTCCGCCGTCCGCCGTCCGCCGTCCGCCGTACGCCGACGTGTACGCTCAGCGCACATTAACTCCCAAACCCTTCAAGATAGAAAGTTCATTTTTGGAGGGATTGTAGATAGTTGCGGATCTCAGGCGGATACCCATTTTGGGGGGTGTACGGGTTCAGGGGGAGGCGGGGGGAGCGCTTAAACCGAAAAATACGAATTCAAATATCTCAACCATGATAACAGCTAGGAAGCTAAAACTCAACATACATATAGACGAGTTTGTGGGACAACTTTTAAAAATAATTTAATTTTTTTATCCATTGGGGTGCGAAAAGGGGGGGCTAAGAACCAATTGTCGGCCGAATTTTTTTTTCAAATGATTATATCTTCGAAATTACTTATCGTAAAAAAATTATATTTAGAGACCGTCAAGGTAAAATATAGTTCCATTGGAACCAGCTCAGAAAACGGCTAATTATTGTAAGGGGGAGGGTCAGGGGGGGTTCAAAGAAAAACACTTAAAAACTAATATCTCAACTATCTTTGAAGCTATGTAATTGAAACTTAAAAGGTATATTAAGCTATACTAGGCAAATACAAAAAAAATATAACATGTCGAAATAATAGTAGTGGGGGGAAATGGGGAACATTTCAAAAATGGCGCACTTTTCAAAATTACAAATCCTTATATCTCAAAAAATAGTACAGATATTAAATCAAAAATTTGTCAGATTGTAGAACTACATAATGGTTAATTTTGGTAAAAATTTTAAGCTGGGAGGTCTAAGGGGAGGGAGATGATAAGCAAAAATGTCGAAAATTTTGAGTGATTTTTTTAGGGCTCTAGTGAAAGGTAAAAAGTTAAAATTTTGCATGTGAATACCTATATTTAATGTACATAGAAAAATAATATTAACTTGATCCATATTTATTATAAACCGACTCCCCCGGTCTAACGTGCACAAGGTGTTTCATGTGCATTGAAAAAAACACATAAAATGAAAATTTTTGAGTGAAATTTTAAGGTAGAAACTTGAAAATTTGCGAAATGCATTTAAAAAAAATCCCTAAATATACGAAATATTAATTGGTCAAAAACCCTTAAAACTTCTACCCCCTCCCATACAAAATTATTTTTTCGACCATTTTCAAGAAATCAATTATCACCTAACCATTAAAAGCTATCAAATTCAAATTTTGCAAAACAACTTACAAAAATAATTAAAATGAAATTGCGTTCAAAGTTTTAAAATCGCGCTTGCCCTTCTACCCCCTCCCATACAAAAGTATGATTTCGACTAATTTCATTAAATCAACTAATAACCAACAAATTAAAAGCTATGAACTTGAAATTTCGTACGAGCATCTAACAACAAAAATGAAAGAAAATTGCATCACAAGTTTGACGATTCCCCTACCTCCTCTACCCCCTCCCATACAAAATTATTTTTTCGAGCATTTTTAAGAAATCAGTTATCAGCTAACTCTTAAAAGCTATCAATTTCATATTTGGCACAAAAACTTATAAAAATAATTCAAATGAAGTTGTTTTAAAAGTTTTGAAATCGCGCTTGCGCTTCTACCCCCTCCCATACAAAACTATGATTTCGACCAATTTTATTAAATCAACTAATAACCAACAAACTAAAAGCTACGAACTTGAAATTCTATACAAGCACCTTACAAGAGACGCGAAATAAAACTGCGTATCAAATTTTACGATTCCCCTATATTCTCTACCCCCTCCCATACAAATGTTCGGTTTCATGAATGTAAAATACACCGAATTTTATGAAAATTCTATGCAACTTCGTCTATGAAACACATTCTATACGGAGAATATTGGACGTGATTCAAGCAATTAATTAAAAAGCTATTAACATCCACCCAGCCTTACTATTACCCCTACTCCTCCCCTCATAAAAACCCAAACTTACAGAAACGAATGAAATATTGTTAACAGTCCTGCCCAAGAACTCCCTTTCACTTAGCCTTCCCTAACCACTCTAACCTGCATATTGACTTTCCTTTCATCCGCAACTTGTCCCAAGAATAATAAAGTTTCGCCCGACTTGTTGGCAGTTTATTTTTTTAAGCAATTCTAATGTTTGGTTTCATTTTCCAATTAACACCACAACTTTGAAAATTAAAAACAGTTATGAAATAATTTATTTGAAAATACCGAAATCGAAAACTCCAAATATTCTACAGCACTGCACAATTTTTTTTACTTTTGTAGAAAAGGAGACTTAAAAATATGGCAGCACTTTCCAGAGACATCTATTGGTGCATTTTTCAGATAGTGTTTATAAAGTGTTATGCTCCGCTTTTATTACTTTCGTTATCACGGTTCATAACTATTAATTCAAATCAGGAAACATTATTTCCCAAACGCCGACTTCAGATTTCATTATGTGTGTTCTGGCTGTTTTAAATTGTGTTGTTGCTAGGCCTTCCAATTTTACCCATAAATTTAATTGCATTGACGTCAATACACTGTGTTCAAATCGCTTTGAAGGTTCTTCTGAAAAATAAATTCATTTAAAATTAGAATTTTGTGAAATTTGTACGGGAGGTGATACAAGAAGTAATTCGATAGAGTTATTGCACGGACTTAAATTTTTTAAAAATGACATGAAGCTCGATCGCCCAAAGCGCTCAAGAGTTCTTTTTAGAAAACATACAGGCGAAAAGGCATTGAATCGTAATCGTGGTTTTGGAGCGATAAATAATATTTTGTATCCTTGGTGACTCTGTATAAACGGTAGATCAAACTCAAATTACACTCAGCTTTCATCTAGAGTACAACGAAATCATGATTCGGAGTAAAGCCCTATCATGTGGTATTCTGGATGAAATGGAGGTTCTTATGATATTGAGAATTCATTATATTCTATGTGAGAGTGATGATGGGTTACGAATCAAATTTTATTACAGTAGCTACCAAAATATCTATTTTTTAAATTGCAGCTTCACAAATTTCCATAAAGAAATAATACGAAGCTCCAAGTCGACATAACTCCGAAGAATATATTAGGGAAAACACGAAATTTGAATTTGAATTTCGCATACTAATCAAACCAAAAGGCAACATTACCAGAGGAATATCATTGTTGTTTACGTCCTATAAAATAATGACAACAATAATTGAACTTCGTTTTAATCCCCATTCTACTGAAATAATTGGCAAATACCAAGGTGAATTCTGAACCGGACGATCTTCAACAGACCAGATATTCTCGGTTAAATAGGTGCTTGAGAAATGCTGGGAATATAACACAGACGTGAACAAATTTTCGTAAATTTTAAACAAACATGCTTGACTTTGGAATCGCCACAAAACTAGTTCGATTAACTGGACTCACAATGACGAACACGAAGTGAGAATACAAACCGATTCCACAACCAGCTTTCGAACGGAATGTGGTTTAAAGCAGGGAGATGGTTTAGCCCCCATGCTTTTCAATTTGGCACTATAGTATGTCGTCCGAAAAATCCCAGTTGACACCAAAGGGACACTATTCAAGTCCACCAACGTTAACATCCTCGCAATATCCTTTCCTAGTGCTAGTATATGAGGCATTTGTCAGTCTTGACTCTGCCGAAAAAGAAATCGGGGTTGCGCATTAATAGAAGCAAAACAAAAGTAATGACGCAAATAAGAAAGAGAATGCTAATCAGACAAAACATAACAATTGCGGAATATAATTTGGAGAGTGTGAACATCTTCAGATATCTTTGGGCTAATCTAGCAGAGGACGGCAATGAAACAGACGAAATCAATCGGATAATAATAGCCAATAAGACGTATTATTTGGTACTTCCAATAATGAAATCCTAGAAAGTGCACAGGAACAATAAGCTGGTAATATGTAAAACCAACATACGACCTGTGCTCTATTATATCAGCGAGACCTGGACATAAGCTCGAAATTTCGAAAAAGCAGTTAACGCATCCAAAAGAATTCCCCTTGAAGAATTTTGGGACCTGTTAAGGAAGGAACGGAATCGCGAATAAGATACAACCATGAGTTGTATCAACTCTACGACGAGCCAGAAGCTTCAACGTTCATCAAGCTACGTAAACTGCAGTGGGCTGGCCATGTAGAGCGAATGAAAGACAGAAAAATCCCCAAACGTGCTCTGAAAGGCAAAGCGAGTGGTAACCGGCCATTAGGCAAACCACGCAAGCGATGGGAAGACTCGGTTGATTCAGACAGCAAAGCCATTTTAAAAATTAGCAGCTGGAGGACGCGGTCTTTGGATCGAGACGATTGGAGGCGACGACTTCAGGAGGTCAGGTCCCGATTTGGGCTGTCGCGCCATTGATGATGATGAATGAAAACAAAAAAAAAAAAAATTCTGAAATCATTAGAAATTACAATTTTTGTGTTATCGACAATATGATTATATGAGAAGTACAAAAGTATAGAGCAGTTTTTTGATGCCATTATTTTAGGGTATACATCGTGAGTACAAATTGAAGCCCAGCGTTTCCCAATAGATGGCGCCAGCAGTAAATGCTGATCAACAATGGCGGATCAGAAACGTCACATGGTAAACTTAAGCATATGTCAACAACTCCTCAGTATTAAATTTGTGAAGTTTTGCCTGCGTCATATACTTTTTTGTGCGCGAATATGTTAAAGTCTGAGTCAAATAAGCGTCTTTTCCGGGAAGTTTTGCTTTTTGCCTTCAATTTGAAAAAATCTGCGGCTGAGAGGCGCGTGGAATGATTGCTTAAACTTATAATGAGGGTGCTATTAGTGAAAAAGAAAAACGTGTGGCGAATGGTTTCAACGCTATAAAATGGGTGATTTCGATGTAGAAGACAAAGGATGTCCCGGAGCGGTTAAAAAATTTGAAGACACAGAATTGTAGGCATTGCTGGACAAAGATTCGCACCAAATGCAAAAGCAACTTGCCGATTCATTGGACCTGACTCAGCAAGCTATTTCACATCGTTAAAAAAGCTTGGAATGATGCGAAAGCAAGGAAATTGGGTGTCATATGAGTTGAAGTCAAGAAACGTCGAACGACGTTTTCTTCACGTGCCAATAGCTGCTCAATCGGCAAAAAAGGAAGAGTTTTTTTTGCATCGCATCGGCACTGATGAGAAGTGGATTTATTTAGATAATCCAAAGCGAAAAAGATCTTGGTGCTACCGCGGTCATGCATCAACATAGCTCAATATCCATGGCTCGTGGTGTATTATGAGCTGCTGCAACCGAGTGAAACCATCACGAGAGATCGCTACAAAAAACAGCTAATGCATTTGAGCTGAGCATTGAAGGAGAAACGGTCGCAATACGTGAAGAGACACGACAAAGTGCTTTTACTGCACGACATCGCTAGGTCACATGCTCACGTTGTGAAAACCTACCTGTCAGCAATGAAATGGGATATCGTACCTCACCCGCCGTATTTTCCAGGCATCGCCTTTTTCGGCTACCACCTATTCCGATCGATGACGCTTGGCCTGGCGGAGCAGCACTTCCATTCTTACGAAGAAGCCCAAAATTGGGTCAATCTGTGGATCGGCTCAAAAGAACAGCAGCTTATTCGACGCGGATTCCGTGTGCTGCGAGAAAAATGGAAAAGGTTGTGGCTAGCAATGAGCATTTCTTGCAATAATAAATATTTCATCATTTTTGCACAATAAGGGCTTGAATTTTGGAATAATAAAAAAAAATGCCGGTTTTCAATTTGTACTCCCAATATTTTAATGCTACTTAAATTTTTCCGTAAATTTTAATTTAATATTCAAATAGTAGAGTGTTGTGATCGACTTGGGAAAGAAATGTGTTACCCTGAAATGTGGTAATTTACGTTTTATGAATAATTAGGGCAGAATTGCAGAACTAAAATTAAATTCGTTTGCTTGTACGCCATACGTTTACGCTGTAAATACCAAACCCTTGTAGATAGAAAGCTCATTTTTAGGTGAAATATAAGTTAGGGGTGATCTCTGACAGAGAAAGTACAACCGAAAACTTCAAATTTAAATATCCCAACTATGGCTCTAGCTAAGAAGCTAAAAATCGTCACACAGGGATTTGTGGAACAAAATTTTAAAATAATTTAATATGTGAATCAATTGGGGTACGAAAAAGGGGGACTAAAGAAATTGTCAGCCGTATTTTTTTTTTTTCAATTATTAAATCTTTAGAAATACTAAACTAAAGAAATTTATATTTTAGTATCACATAGGTGGTGCCTAGGTCTACCATAATCGACTTAAAGGGAGGCCAATACTTAAAAAAAATCACTTAAAAACTAATATCACAATTAGCTCTTAAGCTATGTATATGACACATTTGAATATATTTGAACTTTATTTACTAGCGAAATATGAAAGAAACCTAAGAACGCAAGTTTAAAATAGTGCGCTCCACTCTTGCTACTCCTCACATAAAAAAATGACTCAACTTCACAACTTTATTACTCTCAACTTTAAGGTCAATTTTCTTGAAATATAATAATGGTATTGACCTGTAATGTTGGACATGCCATTATTATGATCAATTAATCAAATTCCTGTAAGGATCCCCTATAGAGGCATAGGACAGAAACCACTCTCTTCTACAAGGCGCGATTCTGAGCATCGGCATCTAAATGTTGCCAGAGCTCGTTTATTTCTATGGCCTCCTGCTTAACTGCTCGCTTCCATGTACTACATGGTCGACCAAACCGACGTATTCTTTAAGGATTATAATCCAGAGCCTGTTAAGCGATGTTTAGCTCAGGTTTCCTCATAGTGTGACCGATCTACTGCCACTTCCGCCTCCGAATCTCAATGCCTAATTCAGTTTGTCCAGTTGTACTCCAAAGTTCGTCGGTCACTTTTGTCCAGAATATTCCTAAAATGCGTGGGAGGCAACGGTTCACGAAAGTATATAGTTTCTTGTTAAGTCGAACGGTCACTTTCCACGTGGTACAACTATATAACAACACGGGTTTGACAAATGCGTTAAAAACTCACAGCTTCGTGCGAAGGGAGATATCCCTTAACCTCCAGAAAGGGGAGAGGATACCAAAGGCTTGAAGAGTCTTAATATCCTTTCGGCTACGCCGTCCATGCTGACAATGCTTCTGAGATAACAAAAATCTTGCACCTCTTCCATATCTTGTCCATTAAGAACAATCGGTGTGCTTGTGTTCGAATCCACGTGCATGTACTTGATTTCACGAAGATTTATTTTCAGTCCCACCTCTTTGCATTTAGGTTGCAACGAGCGAACATTTGACTCTAACTTCGAAAATTTGCAATCAAATACGTCACCAGCATAATCAAGGTGACTTAAGATGTTAAATAGTCTCCATTCAAGACTTTTATCTTCCCCACCTTCCAGTGTAGCTTTCAAGACGTCATTTATTACCACTAGAAATAGGGCTGGTGATAATATGCAGACTTGTCTGACACCCGTTCGCGCAGGAAAGCTCTCGGACAGCTCCCCTCTATGTAAGGCGCGACACATTGCATCTTCGTAGGATTTTTTAATGATAGCTATGACCTAATGTGGAATACCTCCTACGCAGAGCATTCCATATGTAATCTCGCTTAACGCTGTCGAAAGCCTTCTTGAAGTCTACAAATATGAGATGTTCGAGCCTCGAATGATATTGCAGAGCTCTTTCATCACAGTATAGCTTTTTTCTTCTACTTCTACAATGGCACTACAGCCCAAATTGGACCTTGGCTTCCTGACGTTCAGGTTCCTTAACACTTTTCATAACTTATTTTGGAAGGGTTGTTAGCCCTTCGCACGACTGACAAGCGGGCAATGTGCTGGAATGATGTATTGCATCGACCGGGATTTGAACTCACGACCTTCGCATCACAAGACCAACACGCTACCCACTAGGCTATACCCTAGCTAGCCTAAGTTTATGAGGTTATTGCTCGAAACAGCTAAGCGGACCGCCTGAATATGGGTCGAGGCTTTATAGGGAGCCGTTGAATTTGGATTTTCGCGAGAATTTTGCCGCTGATTTGAATTTAAAATATTGTTTTAACGCTACTTGCATTCTAATTGTCGGATCGTTTACATTTAATAAATCGAATTCTTTGTTTCTTTTTTCTTTGTGGCGTTAAATATAAAGACAATAAACTTTGTGATTTTTGCATAGTTTATCCGGATTTGATGCTGGAATTAATCGCTTGTCAATCCGAGAACTTAGTGCTGGGACTCTTGCATTCCATTTTAGTTATAGTTAGTCGCACTTCATCTTACATATCAGGCTGAGAATTGTCGCACGAAAAACACGCCGTGAAAGCTTATTAGATCGGAAAAAATTTACAAAACGTAAGAAATGAAATAATCTAAGAAAAATTTAAAACAACTTGACCTTAATAAATGGAGGACATTTATTTTTCATAGCAACTGTTTATAATAATAATAGTTCATATTTTAATATTATTTATTTTTTTTTTTTGTGTGATTAACTTCGTAACATTTTTGCTTTACTTTATTTGCAATATAAATGATAATGTTGTACAATTTATTTATTCCGTAATAATATAATTAAATAAATATAAATACAATAATTTATAATACATTTGTTTTTTTTTTTTTTTAATAATGAATTTACAACTAGATTTGATTTTTATTTTATTTATAATTTGGTTAAGATAAAAATTAATTAAACTAAATTCTTATTATCTACATAAATTTTATAATGATTATTTTTGATTTATTTATAATAAATTACAACTGAAAAAAAAATATGCATACAATACTTAAACTGTTTGTTTTTCTATTTATTTTTAAATACCGATATGTTACATTTTTATATTTAGTAATGACAAGAACAACTATTTTACATAAAATATAAGAAATTTAATTAAAAGTTTTTTTCCTTATGTACAAAAAGCTCACAATAATTTCCTGACGTTTGGTCGGGCACTTTTTTAAGTGTTTTTTTTTTTTGTAATAATAACACTATTCACAAAACTTTCTTACAATCTAATATAAAATTTCTTATCTTATCTTCTAATTTTTACGAAGACATGAAGTTTTGTAAGTAAATTTTGTTTAAATTTGTTGTGGTTTACCTGTGGTAGATATTTGTTTTCGTTTCTTTTATTATTGTTGATATGTACAAAAACGTTCAATTGTAAGTAATAGATGTACGTAATTTAATTGAGGTGTGGTATGCTTTTCTGACAAGATAAATATTTGGATCGTAATGCAAATTACTGGTAGAATAAGTTAATGTTTTTAATGGATTTGGATTACAGTCACATAAAAGCCTATCGATTAAAATTTTTCTAACTGAAAAAAAAGGAAATAACGATATGACAATAATTAAGGAAGAAACTAGTTCTCCCCTATACAAGGCTTTTGTTTTTAGTTAATTTTGTCGTTTCTAAAAATATTCAGCATATACATATATAAAATATTTTACGGAGCCGATCACAACTTAGGGAGGTACTCTTTATTGCATCGATATTTTGGCATATTATATTGTTATACGCATGTAAGTCGATAGAAAACTTTAATACGAAGAAATTTTGGTGTAATATTGCAGAGTACAGAAATTTCGCTTCGACCGCAAATTTAACTCACGACCTATGCATTGTAAACTCAGGTTAAAATGAAATAAAATAAAGAATTGGATCAATTTTCAAATTTTCATTCGAAATTGAAAATATTAAACACAACACAAAGTCTATAGAACTATGAAATTAAATATGTTACAGTTGGCGGATATAACTTAGTGCTATGGCGTAAATGTTTCTTAACTAACAGACGGAAGACAGTAAGAAGTAAATAATTAAGAAGCCATGATCACTCCTTGAATATTATGTTATATGCCAGCGATCGCCTACGACTTCCTGCGCACAAGAATTTTAATAATATGAAATTTTTGAGAATGTATTCAATAGTATATGGTATCTACTTCTACAGTGGGACTACATCCCAAATCGGGCCTTGGCTTCCTGACCTTCAGATTCCTTAACATTTTTCATTATTTATTGTGGAGGGGCTGTTGAAATAGTAAGAGCTCGATCTTATATAGGGTAGGATCAAACGCAATAATAATACTAAAAAAATGTTTGGTGAAATTCCAGCATTTGTATGGGACGTGGTGAAAGATGTGGCTGATTAAAGTAAGACAAAAAGCTCGGCTCAAAGTATACCCAATAAACTGTGAAAGTTTCATTCGAATTGATTTTGCCGTTTTTGAGTTAAATCTGAACATACAGACAGACAAAATAAATCTTCAAAAAGTGTCTAAATAAAGGAACACTAACTTATAGCCATTTACAAATAAATAACAAACTTCAATTATGCCTATATGTATATGTATATTATATGTACCTGTATATCGCAGAAAAATGCTTTAGATATGTCCATTAGATGGAGTAATGATGAATGAATTTTATTCCCGTTGACCGACTATATTTTTATTAAAAAGAACAAGAATCTATTACGCAATACATCTCTGATATACCTCAATTTAGGTTAAAAACAGTATAGATTTAATACAAAGACTTCCAAATGTTAAATCCAAAATAATCAGTTCGCCAACGTGTCCGTGTATGCTTATTTGCAAAATTCTATCATTGACGCTTGCGATTTTCTTATTCAAAGTTCCAGTTTTCACGGAAACTTCACCGCGTTCAATGTACTTTGCTATGTCATCCAGACGGCATAAAAATCAAACCGCCGATTGTACCATATTATGGCCTTAAGGCTCTTCAAAATCTGTCTTCATCTTGTTTGGTGTATAAACTCTGGGTGAAACTTGAGAGTATATTAGTATATTAGTTTGCTCCACAGCTTGTAACGCAAGGAAATACTGTGAGCACAAAGTCGCTAAGGGTACAGAAATATTTGTTGTCGCTCGGAAATCTCGAAACCGGATGTCCGTCCATTTGTTTGCTGTCTAGCTTGATAGCGCGTTGAGCAAAGAAACTCAAATTTTGCACAAAAAAAATTAAGATCAAGTTCGCGAACAGGCCAAATCGCTCCACCTCTTCTACCCCCTCACATACAAAATTACTCAATTTCGGAATTTGACAATAAACCACCACCATCTGCCATACAAACTGCACTTTTTTATGAAATACTACAAACCAATTTACTCAGTACATATAAAATTAAGCGAGCTCAAATTGTGCAAAATATGTATATTTATTTAGAATAATTAGTAAAAAATTAGACTATTAGCTACTCCACTTCTATCACATCCCATACAAACTGCACAATTTCGCTAAATCCAAAACACTAATTTTCTCAGTACTTATTATATTTTTGAAGCTTAAATTTTGTATGAAATATTTTGATTGCGTCTCTAGCATGATGATAATTAAATAGTTCAATATCACCCCCTTTCACCTCTACATACAAAATTTCTTAAAATCAAAAAAAAAATCCCATTCATCATGATTGGGTTTGAAGATAATTTAATTAATTTGAGAATCGAAAAACTAAAGCTTGGAAAACTTACTTGCTCTCATGGAGTGATGCGGACTACATAATTTACATAAGCTTATGTAATTGTTTTATAAGTCAGTCTTGGACAGCATATAACCAATACGTTTTTACTGCTAAAAACTCTTTTCAAGATAAACCGAAACAATTCTGGAGTTTGTCAACCCTAAGAAAAACTGATGGCTATCCTTCCAGTATGTTTCTTAATGATGAAGTCAGTGCTGATCCTACCGCAATCATCAATCTATTTTCTAACCATCTCCGTAATGCCTTTAATTGAAGTACGCCGCTAATATCCTTTGGCAAAGTTTTCTTTTTCGTCCTTGGGTCCAAAAGATCATTTTATTGACGACTCCACTATTTTGAAATACATTGACAAACTTGTTACTAACTTCTCAAGTGGACCAGATGGTGTTCATTCTTCTGTGATTAAAAATTGTAGTTCGTCGCTTTTACCTATCCTTGGATATCTGTTTAATTCATCGCTTCATAGTGGAGTTTTTTTCCATTTCATGAAAATACTTAACTATTTCCCTATATATCTTGCTTAGGTCTGATAAAGAGATAATATAAGTAATTATAGGCCTACAGCGAATCTTTCATGTGTTGCCAAGCTATTTAAATCCATTGTATGTGATGTAATTTATTTTCATTCCAAGTCTATTATTGAATCATTGCGGCATGGCTTTGTCAAAGGCAGATCCTCTGTAACCAATCATGAAATTCTCGAACTTCTGTCTTTCTGCTATCGAAAATGGGCAGCAGGTCGATTGCATATACACTTACTTTGGCAAAATTGGCCATCATATTCTTACCAGGTGTGTCGGTAATTCTTTTCCGGTTTTTTCGCTAAAGAAAACACGTTACTTAGAATGGATAGTTAAAATGTATTTATTCAAAGTATTGACCATTTGGTTCTATACATTTTGTCCATCTCTCAGGCAATTTATGAATGCCATTCCAAAAGAACAGTTCCTCCTTTGAGCTAAACCATTCATCGAGCCATTTTTTAACTTCTTCGAAATCGGCGAAGTGCTGCTCTGCAAGCGCGTGCCCCATCGATGCGAAAATTTGGTAGTCGGATGGAGCCAGGTCTGGAGAGTACGGCGGGTGCGATAAAACTTCCCATTCAAGTGATTTCAACATTTCTTTGACTGGTTTTGCTGTATGAGGCGGCGCGTTGTCATGTTGCAAAATCACTTTATCATGTCTTCGAGCGTATTGTGGACGTTTTTCGATCAATGCACAGTTCAAATTGATCATTTGTTGTCGGTAGCGATCAGTATTAACTGTTTCTCCAGGTTTCAACAGTTCATAATAAACGACACCAATCTGGTCCCACCAGACACAGAGCATGGTCTTGCGACCAAAGCGATTTGGCCTTGCAGTCGATGGGCCGGCTTCGCCAGGTGATAACCATGATTTTTTTCGCTTGGGATTTTCGAAATAAATCCATTTTTCATCACTCGTTACTATTCGATGCAGAAATGATTTCCTTTCATACCTTTGAAGCAGCATTTCACTGACGGTTTTCCGATTTTCCATTTGCCTGTCATTCAATTCATGTGGCACCCATCTTCCCAACTTTTGGATCTTTCCCATCGCTTGTAATCGTTCACAAATTGCTACTCGGCTCACATTCAACTTTTCTGCTAATTGTTTTTGAGTTTGTGTTGGGTCTTCATCCAATAACTCCTGCAATTCCGCGTCTTCAAACGTTTTCGGCCTACCAGGACGTTCTTTGTCTTGAACGTTGAAATCACCACATTTGAATTGTCGAAACCACGTTTCACATGTTCTTATGGTTGGAGCATGCTCACCGTAAGTCTCTACTAGCAAACGATGACTTTCAGCGGCTTTTTTCTTTTGATGAAACAAGAAAAGTAATACGTGCCACAAATGCACGTTATCAGGCACAAAACTCGACATTTTCAAAAAATTATAAATCTATAACGCTGTTATTTTGGCGGAACGTAACTTGTTTAGTTTTAAGGTTAATGTCACTAGAATAAAATGACATATGTATCAAATCATAACATTTCATACTCATGGCTAGTGACATCTGCCGGAAAAACCGGAAAGGAATTACCGGCACACCTGGTACACATAAGCTCCACCTGCTTGGTTTTCCTGATATATTTGTCCTTTGGATTAAGTCTTATCTTAGTGATCGCATTCAGAAAGTACACTTTCGCGGAGCCTTATGTTCTGAAATATTTAATACATCAGGTGTTCCGCAAGGTAGCCGTATGGGTCCACTTCTATTCCTTCTCTTTATTAATGACGTGAGTTCGTTTATCTCTAACTCGATCATTTTCTCTATGCGGATGATGCGAAAATGTTTAAGACTATCTCCAGCAGCAATGCTTGTCTATTATTGCAAAGTGATATTTCGCGTTTTCATGACTGGGGCTTACTTAACAGTTTACATCTAAACATTAATAAGTGCACGACTATTTCGTATTCTAATATGAGAATATCACTAAATTTTCACTGTTCTGTAGATGGATGCCCTTTACTTCGTTCTGACAAAGTACGTGATTTGGACATACTATTCAACTATAATTTTACCTTTGATGTGAATCATAATGCTGATAAAGCAAACGCTGTCATCGGTTTTGTTAGGAGACAATCGCAAAATTTTAATGATTTCTTTACAACGAAAATTTTATATTCTGTATTCATCCGTTTTATTCTAGAAAATGCTAATCCTATCTGGTCGCCATTTTACTCCATTCAAATAGATAGAATCAGAGCAGTTCAGCGTCGGTTCTTAAGGTTTGTCCTTCGGGGCCTTCCCTGGTCTGATTCACTCAGATTACCGCCATATGCTGATCGTTTAAATCTACTGTATGTGGATTCCCTTCAGAAAAGGCGGATACAAGCCAGAGTTGTGTTTGGTTTTAAAGTTATTTCAGGTATAATTGACACTGACAAAATGCTGTCTATGATTAAATTCAACGTTCCATGTCGTTCTTTGCGAAAATATAAGCTTTGTAGAATTCCGCAGCATCGCACAAACTACTGGTCTTATGAACCGGTTTCATTCATTTTAAGAGATTTCAATAAGTACTTCTCGCAGCTGGATTTTCACATGAGTGTTCCACAAATAAAATAAACTGCCAACAAGTCGGGCGAAACTTTATTATTCTTGGGATAAGTTGCGGATGCGTGGAAAGTCAATATGCAGGTTAGAGTGGTTAAGGAAGACTAAGTGAAAGGGGGTTCTTGCGCAGGACAGTTGTCAACACTTTGCGGAAACGTTCAAAAGCTTCAGTATATATAACCAATATTTCGTTCGTTTATTTATGCAAGTTTGAGTTTTTTGAGGAGAGGGATGAGGGTTGATAGTAAGGGTCGGTGGATGTTAATAGTTTTTTAATTGACGTCCAATATTCTCTGTATAGAATGTCAGTTTCATAGACGAAGTTGCATAGAATAAGATTCTGTGTATTTTACATTCACGAAACCAACATTTGTATGGGAGGGGGTAGAGAAGGTAGGGGAATCGTAAAGATTGTGACGCAATTTTATTTCCTTTCTGTTGTAGTCTTCTCGTACAAAATTTCAAGTTCGCAGCTTTTAACTTGTTGGTTATTAGTTGGTTCAATGAAATAGTTTCTACCTATTTCATACTTTTGTATGGGAGGGGGTAGAAGGGCAAGCGTGATTGCAAAACTTTTAACAAAATTTCATTTCAATTATTTTTATAAGTTTTCCGGCAAAAATTGAAATGGATAGCTTTTAAGAGTTAGCTGATAACCGATTTCTTAAAAATGCTCGAAAAAATAATTTTGTATGGGAGGGGGTAGAAGAGGTAGGGGAATTGCAAAATTTGTGATGCAATTTTCTTTTCTTTCTTTAGTAAGGTGCTCGTACAAAATTTCAAGTTCGTAGCTTTTAATTTGTTGTTTATTAGTTGATTTAATGAAATTGGTCGAAATCATACTTTTGTATGGGAGGGGGTAGAAGGGCAAGTGCTATTTTGAAACTTTTAAAATAATTTTATTTTAAATATTTTTATAAGTTCTTATGCAAAATTTCAAATTGATAGCTTTTAATAGTTAGGTGGTAATTAATTTCTTAAAAATGGTCGAAAAAATAATTTTGTATGGGAGGGGGTAGAAGTTTCAAAGGTATTCGACCAGTTAATATCTTATACGTTTGGGGATTTTTTTTAAATGTATTTCCCAAATTTTCAAGTTTCTACCTTAAAATTACATACAAAAATTTTCAGTTTTCGTGTTTTTTTCGCTGCACATGAAACACCTTGTGCCCCTTAGACCGTGCTGGTCGGTTCGTAACAATTGTGGATCAAATTATTATTATTTTTCTGTGTATATAAAATAGATGTATCCACATGCAAAATTTAAAGTTTCTATCTTTGACCAGAGTCCTAAAAAAATCACTCAAAATTTTCGACATTTTTGCTTACCACCTCCCTCCCTTTACACCTAACTTAAAATTTTTATCAAAATTACAAATTATGTAGTTCTATAATCTGACGAATTTTTGATTCGATATCTGCACTCAATTTTGAGATATAACGATTTCTAATTTTGAAAAGTGCACCATTTTTGAAATGCTCCCCATTTCCCCCCACTACTATTATGACCAAATTTTATATTTTTTTTATATTTCGCTAGTATAGCTTAGTATATGTTTTAAATTTCAATTACATAGCTTAAGAGATAGTTGAGATATTAATTCTTAAGTGTTTTTCCTTGCACCCCCCCCCCCCCCCCCCCCCCGACCCTTCCCCTTACAATAATAAGCCTATTTCTGATTCTGGTGCATCTATACGCCATCTTAATTGTCCCAAAATATGAATTTTTTATGGTAAGTAGTTTCGAAGATATAACCATTTCAAAAAAAGATTCGGCCGACAATTTGTTTTTAGCCCCCCCTTTTCGGACGCCAATGGATAAAAAAATTAAATTATTTTTGGAGTATGTCCCACAACCTTCTCTATATGTATGCTGATTTTCATCTTTCTATCTGCATTCGTGGTGAAGATATTAGCAAGTGTATTTTTCGACTTTTTCCATCCCCCCGCCTCCCCCTTCCACCCCACACTCCCCAAAATTTGGATAATGGAGCTCACTTACCAAATTAACAATCCACCCAAAAACCAACATTCTACCTTTAACGGTTTTGGAGGTACGAGTCCATATGTACGGCGTACGGCGGGACGGATTTTTTTTTTTGCTTTTTTAGGCTAATTTAGTCATGAAACGCGAAAAAAAAAAATTTCAGGGTAGCAAATTTTTTTTTTTTCTGTGTCGATCACAATACTTTATTATTAAAAAATAATAAAGTAAAATCAGCTTTCTTGATGTTAATTATGTTTGATTCTGTAAAAAGTTTAAATTTTTGTGTCTATCTAATTCTCTTCAATTTCATTTTGATTTTTTTTTATTGTTTCCATCTGTTCATTATTTCTTATGTACATAAATTTAGTAATCAATCTCTTGATGAAATAAATCATTATTATATTATCAATCGTAGTCCTGCTGGTTTTTTTTTTGTTAAATTTTACTTTTTGAAAGTTTAAATGTAGTCTTTCGGCCTGTTTTGCACGTTCTTACATAAGTCACTAAATTTTTGCGATTTAATACGTATTTAAACTTTAAAAGCGCAACATTTGACAAGAAAACACCAAACAAGAAGAAGACAGGTATAGAATATCCTCAAAAAAAAAAACCTGTTTGACTGTATTTTAGAAAACATTTTAGAAACGTTATTAAGAAGAAATTCGCATGCGAACAAAATTATCGATAAAATATCAGCCCTTAGAGAATACCTAGATATTTCACTTCCAGGATCAATGAAATCGCTCAATCTTTGGTTCAAAGCAAGTTGGACGAAATTTATATTGCTGAGTTGTGGTGGCAAACAAATTCTCGTTAAAATATTTAATGAAGTAGAATACAGCTGGTTTCGATTTATTTTTTTTAAATGTGATTGTCGGTGTTTTTTAAGGGTGCTACTCCATAATAAAATAATTGTTTAATTAATTTGTTTTTGTTTTAAATAAAATTAGCCTTAAAGCAATGTTGATTATTATAATTTAAATCGCTCGAATAGCTACCACACAGCTCTACAATCACAATAAAAGCAAACCGATAAGATTTTTTTTGCTCCCTTTCACAATTAAATCATAATAATTATGGATTTTTCACTGCGAACGTGTTTAATAATAACGAACGAATTAACATTAAATATACGTTGTTTTGTAATGATGACCCGTTTTTTTAAATACCCTAATTACACGGCTCATTGCTGATAGTAGCGTATTAAAATAATATAAAATAGAGAATTTTATCAGGTGTTAACTGATTAAAAAATTTACCGGGACTGCAATTTAATGGCTGCACACGAAATCGGACGGCTTCTACTGCGACGAAACAGTTGTGCCATTTGTTAGGCTGATCGCCAGCGTAGTTGTCATCATGCCAATCGAGGCGGCTGGTTGATTTGGGGATGATGCCTCCTGTTAATTAATTGAAAATTATTAGTTTGGGAATATCCCGAGAGACGTCTTAATTAGGGATTGGGTCTAGGTCTAGACAGGAATACTTACAATGCTCATAGCTCGAACGATACATGCCCTCGGTGTATCGCTGTCCAGTGCCGGTGAGCTATCCCGTGACGATACCGAACCGTTCAATTTCATGTCCTCAGATTGGGGTGTCGGTGATGACGATATACGGCCATCAAGTGATGCATCATCTAAGTGACCGTCCTTTATTAAGGGTTGATTCGTGAATTCGAAAGTTACACACAATCAAACAAATACATCATCGTTGTCGAGAAATTAGGATAAGAGTGAAAGAGTAATGAAAATTAATTAAGTTTTCTACCCCTGAAGAAAAACATAAAAAAAAAAATTTAGTGGTGTCGTCATCAATCATCTTCAAATTAGTGCGAAAAAGGAAAAGTTACAAAATTAAATGAAGAGTTTTCTAATGAATATTCAAGATGGTTCCGTGGCGAAAAGATACAAAAACCACAACCATCACTACACGACGGATGCGAAAAAGTTTCAAGAAAGTTTCATGCAAAGGAACTTTTCGTACCGAAAAGAATCAACAGGGTAGCAAAGATATGGGGTCGTCATAGAGATACTTTCTGGTCAAATTATTTTTAAGAGTATGGGGAAATAAAAAGTCAAAGAGAAAAAAATAAAATAAAACGACGAAAGAAGAAACCCCAGTTGAAATCCTATTAAAATTCGTTAAGTGACAGTAATGGGGTTCACCGGTTTAGAGAATTAAGAGTAATTAAGTGGATAATCCGAAGGATTTATATAACTAGTTCATGGTTTCATATTTAATCGATTTTGAGCGTTATTTGAAGTATTAAATAATTTTGTTTTTAAGTGTAGAACAATATAATGTATGCATTACTTGCATTTGATTCCGATATAAATAATGAAAAGAAATCCTACTAGAGAAGTAAATAATTAAGAATTTCTCCAGTAATTTCAATTAAGTGACCCGATGAAACCCTTTTAATTTTGTATTGACCCCATTTATAAGGCAGTTCTTAAGCACATTGTTGAAAATTATATACCTATCTCTATGCTTTCGTCTATACCGAAATTATTCGAAACTATTGTCAAGTATAAAATAAATTTCTGAATTCAATTCAATTTATTTATCATTATTAGCATATCTGAGGACCAATTACCTCGTTTATACATGCATGTATGTATCAATAACAGTAACCATAACATTAAAAGAAAAAAACAGCAAAATTAAAATAAAATAAAATAAAATACAAATAAGTAAATTATAAACTACAAGGAAAAGTATTTTTAGAATAATAACAAGATTCAAAAGCAGGTAATAATTCAATAATGCTAACAAGAAAGAAAATTATTTTTTAAATAATAAAAATATAAAGGTCTGAGCAGAGACCGAAACGTCACGAATAATAAAGCGTAACAGTGTAGAATCCGGAAATCTTTTCTTTCATTTCGAAATGCACTGTGAAAACATTCACCAAAACAATAAAAATCTAAAAACAAATAATAATATAATAATGAAAACAAGAAACAAAACATAAAAGAATTATGATTGGGCGTAAAGCCCAATCATGTGATACTCTAGATGAAATGAGAAAGAGTTCAATGTACCGGAAAATATGTCACCTCCAATTCTTTTAAATAATTAATAGTGACTTTTGTATGGGAGGTGGTAGAAGGAGAGGAGGAAGGTTTGTAATTTTTGGATATGACACCTGATGTGGTATGCAAAATATTTCGTGCTGAATTTAAGGTTTGTAGCTTTCATTATTTTCAACTAGACATAGTTTTCCTGAAATTTAGGCATTTGTATGGGAGGTGGCAGAGGAAGTAGAGCGTTTAAGATGATTTTGAAACTGCTTATCATCATCCTTATCACCACGCTTTGATTCAATTTCAAATTCGATAGTTCTAATTTAATCGAATGAGAAATGCTTTTCTTGAATTTATAATACAGATATTTGTATGGGAGGGGGTAGAAGAAGTGAAGAGGAGCTGATAATTTTTTTTGCATTTATTGCAATTATTAAAAAACAAATTCTGACAAAATTTCAAGTTTATACTTTTTCTAGTTTTAATGGAAATCGATATAATGCAATTAACAAAATTTATACATTTGTATGGGAGGGGGTAGAAGGAGTGTACGGATGAAAACACATTTTTTTCTCGGTATTGATATTTCTATTTTTATACTTTATGGAAAATATCAAGTTGATAGCTTTAACAGTTTCGAAGATAAATAATTTAATTTAAATTTCAAAATTTCATGAAATTTGTATGGGAGGGGGTAGAAGGAGTGAGGTGAAGTTTTTAATTTTTTCAATTCTGATTGGATTTATAATTAAATTAGTTCTGGCAAAAATTTGTTTTTATAACTTTGCTAGTTTCAAAGAAAATCGAAAAACTGCATTTTTTCAAAATTATGCATTTGTATGGGAGGGGGTAGAAGGAGTGACAGGATCGGATCAATATTGCGTCATATTAATGACATTTATATCATAATACTTTGACCCAAATTTCAAATCGATAGCTTAAATAGTTTCAAAGAAAAATCAATTTCTGAAAATTTCGGAATTTCGTGAAATTTGTATGGGAGGGGGTAGAAGGAGTGAGGGGATGTGGCCCGTTCACAAACTTGAAGTTTTTTTTTTGCTAAAAATGACACACAACAAATTTCAGCACGATAGCTCAAAGCGTTCGAGAGTTATGCTGTAGACAGACGGACAGACAGCAACTTGGAATCGAAGTTTTTGAGCGACAACAAATATTTCTGTACCCTTGGCGGCTCTGTGCGAGCGTTATTTCTTAGCGTTACAAACGGTAAGGCAAACACAATATACTCTAAGATTTCATCTAGAGTATAAAGAGTGAAAAAAGAGAAAATTTTATGCTCATTCATGCCAAGGTAGAAAAATATTTAAAAACCAAGTCTTTGAAACCACCAACTGTTCTCTGATCTCTAATTGATCTTGCAATACTATTCCAAAGTTCAACGCCATGCACAAAAAACAATCCATAGCTTTGCCTACATCTGTAGCGGGGTTAAATAAGATGCTGGGTTCTAGTGGAAGTGGCAAATTGAAGCTTCAAAAAAAGATATTTCGGAACCATTTTATTTACCACTTTATACATCATCAAAGCAATTCGATATTTTAGATAATTGAAAATTGTTACGTTTAAAATCGCATAGCTATATGAAAATATATGTTCTCCTCTTCGAATATTAAATATATATCTAGCACATGAATTATAGGCTACTTTAATTTTATGACTAGATTTATTTTCTACTACAATGACGCTACAGCCCAAATCGGACCTTGGCCTCCTGATATTCAGGTTTCTTAACATTTTTTTTTATTACTTATTGTGGAAGAGTTGTTAGCTTTTGGCACAACCAAGGTGACCAAGGTATATCCAAGCAGGCAATGTGCTGGAATTATATATTGCGTCGACCGGAATTTGAACTCACGACCTTCGCATTAGAAGACCAACACGCTACCTATTAGGCTACACCCTAGCTTTAGATTTACTATCCGTAAGTCCAATTACACATACACCATAAATAAGTGTAGGAATAATTAGTGATTTTACCATAAGTTTTCTAGTGTTTGCTGGTGTATAATACACTAAACTATTATGTGTTCTTAAAACACCGTATACCTTTCCAGTGCAGTAACTAATATGATCACCCCACGTTAGCGTGTTATTAAATATTACACCAAGATTCTTAACTTTTTTTTTGTATTTTTTTTTTCGAATTACGATTTGTTGAATATTTATTTTAGGGAATAGATCAGTAACACAACTAGAACCAATCACAAGAGCCTGTGGCTTCCGAGGATTTATTCGGATATCATTTTCATTAGCGCATTCAGAAATATGTTCTAAGTCTTTATTTAGTTTATTGATAACATCTGCTATTTCGTTGGTGTTCATTCTCTATTAGTAATTGAATATCATCTGCATATAAGGATATGTTGTTGAATTCAATACAGTTCACTATATCATTAAGATAGAGAGAGAAGAGAAGTGGTCCGAGTATGGATCCTTGCGGGACTCCTGCATTCAAAACAATCAATTAGGGAATCTATTTGCTATTGCCAACATGGATTTGTCCAGGGTCGATCTACAGCTTCGCAATTAACTTTATTCACTAAATTTTGTATAGATTCTATTGAGAATGGTTTTCGAGTCGACGATATCTACACAGATTTTCAAAAAGCTTTTGACAAAGTCCACCATGGACTTCTTATTGCTAAACTATAGGCTCTCGGTTTTCATTTGAGTGACTGTTTTCATATTTATCTAACAGAAAACAGTTTGATAAAATTAGCGGTTATAGCTCAGAGACATTTGTTATGGAATATGATGTTCCTCAGGGCAGCCATCTGGGCCGTTTATTCTCTTTATAAATAACATTTCATCTGTCCTTGATTTCTGCTCGTGTTTATTCTACGCGAATGTTGTTAGGATTTTTTCTCGTGTAAAATGCTTTGAAGACTGTCATAAAATTCAGAATGATCTGAATAATTTTGCAGTTTGGTGTGTGGTAGACTCTTTTAAACTTAATATCAGTAAATGCATGATTTTCCCGGCTTATAGATGTCTCAATCGTGTTCTATTCAAGTATTAATTTGGAGTTGACGATCTGCAGCGATCGGTTGAAGTCAAAGACCTCGGCCTTTTAATTGATACTAAATTCACTTTTGTGCCTCATATCGATCACATAGTTGCTAAAGCTAGTTCAGTGCTTGGTTTCATTAAACGGAACTCGGCGCAGTTTAAAGACCTTTATATTTTGAAGGCTCTGGTTCGACCCCTTTTGGAGTATTGTTTTGTTATATGGAATCTGGACTGTTTAGTGCACATCAATCGAATTGAAGGCATCTAGCGTAACTTTAAGAGATTTACTCTTCATAAGTAGAACTGGTATTCTGATATTCCATCTTATCACGCTAGACTTCTGCTGATTGATTTAAAATCCTTATATCACAGGAGGAAAATGATTGGCATCATTTTAATAACAGATATTATGTCTTATCGTATCAACTGTCTGGAGTTGCTTTTTTCATTCCAATCTATATTCCTGAACGTCAATGGATTCTATTTCGCATGTAACTAATTATGGACAGAATAAACCAATATCCAGATGCATTACTTATCATAATTCTATAATATATGTGACAAAATCGACTTTACCGCTACTCGAGCAACTTTCAAAAGCGACATTTTAAATTCGTTTTAGTTTATACAGGGTGTTTGGTACTCCGTACATAACCTTGTAAGGGGTTATTCCTGGATATATTTCGAGCAAAAAATTGTTCTACGGAGATGGCCAATTTTCAATATCCACGGAGATACAGGGTGATCAAGAAAAGTCCTTCGGACCTGTACCCTCACTCACTCAAAACGCTATATCTTGAAAACCAATAATCGCATTTCAAAGTGTTATAGCTTGTTTTTTAGGGAATCAAATTATCTTTCATTTAGTGTAATAGTCCGTATTGTACCTGTACCCAATCCTGAGGTATTTCCTTCAGACCACAAATTTTTGATACTTTGACCCTCAAAATTCTGTGATCAATGTAGTTTTTCTCAAGAAAACGCATTATAAAAATGTCATTTTAATGTTGTTTTTTTATGTGCCATATTATTGCCTACAAAAGATGCACACATACTTATGACTTAGGTTTTCCCGTTTTCCAGGTAATAAGCGAAAATACATATGGCTTAAAAATAAAATATGCCATAAACCAACCCTCGTTCTAAAAAACTACCTGAAATGTTGTTAAACTGAAATATTCTTTGTGTCCTTTAATTACTATTTAAATTATCAATGAATGTCCTTTAGGTAGTATTAAAGTTATCGAGAAAATGAATTAAATTAAAATGAGTTTCAACACAACTAGGTGCAGCACTTTGCCCTTTTTAATGGGTTACCTAACAAAATGAAAAGCCTATAAAAGCAAACCATACTTCATATTTTTATCAGTATTAGTTAAATTTGTAAAAGAACAAGGTGTCACTAAAATTTAGAAAAGAATTTCGAAATGCCTGAGTTCACGAACGAAGAATATGCAGACATAATTTTCCTCTATGGAGAGTGTCAGGGAAATGAGCAAGCGGCGCGATCTTTGTATCATCACAGATTTCCCAATCGTCGAAAACCTTACGCGAGAGTATTCCAAGACGTTTACAGAAGGATTAGGGAAACAGGCAGTGTTAGGACAAGCAGAGTGAATGCAAATCCTGCGCCGGTAATCGCTGTTTCAATTGATCAACGAATCCTAGCTGCAGTTCAAAATGATCCATCAACTAGTATACGACGCTTGGCATTGCGGTTTAACGTCTCTACGTGGAAAGTTTGGAGTGTCCTGAAAGCAGAACGTTTGCATCCCTACCACCACACACCAGTGCAGGAGCTGTTACCCATTGATTTACCCAAAAGGATGGAGTTTTGCAATTGGCTCCTTGAACGACAAATAAGTGACGAGAATTTTATCAGCAACATTCTTTGGACGGATGAGTCCCAATTCACCAGGGACGGTATCACAAACTTCCACAACTTACACACATGGGCTGAGAGCAATCCACATACAAGAAGAGAGGCATCATTTCAGCACAGATTCAGTGTCAATTTATGGGCAGGTGTGATTGGCAACGATTTTATTGGTCCTATTAGCCTTCCGCCTACCTTAAATAGTTCCAATTACTTGCATTTCTTGACAAATGATCTACAGGAGTTATTGGATGATATGCCACTGCAACGATTGGCTTCCATGTTTTACCAACACGATGGTGCTCCAGCTCATTACGGCCGACAAATCAGAGATTGGTTAAATTCCAATTATAGCAATCGCTGGATCGGTAGAAATGGACCGATACACTGGCCTGCAAGATCCCCTGATTTAACTATTATGGATTTCTTTGTATGGGGACGGATGAAGGACCTTGTCTACGCAACGGAAGTAGTAACGTTGCAGGATCTAAACACCAGAATCGATGCGGCAGCAACAGAAGTAAGGCAGCAGTTGAGGAGTATGAACACAAAGAGAACACTGGCAAAACGAGCTTTAGCGTGCATTCAAAATGAAGGTAGCCATTTTGAACATTTATTGTAATTAAGGAAATTTGAAATAAACTGTAAAAACCATTCTTAAGTTCTTTTAGTTCAAGCGGAGAGTGTTGATCAACCTATTCTTGCTTTTTTGACAAAAGTGCTAAATTATTGGAATGATAATTTCTTCTAAACTATAAAACTTATGCAATGCAAGTGTATGCGTCTTTTGTAGGCAATAATATGACACAAAAGAAAACAACAATAAAATGACATTTTTAAAATGGGTTTTTTAGAGAAAAACTACATTGATCTTAGAATTTTGACGGTCAAACTGTCAAAAATTTGTGTTCTGAAGCAAATATCTCAGAATTGGATACAGTTACAATGCGGACTATTACAGCAAATGAAAGGTAATTTGATTCCCTAAAAAACAAGCTATTACACTTTGAATTGTGATTATTAGTTTTCAAGATATAGCGTTTTGAGTGAGTGAGGGTACAGGTCCGAAGGACTTTTCTTGATCACCCTGTATCTCCGTGGATATTGAAAATTGACCATCTCCGTAGAACAATTTTTTGCTCAAAATATATCCAGGAATAACCCCTTACAAGGTTATGTACGGAGTACCAAACACCCTGTATTTCTCTTAAATTTTGATTATTTTTATTTTATTATTATTTCTTTTTCTTTTCTTTTTCGATCACTTGTTTTCTTTTTCAACAGTCTTTTAGAAATTTTTTCTGCTTAAGATTGTTTTTTATACTTTAGATGAAATCTGAGAGTATATTGTGTTTGCCTTACCGTCTGTAACGCTAAGTATCAATGATCGCACAGAGTCGCCAAGGGTACATACTTGTTATCGCTCAAAAACTTTGATGCCGAGTAACTGTCCGTCTATCTACAACATAACGCTCGAACGCTTTGAGCTATCGTACTGAAATTTGTTGTTTGTCATTTTTAGAAAAAAAAAAAAACTGTAAGTTCATGAACGGGCCACATCTCCCACCCCCATACAAATTTCATGAAATTTCGAAATTTAAAGAAATTGTTTTTTCTCCGAAACCATTTCAGCTATTGACTTCAAAATTAGGTTATGGTATAAAATTGTAAATATCATTGACGTCAAAAACTATTGATCTGATCCCTTTACTCCTACTACCTCCTCCTACAAATGTACAATTTTTAAAAATGCATTTATTCGGTTTGCATTGCAACTAGCAGAGCTAAAAGAACCAATTTTTGTCAGAATTAATTTTATTATAATTGCAACCAATTTTGTAAAAACTATCAGCTTCACCTCACTCGTACTACTTCCTCCCATACAAATTTCACGAAATTTCGGAATTTTAACTAAATTATTTTTCTCCAAATCCGTCAAATCTATCAACTTCAAATTTTTGAGAAAAGTATACTATTACAAATATCATTGATGTCGAAAAAATTTGGTTTTGATTCGAATACTCCTCCCATACAAATGCACAATTTTGGTAAATGCATTTAATCGATTTTCATTGAAACTAAAAAAAATGCAAACTTAAAATTTCGCCAGAATTTGTCCCTTAATAATTGCAATAAATGCTAAAAGAAATATGAGCTTCACTTCACTCCTTCTACCACTTCCCATACAAAGTTTTTCTCCTTCGAACATATGTGTAAGAAAGCAATGTGATTAGGATGTTGAAAACCTCTCACTTTCTCTGCAACCTCCCATATTCCTGCTGGGGCAGAAGGAGTTTGATCAGAACAGAATTCTCGATGTTTATGGTACGTACATATCTATACTTTGACCGAATTTGAAAGTCGATAGCTTTGATTACAGTCACTCCATGAAGAAGGAGATACGCTGTAAAGGAGTCTGGCAGAAATGTCACAATCGACACCTGCGAATTTACCATCCCTAATCCATCATTCGTGGAGTGGTGAGCTTAGTGGTTTTCTCTTGCCAATTTCGTCCATTGTTCAAAGTGTTTGTTTGTGACTTTTTAAATAAGTACTAAAAACTTCGTACAGTCCTTGATGTTAACGTACCAAAAAAAGGTCGACATTTTTTTTTTTAAATTTCGCTCCAAATATCGAGCTCCACCTTTGCCAAACTATGGTAAAACGCTTCTAGTGTCCCATGAAGTAACTATGGTTTTGATAATATCTAGAAAATAACTGCCAACAAGTCGGGCGAAACTTTATTATTTTTGGGACAAAATGCGCATGCTTAGAAAGTCAATATGCAGGTTAGAGTGGTTAGGGAAGACTAAGTTAAAGGAGCTTCTTGAGCAGGGCAGTTCTCAATTTTACATTTTTCGGAAACGTTCAAAAGCTCCATATTTCATTCCTTTATTTATACAAGTTTGAGTTTTCATAAAGGGAGGGGGGAGGGTGATAGTAAGGGTGGGTGGATGTTAATAGTTTTTCAATTGATTGCTTGAACCAAATCCAATATTCTTAGTATAGAATGTCAGTTTCATAGACAAAGTTGCATAGAATTTTCATTGGATTCGGTGTATTTTAAATTCACGAAACCAAACATTTGTATGGGAGGGGATAGAGGAGGTAGGGGAATTGTAAAATTTGTGATGCAGTTTTATTTCGTTTCTTTTGTAAGGTGCTTGTACAAAATTTCAAGTTTTTAGCTTTTAATTTGTTAGTTAATAGTTGATTTAATGAAATTGGTCGAAATCATACTTTTATGTGGGAGGGGGTAGAAGGGCAAGTGCGATCTCAAAACTTTTAACATAATTTTATTTCAACTATTTTTGTAAGTTGTTGTGCAAAATTTCAAATTGATAGCATTTAATAGTTAGGTGATAATTGATTTCTTAAAAATGGTCGAAAAAATAATTTTGTATGGGAGGGGGTAGAAGTTTTAAAGATATTCAACCAGTTAATATTTCAAACTCTTACAATTTTTTTTTAAATGCATTTTCCAAATTTTCAAGTTTCTACCTAAAAATTTCATTCAAAAATTTTCAATTTATGTGTTTTTTTCATTGCACATGGAACACTTTGTGCACGTTAGACCTCCACTTCGGTGCATAACAATTTTGGAACAAATTATTATTTTTTTTCTGTGTACATTAAATAGATATGTCGACGTGCAAAATTTAAACTTTGTATCTTTTACGAGAGCCATAAAAAAATCACTCAAAATTTTCAACATTTTCGCTTTCCACCTCCCTCCCCTTACACCGCCCAACTTAAATTTTTTACCAAAACTAAAGACTATATAGTTCTACAATCTGACAAATTTTTGATTTGATACCTGTACTCAATTTTGAGATTTGGTGATTTGTAGTTTTGGAAAGAGCGCCATTTTTCAAATGCTCTCCATTTCTCCCCACTACTATTATGTCCACATGTTGTATTTTTTTCATATTTCACTAGTAAATCTTAGCACACTTTTCAAGTTTCAATTACATAGCTTGAGAGATAGTTGAGATATTAATTTTTAAGTGTTTTTCTTTGCACCCTCCCTGACCCTTCCCCTTACAATAATTAGCTTCTATCTAAACTGATTCTAGTAGATCCGTATGCCATCTTAATGGTCTCAAAATATCAATTTTTTATGGGAAGTAATTTCGAAGATATAATCATTTGAAAAAAAAAATTCGGCTGACAATTGGTTCTTAGCCCCACCTTTTCGCAACCCAATGGATAAAGAAATAAAATTATTTTTAAAAGTTGTCCCACAAACTCCTCTATATGTACGTTGATTTTTAGTTTCCTAGCTGTAACCGTGGTTGAGATATTTGAATTCGTATTTTTCGGTTTAAGCGCTCCCCCTGCCTCCCCTGAACCCGTACACCCCTTAAAATAGGTATCCGCCTGAGATCCGCAACTACCTATAATCCCTTTAAAAATGAGCTTTCTATCTTGAAGGGTTTGGGAGTTATTGTGCGCTGAGCGTACACGTCGGCGGACGGCGTACAGACAGACGGATTTTTTTTTTGCATTTTTAGGCTATTTTAGTCATGAAACGCGAAAAAACAAATTTCAGGGTAGCAAATTTTTTTTTTTCTAGTGTCGATCACAATACTTTATTATTAAAATAATAAAGTAAAAAACCTTTTTTTATAATTTTTTGTAATTTCTTGAAATTTGTATGGGAATAGAAGATAGAAGGAGTAGGACCAGAGTTGCTACTTGAACTTATTGCAATTGTTATTAAAGAAATTGTGGCAATAATCCATGTTTCTAACTTTCTAGTTTGAATGAAAACTGACATTATTTTTCAGTATCCTGCATTTTTATGGGAGGAATTGAAAGAAGTGATCAGATCGAACAAATTTTGAACGTTAATGATTTTCCTATCGTTGTATTTTGTTTAAGTTTTCAAGTCGACAGTTATGATAGATTCGAAGAAAAATAAATTTCTTAAATTTTCGTGAAATTTGTATGTGAGATGGTAGAAAGTGTTCAAGAGAAACTTTGTGTACAGGTTACTCGGAATAAGAGATTTTGAGCGACAATAATTATTTCATTACCCTTATTATTATTATTTATTATTTCTTTCTTTCTTTCATTAAAGCAAATACAATACGCTCTCAGATTTTATCTACAATATAGAAATAACGTACAGAAAACAACAAGTCGGGCGAAATTTTATTATTCTTGAGACAAGTTAAGGATGCGTGTCAAAATGCAGTTTAGGGTGGTAGCAGATATGGAAGAATAAGGCAATGGAGGTTCTATGACATGGTTGTTGTCACTTATTTGACATTTAACTGCGATTTTGGGGAATATTGGGTGGATGTTAAAAATTGTTTGATTGATTTAATCACTTTGAAAATTTTCTGTTCAATATTACTTTTATACGAATTAACTTCTATAAAATTAGCTACGTTTTATATTCATGAATCCTCACATTTGAATGGGATAGAAGAATTTGGTGTATCATAAAATTTGTAATGGAATTTTCTTTCATTTCTATTGAAAGCTGTTCGTACAGCATTTCAAGTTCTTAGCTTTAAATTGTTGGTAATAATTTATTCATTAAAAATTGTCGAAATAATACTTTTGTATGAGAGGGGGGGTAGAGTTTTTGAAGATATTTGGTCAGTTAATGTTTTAAACTTTTAACTATACTTTTAACTTAATTTGCAAAATTTTGAAGATCCGAGCTTAATATTGCAATCAAAAATTGTGCACGTATTTGGGATGTGTGCACCTGGGAATTCGAACTTTCTATCTGAGCTCCAAGAAAAACAAAATAAATAAATAGATAAAATAAAAATACTGGAAGTTTTCGATAATTTCGCTCAACAGATCCTTTCTCTTACTCCCAAAAACTTAAAAGTTTTACAATAATTATGGATCATATAGCCATTTTTGAAATGCTCTATACTTATACCCGCTACCTGTCCACATGTTATATTTTTTCAAAATTCGCTTAATATATGTTTCAAGTTTCAATTATATCGATTCTGGTAGACTTATATGCCACCTAATCGTCTTAAAATAAAAACAATTCCTGTCAAGAATTTTCGATGATATAATCATTTGAAAAAAAAAAAAATCGGGCGACAATTTGCTTTTAAACCCCATTTTTTGGACGCCAATGGATAAAAATTTACTTTATTTATACTTGTCCCCCATAAATCAAAACAAATGACGACTTTCAGTTTTCTTTCTGCTTTCGTAGCGGTGATATAAGCAAGTGCAATTTTTAGTTCCGCCGCCCCCTTTCAGCTGATACCCCCAAAATTTAGGCAGTAAAACTCATTTACTCATCCACTTAAAAGTGAAAACACTAAGGATCTGGGAGATATTAGTTGATACGTACGGCGTACAGAGTCAAATTTTTTTTTTGCTATTTTGGCTAATTTAGCCAGTCGTGAAACAAAAAAAAACGAAAATTCGGGGTGCCAATTTTTTTATCCGTGCCAATCACAATACTTAATTATTAGAAAAATAGATTAATAATAAGATATTATGTAGTATAATGGAAGGCATTTATTCTTGATCTTCGCAGTACGGAACAAAACTTTACTAATATGTGAAAAACGTCTTTCTGCAAACTAGGCAGCTCAGAAAATTTAACAGAATAGGACAAGAACCGGCTATAGAAAGCTAACAGCATTTTCGACAGAATATTTCTAGGAAATTATTCACTAATAATTATTCAATAATATGCCTTGGAGTCCGGATGAAACTTGTGACAAACTTGAGACTTGATCTCATTTATCATCTCTCAAAATTGGTCGACGTTTTTCATAATATTGTTTCAAAGCTCTTGAATCGTAAATATAATTATTCTGAAATCGAAAAACAAAAAAATTGAATACTGACGCGAAATTTAATACTGAATAAAATAAGGCACTGACCTAAAATATTTATAGGCAATATTAGCCACTATCTATTTTAGAACCTCAAAACAGTCGAGACACATCGACCGCCAACGAAAAACCAGATGATTGACAGACAACAAACCAGCTCGGCTTAAATAATTACCAAAATTGACTTACCTCCTTTGTAATTGATCCATTTGGGCTGCCTAAGTCGCCATTCAGCTCAACTGTGTGTTCGGTATCGCTGCTATTGCTTCCATTCACGCTCCCATTTTCACCGTGACTTTGGTCCTTCACCTCGACTCCGTTGTCCTCGTTCCCCAATTCGTAGATATTTACCATGTGGGCAGCCTGAGCATGTACCATCAGATCCCATGGATTTGTGAAGGCATCCTTGCATACAGCGCACAAAAGTTTGGTAGCTGGCAGAGGATTTTCTATCATTTCGACAGAATGAAAGATATTATACAATAGGATCCAAAAATAGTGGCAAGTGCATGTACATATATATAAAAAGAGAAAAAAAAAAATAGTCGACATTAGCAAACCAACATATATTCTGAGTTCATCCTTTCGTAATGCAAACGAAAGAACGAGGACAAGGATGCAAAAATTAATTACTTGTAGTTGAGAGTGTATCCTGGCATTTGCATGTAAACCTTAATTTGCAGTAAGTCCTTTTGTGGTCTAATAATTCACCAAGATCTAAGAAGCATTCCCTGCAGTTGCCGCAAATTAATGTGTCGGGATTACCTAGAAGTAAACATGAGAGAAAGGATATGGGTATAATCGGATGCCAAGGGCGAGCAACTATCATATAAGTCCATGTGCAAATAAAACCCGGAGAAATTGTTTATCCATTAACCTATCCGTTCCTATAAATCAGGACTTTGTAGAACTTTTCGTACACGCATTCTCGACTCTTACCAAGCGCTACAATATGCTTCTGCAGGAGCAGAAGCTACGCTATGAGCCATGAATATTGTAAGGATAATGGATAAACATCATCCCGATTTCCGATTCAAATACTCAACTGTATACTTTGAAGGGTCCTAGGAGTTGCTGTTGCTGCTGGAGTTGTTGCTGATGTTGCTGCTGATGCTGAAGATGGTGGAGATGTTGAAGCTGACCGTTGGTACATAGTGATGACATTTGTTCGCAATTTGTTAAAGTTGTATGATTATTAGTCGCTGTTCCTGTGGCCGGCTGGACTAGAATTCCACCTCCGCCCGGTACCGAACCGTTCAACAATCCACCGGACAAGCTGTGGACCGTTGTACCCCCGCTGGCATTACATGAGGCAACAATATTGTTAACATTGGACCCATTTGGTAGGAGACTTTGCTGGTGCAGGACTATTTGCTGTTGCGGCAGCATATTTGCCTGGACAGCTTGGGCTGCCGCTGCCGAGGCTGCCATTGCTGCCATCGCTGCAGCCGCTGCCTGTTGTTGCTGTTGTTGTTGTTGCTGTTGTACCGAACTAAGTTTGTTGTTCACCGAACTTCCAACGACTCCTCGATTCTGTGGTGTCATTAATCTTTGCCGTTTCATGGGCCGGGGCGCCGCTGCCGGGAATAACGTCGATGCATAATAACTGGACAATGGATCGCAAAATGGTATGGGAACGAACGTATACAGGCAAATGTTGGAAAGGAAGAAAAATTATTTTTATCTGACAAAAAAGCACAAACACAGTACACAGTAACAGAGAAAAAAAAAGAAAACATAATAAGTGTAAGGATATGCAAAAAGGATTTTCGAAAACGAAAGAGAGAGATTTTATCGCCCGCTAGAGGTGGCTCAGCGTAGAGGTAAGCCCATCACGAAACTTTGTTGTAATTCACATCAAAGGAACTTTTCAGACTCGGGGGCTTCGAAATTCCCCAAACAGCCTTCGTTCTGAAGTTGTAGGCTGAATTGATCGTCCGGATAAATTTCAATATTGAGTTGAGAATATGCAAATTTGCAGACATTTTCGGCAGACACAATGTCAGTCGAAGTCTTATGCCCTCAGGAATATTTTCATGTATACAATTAAATTTTATTTTTATTTTTTTTGTACGGTAAAGGACTATCATGAAGACTAGGCTATGTTTGTAAATAAGCTGTCTAGGTGTATCCTTTAAAAAAGGAAGAATAATGATTTTTAAGAGAGATTCTATAAAATTTGAGATTGATATTTCGCAGAAGTATTTTACTACTGCCTTGCATTTAAAATTAAATGTCTATAGAGATTATGGTGATGACATTTCTTTTTAACTCAGGAAGGATTACATCTCCTCGATCATTCTATCAGGAATCTGTCTGAGATGGCGAAGAGTTATCAGCCTGATGCAGATTGCAGAGATAGTAGAATTAGAGCAAGAGTGGTAGGGAGGAGGATACTTCAGCTGCATGATTCTTGATTGGATTCACATTTGTTAGATAACGTCGGTGTTTTAACGTGATTACCTGCCACTCGGCTATTATCCCACGGATGTATTTAGCAGCATAGATCGATATTGCGACGACAATCATTAACACCCAGGGAATAGTACAGAAACTTTCGCATGTCAAATATACATTCAAGACACATACGTACTAATACCCACTCGATACCAGTCTACATTGATTAATCCAGAACTGTCTAGACACTGGTTGGTGCGAGACCTATCGAAATCTCTTCCTAGTTCTAGGTCAAGGAACCTGATTGCTATGCAACTCCACGCTGAGGGCAGGAGACAGTAATCTATAATTCTTCCGCTGAATACAGACGTTCTCTGCCCGCGATGGAGGCGCTAATAGCCACCACGTGTACTCCGAAGGGACATCACCATAACCATGTTATTCTCCTTCGGCCCAGCTTCGACCCATACACTGCAGCAGTCAATAGCTCATTACCACAGGCAGAAGACGACTGCAGGGCACGAAATCGACAGAAACAATCCGCCCTGTGGTACCAGATAACCTCTGGTGGGGCTTCACAGAGGTTGTGCTTATGACTGATCCCTGTTTCGGACTAGCTCTAGATAGCATCTGCGATCGAACAGCTCGGGTACGTGGAGCCACCAAACTACTAAAAGCAGTTACTGAAATCGCTTGTGCTCTCTCGACCAGTACTTTCTGCCCTGCGGGACCCCATTTACCGGTATTGATTGCGCTGACTCTGAAAATATCAGCACGGCTTTCGTTTTGGAGAATGTTAGACTTAGTGATTTGCTGGAAATGCGTACAAATTATTTGGTATGTCATGCAGAAAAAAACCCTAATTTTACACACTGAGAAGCTCTGTAACAACGGCTTTAATAAAAACATGTTACTCTAGATGAAATGAGAAAGAGTTCAACGTACCGGAAAATATGTCACCTCCAATTTTTTTAAATAATTAATAGTGACTTTTGTATGGGAGGTGGTAGAAGGAGAGGAGGAAGGTTTGTAATTTTTGGATATGACACCTAATGTGGTATGCAAAATATTTCGTGCTGATTTTAAGGTTTGTAGCTTTCATTATTTTCAATTGGACATAGTTTTCCTGAAATTGCGGCATTTGTATGGGAGGTGGCAGAGGAAGTGAAGCGTTTAAGATGATTTTGAAACTGCTTATCATCATCCTTATCACCACGCTTTGATTCAATTTCAAATTCGATAGTTTTAATTTATTCGAAGGAGAAATGCTTTTCTTGAATTTATAATATAGATATTTGTATGGGAGGGGGTAGAAGGAGTGAAGAGGAGCTGATAATTTTTTTTATTAAAAAAAAAAATTCTCGCAAAATTTTAAGTTTATACTTTTTCTAGTTTTAATGGAAATCGATATAATGCACTTAACAAAAATTATAGATTTGTATGGGAGGGGGTAGAAGAAATGTACGGATCAAAACACATTTTTTTCTCGGTATTGATATTTATATTTTTATACTTTATGCAAAATATCAAGTTGATAGCTTTAACAGTTTCGAAGAAAATTAATTAACTTACATTTCAAAATTTCGTGAAATTTGTATGGGAGGGGCTAGAAGGAGTAAAGTGAAGTTTATAATTTTTCTTAATTCTGATTGAAATTATAATAAAATTAATTCTGGCAAAAATTCGTTTTTATAACTTTGCTAGTTTCAATGAAAATCGAAAAACTGCATTTTTCAAAATTATGCATTTGTATGGGAGGGGGTAGAAGGAGTGACGGTATCGGATCAATATTCCGTCATATTGTTGACATCTATATCATAATACTTTGACCCAAATTTCAAATCGATAGCTTAAATGGTTTTAAAGAAAAATCAATTTCTGAAAATTTCGGAATTTCGTGAAATTTGTATGGGAGGGGGAAGAAGGAGTGGGGGGGATGTGGCCCGTTCACAAACTTGAATTTTTTTTTTTGCTAAAAATGACACACAACAAATTTCAGCACGATAGCTCAAAGCGTTCGAGAGTTATGCTGTAGACAGACGCACAGACGGACAGACAGCAACTCGGAATCGAGGTTTTTGAGAGACAACAAATATTTCTGTACCCTTGGCGGATCTGTGCGAGCATTATTTCTTAGCATTGCAAACGGTAAGGCAAACACAATATACTCTCAGATTTCATCTAGAGTATAAAAACATAATAGGACTATGATTGGGCGTACGCTTAATCATGCAATACTCTAGATGGAAGATAAATTTGTTGATTTTAAGAAATTTTATATGGGGAGTGGTAGGAGGGGTGACACCACTGAGCTAATTTTTCTCAGTCTATGTAGGTATAGACATTTTTATTCAATATTTAAGCTCCGAAAATTGAATAGGTACTGAGAAAATTAGTCTCTTAGATTTACTGAAATTGGGCAGTTTGTATGGGAGGTGGGGACTTCTTAATGAATTTTTCAGAGATAATTATAATTAAAAAAATGATCATGCATTTGACATGGCTTAAATTGCAGATCAATACCAGTCATACTTTTCAGGAAAATCGACTTTTTGCAACATTTACTCAAATTGTGTCATATTGAATGGGAGGGAGAAGAAGGAATGGAACAAATCGTCTAATTTTCTTCTATCTTACTAATAATTTTAAATAAATATTTAGTGCACAATTTCAGCTCAATAAATTTTATATGTACTGAGTAAATTGAATCGGTAGTTTGAAAAAGGGAACGAATCCAAAATCAAATTTTGGGAAAAAATTTAAGAAAACTTTCTAAAATTCCCACATGAATCGATTTTAAAGATCAACACCATTACTATTACTTATGACGGAGTTGTTCTTTTCTTCTTTCTTTAACCTCAGGTTGTGAGTCCCACTACAACCAGTTTTTTACCGCGGAAATTCAAATTTCAATTTTTTAGAACTTGTTCCCTTCAACTAATACTATAAAAAAATTGTATCGGTAGTTTGACGATTCAATTGGCATATAGAATTTCAAGAAAATCTGCAGTTTGTATGGGAAGTGATGGAAGGAGTGGGGGATTCGAATAGTTTCTATACAGCAGATTGAAATCATCATAGATTAATAGCTTTTATACTTTTTGAGAAAATCCGTTTATTCTGAAATTCATAAATTGACTCATTTTGTATGGGATGGTGTAGAATGGGTGGAGCGGTTAGGCCCGTTCACAAACTTGATCTTACTTTTTCGTGAAAAATTACATGTACAAAATTTCTACCTCAACGACCTCCCGAGCTAGAGAGGACACGGTCGGACGGATATACGGACGTAAAACTGGTTTTAAGATTTAAGAACTTTTTGGCAAAATTATAATACTCTCAGATTTCATCTAAATCAAGTATAGACATTACAGAATTATGATTGGGCGTAAAGCCCAATTATACGATACTCTAGATGAAATGGAAAAGAGTTTAGTGTACCGGAAAATATTTCATCTCAAATTTTTTCGAATAGTGAATAGTGGATTTTTTTGGGAGATTTGTAGTACTTGTATATGACACCGAATATTGAATACAAAATGTTTGTCGCTCTGAATTTAAAGTTTGATTGGAAATTCTTTTTTTGAAATTTTAGATTTGTATAGGAGGTGAGGGTTGAATATTTTGAATGATTTTGAAACTGCTTTTCAGTATCCTTTTCGGCATCCTCATCACCATGCTTCGTTCCAATTTTAAGGTCGATTATTCTCATATATATGTTCGAGATAGAAATGCTTTTCTTAAATTTCGAATGTAGAAATTTGTGTGGGAGGGGATATAAGCAGTGAAGCAAAGTCAAATTTTTTTTTAGACTTTAAAGGAAATGTTGTTGGCAAAATTTTAAATTTCTACTTTTTGTAGTTTCAATGGAAATAGATATAATGCATTTATGCGAATTACGCATTTGTTCGGGAGGGGGTATCAAAAATATTTTGACATTGAAGATATTTAGATTATGATACTTTAGTCAAAATTTCAAGTCGATAGCTTTGACGGGTTTGCAGAAAAAACCAAATTTCTTGAAATTTTTATTGGAGGGGGTAGAAGGAGTGAGATGAAGCTGATATTTTTTTTTCAAAATTGGTTGCAATTATAATAAAATTTATTTTTGCAAAACTCATTCTTTTAGCTTTGATAGTGGCACTGAAAATCGAATAAACGCATTTTTGAAAATTGAGCATTTGTATGGTTGGGAGTAGAAGGAGTGGGGGATGTGGCCCATCCACGAACTTGAAGTTCTGTATTTGCTAAAAATTATATAGGACAAATTTCAGAATGATAGCTGAAAGCGTTCCAGAGTTACATTGTAGACAGACAGACGTTCACTCGAAATCAATATTGTAGAGCGACAGCGATTATTTATGTACCCTTGGCGACTCTAGCGAGCATTATTTCTTTTATAGTCAGTATAAGATGGCCTTAAGAAGTTCAATCTGATAAATTTCGACGGATATCTATCCAATATTACTAATCCAGTATATCGGCTATTAGTTCCGAGTCCGCTCTCTACCGATAAATCATTCACTAATTTTTTATTTGGGTTAAATGCAGATATCGTTCGCTTTTGGTTGGAAAATATTCCTAAAACCAATGCAGATCTGTCCGACATGGTAGAAGATCTCTTGTGACCACTCTCACCGTTTGCTGTTCAGATTTACTCGAGTTTTCGTACAGACACTAAGTTTAAACAGATGTCAGAACGAAACTAGGGATTACTGGGATCTCAAATAGGAAAAAATAAAACCGGTTGATGGAATTTTTCGCGTTCACAGCGTTCTTCTACAATGGAACTAAATCCCAAATCGATCCTTAGCCTCCTGACATTCAGGTTCCTTAATATTTTTTCATCACTTTGTTGTTTGCCCATCGCACAACCCTCTTTTTACGAATTTTTCATTTTCGTAGAATAAGGTGACCAAAGTATATCCAAGCAGGTAATGTTCTGGAATTATATATTGTGTCGAGCGGGATTTAAACTCACGCCCTTTGCATTACAAGGCCAACAAGTTACCTACTAGGCTACACCTTAGCTGTTCGGCATGGTAGATGATCTCTTGCGACCACCCTCATCGTTTTCTGCTCAGATTTACTCGAGTTTTCGTGGAGATACTCAGCTTACACAGACGTCAGAATGAAACCAGGGATTACTAGGATCTCAAAAAATACAAATCACTGAAAAACCAATTGATGGAATCTTTCGCGTTCACATTAGTTCCACTTTATTTCATAATATGGGAAAATGAAAACTTTAATACGGTTGAAGTCCAATGTCTCACAAGGAAAGCGAGATAATCAATTGTTTCATTCCTCTTGCACTTTTTCAAGATCGGAAAAAATCTCTCTTCTCGGTTTTTTCTACTATTAAGCTAAAGTTTTATGGAGCAAATACCCTAAAACAAAAAATAACAATGGACAGCGATAAAGATATGAAGTACTGTTACGAATTGCTCACCTCCTCCAACCTTTTTTTCTTTATTTTGCACTTATTATAAAAATAATTTTCTTTAAAAAAATTGTAAAGAACACCAACTTAAAAGAACAAACAACAAATATTAGGTTGTTGCAGATGAAATGGCGACTTTTGGGATAAAGTTGCGATTTTCATGTCTCACACTGCCGCCAGGTGGCTCAGGTAGTAACGAATATTGAAGTATAAGTACTTCTACATTTATTCATGAAATCATTTCAGTTTGGACTTTATTGAGAGCGGAGAGAAAAAAAATTAAAAGAGCATGGTACCGAGTCAAAAACGGTTACTTTTTCTTTACGAGTTCAAATTTGGCCACAACGCAAGGGAGGCAACCAAAAACGTCAACAGGGCATTTGAAGCTAACACAGTAAGCAAAGGAACCACACAGCGATGGTTCGAAAAATTTCGATCAGGAGATATGACCCTTCAAAGTGAGCCATGTGGTCACCCAGGGCCATCGATAGACAACGACGAGCTGCATTTATTAGTGTAGTCTGACTCACGCCAAACTGTAAGGGACATTGCAGAGAAACTGGGCGTATACTATTCGACAGCTTCCCGGCACTTGCAACAGCTTGGAAAAGTCAAAAAGCTTGATAAGTGGGTTCCGCATGAGCTTACTGAACAAAAACATGACGCTTCGAATGGAAATTTGCAGTTCTTTGCTCTACCGGAACAGAAGCAATCCGTTTCTGAACAGAATAGTGACACGTGATAAAATGTGGATATTGTACGACAATCGTCGACGATCGGCACAATGGCTAGATGCTGATGAGGCCCCGAAACACATACCGAAACAAATTCTTGATCCGAAGAAGATAATGGTGACTGTTTGGTGGTCTGCAGCTGGCGTTATTCGCTATTCATTTTTGTAACGTGGTAAAACCTTGAAGTATTGTACCCAACTCGATGGAATGCACCAGAAATTGTGCGTTCAACGGCCTAGATTGATCAACAGAGATGGAGCTATACTGCTTCATGACAATGCACGTCCTCATGTATCAAGAATAACATTCAAAAAATTGAACGAGTTGCAGTATGAGACTCTTCCTCATCCACCATATTCACCTGACCTCTCGCCAACCGATTACCACTTTTTCAAACATTTGGGTCATTTTTTGGCGGAGAGACAATCTAACAATGAAGTAGCCATCAAAAATGCCTTCGAGGAATTTCTTCAGTCTAGAAAGTCGGACTTCTACGAAATTGGCATAAATGCACTTGTATCTCGTTGGGAAAAGTGTATTGCATCTGCTGGTACCTATTTTGATTAATAAAACTAAGTTTTATAAGAGTTAAAGGTGTTTGAAATTTCACTAGCAAAGTCCCCATTTCATCTGCAAGAACCTAATATATCATCGAACGCCAGTTCACGTCTATAAGTCAAGTGTATTGAATGCACTATTTATTTAAAAAAAAAAACTGCAAGATCGACAATACTGCCGGCTAGAAAAATTTGGAAGTCATTCTCTGCAGTTTTTCTCGACTGAACAGGTGGATAAGTTCGGAGCTCTGGAAGTTCAGCCATCGACTAGTACTCGTTTTTTTTTAGAAAAAAAAAATGAGAACACTATACAAATCATCGGCTTCAAAAAACAAATCATCGGCAGTTTTCTTCAACAACGTTTTTGCGCTTCTAGTTGGTGTGTCAGTTCTTCCTTTTTTTGAATAATATGGATGTAGAGTAAATTCTTAGTTGTAAGCTCTGGGCTGTCCCTTACCGGTTCGGGCTCCCGCCACCTTCACTCGTAATTTTTTTTCCTACAGCACCCATCAAGGATGCCGGTTCCTATTAATAAAATATTGAGTAAAACTGTAAAGCAATATTTTGTAACTGCGAGTAAGTAATTTGTTTCCAGCCCCTCCCCCCCCCCTTTTTTGGACGCCAATGGATAAAAAAATTAAATTATTTTTAAAGTTTGTCTCACAACCCTCTCTATATCTCTACTGATTTTCAGCTTCCTATCTGCATTCGTGGTGGAGATACGAGGGTCGTTTGATAAGTCCCTGGCCCAAGTAAGAAAAAAGCATTTTTTTCCGGAAAATTTTTTTTTATTTTTCAACATAATCTCCCTGGAGGTTAATACATTTGGTCCAACGTTTCTCAAGCCCTTTCATACCGTTCAAAAAGAAATTTTTGTCACAGTCTGCAAAAAATTGGGAAACGGCGTCTTTCACCTCTTGGTTCGATGAAAATTTTTGTCCACCGAGGTGAGTTTTCAATTTGGGGAACAAAAAAAAGTCACATGGGGCCAAGTCGGGCGAATAAGGTGGGTGGTCAACGATCTCATACCGCAAATCGTGTAATTTGGACATGGAAACCGCGCAGGTGTGGACAGGGGCGTTGTCGTGGTGGAACAACATCGTTGACGATTCGCGTGACACGTCAACTTAGAATGGCTGCCAAAAACAAACTGTTACCTACAGAAACCTGAAAAAATTCATGAGACCGTTCGAAAGTGCCATCTACCTAGCGACAGCAAAAACTTTTTCGTGAAACCACGTTTTGTCATTTGGGCCAGGGACTTATCAAACGACCCTCGTATATTCGTGAAGAACTCCTCAAGGACTTTCCAGTGATTACAGATGACGAAGCTGCGAGTTCTTGACGCATGCGTCAAATCCGTGTTGTTGTATGCTTGTACTACGTGGAAGTGACCGTTCGACTTACCAAGAAATTATATACTTTCGTGAGCCAATGCCTCCGACGCATTTTAGAAATATTCTGGCCAGATGTGATTACCAACGACGAACTTTGGAATACAACTGGACAGACTAAAATAGGCATTGAGATTCAAATGCGGAAGTGGCAGTGGATCTTTCACACTTTGAGGAAACGAGAGCGAAACATCGCAAAACAGGCTCTGGATTATAATCCTCAAGGAGGATGTCGGGTTAGTCAACTATGTTGGAAACGAGCAGTTGAGCAGGAGGCCAGAGGAATAAAAAAGTCCTGACAACAGCTTAAGGCCGATGGTCAGGATCGCGCCTTGTGGAAGAGAGTTGTTTCTGTTATATACCGCTATAGGGGGTCTTAATAGAAATATGATTAATTGACTTCGTCTTATGTACACAATGTTTTATCATTATAAATTTCCAGTTCACTTCAGAAAGATGCGATCCTGGGCATCGGTCTTTAGTTGCCGCAAGAACTTGTTTATTCCTCTTACTATCATTATATGTGCTTTGTATCCTTGTCGCTTTCCGTTGATATTTTTTGTTCCAAAGTTCTTAGAATATTAGAAAATTTTCGTCAAGGTGTGTTTGTTTCAACTTAATTATACAATAATGATTTTATCTAATAAATAATAATAATAATAAATTAGAAGGTAACTCACCTATCATAGTAATAATCCCTGAAATATGTAAAGAAAACAAGGATAGTTATTAATTGTTGTATATTCAAAGAAAAGAAAATGTTTCAATAAAGTCGTTCACACACACTTACACTAACAAACGGACACAGAACCGTCAAAAGCACGAGAAAACTCGAGCAAACTTCAGAGATTTTATTCGTCTCAACTCCACTCCTGCGTAGCGTCTATCGTTTTCTTTCAGTTTCAGGCTGTGCCATCGCACGATATCCATGAAGGACGAGAAGCATAGAGTCAACGTAGACTAAACGCAAGCAAACATCAATCCTTACCGAGAGAAATGGGGTTTGGTTTGGATAAAAAGACAAACAGCAAATACGCAAACAAATTGATTTAACCCCAGTGTAAATATTTACTCCGAATAAAATGATGAGGTGCTGAGGGTTAGGTTTCAAGTGGTTGTCAATTGGGTCGACTGGCGAGGCCACTATGACACAAGATAGAGGGACTACGACCACCAGCAACACCACCGAAGAGATGATGATGATGATGATGAACACATAAAAGCGAACAGGAGCAACAGCGTTCTCCGATAACCAGGTGAGTGTGGTTCCTGACCACAAAAGGACTTTGTCCTTGGCGACTAAATTATATTAGCAATAAAGCAATTTACAAAATTTAGTGAGATTTAATTTCAAAGAAGTTTGAAGTTGGTGCAATTTTTCGCATTAAGAAGTAAGAAAATGTGACCTGTCGACTAGGATGCTCCATAAAGTATTAGAGGCCGGATGGTATCAAGTGATGGAATGACATGTTTTATGAAATATGAATCAATTTTTGGAAGAGTAGCATCCCTCTACAGACAAAAGGTTCGCGCCCAAACAATGGAACAGCACTCAGGAAAAATATTCGTCCACTTCCGTTTCGAAGCTCGACAATAAAACTGAACGATAACTGTGACTCCTGGAGCACAGACTCAACCACACCTCATGTACGTCCATTCAGAAAAATAGAAGAGTTCCAAGTAAACTTCAAAACTACCACTTTTCATTCTTCCGACTTCTACCCACCAATATTTAGCTCTCTCTGATTTCAATCACTTGGACACACGAGACCAGACCCCACTCTGTGCCGCATATCATCCTGAATTTGGAAGAAGACGGAGAAGAAGGACGAAACTATTTCCGAATGACAACATCCAGAAAGGAAACTTACCAGTCATTTCCTGTTTTTGTAACGTTCTGTCGCTTGCGACCAATTTGATGCGGTTTCGGCTCTGCTACCATGTTAACGTCTGAAAGAGAAAGAGTGAGAAAAAAAATTAATTTTTGTTGTTCATATATGAGTGCAATTTTTCGCAAAAATTCTAGAGTTTGGATTTTCTTTTATCTTCATTTTTTTACGTCCCTTCGGCTTTTAATTTCGATTCGAATGTCCTTTGACACGAACTGGAAATGAGAAACTCGGAGAAAATGAAAAGCATCAACAGTGGTTATGGTGGTCGTCATCATATGCGAGAAGATGTGAGTCGAATCCCAAATTTCAGACTTTACTATCCGGATGCATGGTCAGATGATTACTAAACAAACAATGCCCGTCAAGGATATTGAATCTCAGAACAAAAAGGAAAAAAAATGATAAAGGATTCAGCAAATTCAAAATGAAAAAAGAATAAACTTAATGACAACTGAGTGACATATAGGGGCTTTGGCTATTGTCTCAATTTTTCTTTCATTAATTAACAAAGAGTTTAAAATTTCTTCTTTCAAAGTTACTGACAAGGTCATTCAAGATTTTTGCAGATTGTACAGTCGTCAATTTCTATGAAATTTTTTGTGTGTGTAGGCGAAGTCTTTTTCAATACTTTTTTTTTGAGAATGGAGTTGAAATTATCAAAGGGCTTTATCACAGGTTTGCTATGGTAGTGCTTTAGTTGTGTGGAATTCTGTTGAAATAGCACAACAGCTCGAATTGTTAATGTGAAAGGATTGTTAGCCCTCTGAACAATTCTACATTCACGAATATCAATTTTATATATACCCCGCAGGTAGTCCCCTCGAATTAAACGTCAACCGGGAATTGAATATAGGATCATTGTAGAAAAGTACGCTGCATATATTGCGTGGGATTTCTGCCCACTGAAACCACCCCCAGTGAGGTAGATCAAGTAAATTGATCCAATAAAGCTGTCGCTACAAAATGCGATCAAGATTTTCTGAATCCTTCCGGATAGCGCCAGGAAGTGTATCTGATCTTTGAGAGTTGTGAATGTGTAAATCATTGGAAAAGAAGGCTGCAGAAGCCTATCGTAGTATCTGAGACGTTGAAGAAACCGAACAGCGCCCTGCATAATGAGCCGCTCCGGCCGCATAAATAATTTAAATTAAATGTTTTATATAATATAATATTTAGAAATTATTAAAATAGATATTGAAATATTAATTATTGGAGGATTAATTGTATTAGCTGCTATAACAAAAAGTGAGTAATTTTTTAAAACACTTACTATTTTTTTTATTTTGTCTGTAAAAGGAACTGTGTACTGTTAGGATAGCTCTAAAATTTTTAAAATTTCTTTCGAACATTATTTGCAACCTTTCCAGTGAAGAAATTTTCACTTTCTAGCTCTACTGGAAGCGAATTCACTTGATGGCACCACTGTAAATATAAAAGAACCCCGCTCCACTAATAAATTTTACCAGTTTCTGAGAGGGTGTGCCGATCTCATTTCTCTCTTTGAAATGAGTGAGCCAATCAATTTACTAAAGTTCAGTTAAGTCGATTTATTTTAACTTGCTTCTTTATGCATTTGTAAGAAGTGTTAACGAAGTTCCCTTAAATAACCAAAATGAACTTATCAATCTTGTTTAAGAGGTGCTGCAGTACAGATTCTGTTGATTTGCCTTTATAATATGCAGGGCTGGTCCTACGCTAGTGCACAAGCACACTGAAACTAGGCGACATAATTTTGGGGCGCCATAATATAACATCCAAGTCTTGGGCTTGAGCGAAATCAGGTGGACAGGATCAGGAGAAGAACGAACCCCTAACGGAAACACCATTCTGTTGTGGAGAGCACTCTCGAAGATTATAAGGCTGGATTCCGTAAGGGGTCGTCTGGTACCGACCACACAAATACCCTACGGATAATATTGGAGCAGTCAACCGAAAAGGGTTCGTCACTATATCTCATGTTTGTGGACTTTGAGAAGGCTTTCGACGGCGTTAAGCGAGATTACATATGGAATGCTTTGCGTAGGAGAGGTATTCTGTTTCTGGTGGTAATAAATGACATCTTGAAAGCTGCACTGGAAGGTGGGGAGGGTAAAGGTCTTCAATAGATACTATTTAACATCTTAAGTCACCACCTTAAAGCACCGTAAGGTGTTTCCGTAATGACATGGCCGTTAAACTCCTAATTACTTAGCCTTGGAAAAATAGTCGTCGAAGGTAATTTTATCATTAAACATAACAGAACTATGATTGGGTGTAATGCCCAATCATGTAATCTTTATGAAATGAGAAAGAGCTTAATGCACCGGAAAATACGACATCTCAGAATCTTTTGCAATATTTTGGTGGTTGATACAGAGGGAAGGGGGGTTTAAATTTTTTGTATATTATACCGAGCGTGGTACAAAAAATATTTTGAACTGAATTTAAAGGTTGTAGCTTTGATAGAAATTGGATATGGTTGTCCAGAAATTGTTTTCGAAAAGGAAGATGTTGGATGATTATGAAACAGCTTAGCAGTATCCTTATCGGCATCACTATTCCTATACTTTGTTTCAATTTTAAGATCGATAGCTCTCACATGTTCGAAGGAGAGATGCTTTTTGCATATTGCAATTGTTAAGGGACAAATTCTGGCAAAATTTTAAGTGTCTGGTGTATCTAGTTTTAATGAAAATCGATATAAAGCATTTACCAAAATCATGCATTTGTATGGGAGGTGGTAGAAGGAGTGTTCGAATCAAAACAGAAATTTTAAATTTTAATTATATTTGCCTTATTACACTTTGTTAAAATTTTTCAAGTTTATAGCTTTGACAGTTTCGCGGAAAAATTATTTAATTGAAATTTAAAAATTTCGTAAAATTTGCATGGGAGGTGGTAGAAGTAGTAAAGTGAAGTTAAAATTTTTTCCAAAACTGATTGCCAATTTATTAAAAATAATTCTGAAAAAAAATCGTCGTTTTAGCTTTGCTAGTTTCAATAAAAATTAAGGAAATGCATTTTTCAAAATTGTGCATATGTATGGGAAGGGATAGAAGGAGTAGTGGGATCGGATCAATATTTTTTAATTTTAATTATATTCATATCTGTTAGCTTTGACCTAATTTTCAAATCGATAGCTTAAACAGAAAGAGAAGAAACATCAATTTCTAAAAAATTTCGAAATTTAATGAAATTTTTATGGGAGGGCAGAAGGAGTGGGAGGGGGGATACAGCTCACTTACGAACTTCAAATTTCTCTTTTTTTAAAAAGATATAAAACAAATTTCAGCTCAATAGCTCAAATCGTTCGAGTGTTACGTTGTAGACAGACAGATAAAAAGTCTGACAGACGAACAGACGATCACCCGTAATCAAGGTTTTTGAGCGACAACAAATCCATCTAAAATATAGATAAATTAAAATGGATTATTTTTTCTAGAGAAAGATGCTGTGGTGCACTTTCCACAATTTAAAGGTAAAGAGCTTAAGGTACAGTCAAAAAATAGCTTTAAGTCTTTTCGTAAAAATAGATTATCGTTCCTACAGGTGATAGTACGAAATACTTTCGCATCGTCAGCATATAGAGAATATTTGAGACAGAGATCGAACTCACGTCATTAATAAATAAAATAAACAGAAGTCGGCCAAGATGACTACCCGCAAATCACTCGAATATTTTGTAGAAAAACCCCAGCGCATTCTCAAGATACTCTACAGTACTAAGGAGAAATGAAATAGGTTTGAACCGTAACATTGTTCATTTCTTAAACGATTTTTCTTTACCTCAGTTCATTCTAAAATCACGTTCTATTTGAAATTCTTATTTTCGAGAATAGCTGATGAAAATGATTATGTAATACCAAATTGACTTTAAGCTTCTTCCGACCCAACCTACTTTCAAAGCGGATAGATTATGGCCGCCTCTTTACAAATTACCATCATACCTATACTTTCTTCAACAATAAACCTTTAATTTTTTTAAATTCTTGTTTTGCCGATATACGCTACTTTTGCCCGCCACTTCGAATGTTTATATTATTGGAGAAATCTGAGCATATTATTAGTTTGCCACAAAGTTTGTAACGTTAAGAAATAAGGCTTATACAAAAAAATTAATGATACAGAAGTTCATATTATCACTCAAACCAGATGTCTGTCCGTGTGTCCGTTCGTGTCCTAACTAGCTCGAGAACACTTGTACACTTCTTTTTTGACAAGAAAATAAGGACAATTTCGTGAATGGGACAAATTGTTCCACCCCTACTACCCCCTCCCATACAAAATGACACAATTTCGGAATTTGTCAATAAATGGATTTTCTCAAAGAGTATAACTTCGATTGGTCTGAAATTTAGAATATATCATTATTGCATCAATTCCAATCTACTGTAAAAAATTATTCAAATCCCTTTCCTCCTTCTGCCACCTCCCATGCAAACTGCATTTTTTCATGAAATACCAAACCAATTACTGAGAACCCATAAAATTTATCGAGCTGAAATTGTGCATTAAACATTTATTTAGAAATTTTAGCAAGCCCGAAATAAATTTGACGATTAGCTTTTTTCTCCTTCTACCTCCTCCCATACAATATGACACATTTTCGAAACTTTACAAAAAGTCGATTTTCCTGAAAAATATGAATGCTATTGATCTAAAATTTAAAACATGGTAAATGCATAATGTTTATAATTATATCTGAAAAGAGTCACTAAGAGCTCCCCACTCCTTCTATCACCTCCCACAGAGCACAATTTCACTGAGCCTAATACACTATTTTTTTTAGTACCTATTAAATATTCGGAGCTTATATTTTGTAGAAAACATTTTGATAGCAACTTTAGCATGATGTGAAGAAGTTGGTTCAATGTCATCATCCCTTCTACCACTCCCCATACAAAATTTCTTAAACTTAAAAAATTTCTCATTTGTAGTGTAAGCCCATTGCCTAGCTTCATATATTCAGCACTCACGTACCAAAAAAAAAATATCTTAAAGGATAGCAGAGATAATTAATTTTAATCTGATTTATTTCATCCTACGCCCGCCCACTCATAAGGATCAAGGTCAGTTTTGAAGGTAAAACTGAAAAATGAAATATAAAGTATGCAGCTCACCAACAATAACACAAGTCTTTGAATTATTCTCCCCAATGTATTTTATAGCACCACGAAGGGCCTGAAACACATAGCAGGACGCTATTCAACGTCATCCTGTGTCTATCTCGACATCCTTCGTCTGTGCGAGTATATTTATCAAAAGGACGTACCACATTCATTCTCACTTTTCAAAAACTTTTCGTCGAAAAACACAGCATACAGAACCGAAAAATAAAGAAATCTTCATTGTCTGCTGAGGGTTGCCCGGGTTGTCGAGTTGTTCATCAACAAAGCATTATCTGGTGAACCGCCGACATCACACTGCCATCGTGCCCTGTCACAGAAATCACCAATAAAAGAGAGCGAGTTATTCCTGAAAACCCTTACCGCAAGTAAATAAGTCACTCAACAGCGGCGACGGCAGTCGGTTACCCAGTTGCAGATAAGTCGAGATGTAAAGGGTACGGACCAAGGATACGTCTACATAAAAAACGATTGATATAAAAGGGAGCACAGTTGATTGTTCCAGAGAGTTTATCCCTTTTAGGTTTCGGAAAAAAGGAAAGGAAACGAAACGAGAAGAAGACGAGTAGAAGAGAAGACAACAATCGACGAGACGATGAGAAGCACCTTTTAGTCATTCAACAGTTGGCGAAGTCTCCCACGAATATTTTCTGGTGTAAATCACCTCTTAAGATGGGAGTGGAATATACTCAAGTTTTCGTTTAATTTCTTCGCAGAAGTTTATGATGAGATGCAAAGTGTCGACTTCACGTTCCCAAGTAAGGAAATGATTAGGAAACGAGCTTTTCTTGCGCCGCCTTACACAGTTCCTTTTAAAGGTAAACGCGAAAGTTACAACAAAATGATCAGGCTTTCAATTTTAATCTAAACATTTGTCAATTTAATCAGATAGAGTAAAGGAACCACTAAAATTTTGTTAGAATGGAGAGAGGGAGCGCTTATTTAGTGGGTTTTACGAATTCATTCTTTCTACCGTTTTAGAGGATAAGATAAAGGAATTTTATGAATTTTCATGCCGAAAAAGGTTAATTAGAAATTCTAACTGATTTTGTTTTCTATTGGATTATTGCTACCTAAATAATTCCTCAGTCGTAAATATAAGTCAGCATTAATTTACTTTACAGAAAACGTCAATTGCAATTTTCCTTTAAGCAGCAATGCCACTATGAACATCTACGGTCCACGGGATTTCGCTAAACACTAAAGACCTAATTAAGAAGCAGCTGTTTGAATGCCATCAGAACTTTAGCAAGCCGGAAATGCATACCGATCTATTCTGAGAACCATCTCAGAATTAGTAAAATGTTTATTAATGAAACTTTAGACTTACTTTTATAAGATAGCAATGAACTGCATAGGCTTGGAATTAGCAATTCAAAATTTTGCACGAATGATTTGAAGAATTATGTTGTTATTTTGACTTGGCTAGATATTTTCATGTTCTGTTGATGATTTTTAAAATTATAGAGGTAAGTAGTGTGTTGATTTTCAAATTTGAACGAATTCATTTGGTTTGTCTTATTTATGAGTATATGTAGGTATTTTACTTTATTATTCTAGTAATAATGATCGAAACAGAAAAAAAATTTCTACTCCGACATTTTTTTTCGCGTTTTATAGCTAAATTGGCTTAGAACTGCAAAAAAAATCCGTCTGTCTGTGCGCCGTAGGTAAACGCTCCAACAACATTTAAAAACTCGTAGCTCTGAAACCCTTTCAGATAAAGAATTTATTTTTGGGTCGATTGTAGATTGGGTAAGGAGCTTTCATTGCCTAATTTGAGGAGTTTTAGGTGAAAAAGGGGTAGCGTTAAGGTCGAAAATTGTGACTGCTAATATCTCCACTACGAATAGAGATAGAAAGCTGAAACTCGACATTCGGGTATATTAATTTATGGGAAAAAAAATTGAAAATAAATAAATTTTGTTATCCAGTGATGAACCAAAGAGGTGGGGGAGGCCGAATTTTTTTTTTTTCAAATGACAATATCTTTGAAATTACTTAACAGAAAGAGTTCATATTTTACGACCGCATAGGTGGCACATAGGACAACAACAATCAAATCACGGTCATTACTTTAGGGGAGGGCGGGGTGGAGTGTGCAAAAAAAGGACTACGAGGACTACGATTGGGCGTAAAGCCCAACCGTGCGATACTCTAGATGAAAGAGAAACTTTTTGATTTTAAGAAATTTTGTTGGGGAAGTGGTGGAGGGGGACGACATTGAATTTCTTTTTTCACATCACGCTAGAATTGCCACCAAAATTTTTTATAGAAAATTTAGAATTAAAAAATTTAATAGGTACTGAAAAAATTTAGTGGAATTGTGCAGTTTGTATGGGAGGTGGTAGAAGGAGGGAGTCTTAATGACTTTTTAGAAATAACTAAAAATATCATGTTTTCGACATGTTTTAAATTGCAGATCAGCAGCATTCATACTTTTCAGAAAAATCGACTTTTTGCAAAGTTGTTAAATTGTGTCAGATTGTATGGGAGGGGGTAGAAGGAGTGAAACTAATCGACTTTTTTTTTTTGGTCTTATTTATAATTCTAAATATATATTTAGTGCACAATTTGAGCTCGATCAATTTTATACGTACTGAGTACATTTATTTATAGTATTTCATGAAAAAGTGCAGTTTGTATGGGAGGTGGTGGAAGGAAGGGACTCAAATAACTTTTATACAGTAGATTGGAATCATCATGAAAGTAGTATATTCCAAATTTCAGATTAATAGCGTTTATACTTTTCGAACAAATTCGTCTATTGTCAAATTACGAAATTATTTCATTTTGTATGGGCGGGGGTAGAAGGGGTAAAGATAATCATTTAATTTTTTTTGATTTTACTAATAATTCTAAATAAGTATTTGGTGCAAAATTTTGTATACGCAATTGGTAAATTGGTCTAGCGCATTTCATGAAAAACTGCAGTTTGTATGGGAGGTGGTGGAGGGAGGCTGAGAACAGAAATAATTTTTATACAGTAGATTGAAACCATCATGAAAGTATTACATTCCAAATTTCAGATCAATAGCATTCAAACTTTTCTAGTAAATCCGTTTATTGTCAAATTACGAAATTGTGTAATTTTGTATGGGAGGGCGTAGCGGTTTGACCCGTTCATGAACTTGACCTTACTTTTATGTCAAAAACGACGTGTACAAAATTTGAACTATCTAGCTCAACGCGTTTTCAAGCTAGAGAGGACACGGACGGACGGACGGACATCCGGTTTGTAGATTTTTGAGTGATTATATGAACTTCTGAATCATTCATTTTTTCTCCGAGCCTTATTTCTTGGCGTTACAAACTTTGTGGCAAACTTATAATACTCTCAGATTTCATCCAGAGTATAAAAACACTTAAATATTAGTATCGCTATTTAATTGAAACTTAGGACATGTACATTGTGACAATAAAGTACCGGGAATTTGTAATAAAAATTCCTCTGGAAAATAATGCTTCAAAAAAATCTTTTGTGGTACGCAAGTAGGACGGTCTTTTATTATTATTCAGAAAAATGGCACGGTCTGTAAATCAGTTTATTTACAACAGCCGGTTGAATCGGTACACCTCAGTAGTCCACGGCGATTTTAACAATGGATAAAAAATGGAACGAAAAGTTTGTCTCAAATTTTGTGTTTTCAACCAAATTTCGTGTGCGGAATAGTTGCGAATATTGGAAAAGGCTTACGGTGACTCAGTAATATCAAAAACATGATCCTTCGAGTAGTTCAATGCCTTTTAGGACATTCGAGAGATCCTTGAAGACATGCCTCGTTCTGGACGATTTTCAACCTCTTCAACTGACGAAAACATTTTAAAAGTGAAGGAAATGGTGCTCGAATATCGTCGTACTAGTATTAAGGCGATAGCAAGAGAGTTTGATATATCTTGCGAGTCCGTTCGTTTGATTTCGGTGGATACTTTGACCATGAAACGTATTCTTTCTCGACTCTTTCGTATTAAGCTGAATTTTCTTAGAAAAAAAGTACCGTGAACAGGTCATTTTGAACATGCTTGATCATGCGAATTCTGATCCCACATTCATGGAGCGCATCATGAGATGATGAGACATGGGTCTACGAGTTTGACATGCAAACCCCCAACAACCATCGAAATGGAGAAAAAAGAATTAGCCGAAACTGAAAAAAACACACCAAAGCCGCTCAAAAATCAATACGATGCTCATTGTTTTTTCGATATTCAAGGTTTTGTCCATCATGAATTTATTCCCGAGAGACAGATGGTCGATAGGGAGTGCTATTTAACCATATTGAAGTGTTTGCGTGAGCAAATCTTTAAGAAATAGCTGGAATTGTGGAAGGAGAATTCATGGATTTTCCACGATGATAATGCGAACTGAAGGCCATATCAAAAAGTGCTTATGAAAGTGTTTCTAGGACTGCAAAAAACGCTGGCATATGTGTGTTGCATCTAATGAGAATTACTTTGAAGGCAAAAAAATAAATATTGACAATTAATCGAATATTTTGCGTTTCTTAGCACTTCATTGTCACAATGTATAAGGCTATAGTAGAAAAATATAACATATGGACATAACAGTGGGTGAAATAAGAAGCATTTTAAAAATGGCGCACTTTTCAAAATTTCAAACCGGAATACATTGCGACTAGCACGTACCGGGACTTTGTAATTAAATTTAGTCTAGGAAAACATATTTCAAATTTTATTTTTTTTGGTAAGCAGTTAGGACTATCCTTAATTATTATCCCAAAAATCACCGCGGTCTGTTAATCAGTTTGTTTACAGCAGCCATGTACCCATGCAACCATAATTAAAGACAGTCCTAACTATTAAAAAAAAAAAATTGAAATATCATTTCCCAGACTAATTTTAATTACAAATTCCTGGTACGTGCTGGTCACAATGTATTTCAAAACTCAATACAGAAATTAAATTGAAATTTTTTCAGATTGTAGAATAATATGAGCTTCAATTTTGTTAAGAAGTAAGCAGTGGGGTGTAAGGGGAGGGAGATGGTGATCCAAAAAGCTGAAAATTTTGAGTCATTTCTTAGGGCGTTGGTAAAAGATACAAATTTTGCGCGTGCATACATCCGTTTGATATTCATAAAGAAGAAATAATAACTCGAGCCAAAAATGTTTCTGTATTTCATGTAAATTTAAAAAAAAAACACAAGAACTCAAAATTTAACTGAAATTTTAAGCTACATTCTTCGAAAAGCGAATAAAGTGTTTTATATGGGCAGTGGTATATGCAGTGGGGGAGGATTAACATTTTTGTAAATGACACCGAAGTGATATGCAAAATGTTTCATGCTGAATTTAAAATTTGTGGCTTCCATAATTTTCGAGGCAATTGAACAATTTTTGTCTGAATTTATATCATTTGTATGGGAGGTGGTAGAGGAAGTCCAATGATTTGGATGATTTTTGTTGCTTATCAACATCCTAATCTCATTGCTTTGTTACAATTTTCAAGTCGATAGCTCTCATACGTTTGAAGGAGAAATACAATGTCCAATACAAATAAACTGCCAACAAGTCAGGCGAGACTTTATTATTCTTGGGACAAGTTGCGAATGAGTGGAAAATCAATATGCAGGTTAGAGTCGTTAGGGAAGACTAAGTGAAAGGGAGTTCTTGGGCAGGGCTGTTGTCAATTTAACAACATTTTATTCGTTTCTGCAAGTTTGGGTTTTTATTAGGGGTAATAGTAAGGGTGGGTGGACGTTAATGGCTTTTAAATTGATTGCTTGAATCACGTCCAATATTCTCTGTATAGGATTTTAGACGAAGTTGCATAGAATTTTCAAAACATTCGGTGTATTTTACATTCACGAAACCGAACTTTTATGTGGGAGGAGTGCTCTACCTCTAGGGGATCATAAAATTTGTGATGCAGTTTTATTTCATTTCTCTTGTAAGGTGCTTGTACAAAATTCCAAGTTCGTAGCTATTAAGTTTTTGATTATTAGTTGATTTAATGAAAGTAGTCGAAATCGTACTTTTGTATGCGATGGGGTAGAAGGGCAATAGTGATTTCAAGACTTTTGACGCAATTTTGTTTCAATTATTTTTGAAAGTTCTTAAGCAAAATTTTAAATTGATAGCTTTAAATAGTTAGGTGATAATTTATTTCTTAGTGATGGTCGAAATCATTCTTTTGTATGGGAGGGGTAGAAGGACAGGCGTGATCTCAAAACTTTTGACGCAATTTTATTTCAACTATTTTTAAAAGTTTTAGTGCAGAATTTCAAATTGATAGCTTTTAATAGTTAGGTGATAATTGATTTCTTGAAAATGGTGGAAAAAATAATTTTGTATGGGAGGGGGTAGAAGTTTTAAAGGGTTTCGACCAGTTAATATTTAGTTTATTTAGAAATTTTTTTCAAATGCATTTCGCAAATTTTCAAGTTTCTACCTTAAAATTTCACTCAAAAATTTTGAGTTCATGTGTTTTTTTCAATGCACATGAAACACCTTGTGCACGTTAGACCGGGGGGTCGGTTTATAACAATTATGGAACAAGTTATTATAATATACTTTTTCTATTTACATCATATAGATGTACTCACATGAAAAATTTAATCATTGTATTTTTCACCAGAGCCCTAAGAAAATTACTCAAAATTTTCGACATTTTTGCTTATCACCTCCCTCCTCTTACACTCCCCAACTTAAAATTAACGACTATGTAGTTCTAAAATCTGACAAATTTTCGATTTGATATCTGTACTCTGTTTTGAGGTATAAGGATTTCTTATTTTGAAAAGTGCGCCATTTTTGGAATGCTCACCATTTTCCTCCACTAATTTTATTTCAACATGTTATATTTTTTCCGTATTTTCCTAATATAGCTTAATATATGTTTTAAGTTTCAATTAGATAGTTGAGATATTCATTTTTAAGTGTTTTTCTTTGCACCCTCTGACCCTCCCCTTAACAATAATTAGCCAATCTCTAAACTGATTCCGGTGGAGCTATATGCCACCTTAATGGTCCCAAAATATGAGTTTTTACGGTAAGTAATTTCTAAGATATAATCATTTGAAAAAAACAATTCGGCCGACAATATGTTCTTAGCGCCCCCCCTCTTTTTGAACGCGAACGGATAAAAAATTAAATTATTTTTAAAGTTTGTCCCACAACCCTCTCTATATCTCCACTGATTTTCAACTTCCTATCTACATTCGTGGTGGACATATTAACAAGTGTAGTTTTTGACTCTTCCCCTCCCCCCGCCTCACCCTTCCTCCTAACACCCCACAAAGTTTAGAATATAGAGTTCACTTACCCAGTGAGCAATCCACCGAAAAATGAACATTCTACCTTTAACGGTCTCGGAGATATGAGTCTATATGTACGGCGGATGGCGTACGACGGGACGATTTTTTTTTTGCATTTTTAGGCTAATTTTGTCATGAAACGCGAAAAAACAAAATTTCAGGGTAGCAAATTTTTTGTTTTCAGTGTCGATCACAATACTTTATTATTAGAATAATAAAGTAAAATTAGTTTGGGACGGGGAAGAAGAAATGAAGCTAACTTGATATTTTTTTAGCATTTATTGCAATTATTAAGTGACAAATTGTGGCAAAATTGTAAGTTTGTACTGTTTCTAGTTTCAATGAAAATTGATTAAATGCATTTACCAAAACTGTGCATTTGTATGGGAGGTGGCAAAAGGAGTATTCAACTCAAAACCAAATTTTACGGTATCAATGATAGTTGTATGGTATACTACTACTACAATGGCGCTACTGTCCAAATCGGACCTTGGCCTCCTGATATGCAGGCTCCTTAACATTTTTCATTACTTATTGTGGAAGGGTTGTTAGCCCTTCGCACAACCCTCTGTCTACGAATTTTTTCATTTTCGTAAATTGAGGTGACCAAGGTATATCCAAGGAGGCAATGTGCTGGAGATATATATTGCGCCGACCGGGATTTGAACTCACGACCTTCGCATTACAAGACCAACACGCTACCTACTAGGCTACACCCTAGCTAGTTGTATGGTATACTTTTCTCAAAATTTTAACACAATAGCTTTGACGGTTTGGAAGGAAAATAATTTAATTTAAATTCCCAAATTTCATGAAATTTATGTGGGAGGGTGTAAAAAGAGTGAGGTGGAGCTGATAGTTTTTTTTTAAGAATTGGTTGCAATTATAATAAAAGGAATTCTGACAAAAATTCGTTCTTTTATCTTTGCTAGTTATAATGAAAACCGAATAAATGCATTTTTGAAAATTGTGAATTTAATGGGAGAAGGTAGAAAGAGTGAAGGGATCAAAACAATATTTTGTGACTTTAATGAAATTTAAATCATTGTATTTACTTTAACTCAATTTTCAAGTCAATAGCTGAAATTTTTCGGAGAAAAATCAATTTCTTTCAATTTAGTAATTTCATGTAATTGGTATGGGATAAGGGAATGTGGCCAGTTCGCAAGATTGAAGTTGTTTTTTTTTTTTTTTAATGGTATAAAATAAACTCCAGCAGTATATATCAAAGCGTTCGAGGGTTTTGTTGTAGATAAACGGACAGGCGGTTACTCGGAATCGAGGATTTTGAGCGACAACAAATATTTCTGTGCCCTTAGCGACAATCTACGAGTATTATTTCTTAGCGTTACAGACGATATATAAAAAATTAGCTCGTTAAAATAAAATCATACAAATCTCTGCAACATTTTTTTAGAACTGGCAGCATTCAAACTTAGTTACGATATTTTGACACCTCCTTGACAAATAAGAAAGTGCTCAAGTAACGAAATTAAATATATTATCTATATTGTCAGAGCACGTTATTACATAAATTCCTAAACACATACAATTCGGAAGTTCGGTTTAGTTGCATGCAATGTAGCGCCGTTCATGGCGTGCTAAAAGCACATGTCTGTTAGGTCCTGTTGATTTATTTTGGCTGCCGAAATTTTTTATTCTCATTGCGAAGACAATGTTTCGATAACATATTGAATGTAAATAAACATATTGAACAATAATTTGAGAAAGTGTAATGAATTTTTATAGCTAATAGAGTTAAGTATTTTTCTATTAGTTACAAAATGTTAGAAGTGTAATAATAATGACCACAATCACTATTAACAACTTTTTCGTGGCTGCGTAATAAGGACTACTACAAGATTGATATGCATGATATTTGTGTTCAAAAAGAATAAAAAATGTTGACAAACAACTAAGGGATAAAGATGGTGTGCTCCTTTACATATTTGCAATTTTTGCACTGCTCTTTAAAAAAATCACTCACTGAAAATTAGAAAGAACCGAAATTAGGAGAGCAGAGCTGTTGCACATATATTCATTACTTTCCGTCTATCGCCAATAAAATTGCATCTTCCTTGCTCATTGCTACGAGCCGCAACTAAAATCGAAAAGTTGGGTGCTGCGTTTGCTCACTGTAGGTAGAAAGCGTAATCCAATAATCTCTCTGAAATACCATACCTGTTCGTTGCCAACACCATTTCGTATTTTTTGATAAAACATGAATGCATCAGTAAATGCTAGATATGAAAAAATGATAAAAAAATTGCATTTCACATGGCGAACATGCACCGAAGAAGGACAAGGCTGTTTCGGAAAGATCATGGCAAGTACTTTTTCTGATTCGAACAGTGTTGGGCGGCTTGTCAGACGAGTCGAGCGAGGGACTGTCTTACGAAAATACGGCCGATACTAACGATGCCATTAATATTTCATGGCGGTATTATGTTAATGTTTTTTTTCGCACATCAAATCTGTTATTGTCGAATGGTCACTTTTTATTTTGTATGCTGCAAAGGCAGACAGACAGACAGTTTTACATTTTTAGACTAATTTAGTCACGAAACGCGATAAATCAAAATTTCAGAGTAGCAAATTTTTTTCCTCCAGTCGATCACAATACTTTATTATTAGAGTAATAAAGAGGAAAACGCAGGATAAAAAAGTATGTTTTGAAAGCTTGCATTTTTAATAAAATTTAAGAAGTCGGGTAATTCGCATGAGTTTGTGAAGCTAAGATAAGCCACAGGCTTCCACATTAATGAATCCTTTAGATCTACGAATTATAAAAAAAATTCAAATATTTTTTAATTTGTCGAGTTCTCAAGACATTTCTTCTAGCGATGGTGAAATAGGTTTTATGTGATTTTCTTGAATCGAAGTTGGGTTCCAGAATGAGATGAACGTGACATTGATATTGTTAAATTTTCCATAATCATTGAGTAAGGTTCAGTGTATATATAATAGTATTTAGTTGATGACTGGTGACAAAATTAGTATGAATTTGCTGAAATTATAAGTAATATATGATAATATTAATGAATGGAAAATGAATGGCTCCGATAACAGAAATCCCAGAAGCCTTTAAATCTGTTTTGAATTAAGAAAATAAACTTAAAGGAACTACGATTAAGCGTAAAACCCAATCATGCGATACTCTAAATGATAGAGATTTTTTTTTTAATTTAAAAAAAATGTTATGGGTGACGACATTGAACTAACTTTTTCAATTCATGTTAGAAATGTTTCATATAAAATTTAAGCTTCGAAAATTGAGTATGCACTGAAAATTAGTGTATTGGATTTAGTGAAATTGTGCAGTTTGTAGGGGAGGCGGTAGAAGAAGTAGGGGATTTTAGTGTTTTTTTTTTTTCAAAAGTAACTACATACATCATTTAATTGGCATATTTTAAATTACAGATCTCATACTTCTATTTGAGACGGCGTACAAGGAGTACAGATTATCGTCTAATTTTTTTCGGTCTTACTAATAATCTTAAATAACTATTTAGTGCTAAATTTCAACCCGATACATTTATCACGTACTGAGTAGATTGGTTTATAGTATTGCATGAAAAAGTGCAGTTTGTGGTGGGATTCGAATAATTTTTTTGTACGGTAGATTGATAAAATTATAAAACTAATACCACACACATTTCGCATCAATAACTATTATACTTTTGAGAAAATCAGTTCATTGTCAAATTCCAAAATTTTGTCATTTTGTATGGGGCAGGGTTGGAATTTGGCCCGGTCACGAACTTGACCTTATTGGTTTGGTGAATATTTTCACAGTGTATAAAGGTCTCAGCAGGGACCGAAACGTCACGAATAATAAACCATAACAGTGTAGAATCCGGAAATCTTTTCTTTCAATTCTTTCATTGGCTTTACTTTTTGTCAAAAACGTCGTGTACAAAATTTGAGCTTTCTAGCTGCGGTTTCGAGCTAAAGAGAGAACATAGATGGAAGGACATCCGGTTTTGATATTTTTGAGTGATAATATGAAAATCTGTATCAGTCAGTTTTTTCTCCGAGCCCTATTTTTCAGCATTACAAACTTCATGGCAGACTTATCTATAATACTTTCAGATTTAATCTGGAGTATTACAAGCTTAAAATTATATTGCCTGAAATTCCCAGAAATTTTATTTAAATTTAATCGATAAGTGGGTGTTATGCGCTGAGTAAACAGTTCTGTGTCAAAGTGTGCCATGTAAATACAACAAACAGATATCAACAAGTCTGGTGTAACTTTATCATTCATGGGACATGTTGAGGATGAATGAGAAATCAATATGCAGATTAGAGTGGTAACAGATAGGGAATACCAAGGAAATGGGAGCTTCAGAGTAGGGCTGCTGTCAATTATTTAAGACTTAACGGGATTACTAACAATAGCTCCTCTGCATAAAATCATGAGTGCATTTGTTTATTGTATGGAAGGATCTGTTTGGAAGGGTGAAGCCTAGTGGGTAAGGTGTTGGTATTACAATGCGAAGGTCGTGAGTTCAAATCCCGTTCGAAATAATATGTATGTAATTTCAGCATGCTGCTGCTTGGATATACCTTCTACTTCTGCAATGGCACTACTGCCCAAATCAAGCCTTGCCCTCCTGACCTTCAGGTTCCTTAACATTGTTCATTATTTATTGTGGAAGGGTTGTTGGGCCTTCACACAACCTTCTATCTATGAATTTTCATTTTCGTAGGTTGAGGAGACCAAGTTATACTCAAGCAGGCAGTGTGCTGGAATCACGCGACCCTCGGGATTTGAACTCATGGACCTTCGCATTGTTGACCAACACGCTACCCACTAGTCTACACCCTAGCTTGGATATACCTTGGTTGCCTTAATCTCTGAAAATGGCTAACAACCCTTCCACAATAAGTAATGAATAACAAAAAAAACCTGAAGGTCAGGAGGCCAACATCCAATTTGGGATATAGTGCCATTGTAGAAGAGAAGTTGTATGGGAAAGGGAGGGCGATATAAGAATTGGGCTGATGTTAATGATTGTTTGATTGGTTGCTAGAATTACATTTTCTGCACATAGAATGTTAGATTCACAGACGAAGTAAATTCTGTTAAATTTTGATCATATATTGATATTTATGAAACGATACATTTGTATGGAAAAAAAAATTTAATTTGTTTTGCAGTTGTCTTTCTTCAAAATTTAAAGTTCGTTGCTTTTAATTCGCTCGTTATTTGTGAATTTATGTATAGGGGGTAGAAGAAGAGGAAGGATCAAAAAAGTTCTGATACAACTTTGTTTAAAATTTTTTGTAAGTGTTTGTATATATTTTCAATTAATAACTTCTAATGTGTTGGTGATAATTGTTTTACTAAAAATTGTTGAATAAAACTTTTGTAGAATTTGTAAGGGTATGCGATAAGTTAATTTCACGTTTAATAAAGCACAATAGTGCGAAGCCTGAAAATCTTATCTTTTAGTTCGAAATTTAGCTTGATAACATTAACCAAACCATTCTATAAACTTTTTTTTAAGAACATTTATGATTACGAGGGTTTGGCTTCTAATAAGTGTATCTGTATTAAGAGATTTAGCACTCATGTAAGCGATAAACCTATTATATTATTCTGACTTCATTTCGAATTTCTTTGTTCGATATTTTATATAAAAATTTTTAAAAAGTGTATATTACTTTAGTTAAAAAACCTTAAAAGTTGGTGAAAAAACGAAATTTCATGCTACTGAAGCATTTTTTCAAAGGCAGTAAAGCTTATAGCAAACTTTCGAAGAGCGATGAATTGGTTCGTTATAATTTGAACATATATCATTACAAAGCAACAAATTCGAACGAAAATTGATTAAATGGAAATATAATTGTAAATGGTCATTCCAAACTAATGCATTACTGATTTCACTAAAAATGTGTGCTTTTTTTGATCTAGTTGCTATTACACTATTTTCATTGTAAGTGAAATATTTTTAATATTCGAACTACAATAGTTTTTTTTTGTGTTATTTTATTTTTATTGCAATAATATTTTGGCTGATTCTGCTCTAGATTTAGAGACTCAGACATAACCAAAAAGATAGGAATAAATTTGTTGTCTTATTCTCATATGAATATCTGAAGAGTATCCAGAATTAAATTACATTTTATTTTCCGAGAAAATCCTAGCCAAACGACGCTCAAAGCCAGGGTATTCTGACTAGGTAGTCGGAGAGGTAAAGGTGGCTAGACCGTAAACTGGTCCGTTTGATGACATGTCATCCCAGAAGAGACTCCTACTCGGTGAACTAACCGAAGCTCTCATAGAAGCATTGAAGGCTGCGAGCTTCCACATTTACCAGATTATCAAAGCTATCGAAGAAGTGTGGGCCTAAGTTGCGTATCCTTTCCCTAGAAAGGGCACGGTAAGTGCATAATATATGAAGAATCGCTTCTTTCTCTTCCTCATCTTTGCAGCTCCATATCATGTAACTAGCTCCATATCCTGTAGCGACTTCTATTACGGAGCTAATCATCTGCCGGTCCAGCGAGATCAGTCTACCAGAACGTTTTAGATCCAACACATGTCAAATTTATCTGGTGCGGTGTATTACATGTAACATCATTCGCCCATCTGTCCTTGCTTTTGCTAATCGCATCCAACTTAAGTTGCTGCTTAGAAGTTGTAAAAAGCATACATACACAGCTTCTTTTTTTTCAGATTGAATCTGCACGGTGGTTTCGTGCTGGGTGAGTTTGTTGGTCTTGCAGTTCCCCTAAATGGCTTTATGCCCTGGTATCTGGTGTTGAAGTTCAGCTAGCGCCTTCAGAGACGCGCGACAATCAAAAACAGTTTTGGATATAGACATTACTGATTCCAGGCATTTAATAGCGGACTGGCTATCATTGAATATATTAATAATCTTAATAGATACTATTTGAAGTAAAAATGGAAAACTGCGGTTTTTGTTTTTTCCAAAATTCGAGACCTTATTGTGGAAAAATGGTTAAATATTTATTTCTCAAAGAAATGTCCTTCGCTATCCACAACTTTGCCATCTTCCTGGCAACATATGGATTCCGCTCTTCTTTTGAGCCAATCCACGGATTGACCCAATTTTTGGCTTCTTCGTAAGAATGGAAGTGCTGCTCAGCCAGGTCATGCGTCATCGGTCGAAATAAGTGGAAGTCGGAAGATGCGCTGTCTGGAGAATACGGCGGGTGGGGTAGGACGTCCTATTTCAGTGTTTCCAGGTACGTTTTCACAACGTGAGCAACATGTGGCCGGGCGTTAAAGTGCAGTAAAATCACTTTGTCGTGGCTCTCCTCGTATTCTATTATATTCTACAATAGTGCTTCAGCCCAAATCGGGACTTGGCCTCCTGATCTTCAAGTTTTTGTTGCGTTTGGTATGAATATTCGTCCAGTAATGCCTCCAATTCTGTCAAAATCACCCATTTTATAGCGTTGAAGCCATTCGCGATATGTTTTTTCACTAATAGCACCCTCACCATAAGTTTCAACAATCATTTAACGCGCCTCAGTCGCAGATTTATTTGAGTTGAAGAGCAAAAAGCGGGACTTTCCTCAAATGAAGCTTATTTGGCTCAAACTTCGACATATTTGCGCTTAAAAAAGTACATGATACCGATAAAGCTTCACAAATCTAACGATGAGGAGTTATTGGCAGATGCCTAAGTTTGGGATGTTTCTGATTCGCCATTGTTGATCAGCATTTACTCCTGTAGCCATTTATTGGGAAACAGCGGATTTTAATTTGTTCTCCCGATACATTATCCTTGAGCCTGGCCAGGGCTTGTCTTATCGCCATCACTTCTGTATTCTGACTACGTTTTGAAATTCTATGTAATCTTCCTCTCTATCATACCACGAGACGCAACTGGGTTTGAAAGGCATAATCTTCATTAACTACTTGAAAAAAGGAAGAACGACTGCATGGTTGTATTATCCATCTGCCGTCTCTGTCTCGAAGACTCAGAAACGACAATACATATCCTATGCCACTGTGAAGCAGTGGCAAGGAAAAGGCATAATCTTCTGGGGAAAGGTTTTATTTCCACCGAGGAATTAGCCAACATGGCTTCCTTACAGATACTCAAATTAGCTAAAGCTATTGAGTTATCGTAGGGTATAGGGGCAATAATTGCACAATAGGCCAAAAAGGCCACAGTGCTCTCACGTGTTCCCCTAATATAAATAAATAAATAATGGTTGTATTACACACAATTATTGTGAGGATTTGAAGACGTCTTGAAGAGAAAAATGCGGTTCTACAACGGCAATGACATATTCTCCTTCGTCTCTACTGCTGCTTTGCAAAAACTGAGCTACGATTTACCACCGTATTCACTATATGCTCCAGATTTATACACCTGCTACTGCTTCCAACCTTTAAAAAATGGGTGAACGGAAAAAGATTTGCATCGATGGACGAAACTGAAGCTGAGCTAAATAAATACCATTTTTCGAAAACCTTCAAAAAGCAAAAACATCGATGGATATTGTAACGATTGTGTTGAATTGAAAACGACTTTGCTGAAAAATAAATGGAAATTTTCTCAAAAAATTAAATCAACTCTCGCGAAATTAGGAGTAACACGGAAGAAAACTTAAAGAAATTTGTTAACCCCATTTAGAAAAAAGTTCAAACCGATTCTAAAACTGGACTAGTTATAATATTTTTATGATTGAAAATAGTTAATTTGCTCTGTCGAAAAACCAATTTGAAATTTTATGGCATATGTACGTATGCAAAGAAAATTCCCTAAAAATGCAGCAATACATTTTTTCATTTCATTAAGATCCCTAATTGAATAATAGATATGGTTAGAAACAACTTTAATATTCTCCATTTCTACATAAAAAATATAAAATTTAATAAAACCATAAGTCCCCAAACAATTTGAATAGCAATTTCGCAAGCATTAACTTTTTAACAAATTGCTTTAAAACGAGACCGCAAAAATTTTCTTGAAGTTGGAAAATTTCGTAATTCCCTAATGACCGAAAAAGCCAAAAATGAAGACTTTAAAACTATGGTAGCACGCTCCGACGTGGGTGTCTTTGCCCGGGTTAGTTGGGTAGGTCCCAGCTGAATATTGCCCTACGGCCTTGCACCACGGAACTAACATTAAAATAAATTACAAAAATCCACTCACCCAAAACTTGGCTAAGTACAGTCCTTCCGTCTTCGCCATGGCATGCATTGCGGGCGTCAAATGGATTCGTGAATTGTACGAAGGCATATCCCTTGTGCATTGAAATTCCTGCAAAGTACAAAAATACACCAAAATACCATCAGTGAAGTTTTTCACGAGAAAAAAATAAAAAAAGCATACAGCAACAGAAAAAGGAGTTTATCTCGAATAAAAAGAAAAATACAAAAAAAAAACTAAAATATCTGGAGTAAAACCTCCTCAGGATGAGACTGAAAATAAAAAAAACCGAAATAAGAGGATATGAGATTGCTTCGTGTTAAAGTCATAGTGCCGGCGTAAGCTTCTTACTCTATGAACCCTTGAATCGAGACAAAACGTACCTGCAAGACGTCCATATCGCTGAAACATACGTTCTACGTCCGTTTTCGAGCACTGAAACGTATTCAAATTGCCCACGAAAACTCGCGAATTCACAGCCTGTGGATCCTGCGAGTTGGTCTGGTTCGACAACTTTGACATCTTCATCTTGACGTCGTGTTGGTCGCGGGATACGGCGGACAGAACTGAAAATAATTCCCTATTTCTGGTTAAGTGTCCGTGGAAGCAGCACCCAGAATTATGGTGTTTCTCCCGCTGACAGTAGTGGAGGAGGGTCCCTCCCAATGCTTGTCGGATGATGTGACTAACTCCGCTGGACCAAGAATGATGGTAGCTCGGCAAGGACACTGGATAATCTGCAAATGGAAGTCGAAAGAAAAGGAATTATTATTCAATATGAAATAGTGGATTTGTGTTTTAAGTCGGATTATGGTCGAGTACAATGGCGGGATTTGCGAATTCGCCTTCAATAAAAACCAAAATTCCAAGGGATATTCGATGAATTGATGGCAGGGATATTTAAGCGTTTTGTTTTTTTAATGGATTTCGGGAGAGAGGGTTTATTATTATTATTTTTTCGTTTTATTTTATTTTGAGTGGTTTTCAACGGATGAATTTTTTATTGTGGATGGTTGTTTTAATTCGTTCTGGTGTGGAATTAAGGTTTTGAGGTTTTCTTTAAATCAAATTGTACGCTGCGCTTTTTCGTTAATATTTTTTTTTTATTTAAGTACAAGCAAAATAAACTGCTAACAAGTCGGGCGAAACTTTATTATTCTTGGGACAAGTTGCGGATGTGTGGAAAGTCAATATGCAGGTTAGAGTGGTTAGGGAAGGCTAAGTGAAAGGGAGTTCTTGGGCAGGGCTGTTGTCAATTTAACAATATTTCATTCATTTCTGCAAGTTTGGGTTTTTATGAGGGGAGGAGGAGGGGTAAGGGTGGGTGGATGTTAATAGCTTTTTAATTAATTGCTTGAATCGCGTCCAATATCCTCTGTATAGAAAGTGTTTCATAGACGAAGTTGCATAGAATTTTCATAGGTTTCGGAGCATTTTACATTCACGAAACCAAACATTTGTATGGGAAGGAGTAGAGGAGGTAGGGGAATCGTAAAATTTGTGACGCAATTTTATTCCCTTTCTCTTGTAGTGTGCTTGTACAAAATTTCAAGTTCGTAGCTTTTAATTTGATGGTTATTAGTTGATTCAATGAAATATGTAGAAATGATACTTTTGTATGGGAGGGGGTAGAAGGGCAAGCGCGATTTATTTTTATAAGTTTTTAGGCAAAATTTGAAATGGATAGCTTTTAAGAGTTAGCTGATAACTGATTTCTTAAGAATGCTCGAAAAAATAATTTTGTACGGGAGGGGGTAGAAGAGGTAAGGGAATTGCAAAATTTGTGACGCAATTTTATTGCCTTTCTCTTGTAAGCTAATCGTACAAAATTTCAAGTTCGTAGCTTTTAATTTGTTGGTTATTAGTTGATTTAATGAAATTGGTCGAAATCATACTTTTGTATGGGAGGGGGTAGAAGGGCAAGTGTGATTTTGAAACTTTTAAAATAATTTCTTTGCAAATATTTTTATAAGTTTTTATGCAAAATTTCAAATGGATAGCTTTTAATAGTTAGGTGATAATTGATTTCTTAAAAATGGTCGAAAAAATAATTTTGTATGGGAGGGGGTAGAAGTTTTGAAGGTATTCGACCAGTTAATATTTTATACTTTTAGGGATTTTTTTTAAATGTATTTCCCAAATTTTCAAGTTTCTACCCTAAAATTACATCCAAAAATTTTCAGTTTTCGTGTTTTTTTCGTTGCACATGAAACAGCTTGTGCCCATTAGACCGGGGTGGTCGGTTCATAACAATTGTGGATCAAATTATTATTTTTTTTTTATGTATATCAAATAGATGTATTCACATGCAAAATTTAAAGTTTCTATCTTTGAGCAGAGTCCTAAAAAATTCACTCAAAATTTTCGACATTTTTGCTTATCACCTCCCTCCCTTTACACCCCTTAACTTAAAATTTTTATCAAAATTATAAATTATGTAGTTCTATAATCTGACGAATTTTCAATTTGATATCTGTACTGAATTTTGAGATATAATGATTTCTAATTTTGAAAAGTTCACCATTTTTCAAATGCTCCCCATTTCACCCCACTACTATTATGACCAAATTTTATATATTTTTTGTATTTCGCTAGTATAGCTTAGTATATGTTTTAAATTTCAATTACATAGCTTAAGAGATAGTTGAGATATTAATTCTTAAGTGTTTTTCCTTGCACCCCCCCCCCCCCCCGACCCTTCCCCTTACAATAATAAGCCTATTTCTAAGCTGATTCTGGTGGATCTATACGCCATCTTAATTGTCCCAAAATATGAATTTTTTATGGTAAGTAGTTTCGAAGATATAACCATTTCAAAAAAAGATTCGGCCGACAATTTGTTTTAGCCCCCCCTTTACGGACGCCAATGGATAAAAAAATTAAATTATTTTTGGAATATGTCCCACAGTTTTCTCTATACGTGTGCTGATTTTCATCTTTCTGTCTGCATTCGTGGTGAAGATATTAGCAAGTGTATATTTCGACTTTTTCCATCCTCCCGCCTCCCCCTTCCACCCCACACTCCCCAAAATTTGGATAATGGAGCTCACTTACCAAGTTAATAACCCACCCAAAAATTAACATTCTACCTTTAACGGTCTTGGAGGTACGAGTCCATATGTACGGCGTACGGCGGGACGGATTTTTTTTTTTTGCTTTTTTAGGCTAATTTAGTCATGAAACGCGAAAAAACAAAATTTCAGGGTAGCAAATTTTTTTTTTTTCTGTGTCGATCACAATACTTTATTATTAAAATAATAAAGTAAAATTGATAATCGGGTCGAATTTCACAATAATAAGAGGAGTCAGCATTTTTTTTTTTGAATGCAGTAACTAGTTTAACTGTATTTTGTTATTCACATCTTCGAAGAGGGGAGAAGTTTCTGAAGATAGAATGATAGAGTACAAGTGACGAGATGTAGTCATGTCCTCAATCCATAACATCGGTCAGATTCAAGTCTACTTTTTTTTAAATAAACAGAATCAGTTTTATTTGACTTGAAATCTTTCGTATTAAATTTGCACTCCATTATGCATAGTTTTGATACATTTTACACTTTTGTATTAAGGTGGCATAGTTATTCTTGCCTAGGGAAATTCATTGACGGGTTTTAAATGCACTGCATTACAATTTTTGAGCCCAATTCTTTATTATTTTCATGAATTATTTTTTCGAAAGCCTCTCAATTTCGACTATGTTAAATAAGAAACACTGAAATTAAACTTGCCAGAATGGTATGAATATATTTTCGTACATAGCTATTATTCCCAAAAAATATTTCCTTCACTGTAAAGTCTTGCACAAATTTAAATTACACCTTTCTGCTTTAAGTGTAGCTTGTGCAACTTAATCCATTCTATAATAGGATTATTGTATGCCCATAGACATTCGGTCAGACAGACAAATTAATAGCATAAATGTTCTCTAAAGCCCTAACCTAAGCCAACGAAAATTTGAAAATAATGTATGCCAAGTTAATTACAAAGAGCACTACTCGACTAATGCATTACAGAATATCGCATTTGGGTTATTTTTAAGGTGCTTTCCTACAAAATAGATGATTTCATGTCAAGATCTTTCATTCATCTTGTTGTTTGCACTTAATTTATCTTTTGATTATAATTTTGTAAGAAATGTTGTTCAACCTAAAAATTGGCGCCAAGGTGTTTGTTAGCATTCCTTAAGAAATTAGTGTAACAGCTACGGAGAGAATTGAATAGAGCAATTCAATTTCAAATACGGACTAACTATCTAAAACCTTAGTATCAATTACTAATTTACAAAATTGAAATACAGACTTTTAAAAAATATTTTAGAGCTTTGAATTTCTTTTTAACTAAAAATTTAGAACATTCCTGCAAGAAATACCCCGACATGTGGCAAACAATTCTAATAATAAATAAAACCTCAAGTGAAATGGAAAATAAAAAAAAATTTTTCTTTTAAATTTATTAAAAAAATTTAAATATGTAATATACCCATATGGTAAGTATCACTTCACATCTAAAAACATTTTGAAGTAGAAACAGATACCTTTGCGTGCTCAAATTATTATTAATAAATTTATTATCAAACATTTGTAACGATCGTGTAAATATTTGTCGAAAATTGCGGGCTGTCATCTCGTTTAACCCTTTGTATTTCGATGAAATATTTCACTTAATGGCCACACAATAATTTAATTTCCAACCGAAAATTGTTACTTCTTTTCGCTTACGGCGTGGCATATGTATATACATACAAGCTTGTTGTGTAAATGATTGTATCTGTCCTGTCCGATACAGCGTTATACAAACTCGAAATTAATTTTATGGCCTCGTTAATTACTTCTCCGTTTTGGGTTAAAGTGCGGTGAATAAATGTAATTGCTGTTATTATGGACCTTATGTTTCTTTTTTTGTAAATGCGAAAAAAAACCGATTTAGGTTTCCATAAATTTTGATAGCAATTTTTATTTTTTTATTCTTTAATTTTAACCACATAATTATTTCAGCGTGTTTCGATGCTACTGGATTAAACTCGATTTTATATAACTTTTTATGTAAGACGAAGAAAAAGTAAAAATTCTCTTTTTACAATAGTCCTCTGTAAAGCGAAAATATTTTTTGTTTTCTAATTTAACTTTTTTACTGAATTTCCCAGTATAATTTAAAATTGGTGATTTACCGACCTAGGATTTAAAAAAAAAAGAAACGATTGTTTTCCTAGCATTTTTGAATCATCTAGGAGGGCACCATTACCTTCGCAAGGGTTTTTTTTGTTTTCTAAATTCGAAATAGTTTTTTATACTCCCGATTTTACGCCACTGTAGGTATGCGAATTAATGAGAAATCAAAAGTTTTAATGTGTTTTTCTCGAAATATTTTTTTTTTTGAAGGATGTAGGTGTGATAATACATTGAGTTTTATTCGATTTTGAATGATTCATACGAGGGCGAGGTAAAAAGTTCTCGGCCTAGTAGTGAAAAATTTAGTTATTTATTTCAAAAATGCTTATATGTGAATATAATCCATCTTTAGTTGAATACACTTTGTCCAAAATTTTTTCGAAAACCGGATTCCGTCGCTGAAGAGCGATTCTGGAAAGTATTCAAAATATCCATTTTCTTCGATTATCACTATTTCATTTGACCTAAAAAGTTTTCCAGCCAGAAATTTCTTGAGATTTGGGAATAGATGAAAGTCAGAGGGAGCCAAATCTGGCTAATTGGGAGGATGTTCCAACAACCCATGCTTCAAATCCCTCAATTTTCCCCATTGCCAAAGCGCCTTTGAAGGCGAATGTTATGGTGAAACAGATTGTCTTCCTTTGGAAGTCAGGACTTTTTTCTCTAAGATTTTTATATAGCTTATCCGGTCAAGAAAATATGCGTAGTATTCCACATTAATTATGTGACCCTTTCGAAGGTAGTGAATTAAAAGGATACATTTAGAATCTCAGAAAACAATAGCCATAATCTTTCCAGTCGATGCAATCGTCTTCGGCTTCTACCCACTACTTAGAATGTAGTTTTGACTAAGGTATGAAGTAGTAAGCCCACGATTCATCCATCTCCCAAATCTGCTCTGAAAATCGGTTGGATTATTTTTAAAAAAGAGCAAACATTACTCAGAAAGTCGATTTCTCATTTCTTTGTAATCAGCATATAACAAATTCGGCACTTATTTTGCACAATGGTTTCCGATACTGAGTTCTTCGTGTAAAATATGCCGAACCCTCTCTTCAGAGATGCCTACAGCCTTTATTTTTAAAAAATATTTATTAGTAAGATTTTAATACAGATTTAATTTTAATAAAAATCAGCATTTAACAAATTCGACATCCATCTTGCACAAAGCTTTCCCATATTGAGTTCTTCGTGTAAAATATGCCGTGCCCTTTCTTCTGAGATGCCTACAGCTCTAACTATCTCATAAACCTTTGATCGTCTATCATTTAGAAACATGTTTTGTATCTTCTCGATATTTTCTTTGGTCGTCCTTCAAGTGGCTCATCTTCAATTGATATACGACCACGTTTATACTCAGCTGGCCATTTTTTTATTATTGATAACGAAGGTGTGGACTCCTTATAGACGTTTTCCAACTTTGGATGAATTGCTGTTGCCGATTGCCGATTCAAGTTTATTCGTTTTATCAAAAACATGTAACAAGCTTATTTCAAACAGCCGTTTAAGACAAACTATTTGTCTGATCAAATTCACGTTTGGCATTTACTTTGGCAATAAGTATTCCAACACAACAAAATAGTAATTTCATTTGTAGCAATGCCATCCATAGGTTGGCCCAAGAGTTTTTCACCTTACCCTCGTAACTCAAAGTTTTCTTCATTGAGTTTCGTATCTGGTTTTAGTTCGCCATATTATGATTTTTCGCAATCACAATAGTACCCCTTTTATTGTGATTGCGAAAAATTAAGACGGATTTTGAAAAATTTCCTTTATTTGAGGTCTCACAACTCTGAAAGAAAGAAGTTTTCGTTAACTCGAGTAAACCTCAACAGAAAAGGGCGGGAGGGGTCACAAAAGCTCGGGTACATCGCCGGACTGACCTGTATTGTTTTTGGGAAAGATTGCCAACCGGTAGCGGAAGTAATTAGCATTTTTTTGTTTGATATGGAAGTACATACTACTATCGTCCAGAAGCTTTGCTACACATTGGGCTGTGAAAATAGGGAATTGATGTATTCATACTGAAGAACACTGAGTTTCTTACGGCTCTGTTCATTTTGTACTCAGTTTTGTAAATGAAATTTTTGAAAATGCGCCGTTTTTGGAAAATTTTGTCTTTCGCGTTTGTCAGACCGAAAACTTCTTTCAATTCTTCGAAAATAAATTCAGTGATACAAGATATTACCAGGACCTATCCTCAGAGAGAGCACTCTCTTATACCTCAATTGTCCATGCAAAAGTCTGAAGTTTTTGCGTAATTATTAATTTATTTTCGACTAACTCTAATACGGGTGGTCCAAGAATCTTAAGTGTTAAGTCTAAACTTGACAAAGGATTGCGATTTTTGGCATTGTTATTGAGACCGAGAAAAATTAACCGATTTAGTGCACTGCTTCCAATACCTTCCGTTCAATATGATTCAACTTTACAAAAACTCAACTTTCTTGGAAAGTATGATTTTGCCTGGTCTGAATTTTGGAGATGTCATTTGCTTAATGTTCATAATTATTACTGAAAAAAACTCTGAAAAACCCCACTTCTTCTAACACCTCCCATACAAACTACTCAATTTCACTAAATCTACTACAGAAATCTTCGCAGTGCCTATTCAAGTTTTGAAGCTCAAAACATTTTGACAGTTTCATGGTGTGAAAAAAATTTGTTCAACGATGTCACCCCTTCTACCACTACCCATTCAAAAAATTTTTAAATTTACAAAAATTTCTATTCCATCTAGAGTACCGTATGATTAGGCTTTTCGTGCAATCGTAGTGGTGATATGTTTTTTTTTTAATAATTTAAAAAAAAAATTTCGGATTAAAATGAAGAAACAATAAAAGAAACATGACAGAAATATTATATGATTGGGCCTCAAGTACTGCAGACCGCCACTCAAAGCGGATAAGAAAACCCATAGGAAGCCTCTATTTGACGAACAACTGCAACAGAGATGAAATATTTAAATCTTAAGGACAAAAAAGAAAGAGGCAAAGCGGTGTTGCTGGGAGATTGTTTACGTATCAACGTAACCACGGCAAAATAGCAAACGAAGCGTACGACCTTACATGCCTACCTATGCAAAAAACATTATCCCCGCAAGGGGGTTAGTTGAAGGATGAGGGTTTTACCAATTTCTGCAGCTATCTTTGGAGAATAGCCACTCCATGTACCTGAGCTAACCATCCCCCTGTGGGATGGTGCCAGTAGAATTCACCCACACACAGTTCTGCTTGCCCTAAAAATAGCAAATGGACACTCACTGGATCATGGGCTTATCACCTGTGAACTTAAGATCTAAATGATACGAGAAACGGATACAGCGCCTTGAATATGGATGGATTCTACGTTAACGACTTTTTGCATTCGAAAACGGACTATGATTGGCTCCTCGAATGTTCGAACATTGAACGACGGTGGAAGGGCTGGGGTCAATCGGTCCTTACACCGCCAATCAGTGATCGACCGTAAAATGGAGCACTATGACATCCAAGTCTGGGGTTTGAGCGAGGTCAGGTGGACAAGATTAAGAGGAGAAGGAACCCCTAGCGAAAATATTATTCTGTACGTTGGTCCTGAGAGTAACACCAAAAATGGCGTGGCCTTACACCGAGAGCGAGAACTAATCTCTAATAGGATTAACGTCGTCAAGCTCAAGACCAGTGTCAGAAATATCACAATTCTACGCACCAACTAATGCCGCAACACCTGGTGAAAAGGAGAGTTTTCAAGTTAACTGAGTGCCACCTTCGAGCGTGTTCCAAGAGTTGATATTATTATCATCTCAGGAGATATGAACGCACAGGTTGGCTCGGACAACACTGGACTAGAACACGTCATGGAGAAGCATGGTTACCATTGGGTCTACGCGTCACGACCTTAGATTAAGAGACCCGAAAACGGCGAATTATTTATGGAGTTTTGTACTCGGCAAATGGTTATCGAAGGGACCCTTTTTCCACATAAGAGTCACCATAAAACATCTTGGGTTTCCTCCGATGGTGTTACTCAGAACCATATTGACCATTTGGCTATAAGTCGCCGATGGAGACGATGTCTCCTCGATGTGCGAGCGGAGCGTGAAGCTGACGTCGAGAGCGATCACCAGTTGATAATCGCCTGCTTCAGGTAGTGCACAGCAGCTATCCGACGACCAAATGAAGTGCAAGCTTAATGTGGATAAACTCAGAGACCCCAACAAAAACCACGAGTACACCACCATTCTACCTGAAACGTCATCCACATTGGACGAATATGAAATGCGCAATTGGATTATGAGGATTGTAAGGAAGACATCGGGTTGGTCGACCATGTAGCACATGGAAGCGAGCAGCTGAGCAGGAGGTTAGAGGAATAAACAAATGCTGGCAACTGCTTAAGGCCGATGCTCGGGATCGTGCCTTGTGGAAGAGAGTTGTTTCTATTCTATGGGGGTGTTAACAGGAATTTGATTTTGATTGAATGGCGCAAAACAAGGCAATGAAAAGAGGAAAAACCTCATCAACGACACCGTCATCTGTCGGAAGTGATAATAAAATGCCCAAGACCTTAAGCAAAAGCATCATGGATAGACCTACAGAAGAGACTCAGTCCTCCACGTCGGGCACTAGATAAAGAGACGGAGTCAAAAGGATTACCATCAGTATCATACATACTGAACATTCACTCAAGATCTTATCACCAGAACAGCTAGCTGATATTCTAAAATCCACCCTGGCCGAAAAGAAATAATTAATCCACAATTTGGTGAGCTTGACCTCAAGCCAGGATGAGTGCTAATTGTTTGCCTAGATGAGCAAACCGCATCTTAGTTGGAACAAGCAGCTGTGCGAACAATACCATCAAGGCTGTCCGAGAGGAAAATGTTCCGCAATTAGAAATGATCGCGGGACTTTTTCCTCACGAAGAGGTCAGGGGAGATTGTCACCTCCCCAGAAAGGAGTACTATTGCTCTTCTGTGGTCAATTGTAGTCTATGAGCTCCTGGACCATCTAACAGAACAAGGCTGCGACGTAATATCGTTATAAGCAAATATGACCTAACAATTTTGGAAGGGTTACAATCTGCCTTAGAGGTGATAATGAACTGGTGTTAGTCTAAGAACTTGATCATCAACCCAACTAAGACTGAGATGATACCATTTACAAATAGAAGCAAAATCCACATAATACCTCCTTCAAAAAAAGGAGCACCAATGCCCTTTTCAGATGAGATCAAATATCTAGGTGTGATACTTGATAACGAACTCAACTGGAACAAACATATAGAATGGACTCATGCCGCAGTATTAAGGGCGTTTTGGACCTACAAAAGCTTATTTGGTATGAAATGGTCGTTACAGCCCAAGATGATCTACTGGTGCTACAGAACAATCATCCCCCCCTAGTGACATAAGAATCAACAGTTTGGTGGACCAAAATATTACAACAGAAAGCACAGCTTACGCTACAAATAAATCCAGAGACAAGCTTACCTTAGTATGAGCAATGAAAAACTGCCCTACTGCGGAAATACAAATGTTTCGAAACATTTTCAAATAAAAAGGAGGCAATCAAAGAATCATTAAGCATTCACAGTGAAAACAAATACAAATCGGACAATTTTAGAGATCACCTCAAAATTCTAATGAACCCGAAAATAGATATTATCGGACATTGTGCCGACACAATTCAACTTCGAAACCCCCTTCAAAGTTATAATCAAAGAACGCAAAGACTGGTAATTCATACTACCTGAAATGGAAGAGGGATCAACCATCTGGTATACGAATGGTTCACGAACCTCTGTTGGGACTAGAGCCAAAGTAAAAGGTCCTAACTTCTCGGTTTCAAAACGTCTCGGCGAAGAAGCCACAATCTTCCGGGCCAAATTAATTGCAATGGAACTATTCATCCAAGAGAATATTAGGAGGGCTCATCGCAATAAAACAATTTATATCTTATCGGATAGTCAGGCGGTTCTCAAAGCCCTAGCATCCAATAAACACGGATCGAGGTTAGTTTGGGACTGTCTTCAAAACCTAATCGTCCCAATAAAAAGGAATAAAGTAACCTTAATATAGGTCCCAGGACAAGTGGGGATTGAGAGAAATGAAGATGCAGACCGCCTTGTAAAAAACGGCGCAGAAACAAATTTTATTGGACCAGAGCCATTCTGTGGAAAATCAAAAGGGAAAAAAATTAATCCTATCACTTTGTGGAGCAAATTCTAAAATTCAGCAAGATTGATATTACTACTCTGATCGGCCTAATGACGCGAAATTATTCATTATAGTTACTAGTGATTTTTATGGGATAGGTAGAAGGAGCAGAGGGAGGTTATAATTTTTGAATATCACACTAATCTATGTGTGTAAACTTTTCGTGCTGAATTAAATGATAGTAATGGTTTGGTGAATGTCTTCACAGTACATTTCGATTTGAAAGAAAAGATTTCCGGATTCTACACTGTTACGCTTTATTATTCGTGACGTTTCGGTCTCCGCTGAGACCTTTATCAAACTGTCATCCGATATATTGAAATTTCGTGAAATTTATATGGAAGGCGGTAAAAGAATGGAGGGATGTAACCCCTTCGCGAAGTAAAAGTTTCTTTTTTATGCATTTCAGCACGATAGTTGAAAGTCTTCGAGATTTATGTTGAAGACAGATGGACCGACAGACAGACGGATGCGAGGTTTTTGAGCGACCACAAAAATTTCTGTACTCTTGGCATCTCTGTACTAGCATTATTTTTTAGCGTTACCAACTGAGAGGCAAACACAATATACTTTTAGAGTTCATCAGATCCCCATATGCTCAGTTCCATTAATACTCGTGTATCATGTAATTAAAAGTATGAAATTTGATCACTAAAATTATGATCTAATTTATTAACTATCAAATCAAACTAGATTTTATTCAAAAGTTCCACTACTCTTGTTATTTATTCTTCAATAACATAACATAAATATGATTTGACGTAAAGCCTGATGGTGCAATACAATAGATGAATACAATGACGCATGCGCCGAGTCCTTCTGCTTCTAAAATGGTACTACAGCCCAAATCAGGCCTTGGACTCCTGACCTTCAGGTTCTTTAACATATCCATTACATATTTTAGAAGGGTTGAACGACCCTCTGTCTTTTTTTCGTAGATTGAAGTACCCAAGGTTCATGCAAGCAGGCAGCGTACTGGAATTATACGTCAATTGGGATTGAAACAAACGACTTTCGCATTATAAACACAACATCCTGCCCGAAACCAATAACGCCCTGCCCGGCAATGTGGCCAATCTTTTGTGATCGTTTTCAAACTCTTTTTCAGGTTTACTTTAGTTATCGTCGAGACCCACAGACAGACTTTTCAACGAACGACGAGTAGTGGAAATTCATCAAAAACAGGACTTAAAAAATTTTAGCGACTGCAATAATTCTCCTTTATTTCTAAAAAAAGGGGCAACTAATTAAGGGCAGAAATTCAAGAAAATTACCATCAAAGACGGCAAAACAAATTTCTAAATAGAAGACTCCAAAAGTTTTTTATGAATAACTCAATTTGATCCATCGCGAAGATACTGAAAGAATTTTGTAATTTTTCCAAAATTCATTTGCTTTTTAAATTGATTGACTGAAATTGCATAATTCCATTACATAACTTTATTTATCTATACTAAGTAGTAGCGTATGAATTGATAGCAACACATATCTTAAAGTTCCCATCAAAAACACAACATTCATTAATTTTATATAAAGTACATATTTCAATGCAAACATGAAAAATATCGAAAAAAGTTTCAACATTCTATTAGTTTACTGCCACTGAAAAAAACAACAAAAATATAAAACATTTTCAAAGTATTCATTTAATTTACGAAAATTACTTTTCCTCTCATTTCCCCCACAACCATAAATAAAACTTCAAAAGCTTCCATATGCGAAAAAACTCGAAATAATTCCGACACTGTTTTCGAGTGTATTTCAAATGCGTAAAACCAACATAAAAACTGAAATTGTGGACCACCGGAATATTTTTATGTATTTTCCCAGCCAGTTATCGGAGGACGAAGGCTCCGTAATTCCACGGCAAATTGATATGATCCCGAAAGGACGTGACAGCCATGGTCTCTCCTTATCCCGTTAAATACAGTAAGGGAAAAAATGGAGAGCCAAGCGGAGAAATTGTCTCTCCATCTCCATCGGAAACATTTAGCAATATAAAATCCGTTTATTGTCGCAATTTCATGTTTTCGTCCTACCACGGCGACGACAACACGACACCCATCTTTCATACATAAAACATGGAGGTAGAATCACCCCCTGTGTTATCGTTGGCTGGAGCGATAGGGTCTTCCCAAACTTTATCCAGGGCCAACCGACAGAATATGGAGATGTGAAATGACCGTAAAAACGCGATCATGTGATAAGAGCAGGTGGTTGTCACTTTATGGTTGGCAAACGGCAGAGGGTGGTTTTTATGGACCCCGCACAGTAAATGATTAGATGATTGAAATAAAACTGATGGAAAGGACGCCATAAATGATGTTGTCGTCGATTTGGTCAACGAGGACGACCCTGCTGTTGGGGTGATTATACCGATGACTTTCATGACTTCTTCTTGTTCCGCACGCAAATGCGGTGACGGCCGTCTTCCCGACCGCATAATGAGCCCTAATGAAAACTTAATGATCGGGTTTTGTGTTTACTATAAACAACTTGAAAACTTACTTTAAGTTCTAGAAGGCCATTGAAATCAGTGCGGTGGTCGCTTGTAATAGCAGCGTTTCGCATTTATGATAGCTACGTTAAAATGATCACCACCATCAGGAAGTCATTTAGAGTGGTTCGTGCGCTCCAGATGGTCATTAGGAGAATAAATAGAGATATGTGCTTCCATTTCACATAACAACGAGGTGATGGTGGTAAAAAATTTAATTAGTTTTGATGAAAATTATCACATCTTAAAAGTTAATTTGGAATGTTATTTTTTTTTTTTAAAGAGAAGAGAACAGTTTTACACTTAATATGTTGTGTTGTTCTTCAAATAAATTTAATTTCTTTCGTACTATGATTTTACTTTATTATTTAAATAATAAAGTATAATAAAAGACTTGGAAAAAAAATGCATTACCCTGAAATCCTGTTTTTTCACGATTTATGGCCTAAAAATGCAAAAAAAAATCCGTCTGTCTCCAAAACCTTTCAAGATAGAAAGTTTATTTAGGGTGGATTGTAGATGGTTGCGGGCACCTATTTTGGGGGGTGTAAGGGTTAGGAGGGAAAAGGGGAGTGCTAAAACCAAAAACTAAGAATTCCAATATCTCAACCACCTTTCTAACTAGGCTGTTGAAAATCAACATATATATAGAGGGGTTTGTAGGGCAAACTTGAATTTAATTTTTTTATCCACTGGGGTCCGAAAATCTGGGGCTAAAAACGAATTGTCGGCCGAATTTTTTTTTAATGATTATATCTTCGAAATTACTTACCATAAAAATTCATATTTTGGGACCATTAAGGTGACATTTAGGTTCATCAGAATCAGCTTAGAGGGAGACTTTTTTTTTACAGAATGTCCTGTATTATAGGCAATTTCGGCCTTTATGTGCAATGCACAAACACAGTCATGGAGGGAAGGAATGGGATTAGGAAGGTTGGGGAAGGGGAGTGAGAACGACCGTAGCGAGTGGAGAAGCTGGTATATTGCTCAGTTGTACTGGCTGCTTACTGACAAATGTTTGCAGATGTTATGGGGGACTGAATGATAGAAAGCGAACAAAATCCATCTACTGAGTATCTAGGTCTTCTTGAACTTTTACACCGTTTGCCCATTTTATTTCGAATAATTTTTCATCGCCAGTGCTTAAAAAAATCCCCTCTGGAGTGGGAATCGAACCCACAACCTATTGACTGAAAAGTAAGCACGCTGCCCACTACGCCACGGAAGCCTCATTGATATTGTAAGGTGAGGGTCAGGGAGGTGCAAAGAAAATCAGTTAAAAATTAATATAAAAACTATCTCTTAAGCTATGTAATTGAAACTTAGAACAAAAATATAACATAACAGAATTATGATTGGGCTTAAGGCCCAATCATATGATACTCTAAATGAGATGAAAGTAATTTTAATATACCGGAAAATATGTCATCTCAAATTCTTTCGAATAGTGAATAGAAAATTTTGTATGGGAGGTGGTAGAAGTAGAGGGGGAGGTTTGTACTTTTCGTATATGACACCGAACATGGTTTGCAAAATGTTTTTTGCTGAATTTAAAGTTTTTAGTTTTCATTATTTTTAAAGAAATTGGTCATAGTTTTTCTGAAATTGGAGCATTTGTATGGAAGCTGGCAGAGGGAGTGGAGCGTTTAAGATGATTTTGAAACTACTTATCATCATCCTTATCACCATGCTCTGATTGAATTTCAAAGTCGATAGCTCTTATATATTCGAAGGAGAAATGCTTTTCTTGAATTTATAATACAGATATTTGTATGGGAGGTGGTAGAAGGAGTGAAGCGGTGCTGATAATTTTTTTAACACTTATTTCAATTATTAAGAAACAAACTCTGGCAAAATCTGAAGTTTGTACTTTTTCTTGTTTGAATGGAAATCGATAAAATGCATTTAACAAAAATTATGCATTTGCATGGGAGGGGGTAGAAGGAGTGTACGGATCAAAACAAATTTATTTTCATATTATTAATATTTCTATTTGTATACTTTTTACAAAATATCAAGTTGATAGCTTTAACAGTTTCGAAGAAAAATAGTTTAATTTAAATTTCAAAATTTCGTGAAATTTGTATGGGAGGGGGTAGAAGGAGTTAGTGAAGTTAATAATTATTTTGAAATAAATGACAATTATAGTAGAGTAAAGGGATCAGGTCAATATTCCGTGGTATTAATGACATCTATATTATAATACTTTGACGTAAATTTCAAGTTGATAGCTTAAAAAGTTTTAAAGAAAAATCAATTTCTTATTATTTCGAAAATTTATGAAATTTATACAAATTAAAATAGTTTTAAAGAAAAATCAATTTCTTATTATTTCGAAAATTTATGAAATTTATACAAATTTCATAAATTTTCGAAATAATAAGAAATTGATTTTTCTTTAAAACTTTTTAAGCTATCAACTTGAAATTTACGTCAAAGTATTATAATATAGATGTCATTAATACCACGGAATATTGACCTGATCCCTTTACTCCTTCTGCCCCCTCCCATACAAATGGACAATTTTGGAAAATATATATTTTCGATTTTCATTGAAACTAGTAAAGCTGAAAAGACTAAATTTTGTTAGAATTGATTTTACTATAATTGTCATTTATTTAAAAATAATTATTAACTTCACTAACTCCTTCTACCCCCTCCCATACAAATTTCACGAAATTTTGAAATTTAAATTAAATTATTTTTCTTCGAAACTGTTAAAGCTATCAACTTGATATTTTGTAAAAAGTATACAAATAGAAATATTAATAATATGAAAATAAATTTGTTTTGATCCGTACACTCCTTCTACCCCCTCCCATGCAAATGCATAATTTTTGTTAAATGCATTTTATCGATTTCCATTCAAACAAGAAAAAGTACAAACTTCAGATTTTGCCAGAGTTTGTTTCTTAATAATTGAAATAAGTGTTAAAAAAATTATCAGCACCGCTTCACTCCTTCTACCACCTCCCACACAAATATCTGTATTATAAATTCAAGAAAAGCATTTCTCCTTCGAATATATAAGACTCTCAGATTTCATCTAGAGTATAAACATTTGGACATAATAGTAGTGGGTGGTAGTGGAGAGCATTTCAAAAATGGTGCACTTTTCAAAATTTCAAATCGTTATATCTCAAAAGTATATAAAGATATCAAATTTAAATTTAGTCAGATTGTAGAATTACATAGTCTTTCATTCGGATAAATATTTTATGTTGGGGGATGTAAGGGGAGGGAGGTGGTATGCAAAAATGTCGAAAATTTTGAGTGATGTTTTTAGGGCTATGGTGAAACTGACATTCTATACAGAGAATATTGGACGTACTGATAAAAGATTATTAACATCCACCCACTCTTACTATTACCCCTAGCCCTCTCCTCCCCTTCCCCTAATGAAAATCCAAACTTGCATAAATAAACGAATGAAGAATTGATTATATGTGATGAAGCTATTTATTCAATTGACAACAGTCCTGTCCTAGAACCCCCTTCACTTAGTCTTCCCTAATCACTCTAACCTATGAAATATTTCATCCGTAACTGAGTTGCTATTTTTTCCATTTTAAATTTTTGTAAATTCATTTGGTTAAGTAATAAATAATTTTTTGTTAATAATACAAACACAACATCTTGTTTTTCGAGCTAAAATTATAAAACCAAAATAATAATAAATTATGTGTGCGAAAAAATAATCGTTGAGAACAGAAAGAGGTCTTTGGAGTGAGAAAAATTGTTCAAAGGTGTTTCTTAGTTTTTCTTTTTTGAACTTTTAAAATCAAAAGTTCTGTGCAGTGGGCGGTTGAAAATGATAGCAGCCCGAATGATAAAATGAAAGGATGTTGTACTAATTACTAATTCCATACAAGGAATACCAAGAATAAGTTCATTAAAAATAATTTCAAGAGAAAAATTAAAATTTTGAAAAAAAAAAAAAACGAAAGCAACGAAAAATGAATGAACGAGAGAAATCCAGTGGACTGAGGATCATCGTAGCATTGCAACACCAAGTCGATCAACAAAGATATCCAACGTTAAGCGAAATTGTAGAAGAGGTATTAAATAGTTAATTATATTAAAGTAAAGTAATATAAATTTCTTTTTTATTCGTGAAATTGATATTAAATGATATTGCCAGGGATTTTTAGGTAGCTTATGAGCCCTTTCAATATTGTAACTATTACTTATTAGTAAATAAAAAAACATAACAGGACTAAGAGAAAATTTTGTGATCTGGGGAATGGTAGAAAGGGTGATAGCATTGAACTATTTTGTTTTTTTCACATCACGCTAGAGTAGCTATAAAAATGTTTTATACAAAATTTAGGCTTAAAAAATTAAATTGCTACTGAGAAAATTAAAGTATTAGATTGAGCGAAATTGTGCGGTTTGTATGAGTGGCGGTAGATGGAGTGGGGGAGGGGTTATTGATTTTTTGAGAAATGAATATCAATATTATGCAATTGATATCTCTCAAATTTCAGATCAATATTAATGCTTTTGAAGAAATTTTTGTAAATTTGTGGAATAGTGTTATATTGTATGGGAGGGGGTAGAAGTAGTGAAGGTAATTAGTTAATTTTTTTATACTTCAAATATAATACTATAATAATTAAGGATTTAGTACGAAATTTGAGATTGATAAATGTTATACGTGCTGAGAAAATTAGTTTAAAGTATTTCACGAAAAAGTGCAGTTTGTATAGGTGGGGGTGGAAAGAGTGAGGGGATTGAAAAAATGCTTGTAGCATAGATTACATCTATGATAAGAGTAATACATTTAAAATTTTAAGTTATTAGCTTTTATATTTTTCAAGAAAATTTGATTATTGTAAATTATTGAAAATAAGTAATTTTGTATGGGAAGGGGTGGAAGGAGTGGAGCGATTTGGCTCGAACTTTACCTTACATTTTTGTTAAAAATGACGTCATTAAAATTTGAACTTTCTAGCTTAACGCTTTCTCAAGCTAGAGAACGAACGGATGGACGGACGGACGGTCTTGAGAATTTTGAGCGATTACAAAAATTGCCATACTCTTGGCACCTTTGTGCGACCAGTATTTCTATGAGTATAATGAAGTACTATGCCGCAGAGTTGTGTCCTCGGCGCTCATGTTTGGGGATACTTTTTGTCGTACATCCTAGCCCATCTGCTCTTATCGTACCGCCCTGAGAAATCGTATAACCTAGTTGGCCATATACGGAACCCGGGCCGATCGACGACGAATTGGAGAATACACCGCCTTGAAGGTTTCCTAGGGCGAATCCCTTCACACCCAAGCTCCTGAGCGGCCGGCAAAACTGATACTTACCCGTTCAAATTTCTTTATGAAAAAAGGAGCCTCAATGGCTTCATTTCGTACCAAAGTCATCTAAATTTTTTGTATTTTTATGTACAATTGATTGGAGAAGATAATACCGATGTCAAGTAAAGGCTTTTACAAATTCAAATTTATTAAGACTAATGCTCCTTCAATGGCACTATAGCTCAAGTCGGCCTCCTGATCTAGATACTTTTACTATATTATTCTAAACATGAAGTATTGTGATCGACACAGAAAAAAAAATTTGCTACCCTGAAATTTTTTTTTCGCTTTTCATGACTAAATTAGCCTAAAAATGCAAAAAAAAAATCCGTCCCGCTGTACGCCGTACATATGAACTCATATCTCCGAGACCGCTAAAGGTAGAATATTCGTTTTTGGGTGGATTGTTGATTGGGTAAGTGAGTATTGCTAATATCTCCACCACGAATGCAGATAGGAAATTGAAAATCAGTAGAGATATAGAGAAGGTTGTGGAACAGACTCTAAAAATAATTAAATTTTTTACCCATTGGCGTCCGAAAAGGGGGGGGGGGGGGGGGCTAAAAACAAATTGTCGACCGAATTTTCTTTTCAAATGATTATATCTTCGAAATTACTTATCGTAAAATATTTATATTTTAGGACCATTAATACCACTTTAGTTCCACTAGAATCAGCTTAGAGAGTGGCTAATGATTGTAAGGGGGAGGGTCAGGAGGGTGCACAGAAAACACTTAAAAATTAATATCTCAACTATCTCTTAAGCTATGTAATTGAAACTTAGATCAAATATTAAGCTGTACTAGGAAAATACGAAAAAAATATAACATGTGGAAATAATAGTAGTGGGGGGACATGGGAAGCATTTTAAAAATGATGCACTTTTCAAAATTACAAATCCTAATATCTCAAAACTGAGTACAGATAATAAACCCAAAATTTGTCAGATTGTAGAACTATATAGTCGTTAATTTTGGTAAAAATTATAAGTTGGGAGGTATAAGGGGACGGAGGTGGTAAGCGAAAATGTCGAACATTTTGAGTGATTTTTTTGGGCTCTGGTGTAAGATACAAAGTTTAAATTTTGCACGTGGATACATCTATTTGATATACATAGAAAAAAATAATAATTTGTTCCACAATTGTTATAAACCGACCCCCCTCCCCTCCCCCCGGTCTAACGTGCACAAGGTGTTTCATGTACATTAAAAAAAAACACATAAGCTGGAAATTTTTGAATGAAATTTTAAGGTGGAAACTTGACAATTTGTGAAATGCATTTAAAAAAATCCCTAACTATACGAAATATTAACTAGTTGAAAACCTTAAAGACGTCTACCCCTTCCCATACAAAATTATTTTTTCGACCATTTCCAAGAAATCAATTATCACCTAACTATTAAAAGCTATCAATTTGAAATTTTGCACAAAAACTTTTGCAAATAATTGAAACAAAATTGCGTTTTAAGATCGCGTCTGCCCTTCCACCCCCTCCCATACAAAAGTATGATTTCGACCAATTTCATTAAATCAACTAATAACCAACAAATTAAAAGCTACGAATTTGAAATTTTTTACAAGCACCTTACAAAAGAACTGAAATGAAACTGCATTACAAGTTTTATGATTACCTTACCCACTCTACCCCTCCCATGCAAATGATCGGTTTCGTGAATTTAAAATACACCGAATTTTATGAAGATTCTATGCAACTTCGTCCATGAAACTGGCATCCTATACAGAGAATATTGGACGTGATTCAAGCAAATAATTTAAAAGCTATTAACATCCACCCATCCTTATTATTACCTCTCCCCCTCCCCTAATAAAAACCCAAATATGCAGAAAAGAATGAAATATTGTTTAATAGACAAAAGACCTGCACAAAAACTCCCTTTTACTTAGTCTACCCTAACCGCTCTAACGTGCATATTGACTTTCCACTCATCTGCAACTCGTCCCAAGAATAATAAAGTTTCGCCCGACTTGTTCTAATCTGTTATAATAATCTATTATTGTAGAACTTTTGTTAGCCCTTCGCACATCCCTCTATTTACGAATTTGCCTTTTCACAGATTGAGGTGGCTAAGATAAGTCCACGCAGGTAGTTGAAGGCGATTAAAGCTTACGACTTTCGCATTGTGAACCAATGAACTACCCACTAGGCTTTGTAAAATTAACTAAGAGGTAGGTCAGTTTACTTTATTTCAAGTTTATTTTTGTAAAGGGTGTCCCATTAAGACCGCCTATTATGAAATTGGATAAAAAAAGCGCAGTGTTTATTTAAAAAGCTCTGATGTTTACAGTCTTGATGAAATCTGAGAGTATTATAAGTTTACCACAAAGTTTGTAACGCTAAAAATTAAGGCTTGGAGAAAAAAACAAATGGTACAGAAGTTCGTATAATCACTGAAAAATCTCAAAACCGGATGCTCGTCCGTCTAGTTGTCTGCCCGTCCGTCCGTCAGTCTGTGCACTATCTAGCTTGAGAACACGTTGAGCTAGATAGTTTAAATTTTGTAAACATCATTTTCGACAAAACAATGTTCGCAATTCGACACTGTCGAATTGCGAAAATTTTTTGCTCGAAAAGTATAAAAGCTATTTGTCTGAAATTTGAAATATACGTCTTTTATTATGATTTAAATCTTCCGTATAAAAATTATGGATGTCCTCCCTCTTCTGCCACAACCTCCCATACAAACTGTACGTTGCCATGAAATACTCTAAACCGATTTACAAAGTGCGCATAAAATTTAGCAAGCTGAGATTGTGCACTAAATGTTTATTTAAAATTATTAGTACGACAAAAATAAATGAACTATTAGCTTTACCCCTTCTACCCCCTCCCATACAAAATGACAAAACTGCGCAAATCTATAAAAGATTTTGCTCAAAAAGTATAAAAGTTCTTGATCTGAAATTTGGAATATATTACTTTTATGATAATTTCGATTTAGCTTATAAAAATTATTCGTGTCCTCTTCCTCCTTCTACCACGTCCCATACAAACTGCACTTTTTCATGAAATGCTCTAAGCCCATTTGCTCAGTACTTATTTATCGAGCTGAAATAATACACTTAATATTCATTTAGAATTATTAGAAAGGCTGAAAAAATTAGACTATTAGCTTTACCCGTTCTACCCCCTCCCATACAATCTGACACAATTTCACAACTTTACAAAAAGTCGATTTTCCTGAAAAGTATGAATGCCACTGATTTGTAATATAAAACATGACAAAAATATGATGTTCTTAGTTATTTTTGAAAAAGTCATTTTGAATTTGTCCCCCTTCTACCACCTCCCATACAAATTGCACAATTCCACTAAATCCAATACTCTTATTTTCTCAGTATCTATTAAATGTTTGAATCCTAAATTTTTTATAACACATTTTGATAGCAACTCTAGCGTGATGAGAAAAAATTTTGGAGGTTATGTATGGAACAGAACATCCGACAAATGACGGCCTCGTGACTGATGGCACACGTTGATCCTTTTGACGAAATTTTCGATGACATTTTGCTACAGTACCAGCTCAATTTCATCAATGGCGCGTCAAATCTCGACTTTCAATTCAGGAATCGTTTTTAGGTTATTGGTGTTCACCTTTGATTTCAAAAAGAAATCCAATGGCGTCGAATCGCATGATCTTTATGGCTAATTCACATTGCCGCAACGCGAATTTTGTCGTCAACAATTCTATCGGCTTGTTCGCAGTGTGGCAGATTGCGCCATCTAATATAAAAATGTGTTCGGCGCTGCGGATGGTCTGCTGGCTTCAACTGTTGTGTTAACTTGTAAGCATGCAAGTTCAGATCTTTATTTAAAATTCCCTGTAAACTGCTTCATGAAAGTCTCAATTGCTGAGAACGATGGCGAATCGAAGGAGGATTTTGGTCAACACTCTCACGAACAGCTGCAATGTTTTCATTAGACCGAGCTTCGCGAACACAGAGAGGTCTTTTCTGGGTGAAAACTGACCCATTCGCCTCAAATTTGTGGATTAATCGGACCACTGTACAGCGAAATGGTGCGTTATGGTGACTGAAAAAGTCACAAAATTTTCTAACCGTCTCCGCAAAACTCTCACCATTTCGGTGGTAGATTTTCATAATGCTTGTACGTTGTGCATCCGTGTGATTTTCTATCAATACACCTCAATGTTAATACAATACAACTGTCAAAAAAGAACGCTCCACGACCGACACAAAAAATGGGGTTAAATTCAAAATAGGCGGTCTTAATGGGACACCCTTTGTTTGTTTTTAAAATCAACGCACACTACTACATCAACTTTTATTTTTTTTTTTTAAATATCATCTTGATTTGCCCTTTGGTCATACGAATTGCTCTTATATTCGCTACATATTCTAAATCTGCATAGCGAAGAGCATAAATTTAAATTTTAATTAAATTAAAAACAAAGCATAATGCATGCAATTAGTATTTGTTCAATTTGTAACTAAATAGGAAACAACGTGTTCGGCAAATGATCGCTACAATTCACCTGATGGCCAATTATTAACGGACCATAGCATGGAACTAATTCGACTGAATCACCTATCAATATTGTTAGCAATAATGTAGATGCAACGCAATAATTATAATAATATTTCCATCAATTTCAAAATTTCCTTTTTAATAATGAACATATAACTGAAATTTGCATAATTCTCTGCACCGTTTCTATGCCACACTGAAATTGGTGCAAGTCCCTGATTCTCACATTGGCATAAATGCGAAAACAGTTTAAATTAAAAAAAAAAATCCTTCGCAATGCTTTCACTTAGTCCGATTTGACGTGAAAAAAAAAATGTTTAAACGGCAGAATTAAGGGATTGTTGGTCGATTATTATTCATCCTGAATCGCCTCATTCATCAGCGTCCTTTTAATTTTGTTTCCACAACAATGAGTGCATTATGGTTGAATCATCATCCCCGTTGTGTGTCCTGATCCGAAGGACTGCAATATTTTCCATCCAGATATCACAGTTATCATCACTCCAGGGTCTCGGAAGTGTGCAGCGAAAGTAAGGGTTTAGCAGCGATGGCTCAGGAGAATGCAGATGAGTACGACAATATTTCGTTCAAGTACACAAACAGTGACACGCGCCTCTATTTGAACGTGGAGCTAGAGCACACCCGCCACCACCCACTCTTAGCGTGATTGAAATACTTTAGAAGGAGCTAACAAAACTCTAGCGATTACGGCAGCAAGCAAATATAAGGGAGCGAACTACCACCAATCCTCTCAAATTTTTTTTTACAATTTCTTTTTCATTTTCCGTTTATTTTTTACGTTCTTTTCCACTGCAATTTACCAGACAATGACTTTCTAGTTGATTGTTTCGACGATAATGCAATGAGATTTTCATATTCATACCGTAAGATTGCTTTCCACCCACAGCCTCATACGTTGGCATACCGTTTTCATTCGCATATATGCAGATCTATTTTCCAAGTGATTTCGTTCCATAATAATGACGAAACATTTACGCCCGGCTAAATCCCATCCCTCGGTTGCACCTCATCCATCAGAACTGAAGACGTCGTCAGGCAAAAGTACGCTCGTGTGTTCGTATTAATGTAAATTTCGCGTAATGGACGCATAACGGGGTGGAATTAACGAAGCTACAAAAGTGTGATGCAGAACGACTTTAATTGGTGGATGGCCTCCTTTACTTCCTGTCTTGATACTACTTAATTGGATTCGTAAACGGATTTCAAGTGGTCTACCCCAGTGAAGAAATAATAAGACTATATAAAAAAAAGAAGAAGTGTGAATATATTTTTCTTTTTGTAATTAAGCCGACATATGCAAAATCCGAAACGACATAAGGACAATTAGCAAGGCCCAGGGCGCGGCAGGAGCAAACGGTGTGCAGCTAAACAGTCGAGGGACTTGAATTCTGTCATATCTGATTACAATACCTGCTGAAGCTTTACAAGTGTTCGCTGGCGCACTTACATATACAATGCAATTTACCTTGTTGCATATTTAATCGAGCACACCACAACAGTTGAAACACGCTTAAATTACTTATTATGTAGTTTATGCTAAGGACATAGCTTGCAGCATGGCTAAGGTAGTTAGCGGGTTAATTTGAGTAATGTCTTTTTAGCACAGTGTTGGATAAATGGGCAGGTGTCTCGCAAGGGTGCTATGTACGACTATTTGATTTGTTTGGAATTTAAGAAAAATGCTGTGATTTTTTTTTTGTTAAATAGCATGCAACACGATCCGAAGTTGGTTTAGATTTTGTAATATTTATGTACTTGGCCAGTCGCACAAGGTTCTAGAGGTGATCTCAGCGGTGCGGTGTGAGGGTCATTGTGATGCCATGTGAAAATGGCAAAATATGTCTAGTATCGAAACTGCAAATCTTATGAACATTCTAAAATAATAATAAAAGTTATTATTTATCCAATCTTTCTAACATTTTCTTTGAGACTGTCCGCAAATCTTCAATAGTCGTAATTCGCTTCAGGCTTAAGTGACAACTTTGGCTTATTCATAATACTTTCAATAAGCTCCATTTTTCCAACTCCTCCACTAGCCATACACCCACATATCATAACACCGCCACCACCGTGCTTTACTGTTGGGCAGAGATTTTTGACGTCGAAGGCCGCGCCAGTTTTTCTCCATACAATCTTCCGACATTTGATTCCAAAAATACAAAATTTACTTTCATCCGAGAAAATAACTTGTTTCCAAAATTCTTTTGGCTTATTTATGTGTTCCTTAGCAAACGACAACCGCTTGAGTCTGTTTACTGTTGTTAGAAATGGCTTTCTACGGGCAATGCGTCCGTGATACTCATATTTCCTGGAAGTTTGGGTTTTTATGAAGGGAGGGGTGAGGGGTGATATAAGTATAAGTAATGGTGGATGGATGTTAATAATTTTTTAATTGATTGCTTGAATTACGTCCAATATTCTTTGTATAAAATGTCAGTTTCAAATTCGGTGTGTTTTACATTCACGAAACCAAACATTTGTATGGGAGGGGACAGAGGAGGTACGGGAATCGTAAAATTTGTGATGTAGTTTTACTCTGTTTCTCTCGTTAGGTGCTCGCATAAAGTTTCAAATTCGTAGCCTTTAATTTGTTGGCTATTAGTTGATTTATTGAAATTGGTTGAAATCATAATTTTGTACTGGAGGGGTAGAAGGGCTGGAGCGATCTCAAAACTTTTGATACAATTTCATTTATACTATTTTTAGAAATTTTTTTGCAAAATTTAGATTTCTTGAAAAATGGTCGAACAAATAATTTTTAATAGTTAGGGTGTAGCCTAGTGGGAAGCGTGTTGTTTTACGAGTTCAAATTCCGGTCAACGCATTCCACCACACTGTCTGCTTGGATATACCTTGGTTTCCTCAATCTACGAAAATGAAAAATTCGCAGATAGAGGGTTGTGCGAAGAGTTAACAACCGTTCCACAATGAGAAATGAAAATTTTAAGGAATGTGAAAATTAGGAGGCCTAGGTCCAATTTGGGCTCTCGTGCCATTGAAGAAGAAGAAATAATTTTGAGTGGGAGGGGGTGGAAGTTTTGAAGGTATTTGACTAGTTAATGTTTCATACATTTAAAAGATTTTTTTTGCATTTATTTCGCAAATTTTCAAGGTTGTATGCCTATTTAAATTATAAAATTTTCAGTTTTTGTGTTTTTTTTACACATGAAACACCTTGTGAACGTTAGATCAGGGGTGTCGGTGCAAAAAAATTGTGGAACAAATTATTATTTTTCTCTATGTATATGAAATAGATGTATCCACATGCAAAATTCATACTTTGTATCTTTTACCAGAGTTACAAAAAAACAATCAAAATTTCCGACTTTCCCCTTATATGTACACCCCAAAATTTTTATGTTTATTAAAATTAAAGATTATGTAGTTCTACAATCTTATGAATATTCGATTTCATATCTGTACTCAGTTTTGAGGTATAACTGTTTGAAATTTTGGAAAGTGCGCCATTTTTCAAATGCTCCCCGTCCCCCCACCCCCATTACTGCTTTTATCAAATTTTATATATATTTATACTCTAGATGAAATCTGAGAGTATTATAAGTTTGCTCTAAAGCTTGTCACGCTAAGAAATAAGGCTTGCAGAAAAAAATGAATGATACAAAAGTTAATATTATCACCCAAAAATCTCGTCCGTCCGTCCGTGCGCTCTCTAGCTTGAGAACGCGTTGAGCTAGATAGTTCAAATTTTGTACACGTCGTTTTTGACAAAAAAGTAAGTAAGATCAAGTTCGTGAACGGGCCAAATCGCTCCACCCCTTCTACTCCCTCCCATACAAAATGACACAATTGCGCAATTTGACATTGCTCGAAAAGTATAAAAGCTATTGGCTTGAAATTTGGAATATGTTACTTTCATGATAATATCAATCTAGTATAAAAACTATGCATGTCTTCCCCCTCCTTCTACCACCTCCCATACAAACTGTACTTGTCATGAATTACTCTAAGCCAATTTACTCAGTGAGTATATTAATTAGCGGGCTGAAATTGTGCGCCAAATATTTATTTAAAATTGTTAGAAAGGCCAAAAATTTAGACGATTAGCTTCACCCTTTCTGCCCCCTCCCATACAAAATGACATAATTTCGCAATTTGACATTAAATGGATTTACTCGAAAAGTATAAAAGCTATTAGTCTGAATTTTGAGATATATTACTTCCATAATGATATAAATCTACAGTAGAAAAATTATTTGCGTCCTCCCTCTTCTTTCACCCCCTCCCATACAAACTACACTTTTTCATGAAATGCTCTAAGACGATTTTCTCAGAACATATAACATTTATCGAGCTCATTTTATAATAAATAATTAGTATTAACACTAAGATCGGAAAAAAATTATTTGATTAGCTTCACTGGTTCTACCTCCTCCCATACAATATGACACAGTTTCACAACTTCACAAAAAATCGATTTTCTTGAAAAGTATGAATGGCACTAGTCTTAAATTTAAGGGATGTCAATTTTATAATATTCCTAGTTTTTTCTGAAAAAATCACTAAAATCCCCACTGTTTCTACCACCTCAAACTGCACATTTTCACTGAATCTAACTCACTAATTTTTTCAGTTCCCATTCAATTTTTCGAGTAAGCATTTTGTATAAAACATTCTTTTAGCTACTTTAGCATGATAGGGAAAAAATTAGTTCAATGCTATCATCCGTTCTAACACTCTCCAAACAAAATTCCTTGGGATCACAAAAAATTCTATTTCATCTAGAGTATCGTAAGATTGCGTTTTACGCGCAATCGTAGCCATGTTATGTTTTTCTTTTGTATTTCGCTGGCATACCTTAATATAAGTTTTAAGTTTCAATTCTAAACATAGCTTAAGAGGTAGGCAAGATATTCCCTTACAATAATTTGCCTCCTTCTAAGCTATTCTGGTGGATCTGTATGGCACTTTAATGGTTCCAAAATATGAATTTTGTATGGGGAGTAATTTTGAAGATATAATCATTTAAAAAAAAAAATCGGCCAAGAATTTGTTTTTGCAACCCCCCCCCATTTACGGACGCCAATGGATATAAAATTAAATTATTTTTAAAGTTTGTCCCACAATTCTCTTTATTAATTGATGATTTTCAGCTTCCTATCTGCATTCGTAGTGTAGATATTAGCAAGTGGAGTGAGTCAAAACTCATTCCCTTCCCTCGCCACCCCGTTCCACCTGACACTCCACAAAATCTAGATAATGGAGCTCACTTACCCAATCCACCCAAAAACGAAAAATCTACCTTTAACGGTCTCGGAGATGCGAGTCCATGTGTACGGCGGGACGGTTTTTTTTGTATTTTTAGGCTAACGTAGACATGAAACGCACATAAACAAAATTTCAGGTTAACGCTTTTTTTGTGTCCTATCAAGAACGCATATTTTGAAATTAAAAAAAAAACATAACAGGACTACGACTGGGCGCTAACTGCAATCGTGCGATACTCTAGATAAAAGAGATTTTTTTTTATTTTAAAATATTTTGTAGGGTGACGACATTGAACTAATTTTTTCACATCACGCTAAGGATGCTATTAAAATGTTTAAAAATTGAGGATTCAAAAATTTAATAGGTACTGAGAAAATTAGTTTCAGATCAATAGCTTTCATGCTTTTTGAAAAAATCCGTTTATTGCCAAATTGCTAAATTGTGTCATTTTGTTTGGGAGGGGGTAGAAGGGGTGAAACTAAATGTCTATTTTGTTTTGGTCTTACTAATAATTCCAAATAAATATTTAGCGCGCAATTTCAACTCGCTAAATTTTATACGCACTGAGTAAATTGGCTTAGAGTATTTCATGAAAAAGTACAGTTTGTATGAGAGGTGGTGGAAGGAGGGAGAGGACACGCATAATTTTTATATGATAGATTGATATAATCAAAAAAGTAGTATGTTTCAAATTGCGCAATTGTGTCATTTTGTATGGGAGGGGGTAGAAGGGGTGGAGCGATTTGGCTCGTTCACGAACTTGTCATTACTTTTTTGTCAAAAACGACGTGTACAAAATTTGAACTTTCTAGATTAACGCGTTCTCAAGCTAGAGAGGACACGGACGGACGGACATCCGGTTTTGAGATTTTTGAGTGATCATATAAACTTCTGTATCATTCATTTTTTTCTCCGAGCCTTATTTCTTAGCGTTACAAACTTTGTGACAAACTTATAATACTCTCAGATTTCATCTAGAGTATAAAAAGTGTTTATTTGAAAAGCTCTGATGTTTTTATTTTAATTAAGAATGTACAGGGTGGGCAATCCAGTGGTTTCTTTTTAAATCATAGGTTATTTCGACACTGAAAGTTGTTTCCCGCTCGAAATCTTGACAGAAAGTCAGTATTATACCTCCGCGGAACGAAATGAGTCGCTTCACACTTGAACAACGCTTCGCAGTTTGGACCTTAGAGCAGCTTGAATTGGACGACGATTTTGAACAAAAAATCATCTTTTCTGACGAGGCGCATTTTCATCTCGAAGGCTACGTTAACAAACAAAATTGCCGCATCTGGTGCTCGGAAAACCCGCACGTTGTTGTCGAGAAGCCAATGCATCCACAGAGAGTGACAGCTTGGTGCGGATTGTGGAGTAGTGGCATCATTGGAACATTTTTCTTCGAAAATGAGGCTGGAAATAACGTTTCGGTGAACGGTGAACGTTACAAAGCCATGTTATCCGACTTTTTTTTACTGAAATTGAAGACATGGATTTGGACAACATCTGGTTTATGCAAGATGGTGCGCCATGCCACACAGCCCATGCCAGTACGATCTTTTACGCACCAAATTCACAAATCGTGTTATCAGCAGTCTTGGCGATGTCACTTGGCCGCTTCGGAGCTGCGTTTTGATCCTTTTGGACTTTTTTCTGGAGAACCGTGAAGGACTGATAGTATGCCAACAATCCAAAAACGATTTAAGCACTTACGGCCAATATCAACCAAGCAATCCGTGAGCTACAGCCCGAAACCATCGACATGGTCTTGGTCATAATACGTGGAAAAAAAATTAAATTTTGTTAATTTTATTCCATTCTTAAAAAGAAACTTGTATTTTGCCCACCCTGTAGATAGGAGGCTGTGTATGGAATAGAATATCAGATAAACGCTGTACTAGGCTTCCGTGGCGTAGTGGGCAGCGTGCTTGCTTCTCAGTCAATAGGTCGTGGGTTCGATTCCCACTCCAGACGGGATTTTTTTAAGCGCAAATTTTCAGTTGCTACTGGTGATAAAAAATTATTCGCAATAAAATGGAGAAACGGTGTAAAAGTGAAACAGTTCCACTTCAAGAAGGCCTAGATACTCAGTAGATGGTTTCTTTTCGCTTTTTATCATTCAGTCCCCCATAACATCTGCAAATATTTGTCAGTAAGCAGCCAGTACAACTGAGCAATATACCAGCTTCTTCACTCGCTACGGTCGTTTTCACTCCCCTTCCCCAACCTTCCCAATCCCATTCCTTCCCTCCATGACTGTGTTTGTGCATTGTGCATTGCACATAAAGGCCGAAATTGCCTATAACACAGGTCGTTCTGTAAGAAAAAAAAAAACCAACACGAAAAAAAAAAAATGGGGCTAAATTCAAAATAATGGGATAAAAAAACAAAATTGTATAACCCTCGTACTAGTTCTTCAATGGTGCTACAATTCCAAGTGAGACCGAGATTCGAGAAATTTTTGTCAAAACAAATATTTAGCTTTTTTTTTATTTTTTGAAGTGGTCAGGGATTGATAAAACTGCAATTATTACATTTGCTGCATATGATTTGAATTAATTAAAAATTTTTATATTACATGTAATTTCTCATTTAAAATTTCATTGTTGCTGTCATTCAAACAAGACAATTTTTCGCATAGTTCGTTGTTAGAACTGGCGTTCGTGTAAGCAACGTGCCAATACATATGTCGTCAAAAGTTGTTTTGACAAGTGCTGACGATACGTCAGGCTCTCTTGTCAAAATATTAGCATTCCTCAAACGATGCTATGTATATCCGAATATTCAGTACAGCAACAGAATAATAGTATTTTTAGTTTGGCAGAAAAAAAATTTCATTATATTTTTGACTTTGAGCGCTTATCGATTGACCTAAGAAAATTCTTTTTATTACTATTAATATTAAAATTAATTTATCATACACAAAAAGGGGTGCTGGCCATATTTATAGTATGTGGTGAATAACCTGCTAGGGTGTAGCCTAGTAGGTAGCGTGTTGGTCTACAATTCAAAGTTCATGAGTTAATAGCCCGGTCGACGCATAATTCCAGCACACTGCCTGCTTAGGTGTACTTTGGTCACCTATATCTAATGAAAAATCCGAAGATAGAGGGTTGTGTGAAGTTCTGACAACCCTTCCACAATAAATAATGAAAAATGTTAAGGAACCTGAAGGTCAGGAGGCCAAAGCCCTATTTTGGCTGTAGTGCCATTGTAGAAGAAGTGAATAACCTGAATAAATGATTAAATTTACTTAATTAATTCTCACTTATCAAGAAAAGTTCAAGTTCTTACACGCAGGTCAGATCTTCTATTTATATATATTTCTTAAATTAATCACATCACAGTACTACCCGCGACCATTTCGAAATACTTTCGCGATGAATCTCACCTCTGAGCTTGCCGATCTTGCGGTTAGAAATGATTCAGCATCTCACGCTCACTATCTGTTTATTTTCGCCGGCTACTATAATAATTCGCTTCAACAGCAGCAGGCACTCATTTCGGGAGACAGTACGGAGTGATGCCATTTTATTTATCGAATTCAATCTGTCGATATATTCTGTTCAAGTTGAGAAGTTAGCATACACTAACGTTTAAGTTTTCGTAAAAAATCTAAAAATAGTATGATCGGCCCGTATCTAATATTCGATTAAGTAGATATCGACATGATCGATATTATACTATCGATATACCAGCCGGGCATTGCTACGATTTTCAACAGCTATAAAGAACCGGAAAAGCTGAAAATCATGTTTGGAGCGAGAAAAAGAAAACGTTTCTTGAAAATAATTTATCTTTTCGAATAATCGCACTTTCAGATGGTGCGTTATTAACGTTTAAGTGAATATCGATGATAAACGAAAAGCAAATACATACCGTAAAATTGCGGTTATTTACAAGGAGTGAAAGAAGCTCGAAGTGATGATATGAGACATTCATCCCACGGCGAGGATCTATTTCGAGTGCGTTGCGAATTTAAGTGGCGATCGGTTAAGGTGATTATTTAATTATTTTTGGAACGTTCGTTTATTCAATAATACTTAACCTAGAGGAAAGTCTGCAATTAGTCTTATGCACAGCGAGCGATTAGTGTTTTATTTCAAAATGATCAAAGCAATCTTCTTCGAAACTCAAAAATGGAATTTCAGACGGAAAATTGTATACAACATTTTTCTACGATCTAGCTATCGAATTCGAATACATTTTTTTTTAAATTTCAATTTGCTTATAAATAACGTAAACTTTGATAGATCGGACTGGACAATGTACGAAATTTTTCATAATTTCGACACTCGGCATCCGCTTCAAATTGATGCACACTTCAAAGAAATTTCAACTACAACCACCGATGTTAAGATCATGCTGCCAAAATCGGAAATTACTTCAGCATCCTACCTAAGATTGCAACACCTATGAAATCTGAAAAAAATCTTTCTTTAACCTTCAGCGTTTAAAATAGAAACGGAAAAACTGTCCATGGTATTACTCACAACTTTTTGATTAGCTGTTAAATCCAAAATGTCAACATAAACGATTTTATTTGATTTTCTTGTGCGAAATTTGTGAAGATGAAGAACTTGTTGAAAATGAGTTGTGATTTTTTTTTTTTTTTTGTAATAATTTTAAGATGCTGCGCTACTTACGTCACTTTACGTCAAATTGAGCAAAGGTGAAAATAAAAAATATAAAATACTGACGAGAAAATTAGAAAATATTGGCATCGGACAGGGTAATTTGTGATTGCCAACTAATTTGGAGGAAAGTGATTCATTTGTATCACCTCAATGTTGATAAGCAGGTGCAGAATTTTGGCTTTTAAATTAGTTGAGTAACAGCCACCATTCTTTCTTTTTTTGTTATGATTATACATTATCTAGAAAAGATAAATTCATAAGAAATGCATTATCGCCTTTGAAAAGAAGAAATTACTTAAATCCGATCCGATTATGCAGCGAATAGTGATTTTACAAAAACGCTTTACTCTATTAATTGTGACAATAAACTAATAAATTAGCAAGCTGAAGTGGTGACAAAGTTTTAAGATTAGAAAGTTAAGTTTCCACTCTCTATGGTCTAAGTATTATTGAAAATATCGATTACAAAAAGACTTCAATTCACTTAGAGAATATTACTAATAGTTTTCATTATCAAAAATGAACCACTATCATATAGCCAAGCATCTCATCCTTTCGTCTACTTAATTTACGTCGAGTATTTCCCTTTCATCCTTTCATTTACTTCACCATAGTAAAGTCAATTCAAGTGAATACGTCCACTGTTCCCAGGTTCTGCATTCAAAACCGAAAATGTCCTATTAGTACTAGACAAAGATCTGAGGTTACCGGTATGAAAGGTTTTAATATCGAACCATGTTTGTCAACATCTAAGTACTTTGGTAGCGCTTGAAGTAGATGAAAAGCTCACCTGTGTGCACAACGATAAGAACTTATTGCCTGAAATGGAGTCACTCCCATTTGACTTTCTCTCCTGTGATTTTTTTTTTATCCTTCCAGCTATGTCAATAGATCGTCCAGTTCTATTGAAATTTTTGATAAATACCATATAAAAGAAGGACACGTAGGTTTGAATGAAAAGAGAAGAAGGTCATATTCCTATTCATATATCACGAAACGAAAAACCCAAGTTTTGGAGTGTACTCAGGTAATGTGGCGGTAAAGTCTCCCTTGTAGCCGCTAGACGTGGTTACATTGAGCGCACGTATATGTACATTCGAGCGGGCTGTTTCTCCTCGTATGTTGTTGGCCCATCTTCGACTTTATCTTCGGTTGAATACTAAAAACGATGAAACAGGATCATAAATAAAGTGCAAAGGAAAAGCATGAAATAAAAGTTTTAGGTTAAGACAATATTTGCCATATGTGCCGTATTTATAGCGTCCTTAATAGGGAATGTGGCATTCTTCATGGAGACCTCGCTGCGTCTTCCCCTCTTTTTTACGAGATAAAGCGTATTGCTTTCATCCTTTTTTATTGTCTTCGTGTACATCGTCTGAATTATCCTCGTTGAACTCCGATCTCGGTTCGTTTTCGACACAAACTCTCGAAACTCTGATGCTATTTTTGAATGGAAGTCATGTAAATTTTTGTCGGGGAAGGACGATTTTAAACTGTAACAGGACGAATTGTAATTTTAAGGAGGGCTTTACGCTACTGTCGACGTTTTCGAACATGTTGTTTGGCGAAAATCCTCGTAGAAAACTTTAATTACTGTGGGTTTATGGCACACGTATGTCACAGTAGGAATTGAATATGCGAAAAGCTGCGTGGAAATTTAAAGAGGATGTGGTTTGAATGGAATTCTATTTAAGCTTGAATCGCTTTAATCAGTTTCTTTTTAATCTGTTTTTCGAAGATTGACTATTCTGCGCAATCATCGGTGGTTACAACTGATTTTGAAACTCTTCACTCAATCGACTATCGAGATTTATGTGGTTGAATGGAACTGTTGGGGTATTTAACTGTTGCAAATATCATTGGTGAAAATTAGTATGAAAGAATAAGGAATTGAGGTCTGGCGTTGGGATCTTCAGTAAAGGAATTTGATAAAAAGCCACTGAAAAGGACCTTAAATATTTTGAAAGTTTGATTTTTTACCGCTCGATTCTAGAAATCAATTTTCACTCAATTTGAGGCTATCATTTTGTAATATACAATTTCGCTATGTTAAGATCTATTAGATACTATGAATTTATAAGCATAAATTAGCGGTGAATTATATCCAAAGATCGAGAGTGGAACCGATATCGAGTAAACATCCAGTCAATGTATCTAACTATTCGCATCTATTTGTGAAAGTGAACTGTGAAAAAGCCATGACGTTTCTATGAGGGTAGTTCACTACCTGCAACACTTCCGAACATTTACTGAGTAAAAATAATAAGAGACCAGAGTGAAAAAAAGTATTCTCTCTCATGGGCTCACGACAGCCTATTCTGATAAGAATATTGATATTAATAAAAGTAGTGGCGTAAGCTAGGGTATAACCTAGTGGGTAGTGTGTTGGTCTTGTAATGCGAAGGTCGTGAGTTCAAATCCCGGACGACGCAATATATAATTCCAGCACATTGCCTGCTTGGATATACCTTGGCCACCTCAATCTAAGAAAATGACAAATTCGTAGAAAGAGGGTTTTGCGAAGGACTAACAACCCTTCCACAATAAATAATGAAAAATGTGAAGGAGGCCAAGGTCCGATTTGGGCTGTAGCGCCATTCTGGAAGTGTACAAAAGCAGTGGCATATACAGGATTTTGTGAAATGGGGAGGGGAGGGGTTTGTTTTTTGCTCAGACAAATTAGGGACAGTTTTATTTAGACATATTGCTACAAAAGTTGATATAGAAGAGAAGAGGCAGTATAAACCTCAAGCATTATTCACTACAGTTATATCAATGCTTAATGCAGGAAGAATAATTTTTCAGATTTCTTGTACCGAAAAAATGTTAAATTGCAAGAAAATTAAATATTTGCGAAACTAATTTAATATCGAAGTGAGACATATGACGCACGTTAAAATAGTTTGATGAATATTTTCACAGTGCATTTCGAATTAAAAGAAAAGATTTTCGGATTCTGCGACTGTTACGCTTCGTGACATTTTGGTCTCTGCTGAGACCAATATCAAACTGTTTGTACTGCTGTAAGAGTGGTGAACGTCAATAAATCGTATTGTAATGTTCATTCTGTTTATTTTTATACTCTGAAATTTATCCAGTTTTTGAAACGTTTTGAATTTTCGAAAAAAAATAAAAATAATTGATTGCATCTTAATATCTAATCGTCAGCCGTTCTTCCTATAAAAGCGATTACATTAAGCATTCTAACATACTAAGAAAAAAAAATCCTGTGTGCAATACAGAATAAGGTGATAGTTCGATATTATTGCGAAAAATTTCAACTTTCCAATCACACAGAAATCTACTGGAGGCATTTAGATATGAAATAGATCTGAATGTTAAGCTAGTGAGAAAATAAATTCTATTATAATTATCGTCGATATTATTATAATCACGTTTAGGTTTGGAGAATGGTTTCGAAGAACCACATTGCACTGAAGCTATCTATTGATTATGAAATGGATGTTATTCCTCTTGTGCTAGCCACTTGCTACGCTTTGCTAGCCAAAGTAGGCTCGGATCTTTGGCACCTCTGACGTCATCTAGTTCTGAAAAGAATCTAGAGCATAAGCAAAGGAGACGACTGTTCGAGATTTTTGGACAGTGACAAAGATAGTGTTCGATAGATTCTTCGTCTTCATCGCAACCTCTGCAAAGGCAATCGCTCGCGAATGCGTCAGAAAGCGTTCAGCTTTAGCAAGCAATAACTTGTGGTTTGACCGATAATAGCTCGGACGCTATAACGACTGCGTTGTACCAGCTGAGCTGTGATATCTTTAATCGGTTCTTCCCAAAAGGATTTGGTCGTTCTGCAGCTATCTAGCTGCCACCATCACATCAAAAACGAATTCAAAATAGTTTGTTCGAAGCTAGTCTTCATCATTGCTAGTGGTACATCGACTGACTTCCTATTGCAGATTCGGGCAAGCAAGTCTGTTTCATCGTTTCTAAACATCTCAAACCGAATGTCTTTTTTCAACCGAAGAAGGCTTCGGTAACTTTTTTGCTATCCTTGAATGTTAGCCTTTCAGGGTAATTTGATATCAAAAATATGACCAAAATATTTAACTTGGTTCCATGGCGACCATAGTGATACCCCTTCTGGAGATGAGGAGCAGATCTGCTTCTTAGGGTTGATGGTATGTCCTTTTTCTAGTGCCCAGCTGTCTAACAGTTGATCGGACTGTATAAGGTCATCTAGAACTAGCTCAATTAGTTAGCATGATGACAAGATCGTGTGCATATGTTATTGTGGGGTAACCGTTCCGATTTAAAATGGAAAGGGGTTCACGGTTAGGACCCACATGAGAGGCGATCTTATTCCGCCCTGTGGCGTTCCTTTGCGGAGCCTTTTCTTATTTCTTCACCTATCCGTGTCACGCTTTTCCGTGAGCGAAGAAGTTTAGCTATGCATGCAGTCAAGAGATGCTCTACACTATGGCTACGCAAGGCATCAAGTATGTCATCAATGTTGATGTGGTTAAATGCGCCTTCTACGTCTAGAATGGCAACGAGTGCAATCTCCTTACGACGGAAATCTTTTTCTCTCCAGACCTTTCAGAAAGAACGAAGGTAGGCTGATGGGCTGAAAAACCTTCGGGATGTTATGGGAGGTTCTCCTTGGTTTAGGTATCACTCTAATCTCTTGCCATAGCTTCGGTATGTGGCAAATACTATAATGAATGCTTCTGTATATGTAAACCAGGTATTGAGTTATCTTTTCATCCGCATTTTGAATCATAGCGGGGTAGACTTCGTCCAGTCCTGGTGACTCGTAAGGTTTAAAAGAATTGAACGCACTTGCTATGTTTTCTGGCGTCACGACTATTACTACTAGTTCCGGGTTAGCTAGAATACAATCGAGCCATGAACTTTGTGACGGGGGGTCAAAGCATTCAGGGAAATGCGTTTGCATTAAAAGTTTAAGGGACTCGCCACCAGGCTCCGTCCAGGACCCATTCCCTTTATCCTGAAATTCAGGCACGTAAGGGTTTTTGGACTCCTAACCATCAGGTTGCTTAACACTTTATTTGTTATTATGAAAGGGTTGCTAGTCGTTCGCACAACCCTCTATCTACGAGTTTTTTATTTTCGCAGATTAAGGTGGCCAAGGTATACTCAAGCAGGTAGTATGCTGAAATTATACTTCAACCAGGATTTGAACTCCCAATCTTCGCACGCAACCTACTAGGCTACACCCTAGCTTTAATAAATTATATATATTTATATAATTATATTATAATCATCCCTATTATATATATGATGGAGCAACACTGGTTAACAGAATGCAGTGAAGAACTTTAAGATAACATTTATAAGTCGTTTCAGGCCTTGTGTACGACAGGTTTTAGGTATTCAAAACCTCCTCATTGGTGATCAATTCTAGGATATCTGAAATTTGATCATATTATAAGGGTTCGTGCGTTTCTTCTACAATGGCACTACAGCCCAAATCGGGCCCTGGCATCCTGACATTCAGATTCCTTAACATTTTTATACTCTAGATGGAATCTGAGAGTATTATAAGTTCGCTCTAAGGTTTGTAACGCCAAGAAATAAGGCTCGGAGAAAAAAATGAATGATACAGAAGTTAATATTATCACTCAAAAATCTCAAAACCGGATGTCCGTCCGTCCGTCCGTCCGTCCGTCCGTCCGTCCGTCTGTCCGCTGTCCGTCCGTCCGTCCGTGCGCTCTCTAGCTTGAGAACGCATTGAGCTAGAAAGTTCAAATTTTGTACACGTCGTTTTTGACAAAAAAGTAAGGTCAAGTTCGTGAACGGGCCAAATCGCTCTACCCCTTCTACCCCCTCCCATACAAAATGACACAATTACGCAATTTCACAATAAACGGATTTGCTCAAAAAGTATAAAAGTTATTGATCTGAAATTCAGAATATATTACTTTTATGATAATATCAATCTATCGTATAAAAATTGTGTGTGTCCTCCCCCTCCTTCTACCACCTCCCATACAAACTGTACTTATCATGAATTACTCTAAGCCAATTTCCTCAGTGCTTATAAAATTCAGCGGGCTGAAATTGTGCACCAAATATTTATTTAAAATTGTTAGTAAGGTCAAAAAAAATGAGATGATTAGCTTCACCCCTTCTACCCCCTCCCATACAAAATGACACAATTTCGCAATTTGACAATAAATGGATTTACTCAAAAAGTATAAAAGCTATTGGTCTCAATTTTGGTATATGTTAATTTTTTAATAATTTAAATCTACAGTTTAAAAGTTATTTGCTTCCTCTCTTTCCTTCCACCCCCTCCCATACAAACTACACTTTTTCCTGAAATGCTCAAAGCCGATTTTCTCAGAACATATAACATTTTTTGAGCTCATATTTTGTAATAAACATTTAATTCATATTATTACTAAGATATTAATATTTAATATTTGATTTGCTTCACTACTTCTACCCCCTCCCATACAATATGACACAGTTTCACAACTTCACAAAAAATCGATTTTCTTGAAAAGTATGAATGGCACTAGTCTGAAATTTAAGGGATGCCAATTTTATAATATTCCTAGTTATTTCTGAAAAAATCAATAAAATTCCTCCACTCTTTCTACCACCTCCCATACAAACTGCACATTTTCACTAAATCAAACTCACTAATTTTCTCAGTTCGCATTCAGTTTTTGGAGTAAGCATTTTGTATAAAACATTTTCATAGCTTCTTTAGCATGATGTCGAAAAAATTAGTTCAATGCTATCATCCCTTCTAACACTCCCCATACAAAATTTCTTGGGATCACAAAAAATTACATTTCATCTAGAGTATCGTAAGATTGCGCTTTACGCGTAATCGTAGCCCTGTTATGTTTTTTTCCCTATTTATCTACGGATTTTTTATTTACCTTGGTTACCAAGGTATATCCAAGCAGGTAGTGTTCGGGAATTACATTACTTCGACCAGAATTTGAACTCATGACCTTCGCATTATAAGACAAACACACCACCCACTAAGCTACACCCTAGCTGGTTCGTTCCTTTGGGATTGCTCATTCCTTATATAGTTATAGTAAAACAGTTTTAACAAAAAAAAAAAAATTTATTGTAAAAGAAAATTCCATTTGTTAAACAAATATCTAGAACTCTGAAACTTTGTATTGTAGTGCTTTGGACATCGTCGGATTTCAAGTAAAATAAAACAAGTCCACTTATTATTAACAACACTTAAATTTTATTAATGTCCTTTATAGTGCAACCTTTTTTTAATTTTAATACTTCGCTTAATAATTATTGACACTAGCTACTATCGCTAATCGCAATCATGTTGCTGTCTATTACAAGAACCAATTCGCATTCGAATTACAAATCTCTTCTTTCTTCCTTTTATAAACTGTGAATCCGTTCCGAAAGCTTTTACGCTGTTTCACATAGCGTGTGTGTACCAAAATTTCAATAACGTCCACATTTGAAGATCGCGAAGGGTTGAGAAGTATTGCCATGCAACAGTTTTTTCTCCACTCTCTATTTCAAAAACAATAGCGAATTAGATGTTAAACTATTGTATTGACTTACAGTAAATTAACAGATGTACAATACAAGTACCTGAAGTAAAATCAAGTAGTTATGTATAGCGGTATTCGAATCTTTATTACGAAAACTTCCAACAATTCAAATTACGTAATACTTCAATTAAACATTTATGGTAAACCTTATACAATAGTTTGAATACAAATAAATACTAAATTTTGATTACGCAAACTTTGCAAACATATCATTTACACTTATGTATATATTTTCAACAATTCCACTACTAATTAGCTCTAAGAATGTAAAAAAAAACCAAATTTAATTTTTCACCAAAATCCTTATTTTTGCTACTCCTTCCCGCCAATCTTTTGCCTCACATATACATCGCAACAATTTAAATGTTTTTCGAATTTAACAACATATAAACCGCAATGAAGAGGCCAGACAACACGAATGAGTGCCGAGAAGAAATAGCGATGGAAGGTAGCTACTTGTGAACAAAAACCATCCTTACAAAGGAATTAATTACATGGAGCGCAATGATTTTACATTTTCGCATAGGTCTCCTCCTTCCCTCACCCATGTCACTCCCTTGGCCTATCCTTAACCTCGAGCCTAATAAAATATTCGACCGAACTCTGGCAATTTATTCATAGCTGAATATCATTTACATCAGGAGTTGGTGTGCGAGGTAGTATGAGTCCTCGAATAACAACAACCTCTGCAACATTGTTAACAGGAAAATTGAAGTGAAAAAAATCAAACACAATTTTTTCTGGATGGGGCTAAAATAGGACATTTTTGTGTGACAAAGATATTTCCTAGTCATAGGTATATTGCGCCGACGATTTTTATTTACTGTCGTTTCGAAGTCATCATTTGCGGGTTGAACCATTTTCATATATTTATTATCAATTTTTTTTTTTTGCATTGTTATATTTTTCGATTAAATCGATATCCTGGATCCGAATTTGGTCTTGAACGACTTTTAATTGGAGATACAACCGACGGCACGAAACATGTTTATTTATGATTCACGTTATTCGTATGCGCTATCAACAAATTGAAGGGTCGTTTTTATTTCGGTCTTAATCGTATTCAGTGAATATTTTTGAATAGATTTCTAAAGTGAGAGAAATCAATTTTATGATTTATTATTACCGAAGATATTTTGATTTATTTATTGTAAAAAGAAAATTGCTTGAAATTATTTTTAGATACTTAATAGCTATGTAGCGGTCTTATACGAATCTCAATATAATGAACTATGTTGCAATAAATTGAGTCCTGTAATGATTTCATGCATACGTAGGACTTGCATAATTATAATTTGCTCAAAGATTGTTTCATAATAGTAATGCGACAATCGAAAGGTTGTGAATTTAATGAAATCTTAGTTGATCACACTAGGCCAAGAAACTTTCGTTGGAAAAATTTGTTGACATTTTCTTGTAATTAATTTTAACCGTCACTATGACAACCGTTTTGCAATAATATAAACATGTTAATTCACAATGAAGTTTATAGACATATTGTCGGCACTACTACGTACCTCAGAATTATTCCTCAGAATTATTAACCTTTCGTCCAAAGGCGTGACTTTCGAAGACATCTTTTGTATGTAGATAGCCTTTCGTCTCACTTTCAGTAAATTTGAATCGAAATCGCGACGAAATCCTACACTTTGAACACACTATAGTCAATTTTCTGCTTGCATTTTTTATTGCTTTGAGCATGTAAAGTGGACTCATTTAATCTTTTTTTTTTTTTTTTCATTGACCGCTGATCGTATCCCTGACGTTGCAGGCCAAGGATTTTATCTTCTTGATCTTTTCTTAACTTCAGACCCAGCTAAATACTCGACTTCTGTTAATTCTTCACTCGGAAGCTCTGACCATTGCTTAATTTCCGCCTGTTTCCCAGTTTCCATCTCGACGCCCATTACACCAGCTCTTAAAAAGTTGGTATGGCATTACGGAAGTGCCGATTGGTCCAGTCTTAGGCAATTTTATTTTACATTTGATCGGTCAATTTGCTTTAACAGAGGTGTTGAGTATGCTTCTTCTGCAGTAAATGAGACCATCTTGTTGGGCATGAGACTTTTCATCACCCAAAGCTACAAACCAATCAAGCCCAGTTCTAAGGATTGGTTTAATGAAAATTGTAGTACTGCGATAAGGGCTAAAGAGGCAGCTTACCGTGCTTATAAGCAGCTGCCATCCGAAGTTAATTGGATTAATTTCAAAAAAGAAAGGAACCTGTGTAAATCCAGCTTACAACGAGAAAAACATTTGTATGTCCAGAAAATGTAGCAAAAAATTTTGAGAAGTCCTAAGGGCAGCAAAAGTTTCTGGTTCTCGGTCGTTCCATCAGAGGTAGTTCTGTATCATCGATTCCATCTTTAATCTACAACAATGAGGTTATTACGGGTCGTAACATGAAGGCAAACATCTTAGCGGATCAATTCGCTGCCAACTCTTCTTTACCACCAACGAACTCAAACCTTCCAACGTATACTACGCTAAATTCCTCCTTAGGACAGATTAGTATTCGTCCGCAAAACGTATACCGAGTTTTTAAGAATATAGATGCTAACAAATCGCCGGTCCAGATGGAATCCCTGCCCTTGTCCCTAAAAATTGTTGCGCTTCTCTAGCTAAACCTCTATGCCAACTTCACCGTCTCTCTTTATCGTCCTCCACTGTCCCATCTTCATGGAAGCTTGCAAATGTTCAGCCAGTTCCAAAAAAAGGAGAACGCACCAGTCCCGCTAATTATCGCCCAATAGCAATAACCTCAATTCTGTCCAAGGTCATGGAAACAATCATCAACAATAGAGTACTAGAATATCTCAACATCAATGATATTATTGACGACAAACAATATGGATTCCGCAAAAAACGTTCCACAGGAGACCCACCCTGAACGTTGGAACAAGAACATTCACCAGTTTGGTGAATCTTGTATTATCGCTCTTGATATTTCAAAGGCTTTTGACAGAGTATGCCCTTTTAATCAAACTTAAAGCTATTGGTTTGGGCGACTCTCTTGTTTCCTGGATTGAAAGTTTTTTAGCCAATCGTTCAATGCGTGTGGTATTGGATGGTGTGGTTTCCTCTTCTTATAAAATTAACGCTGGTGTCCCTCAGGGCTCGGTTCTTTCTCTCACCCTTTTTCTGATATTTTTTAATGACTTGCTATCTTCAACTTTCAATCCTATATATAGCTTCGTCGATGACAGCACTTTAGACTTCTCCTATTACTTCAACAGTGCGTCCTTAGCCCGATGTACTAGCTTAGAAGAACAACGTCAGTACATGGTTCAGTCATTGAATGACGACTTGTCTAAAATTCTTAGTTGGGGCACTAAGAATCAAGTTGAGTTTAATGCTTTGAAAACCCAGTGCTGTCTTCTGTCCCACAAACGTGACTCTAACCTTGACCCAATCACTTTCGAAGGCCAGCCATTAACCTCTTCTTCAAGTGTTAAGATGTTAGGTATGCAAATCACAGATAACTTATCTTGGAACGATCATATATTTAACATCGCCAAGGAAGTATCTAAATGTTTGGGCTACCAAAAATGGTATAAAAACTCCTTCACCTCTTCTGGGTTACTAACAATTTATAAGGCCTATATTAGACCACGTCTTGAATTTAATTCCCACCTATGGGCGGGAGCTGCAAAAACTTCTCTCTTATATCTGGATAGTATCCAGTCTCGGAAACTATAGGAGATTCTGACATCATTTCTTCGCTCGATTCACTCGAGCATAGACGAACTGTAAGCTCCCTAACCCTTTTGTTTCGCTACTACAATGGAGATTGTTCGGACGAAATCTCTAATCTCTTGCCCTCACGTATGCCCTTACCCCGTAATACTAGAGCTGCTTCGCGCGCTCATAAGTATTCTCTCAACCCCACCTTCGGTCGCACTGTCAAATTTCGTGATTCGTTTTTAAACCGGACTGTTCGAATATGGAACTCGCTGCCCATCTCGGTGTTCCCGCATGACTACAACATTCAAAAATTTAAAGGAAATATTCATAGCCACTTCCGTCTCTATCCCCTTAATTCCCAAAAACCAATATCCTTCCCTCCTCACCGGAGCTGTGCTTCAGTACAAAAGGGCAACCCCTCTAGTTCCGGTGACACATAAAAAAAAAAAAATCTTTAGTGCAACTTTTAAATGATTTTCTAGGTAGTTCTGCCAATTTATCAGTGAATCTTCATATTTGCCTTTAAAGTCAATTTATTTTTTCTAAAAATTATATCTTTTGCTGCAGCTCTATTTTCCGCGCACCAAACAACACGCAACAAGCTAGGGTATAGACTAGTGGGTAGCGTGTTGGTCTACAATGCGAAGGTCGTGAATTCAAATCCCGGTCGCCGCATAATTCAAGCACATTGCTTGCATAGGTATACCTTGGTTACCTCAATCTACGAAAATGAAAAATTCGTAGATAGAGGATTGTGCGAGGACCTAACAACCCTTCCGGAATAAATAATGAAAATGTTAAGGAACCTGAAGGTCAGGAGGCCAAGGGCTGTAGCGCCATAGAAGAAGAAAAAACAACACGCATAATTGACTTGATTGGAAAATTTGTTAGGTTAAAATCCATAGTCACGTGATTTTTTTGCAGCTTATTAGCCATAAAGAAATAAAAAAAGGACTTTTTTAATACCAGATTCCAGTCACGTTCGTTTCCACGTGATGTTTCCCATGTGTTCGTATGTTGTGTATCGATGATTTCTTGAATAAAGAAAATAAAATAACCTGGCTTTCCAAGGCCGTAACCTTATTGGTTTTTGAGGAGATTCCCATGAAGCCAAGCCTAAAATGTATTCAAATAAGTAATTTTGTTCAATGAGCTACTATTTCATCGATAAATAAAAAACTCAACATGTCCAGGAGTTATTCTTGGAAGAAGATTCGTTCGTAAGGTGAGTTACAATATTAAGAAATTTGTTAATTGATGCAAATGATATTCGCTAAATTTCCGAAAAATACGTATTTGGGAAAATATTTCTCACTGAATTTTCTATAATAACAATTTTTTGTTCGTTAAGAATTATTTCTACACCCAAAAAACTCAAAACCAACAAAAACACATAACATAATTATGACTGGGCGTAATGCCCAATCATGTGATACTCCAGATGAAATGGGAAAGAGGTTATTGTGCTGGAAAACATGTCATTTCAAATTCTTGATTTTTGTATGTGAAGGATTGGGAGGATGTTTAACATTTTTTAATAGACTAACATATATATGTAAGTATGCAACCATTTCGCAGTAGATTTAATGTTTGTAGCTTTCAAAGAATTTTTTATGACGTTTGTATGGGAGGTGGTAGAATAAGTGGAAGATTATCAAGATTCTTATCACATTGTTTTGTTCCCATTTTAAAGTCGATAGCTGTTATATGTTCGCAAGGTTTTTTAATTTCTATTACAGAAGTTTGTATAGGAGGAAGGTTAGAAGAAATGAGGTGAAGCTGATAATTCTCTTAGCATTAATTGGAATTAATAAATGAAATTTTTACGTAAAGTTTCAAGTTTCTACCTTTTCTAGTTTCAGAGAAAATCGATTTACTGCAATTAAAACAAAATTATGCATTTGTATGAAGAGTGAGGCGGATCAAAACAAAATTTCGTGGCGTTAATGATTCCTTCTTTTTCTTAAAGACCAAAATTTCAAGTTGATCGCTTTGATAGTTTCGAAGAAAAATAATTTAATTGGAATTCCGTGAGATTTGCAAGGAAAGGAGTAAAAGGAGAAGGGTGACATTGATAGTTTTTCAAAACTAAATTTACTTTTCTGCTCGAAATAATATAATCAAAATTTCAGAACGTTAACTCCAAGCTTTCGGGAGTTCTGTTGTTGGCATGCGAATAGATGGACAGGCGAATAGACGGAAAGACGGGCGGTCACTCGGAATGGAAGTTTCTGAGCTACAAATAATATTTCTCTACCCTTGGCTAGTCTGTGTGAGTATTATTTCTTAGCACTATAAATGATTGAACAAACACAATATACTCTCAGATTCGACTTAGAGTATAAATAAACTGCCAACAAGTCGGGCGAAACTTTATTATTCTTGGGACAAGTTGCGGATGTGTGGAAAGTCAATATGCAGGTTAGAGTTGTTAGGGAAGACTAAGTGAAACGGAAACGTTCAAAAGCTCCAGTACATATAATCAATATTTCATTCGTTTATTTATGCAAGTTTGAGTTTTTGTGAGGGGAGGGGTGAGGGGTGATAGTAAGGGTGGGTGGATGGTAATAGTTTTTTAATTGATTGCTTGAATCACGTCCAATATTCTCTGTATAGAATGTCAGTTTCATAGACGAAGTTGCATAGAATTTTCATAGGATTCGGTGTATTCATTCACGAAACCAAACATTTGTATGGGAGGGGGTAGAGGAGGTAAAAGAATCGTGAAATTTGTGACGCACTTTTATTTCCTTGCTCTTGTAGTGTGCTCGTACAAAATTTCAAGTTCGTAGCTTTAATTTGTTGATTATTAGTTGATTCAATGGAATAAGTCGAAATGATACTTTTGTATGGGAGGGGGTAGAAGGGCAAGCGCGATTGCAAAACTTTTAAAAGAATTTCATTTTAATTATTTTTATAAGTTTTTGTGCAAAATTTGGAATTAATAGCTTTTAAGAGTTAGCTGATAACTGATTTCTTAAAAATGCTCGAAAAAATTATTTTGTATGGGAGGGGGTAGAAGAGGTAGGGAAATCGCAAAATTTTTGACGCAATTTTCTTTTCTTTCTCTTTTAAGGTGCTTGTACAAAATTTCAAGTTCGTAGCTTTTAATTTGTTAGTAAGCAGTTGTTTTATTGAAATTGGTCGAAATCATACTTTTGTATGGGAGGGAAGTGTGATTTGCAAGTGTGATCTCAAAAATTTTGACGCAGTTCCGTTTCAACTATTTTCAAAAGATTTTTTGCAAAATTTCAAATTGATAGCTTTTACTAATTAGGTGATAATTAATTTCTTAAAAATGGTCGAAAAAATAATTTTGTATGGGAGGGGGTACAAGCTTTCAAGGTTTTCGACCAGTTAATATTTCATTCTTTTAAAGTTTTTTTTTAAATGCATTTCGCAAATTTTTAAGTTTCTACCTTCAAATGTCATTCAAAAACTTTCAGTTTATGTGGTTTTTTTCATTGCACATAAAACACCTTGTGCACGGTAGTCCAAGGTGGTCAGTGCATAACAATTGTGGGATTTTTATTATTTTTGCTGTATGTGCAACAAATAGATGTATCCACATGGAAAATTTAAATTTTGTATCTTTCACCAGAGCCCTTAAGAAATCACTCAAAATTTTCGACATCTTTGGTTACCACTTCCCTCCCCTTACACCTCCCGACGTAAAATTTTTACCAAACTTAAAAACTATCTAGTTCTACAATTTGACAAAACTTGAATTTGATATCCGCACTCAATCTTGAATTATAACGGTTTGAAATTTTGAAAAGTGCGCCATTTTTGAATGCTCCCCATTTCCCCCCACTACTATTTTTTCCAAATGTTATATTTTTCTCGTATTTCTTCAGTATAGCTTAATATAGGTTCTAAGATTCAATTACATAGCATAATAAATAGCCGAGATATTGGTTTTTAAGTGTTTTTCTTTCCACTCCCCCTGACCCTTCCCCTTACAATAATAAGCTTTTATCTAAACTGATTCTAGTGGACCTATATTCCAGCTTAATGGTCTCAAAATATCAATTTTTTATGGTAACTAATTTCGAAGATATAATCATTTGAAAAAAAAATTCGGCTGACAATTGGTTCTTAGCCCCCACCCTTTTCGCATCCCAATAGATAAGAAAATTAAATTATTTTTTAAAGTTGTCCCACACAAACTCCTTTATATGTTTGTTGAGTCTTAGCTTCCTAGGTGTTACCATGGTTGAGATATTTGAATTCGTATTTTTCGGTTTAAGTGCTCCCCCCGAACCCGCACACCCCCCAAAAACCCCCGCGAAAAAACAAAATTTCAGGGTGGCAAATTTTTTTTTTCAAAGTCGATCACAATACTTTATTATTAAAATATTAAAGTAAAATTGCAATATAAATTTAATTTCAGCCTAATTTCAAAATTACAGAAATATTTTAAGGTGTAATAAGACGAAAAAAAAATAAAAAGAAATCGATCTTCCAAAATCTTGGATAAGTTTTGTGTTTTGGTGGGTGCTAAGTCGAAATTCTCTAACCGAACAACACAATTTTCTTCAGATATTTGAAATTTACGGTAAAGAGCATAATTCAATTCACTTATTGCGTACATGTAACCAAAATTACCAGATTATAAAAATTACATTTCATTTTATAAATTTACTATGCACTTCAGGAACGTACTTCAATGAAATTTATTTATTTATTTATTAGTTATAATTCAAAAGTGCTTAGTATGGAAACAAATATAAAAAGAGGAAAAAATTATTCGCAATAAAAAATAATTACATACAATGTATTTCTATGTAGATATTGCACAAACTCCAAAACAGAGCGCAGAATATTCTTCGTATTTTCGTTAATATTTTATATAACATAATATACATTATTTTTATTATAATCGGCATTATTAAATCCAAAAACTTAAAATGTAGGAAGAAAGAAGAAGATAGTAATCATCATCTCCGATGACGAGCATTGTCCTTTTTATCATAAAACTCAATAATATCTACATATATACTCTAGATGAAATCTGAGAGTAAAGTGTGTTTGTTTTGCCGTTTGTAACGCAAAGAAATAATGTTCGCGCAGCGTCAGGGTACAAAATGTTTGTTCTCGCTCAAAAAGCTCTAATCCGAGTGATCAACTATCCGTCTGTCTATCTGTCCCTCTGTACACAACGAAACTCTTGAACGCTTCGAGCTATCGGGCTAAAAAAAAAATTGTGTCAGTTTTAGCAAAAAAGAAACTTTAAGATCGCGGACGGACTAAATCCCCCAACCCCTTCTAACCCTTCGCCATTTCCTGAATTGATTTATCAACTTGAAAATTTAGTCAAAATATAATCCTGTAAATATCATTTCGTAATTTTCATGAAACATTGTGTTACTTTTGATAACACAAATAAAATCTACTACAAAAATTATCATTAATTTTGTTTCACTTTTTTTACGAAACGTGGTCCATAATTTACAATACATTCCATAAATTTAACAAATTACATTTTACAATTGTTTTTACGAGAAAAGTTTCATGGCTCGAAATTAATGATGAAATTCGTTAAAACAACGATAATTTTCTTTGATTTCACGAAAAAAATTTCTGGGTGTGTTTCCCATACAAATTTCTCGAAATTTCAAAATTTCATTAAAAGAAAAGATTTCCGGATTCTACACTGCTACGCTTTATTATTCGTGACGTTTCGGTCTCTGCTGAGACCTTTTGAGGTCATTCAAAATTTCAATTAAATTAATTTTCTTCGAAATTTTCGAAGCTATCGACTTGAAATTTTGAGCAAAGTGGCAAATATCATTAACGTCGAAAGATTTTGTTTCGATTCGCTTACATTTTCTACCCCCTCTTATACAAATGCATAATTTTATTAAATGCAATATGTCGACTTAAAACTACAAAAAAATTGGAACTTAAGATTTTACCAGAAACTATCCGTTAATAATTGCAATAAATGCTAAAAAAATATCTACTTCGCTTCACTCCTTTTATCTCCTCATATTAAAATTTCTAGATTAGAAATCCGAGAAAAGCATTTCTCATTTTAACATGTGCGAGCTATCGACTTTAAAATTGGATCTATATATAAGAATGTTAATAATCAGTTTCAAAGTCATCGAAAACCTGCCACTTCATCTGTCACCTTCCAATTTTCCCCAATTTTAGAACAGCAATGTCCAATTTCCTTGAAAATTATGGAAGCTACAAACTTTAAATTCAGCACGAAATATTTTGCATACAATATTCTGTGTCATAAACAAAAATTACAAACCTCCTCTGCTTCTACCACCTCCCATAAAAAAAAATCACTTTTCACTATTCGAGCGAATTTGAGATGACATATTACTTTTCCTGTACATTAATTTCTTTTCGATCTCAATACTCTAGTCGCATGATTAGTTTAAACACCCAATCATAATTCGGTTATGTTTCTTATTTGGCAATGGTAATATTTGTGTTGAATTTATTAAATTCTTAGGCGATAGATAGATACTAGGGATTTTCTTCTTGTTCTTCTACAATGGCACTACAACTCAAATCCAGCCCTTTAGGTTCCTTAACATTTTTTATTACTTGTTGTGGAAGGATTATTAGTTTATCGCAGTTTGCACTGTTTGAGATGGCCAACGTATGCCTAAGCCGGCAGCGCGCTGGAATTACACGTCGATCCGGATTGGAACTGCAGACCTTCGCTTTGTGGACCAACATGTTACCTACTAGACTACACCCTAACTTATAGGGACTAAAAGGATTTTCTAAGGGTGGAAAATTCTCGAACGTAGCGAGTGGAGAAGCTGGTATATTGCTCAGTTGTACTGGCTGCTTACTGACAAATATTTGCAGATGTTATGGGGGACTGAATGATAGAAAGCGAACAGAAACCATCTACTGAGTATCTAGGCCTTCTTGAAGTGGAACTGGTTCACTTTTGCACCGTTTCCCCATTTTATTGCGAATAATTTTTTATCACCAGTATCAACTGAAAAAAATTGCGCTTAAAAAATCTCGTCTGGAGCGGGAATCGAACCTACGACCTATTAACTGAGAAGCAAGCACGCTGCCCACTACGCCACGGGAGCCTATAGCATATATATTCCTTAAAATAGAATTTGAATGATCTTACAACGTCTTGGCCCTCTTGCCCCTCAAGTGGGATAAATATTGCATAAGTAGCTGCAAGTGTGCTGCTTTGTAAATTTCCAGTTTTGAATATATATTATTTCTACTCTGAACTTCATTGAGAGACAATGTCTTCAGACCTTTCTTTCGAAGCATTCTAACTTAATTGCCATGGCAGTAGATATTGAGGACCAGCTTGAGATATGCTATGACAGGTCTTATAAACTGTTTGTATAAATAATAGAAGATCGAATTTGGATATAGCACATAACTGGAAGAAGTATGCTGAATACTTGGTTTGCATTTATGAGATACAAACAAATTTAAATGAGATGTATACCCAAATATTCAACGGAGGTATTTGAGTGTCCTTCAGTCACAGAATTCGTAATTCACACATTTCTTGGCCTTTTCCCGCTGCCAATCCGAAAGTAAATTAAGGATGATTTGTTTGAGTCCATATCGACACACAACTTTTTGTAGTAATCATTAATAATTTGCGATTGATTTCAAACTCTGAGCTGACTCGCGGGCGTTAGTTTAGATAAGAGTATCATCGGCATATAGGATTGCTGTTGACCTTGAATTTTAGTTTCCACTTACGATTTTGTGTTAAAAATCGTAAAAATAACGATTCTATAATTTCGGATTGAGGAAATGTCCTTGAAGGACACCAGATTTTACTTCGATTTCCGCAGACCAGCAATTGTGAATGCAAATCTTCAATTTCCTTTCGATAAAGTAATTCTGTAACAACACATTCGGCAATCCCGTGGAGTTCAACTCGTATAGAAGACCATTGATCCACACAGATTCGAACGTATTTTTATATCCAGTGAACACATTACATTAGTTTTCTTATTTCTGATTTTGATATGATTTCGAAGTACGTAACTCGAATCTGGGTACCGATTAGCTCTATCTCCCACAGCTAAGGAAAAAATAAATAAATTATTGCTTAACAAAATTTGTCAAACACGTACATATGTACTAATCGTCGGCAAGTAAATGTTTCTTACAGAAGAAAAATATATGCCAACAAGTCGGGCTCAACTTTATTATTCTTGGGAGAAGTTAAGGACGAATGGTTAGTCAATATGCAGGTTAGGATACATAGGGAAGACTAAGTAAATAACAGGTTCTAGGGCAGGGCAGTTGTTAATTAACACTTAAGTGTGATTACGAACAAGAGCTCCAGTTTATTGAATCAATATTCGATTTGTTTATTTGCGCAAGTTCGACAAATTTTGTTTACTACAACAAATTTTATTTACTCTCACTCCAAATTTTAAATGTTAGTTCAAATTAAAAATTTTTATAAAAAAATCAATCTTGGAGTTAGATGCTATATGCTAACAAGCGTCATAACACACTGCTTTTCCTTATAATATACGCCGGCGCGTTGTATCTTTTAACATTTCGTCACCTCATTTCAAACACAGACCACCAGAATATCTGCAGTACTGCCATTTTGTATTTTTGTTTTATTTTAGTTTTTTTTTTTTTTTTTCTAGATATTTCAAAATTAGGAAATGTTAAAGAGGCATTGAAGAGCTCTCTTTCGGCCCAAATTTCTAGACTTTCATAATGGCTCTATAGCCCAAATCGGACCTAGACTTACTGACCTTCAGTTGCCGTAACTTTTTCATTAGTTATTGTGGAAGGGTTCTTAGCCTTTCGCAAAACCCTCTTTCTATAATTTTTTTTCTATTTTCGTATATTGAGTGAACCAAGATATGTTTAAGCATCAGTGCTCTGTAATTTGGGATTTGAACTCACGACCTTTGCATTGTAGACCAACTTGCTACCCACTAGGCTACACCCAAACTCGGCTGAGATTTAGTTGGCTTCGAACTTTTGAATACATTGGTTGGATCCAGGCATTCATTTTTGAATCAACGATTCTTCAACGTCCTGACTGGGGCTACGTAAAATTCTTTTAAATGTAGCGCAACTAAGTCCTTTTAAACCTTTTAAAATTTCAAACAGATCCAGATAGATGATCCGACGGACAGCGGATTTGGTGCTGCAATTGGCAATTATGCACGAATCAAGAATTGGTCAGTATTTTCATTTAGCGATTAATAAATTACAGAGAAAGAATATTTCAACGGTGGACAAGCAGAGATGTTTAAGGTGATAGTCAAAGAAATTGGTCTCTCATGTATTCTATATGGGAAAACTCGGTCAACTTCGGTACAGTTTTCTTCAAAACTACTAATCGGAACTTGATGAAACTTTGCAGTATTCTTTTTAGATATATAGTAAAGCTATTCATAAGAATATTTAGAAAAAAAAACCAATAAAAAGTTTTTGACAATAATAAAAAAAATTCTTTTAAATTGACATTTTCTTAATTCTTTTATTTAAAATTTTCCGGGAAGAGAAAGTTGCATTGCTAAAAGGTTAATTTCACAACCTAGACAATGCTGCCAAAAGCACATAGAAAAAAAATTAACTCAATATCTTTTTTAGTTTTTTAAAGTGTACCGAAAGTTGAAAAGATGCAATTTTTCAGGAGAAACAGAAAAGAAAAAACTCTCGCTCGAATTGGTACCTGACACCTAACCTTTGAAGCATTTTTTATGGCACTTTCCGACATCGTAGAAATTTTTTCTTTAACAACCCCCTTAAGTCCAAATATTTAGAAATTCAGTTTTTTTTTCAGAAAGAGTTTACTATTGTCTTTAGAACATTTTAAAATATTGAAAGTTATATTCCGGCTTAAAATTATTCAAAATATGGACATAATAATTATTTCCAGCTTAATTCTCACAGTGAATTTCGGCTTCAAAACGCTCTGCTGAAGAATTTTCATTTTGTGACTTAGCCTTAGGGTTGGTTGGTGAGAAATAATTCGAGAAAGTTGAATTTATACCCAGCGATCACTGACTACGGACGAGGTTTCACTGTTCTTAGAAGCAAAGAGTTTAGCATTACGGTTATCTGGATGTCTCGGAGAGAACGAGATTCAGAAGAATAAAAGAAAACTGATCTCATGACTCTAAATTTTAGTGTTACAACCATGAAATGAATTTTTAGGTCAAGAGGCCCAGGCTTGAATTGGGCTGTAGTGCCATTGGAGAAAAAGACTTGATACGTATAATGTATAATTGAAAATATATTTTGTTTATTCTGCTTAAAAGGAAAACAGATTCTTAAAACCAATAGCTTTAAAATAATAGAAATTTCATCACTATTTAACTTTTTGAATTTTCGCTTTAAATATCTTTTCGGTTTACGCATTCATTTTTAATTTATTATTTATTTCAATAATAAAGTATGATCGACATGGAAAAAAAATGTGCTACCCTGAAATATTGTATTTTCGCATTTCATGACTGAAATAGCCCAAAAGTGCAAAAAAAATCCGAACTCCATAGATGTACGCTCAGCGCACTCTAACTCCCAAACTTTTCAAGATTGCGGTTCTCAGGCGGACTCTAATTTTTTGGGTGTGTAATGTTTAATGGAGAGTCTAAAACCGGAAATTAAGAATTCGAATATCTCAACCATGGTTCTAGCTAGGAGGCTGAAAATCAACACATTTATAGAGAAGTTTGTGGGGCAAACCTTAAAAATAATTTAATGTTTTTATCTATTGGGATCCAAAAAGGGGGCGAGGGCGCTAAAAACAAATTGTCGGCCGAATTTTTTTTTAATTGATTATATTTTTCGAAACTACTCTCCATACAAAATTCATATTTTGGGATCATTAAAGCGGCATACATATCCACCAGAATCAGCTTAGCGGAAGGCTAATTATTGAGAGTGGGAGAGCTAGGGGGAGTGCAAAGAAAAACACGTAAAAATTAATATCTCAATTATCGCTTAAGCTTTTTAATGAAACTTGAAACATATATTAAGCTATACTAGAGAAATACGAGAAAAATATAACATTTGGGAATAAAAGTAGTAAGGGAAAATGGGGAACATTTCAAAAATTGTGCACTTTCCAAAATTTCAAACCGTTATATCTCAAAACTGAGAACAAATATCAAATTGAAATTTGGTTGGATTGTAGATTTTCATAGTCAAAAGTTTTGGGTGATTTTTTAGACATAAATTTCAAATTTGCCCTGTAGATACATCTATGTAATATACAGAAGGAAAAATAATAATTTGTTCCACAATTGTTATGCCCCGAACCTCCTAGTATAACGAACACAAGGTGTTTCATGTGCAATGAAAAAAAAATCAAAAACTGAAGATTTTTGAATGAAATTTTAAGGTCGAGTATCTTCAAAACTTCTGCGCCTTCCCATGCAAAATTATTTTTTCGACAATTTTTTAGAAATTAATTATCACGTAACTCTTAAAAGTTATCAATTTAAAATTTCGCACTAAAACTTCTAAAAATAGTTGAAATGAAATTGCGACAAAGATTTCGATATCGCACTTGCCGTTCTACCTCCTCCCATACAAAAGTATGATTTCGACTAATTTCAATAAATCAACAGAGAACCGACAAATAAAAAGCTTCGAACTTGAAAATTTATACGAACGCCTTACAAGAGAATCGAAATAAAATTGCATCACAAATTTCACGATTCCGTTACTTCCTCTACCATACAAATGTTTAGTTTTGTGGATGTAAAGTCCACCAAATTTTGTGAAAATTCTATTCAAATTCGTCTATGGAACTGAGATTCTGTACAGAGAATATTGTACGTGATTCAAGTAATCAATTAAAAAATTATTAACATCCACGCACCCTTACTATCACTCCGCCCCCTCCCCTCATAAAATCCCAAACTTGCATAAAGAATCGAATGATATACTGATTATATGCACTGGTGCTATTGATCGTATTCGCAATTAAGTGTGAAATTAACAACTGCCCTGCCCTAGAGCCCCCTTTCACTTAGTTTGCCCTAACCACTCTAGCTTGCATATTGACTTTCCCCGCAGGCTCAACTTGTCCCAAAAATAACAAAGTTGCAACCAACTGGTTGGCAGTTTATTTAATCTATACATCTATACATATAAATATAATTGTAGTGTCTGTCTGTTATTTGCTTATAAATGGTTATAAATTAGTTTTTTGAGTTATTTTTGCACTAACTAAGCATAAAAACACATTTTTGAAATTTTTGTCTGTCTGTCTGTCTGTCTGTCTGTCTGTCTGTCTGTCTGTCTGTCTGTCTGTCTGTCTGTACGACCGCTTTTCACGCACAAACGGCTGAACCGATTGTAATGAAACTTGCACAGTTTGTTAGGTGTCCATCGGAATGAAATCTGCTTTTGGTTTTATTTCACTCTCCTCACGCCTTCTACCCCCTCCCATACAAAGTGACTCATTTCCAAAAATATATATTAATCAAATTTTCTTGAAAACTATAAAAGCTATTAATTTGAAATTTGGGCTATATTATTTCTATTATAAATGCAGTCTTTTGGTATACAAATTATTTAAGGTCTGTCACTCCTTCGACCACCTCCCATACAAACTACACTTTTTCATGAATCACTTTACACCAAATTTCTCAGTACGTGTAACTTCCATCGAGCTAAAATGTTGTATTAAATCCTTAATTAACATTATTATTAATACCGGGAAAAAATTAACCGATTAGCTTCACTCCTTCTACCCCCTCCCATACAATGTGACACAGTTCCACGACTTCACAAGAATTTGATTTTCTTGAAAAGTCTGAATGTTACTGACCTGAAATTTAAAATATATCAATTGCATGATGATTATAGTTGTTTTTCAAAAATTCACCAAAAACCCCATTCTCCTTCCACCACCTCCCATATAAACCGCACTTTTTCATGCAATACTCTAAACAAATTTTCTCAGTACATTTAAATTTCATCGAGGTAAAAATTTGAACTTAATCCTTAATTAGCATAATTATTAATATTGGGAAAAAAAATTAACCGAGTAGCTTCACTCCTTCTACCCCCTCCCATACAATGAGACACATTTTACGACTATATAACAATTCGATTTGCTTGAAAAGTGTGAATGATACAGATCTGAAATTTAAAGTATATCAATTGCATGATAGTTATAGTTGTTTCTCGAAAAATCATCAAAAACCCCCCACTCCTTCTACCACCTCCCATACAAATTGCACAATTTCATTAAATTCAATGCACTAAGTTCCTCAGTACCTACTCAATTTTTGAAGCTTAAATTTGGTACAAAACATTTTTGTAGCTACTCTAGCATGATGTGAAACAAATTAGTTCAGTGCTGTCACCCCTTCTACCACTCCTCATACAAAATTTTTTAACACCGCAAAAATTTCGATTTCATCTATACATAGTATCGTATGATTGGACTTTGCGCACAATCGTAGTCCTGTTATGTTTTTAAGCTTAATGTTATTTTATTTGTTTTTTTTTTTAAATAACACTAGCTACAATTATTCACATGTCCTTAACGCTCACGTATATGATCTCAAATCACGGGTTTGATTTGATCACGAGCCTGTCCCATAAAAATTGTAGTATCATGCTTTCATTCTTAATAATTTATGGTTCTGATTCCAATAATATATATACAAACCATTTTCTTCAAAGAGCCTTTAAAGTAATACATTATGTGGGATATATAATCTGCTTAATATATCCCACATAATGTATTACTAATTACATTCTCAAAATTGCTTATTATTGCTATTTTTACGCGGACGAAGTCGCGGGCGTTTGCTAGTATTAAATAAAATACTAAAATGAAAAATTAAATAAAATACCTATACGCATTATTTCGAAATTTCATAAAATAGTTTAAGTGAACTCTAAATATTGATTGCCACTATCACTGCGACCCAATGGCATAAACTTGCTCAACAGGTACTTTAAATGTATCAAAAGGATCTCTACATAAACCTGTCTTGATTAAAATAACTGGGAACTAATAAAAAACGCCATAATAATTTCATTAATATCGTTTTAATTTTTGATTTCTAAATCAAAATCATCAAAGAATTTCGCACCATGAAATTAAGTACTTTTCCGAGATTTTATAACGTATACAAATAAAATAGGAAAATAATTTCCGTGATGTACACGCTAAATTTTTTCGATACAAATTTAAATTATGACGAAATCGAACTACATCAGTCGATAATATATCGAGTTGAAAGACTCGATAAATTCGATGATGATGTTTAAATGAAAATAAAGTTAAGAGCAAAACTTAAATAATATTTTCAGACATGTAAATCTGATTTTTTTCGCTTTATTTTTTTTTCAAAATTAATTCAATATCCAAGCAAATTGATAGCTTTGTCGAACAAATAAGCACTGAAAGCTTAGCTTTCATAGTTTTCAAACTCAATTAACGTCAATTGACAGCAAAATCGAAATCTTTTCACTCGATTTAGTCGATTTGCATAAGACCACCGAGTTCTATGAGCGCGCCATTTATCGAATAGCCAGCTAGCAGGGCTGTTCGTCTGATTAAGTATCTTTGAGAAGGCAGTTGGTGAAACCTGGCATTGCCTTTACAGCATTTCCTTATAATTCTTGTTGATAAGTTTCGATCTCTCTTCAATGCAAGAACTTTTGAGACCCGACCGGTTATCTTCTCCGCTCTGCTGTTTCTTTCATTTCAATTTCATCAACTGCTGTGCATTCAGGAGTCAGAACAACGCATACAAAAAGAAAATAAAACGGACGAATGGAAGAAAAAAAAGAAAACTTTCTGCGAACTAAGGACATCTTTAAGTGGAAGTGACGTAATGTAGAAAGCAGCATCTTGGATATTCTGTCAAGGGCAAATGTAGGCAATATCAAGATCATTTCGGGATAAAGAAAGTGTCATAGAAAATAAAAACATAAAATAGGATTTTCCTCTCTTTGATGACTCTCTCGCTCTTCATATCCCTAAGACTAAATGGTTTTGTTTTCAATTCTACACGTTTTGCTTTTAGCTTTTGTTGATTTATAAGATTTTGGATTTGAATGCTATGCCACAGTCCAAGGTTGACTTTGAATAGGATTAAAGTAGGACATCCTTCTACATACTCATGTAAATTAAGAAGTGATTTGAAATACAAGGTCAATACAATGATATTTTGATTCTTAATTAATAAAAATTAAATTTGACTAATTTTTTTGAAAGCGTACATAGCAGAACATATTAATTCTATTAATGATTTTTGAAATACAGGTCTTGCAAATTCATCCAATGCTCTTCCCAGTTATGTCCGTGTGATAAAGGAAATGTCCCGTCTGCAACGAAATTTTGAAGTAAGTTCACAGCGGAGTTTCGTCACTCAATATTTTAATGTAAAATTATCTGTTAATATGTATCCCGTCTTTAAAGTATTTTGTCCGACAGTAGTTTTCAAAGTTTTTAAATTTTGCCGGCGGGAATGAATATTTGCAGTGAAGGCAGCACCCCTTGCTAGACTTTCATATTGCACAACTGACTCAACGTCATTCATTGAGCGCTTTCTACAAATCACCCTTTTTAATTTCATTTTCATATCCTTGATATCGCACATAAATAAATATTTCTACAAGGATTTCAATGAAAAACATAATATACGATAAAATTGCTAAGTCTACTTAATATTACTAACGAATTAATTAATATTAATTACCATAATATTGTTGATTTGTTTTCATTAGAATCCGAGTAGATGTGAGTTTCTCTTTAAGTCTCGTAAATTTCTATCCTGTGCCGTACACATAAATAATTAGATTTCTCAGTAAATAACACTAAAACTGAAGTTTCATTTTATAAATAAAATTTGTGTATACGTGAATATTATCTGTTTTGTATGCTAGGCCAGATGGATTAAGAGAACAATATCATTATTTACATGATTTGTCTAAAAATAATAAACAAAAATAAATTAAGTAGTAAGTAAATTTTAAGCAACATTGTTAGGATATAATATTAGGATGACTTTATTGAAAATACACATTTTTCCGAAAGATAAGTTTAATGTGTAGGTCTGCAATTCAATGTAGAGTTACATGTCAGCTCTACTTGATTATCATCTACCACTCAATACTGAATGAAATTAATGCGAACACCTCCATGAACGTTATGCGACTTGAATATTATCCAACCAACATCAAATTAGACAGTGTAAAGAAGCAAAAACAACCACACGCATAAGCTCGGCCGACAGGGATAACAGTCGGGCGACAAGTAATTGCTTTATGAACACCTGTAAGATCGAAAGAAAAGATTTCCGGATTCTACACTGTTACGCTTTATTAATCGTGACGTTTTGGTCTCTGCTAAGACCTTTATCAAACTTTGATAAAGGTTTCAGCAGAGACTGAAACGTCACGAATAATAAAGCGTAACAGTGTAGAATCCGGAAATTTTTTCTTTCAATTCGAAATGCACTGTGAAAACATTCACCAAACCACCTGTAAGATCTTTATCAAGAATTCAACAACAACCACACGGCCAACATTGTCGAGAGCAACAACAACCACACGTAAGGACTCGTACGAAAAGGTAGAGACTTGGGCAACGAGGTAATGCTTTATAGAAGCAATTAACAGCGCTCGACCGAGAAGGAAAAGATTCAGACGACAATGATTCGGCTAACAAGAGCAATATAAAAAGTCGAGTGTTTTTGATGAACGTCCAGTTTGAAACAATCGACGAGTCAGACGATATTTAGGAAGCAAAAGATTGGCAAGCGATAATTTGTGAGCGAAATAGTCTCAAATGGAAGGTGCAAAGCAGTTAGGTAAATTGAAAAAAGTTTTGCGGTTAAATTAAGGTGAAGGGAGTTTTATTTGTACTTGAAATCTAGCGACATCTTGCGCATTTATATGAAAAAAATAGTTTGCATTTCTAAAATAATTTTTTCGATATATGCCCATAGCCTGCCAAAGCTCAGAATAACTATGTCGCCGGAACCTAGTAAGGTTATTTTAATTTCTGCTTTAACTTCATTAGCATGATCGGGTCTAGTCGTCCAAATCTTCAGTAAAGTTAAAAAACCATTTTTATTCGTTTTTGGGACCTAGATGTAGCTAAATTATTGGACGTGATAGGAACCCCCTCCGGACTCTAGTAGGCTTAGTCATGGGGCACTGTTTTCTTAGAAAACATGTTCGAAGACTTCGCCTTACAACAGATAACATTTGCAGAGGCTATGATTGGGAGACCCTTTAGAAACTGTAAACGACAAACTGATTTGTGCCCTCAGCATCGGCTCCATAATTGAAGGCTTACTATTAGCTAACGGTCCGGAGTTTACAGTGTATTGTTCTTGCGCGTGCTAAGGCCTAGTACTGCACGGGTATGTAGCAGTTTAACCATATTAGCTCTGAGCTAGCGAAATTAATATTGTTGGTTTTCTTGTTGTGTATTGTTTTGATTTTAATGCTACCAAAGCGTTGTTTGTTTTTATTTAATTTTTTTCTTAATAGTTTAACAATAGTTTAATTTTAAGTACTAATTTTTAATTTGTTATTTCTTCTTATTCCAATTTTTTTTTCCTAGTCAAATTTAATAGCATAATTTTTTCGCGTATTGTTCTAGATAATTTTTGTTTTCCAATATTATTTATTTAGGTTCTCTTATTAGCCTTTTTTTTTTTTGATGACCTTGCAAAATTTAATAGTTTAATTTTTTCGTACATTGTCCTAGGTATTTTTTTTTCTTTTTATTTTTAGTTTTTTTCCTGTCCATTTATGTTTTTTTTTCTTATTTGCTTAATTTTGCTAGTATTTTCAATTCTTTGTTTTTCCTTTCCGCTCCCTAAAGTTAGAGACTTTTGTTGATTAGCTTCACTATTGATCAAATTAATGTTCGGGGACTGAACTCTGCTTATCTTCCGCTATATATCCATATCGAAACTAATAGACCGGATATTCTAGCACGAATGGCGAATGTAAGGTGTTACTTGGAAGTCAACAGTTTTATTTTGTTCCCGAATATCACCTTTTTCGAGTATTTTTTCGCCAACGGGGTGTCGCACTCTACATGCGCGATGATGTGTCTTTCCAATTAGTTCCCTACTTGGGGAACTGCTTCAATCCGGAATTAAATTATATCTGGATAAAATTGATGATCCAAAGACATGTCATGTACTTCTGTTTGAAGCCCAGCAATGACTGCAGCAAACACTTTATTAGAACTGGATGGGTAAACTAAATCTATTCAGTCAATAAACACAGCATACCTTGACGCTGAAATTGTCATCGCGTGCGATTTCTATGTTCAAAGCGTCGCCTGGCTTAAAGACTCCTCTACTGTAAAGGGTTAAACACAACTGGTAGATTAGCCCACTCCTTTACCAGATATTGCAGAACGTTTTTCCAACCTCCTTGAACTTTCTCTCACTAGGCAGCCAAAGAAATATTCTGACTTTCTCAAATCACCATCACCATGACATTGGAAGTACGGATAATTTTTTGATTCGCTCACAATTCAGAGTTGCAGCACTTACACCGCTGACAATCAAGGCACCTCGAAGAAATATTTAGAATTTCGATAGGACCAATTGGGAGGACACTAAATGACTTCTTCAATTCCTTTAATTGAAAATTGTGCTTTGATTCCAATGACTGCACTAAAGCTTGTAGACTTGCCACCGAGATTATCCTGAAAGGTATGAAGCTCTACATACCTCCCAGTCATAAGAGAGTCAGGCCGTCGAAGAACTCTTGGTGCAATAAAGAATGTCTCGATAAAATTCAGGCCATGAAATAAGCATTGCAAACCTGCCAATAGAGAACTCTGTTCAATACCACCTCTTGTTGATGGCGACCATACCGTTATTGATTCTGTCAAAAAGCTAACTTACCAGCACCAAGTTTCGCTAGGAACGCACGCCTTCCACCTTCAAACCAATCGCTTCTCGCTCTAAATGATTCTGGATTCTCAGCTCAATATCCACAAATATGTTGGTCCGGACTGTACTCCCCCATTACCCTCAAAAATTGCTCCTCTTCTTTGGCAAAACCTCTTCGCAATCTTTTCTATCTTTCCTATTCTTCTGGATGCTTTTCACGTAGACGAAAAGCTGCAAATGTTCAGCGAATTCGAAAAAAAGGAAGCAAAGCGAACGCCACTAACTACTGCCCCATAGCCATTCGTTCACTGCTTTCGAGAGTAATGGAAACTACTGTCAATCGCAAGATCGTTGAATAACTCGAGGATAATCAGATAATCCATGATCGTCAGTATGGATTCCGTTCTGTACGGTCGACGGGAGATCTTTGGTCTAATTGATAGAACGTTGGAACTTATGCTTACATAAACACGGCGAAGGCGAATTTCTTGCACTTGACATTGCAAAAGTTTTTGACAGAGTTTGTCATGAATGTTTCATAGTTAAGCTAAGGGCCATGCTACCCTTGTTCAATTGATTAAGAGTTTTTTTTCTGAACGCGCTCTACGAGTAGTACTAGAGGGCGTTACTTCTTTCTCTTTCCCAATAGATTCCGGCGTCGCTCAAGGTTCTGTTTTATTTCCAACACTTTTCTTAGTTTTCATCAACGACCTTCTGTCCTCCGCTCTAAGCCCAATCCATAGTTTTGCGGATGACAGTACTTAAGATAACACCTATGAATTTCACTCTTCTGAGGAATCACGCAAGCATTCTATTGCTTTCGATCGCATGGACTTTTTCCGTTCGCTGAGCTCAGATCTTTGGTTAATCCTGGAATGGGGCAGGAAAAATAGAAATGAGCTCAACGCCTCCAAAAAACAGGCCTGTCATCTATCCCTCAAATGTAATGTTCCAGTGTTAACTCAAAATATGACCTTTGCTGACGCACATTTTTGCACCTCGGATAACTTCACACTTCTAGGCGTTAAAACTAATTACCACCTGAATTGGGCCCAGTATAACTTTGATATTGCCCTAGGCGCCTCTAAACGTCTAAGTGTTCTTCGAAAGTGCAAAAAGTAGTTCACACCGAACTACCTCCCAACCATCTAAACAGACATTAGACCATGTCTATGTTTGAGCTGAGACACCCAAAACATACCACGCGTCGATCGACCGTATTCAAAAACATGCATTCCGAATGACTGAAGTGATTGTATGGGGAGTGGTAGAAGTGACACCTCTTCTACCAATCCCCAAACAAAATTTTAACTATCTTTTTTCACATCATGGTGGAATAACTAAAAAAATTTTTCACACAAATTTAAAACTCCAAAATTTAATAAGCAGGGAGGGAATTAGTTTATTAGGTTTCGTGAAATTGAAGGATTTTTTTTTTAGTGATTTTTTCAACAATAACTATGGACATTATGGAATTGACGTCTCTGAAATTTCAGACTAGTTACATTCATACCTTTCAAGAAAATTAATTTTTTGTAAAGTTGTGAAATTGTATCACATTCAGTTAATTTTTTCCGATCTTAACAATAATGCTAATTAGTAGTACTAAATTTGAGCTCGACAAATGTTATATGTAATGAGAAAATCGGTTGATAGTAGTTTTCGATGAAAAAGTGCAGTTTGTATGGGAGGTGGTGTAAGAAATGATAGATTCGAATAATTTTTTTACCATAGATAACATTTACAGTTTCTCTTATAGTTTCCAAGAAAATTTGAATATTGTAAATTTTTGAACATGAAACATTTTGTATGGGAGGAGTAGAAGGGGTAGAGTGATTTGGCTTGTTCACGAAGTTGATATTACTTTTTGTAAAAAATATACTATACAAAGTTTAAACTTTCAAATTCAATGCGCTTTCGAGCTAGAGAGCGAAAGTATTATACATACGGACGGAAGAACTTCCAGTTTTGAGATTTTTGAGTGATACTGGTAATATCCACTAATGCTTCATTCATTTTTTTCTCTGAGCCTTATTTATTAGCGTCACAAACTTTAGAGCAAACTTATAATACTCTCAGATTTTATCTAGACTATAAATATAATAAAAACATAACAGGGCTACGATTGCGCGTAAAGCGCAATCTTACGATACTCTAGATGAAATAGAATTTTTTGTGATCCCAAGAAATTGTGTATGGGGAGTGTTAGAAGGGATGATAGCATTGTACTAATTTTTTCGACATCATGCTAAAGTAGCTATGAAAATGTTTTATACAAAATGCTTACTCCAAAAACTGAATGGGAACTGAGAAAATTAGTGAGTTTGATTTAGTGAAAATGTGCAGTTTGTATGGGAGGTGGTAGAAAGAGTGGGCGGATTTTATTGATTTTTTCAGAAATAACTAGGAATATTATAAAATTGGCATCCTTTAAATTTCAGACTAGTGCCATTCATAATTTTCAAGAAAATCGATTTTTTGTGAAGTTGTGAAACTGTGTCATATTGTATGGGAGAGGATAGAACTAGTGAAGCAAATCAAATATTTTTTTTTTCATCTTAGTAATAATATTAATTAAATATTTATTACAAAATATGAGCTCAACAAATGTTATATGTTCTGAGAAAATCGGCTTAGAGCATTTCAGGAAAAAGTGTAGTTTGTATGGGAGGGGGTGGAAGGAAAGGGAGGAAGCAAATAATTTTGTACTATAGATTTAAATCATTAAAAAAGTAATATATATCAAAATTGAGACCAATAGCTTTTATACTTTTTGAGTAAATCCATTTATTGTCAAATTGCATAATTGTGTCATTTTGTATGGGAGGGGGTAGAAGGGGTGAAGTTAATCATCTCATTTTTTTTGACCTTACTAACAATTTTAAATAAGTATTTGGTGCACAATTTCAGCCCGCTGAATTTTATAAGCACTGAGGAAATTGGCTTAGAGTAATTCATGATAAGTACAGTTTGTATGGGAGGGGGTAGAAGGAGGGGGAGGACACGCACAATTTTTATATGATAGATTGACATTATCATAAAAGTAATATATTCTGAATTTCAGGCCAATAACTTTTATACTTTTTGAGCAAATCCGTTTATTGTCAAATTGTGTCATTTTGTATGGGAGGGGGTAGAAGGGGTGGAGCGATTTGGCCCGTTCACGAACTTGACCTTACTTTTTTGTCAAAAACGACGTGTACAAAATTTGAACTTTCTAGCTCAACGCGTTCTCAAGCTAGAGAGCGCACGGACGGACGGACGGACATCCGGTTTTGAAATTTTTGAGTGATAATATTAACTTCTGTATTCATCATTTTTTTCTCCGAGCCTTATTTCTTGGCGTTACAAACCTTAGAGCGAACTTATAATACTCTCAGATTCCATCTAGAGTATAAATACTCAACTGTTCTATTCTACAAGTGTTTTCCGATATAAAAGTTTTGTTTTTAGTTGCTAAACTGTTCATGCAGCATTTCAAATCTGATCACAAGAAAGAAGAAAATAATATCAAACTTTCATTCCAACAATTGACATGTTTTTTAGTTCTTATTCTATCTGACTGGAGTCCAAAGTTGTGAGATGATTACTGTCATCTCATGAAATTATGAAAGCTTTTTTATAGCAATAACTTTTATTGATGTATTAAACAGTGTCCGTTCGCGAGGTATAGTTTATAAAATATTCAAAGAAATGTCTGAAACTGAAATAATATTGAATTGGTTGTCGAATGAAGATTCGTAATTTGTTTTGCATTCTAAATATTTTTTCACTAATTGTTCGTCTAGACTTGTGGAATCTATAAAATATTAGTAGACCCCAATCAATCTAGGTTACTTATTGATAGATAAATGTCTATGATATAAATATAGTCTTGTACTCAGAGTGGATGGTAATGAATTTTAATATTGAGATGTAGTTTTGTATTTAAGCAAATGTGTTTAACTTTTTCAATAACTCAGAATTTTTAATTCTCTTATTATTCTCTTCTCGAAATAAATTATAATTTTATATTCGTTTAAAATAAACAAATAAACATACATATGTATATAAATATCTATTTTAAAGAAGATTTTTTGTTATTTTTGTTTTTCAAATTTTAAGCCAACATATAGTTTACAAGTTTTCTCATTACGGAAATGGCGGCGATTCAATAAAAATGAATGCTAGACAGGATATTAAAAAAGCTATTGTATCAATGATTGATTTGAAAGACTCTAGCTTTAAAGTGGTTTGAACTATTTGTTTTGAAATTTGAAAGCTTAGAAAATAATATTATTAGTAAAAGCTTAGAAAATAATATTATTAGTAGTGAGCTATTTTTCGTGAACTCTTTTCCAAACTCACGTAAATGTTGAAAGGCAGGGGTTCAACCGATAACTATAGAATGGAATATCTGAACTATGGCTGCAGTTTGAAAGTGGACTCTGGGCACATCTATATAGAGGAGTAATCTGGGTAAAGCCTAGTGGGTAGCGTGTTGATCAACAATGCGAAGGCCGTGGTTTCAAATCCCGGCTGACGTATAATTTCAGCACGCTGCTTGCTGGTGCATAACTTGGTCACCTCAATCTACGAAGATGAAAAATCGTAGATAGAGGGCTGTGTGAAAAACAACACCAGCATGTTAGTAGAATACCGGCGGTTGTAGGATAACAACCCCAGTGCAAAGGAAATGATTGGTTCGACAACAAATGCCAAGGCGCCTTAGAGCAAAAAAACCAAGATTATAAAATGCTAACAGAACACAAAATAAAATGATTATAAATGTATTGCAAACAAAATCTGCAGATAGAAGAAAAGCGAAAGTATGATAATGACGAAATTAAAAACATGGACATTTTAAATTATATAAAAGAAGAGCCGTGCATTGCCTAGTTAAAAAGATGAAAGTGGAATACCATCCGAAGACGACCCTCTGCAAGGATGCAGAAGGCAACATTATATACATGTGTGGAATATATAAAACCACGGAAGCGATGGGTGGATTCTATTTACGCAGCGGAGGACGCGGTTACTGAGCCAACAATAGTGGAGACGGAGTAGTCAGGAGGCCAAATCCCAATTTAGACTGTAGCGTCATCGTGAGATTAGAAAAAGATATGAACAAGAACTTCTGTGTAATCCATTTTTGTCTCTGAACCTTATTTCTAAGCTTAACAAACTTTTGAACAAACTTACATTACTCTTCCATTATATTCCAGTATAAAAATATCGACTTAGAAATTTGACTTAGGCTGCCGACACACGATGCGAGTTAATATATATTATCTCGCTTTTGGATATTACTAGTGTCATTATCCTATACATAATTCGGCCTACTTATATCAAAATAGGAAGTTAATATATATTAGCTTGCATCGTGTGTCGGTAGCCTAAGTAAAATAAATATCATTAATTTTAAAATTTTGTTTCGATTTGGTTATACTTTCCACCGCGTCCATTTAATTGCTATATATTTTCCGTAATAATAATTTGTTTTATATCATAAAAATTGCAAACTACGTTTGAAAAATTATTGACTTTACCGCTCCCATACAAGTTTCTCATATTTTGGAAATTTAAAGAAAACATTTTAAAGTTGTGATGAATAATGGATAAAAAAATTTCGGAAAAGTTCGGAAAAGCTGCTAAAATGGCTTGAAATGTGAAAATTTGGAGACCAAATATAGAATTACCCTACGAAGTCATCCGTTCTTTACAATAACTGTAGTTATGATTACTGATGATTCCAAAGTGTATATTTTTAACAATGTGCGGTACGGAGCTGTTCAATATTTTATTTTTACACTCAAAATATTCATTTTTATTTTTTATTATTTAGATCCTCTTATTGTTAATTAGCATCGATTTATAAGTAATTCAATTCTGATTTGTTTTGTTGAAGAATGTGGCAAGTCTAATCCTAGGGCATTTAACAATAGTTTGTCTTAGCTTAGTAAGGGCTGCTTTTTAGAGGTGGAGAAATTTAAATTGAAATAAAATACAGAAAAATGTTTTTAATTAAATTAGATTTATTTGAAAGATAATTTTATGGCATTAATGCTTGAATATAATTTGGGGCATGTACCCGCCGTAACTGGCGAGTACGTGGCGAAGGAATTTCATTTCAAAATTTTGTTCAGTGATGAAGTACACTTTTGGATAAATACCTATGGCAACAACTAGAATTTCCGCATTTGGAGCGATAATCTATAAGCTTTTGTCGAAACACCATTACATCAGAAAAAAAAGTCACCATTTGGTACGCTTAATGGAGCGGTGGAATCATTGGTCCATTTGTCTCCAAAAATTATGATCGTCTGAACGTTACAGTCAGCGGTGAGCGATACAGAGACATGATTGCTAACTTTTCCGTGTCTGTCTATGTTGACGTCACATAAACAAAGGTAAGCTCTTTCTCATCATTCGAATAGTAAATCTTATTGCTTGACATTTGAGGTAGTCGTTAGGGTAAATTTAAAACATTTTGATTCCACCAAAAAATTATGTCTATTTCAGCGGGTCAGGTTTTACGTTGACTCCCTAAATTGTTATAAACGAAGAATGCTGTGAAGCTAAGATAACAGACAAATAAGAATTGTGACAGATCTTTGCTGTGACGATATTGTGACGTCATAAACTATTAAAAAAAGACGAAGCAAGAAATTGAGAAGGCTCATAAGTTAACAGGCAAAAAAGTTGACTGTATATACATAGATTTTAGCAAACCAGTTGATAAAATTAATAACAACTTACTGATTTACAAGCTTTGCTCACTAAGATTTCCTACTTTTTTTACTATGTGGATCAAATTATATCTATCTAATTGCACCCAATTAGTACAATTTCGAGATGCTGTCTCATTAATTATTCCAAACACTTCTCGTGTACCTCAGGGTTGTTATCTTGGTCCACTTCTCTTTATTTTATTTATTAATGACGTGTGTTCGGTCACCTCCAACTCAAATATTCTCATGTATGCTGAAGATACGAAAATATTTCGTACTATCATCTGTTGAATGATTATCTACTTTTGCAAAATGACATAAAGCTATTTGTTGACTGGTGTACCTTAAAGTGTGTGCCTTTTAATACTAGAAAGTGCACCGTGGCACCTTTCTCCAGGAAAAATAATATATTTGGATTTATCTATGCTTTCGAGCGAATTGCTTTACGGAAATTAATCAAACTACGCAATTTAGGCGTATTATTCAATCATAAATTTACCTTCGACGAACATGTTGACTGTATTGTTATCAAGGCTAACTCCATTTGGGGCTTTGTAAAACGATGGTGTAAGGACCGTATTACGAATTTTCGTAATAATAGGATAGTCTGTATAGAGAATATTTTTAAGATTTACTCTCTACTTTCGTTAGAGTTACTCGAACATAGGCGATTTATTCTTAGTGCTAGAGTCGCAGTTAAATAAATTTTAGGTGAAGCAATATGATGTTTCACTGTAATCTTTGTAAGAAAGTAAAATTTGTAAGTAATCATATGTTGAATTCTTAAATAAATAAATAAAAAGTTAAGATAAATTCTTAAAATAGCCTCTGATTTTCTTCAAATGTATAGAAACATTTGATTTGAATTTTGAAATTTGCATGTAATATATATGTTGTAATTTAAGGAAAATCCAAAACTTAAATTTGATTTTAATTGTGCTAGCGAAATTTGTAAATATTGCAAACAATTTTCAAAATTCGGATAAATTCCTCAAATTTGATAAAATAATTATGAATCGTTCGCTTTTTTTTCGAAAATTGTCGGAATGTTTGAGGCCATGAGACCAAAAGTGGAACAACCCCAATACATTTATATTTGGGATTATGCCACTGTTGCTCACATAGCCATAATTTTCGTCTCACGTTTATTATTTTATAATTGTCTTACATCAATCTGCGATTTCTAGGTTCTTTGTTATAGCAGATTTTCTTATTTTTTAACTGACAGAAATTGGGAAAGAAAAAAAGTTTACGGGATTTATTTTTTAGGGTCTCCGTAAATGAATTTATTGAAACTTGTGTTACAATCGCTTGAATGTTTGTGTTACAAATAACACAAATTTTCAAATTTTGAGCGAAAAAATGTCGGAAGTATGGCAAATCAAATGGAAGTCTTTATTTTTGAAACATAATAAATAACTTTTACATCTTTCGATCTAATGTTTGAAAATATAAATTTTGTTTCCAATAATATTATATTTGATTCCCAGTAATGTCGCATATATGTGCTCGCAGCTATTATTTCACATATCGGCAATGTTGTCTTTTGATTTTGCGAAAATATTGATAGGAATAATAACATTAATATGCGATTTCTGAACCAATCGGAATAGTTTTGCACAGTTATGTTTCACACAATAATCTAGTACTTATCGAATCGTTTTTTCGATAACTAGCATAGTTTTTATACTCTAGATGAAATCTGAGAGTATATTGTGTTTGCCTTACCGTTTGTAACGCTAAGAAATATTGCTCGCACAGAGCCGCCAAGGGTACAGAAATATTTGTTGTTGCTCAAAAACTTCGATTCCGAGTTGCTGTCTGTCCGTCTGTCTACAGCATAACTCTCGAACGCTTTCAGCTATCGTGCTGAAATTTGTTGTGTTGTGTGTTATTTTTAGCAAAAAAGAAACTTTAAGTTCGTGAATGGGCCACATCCCCCCACTCCTTCTACCCCCTCCCATACAAATTTCACGAAATTCCGAAATTTTCAGAAATTGTTTTTTCTTTGAAACTATTTAAGCTATCGATTCGAAATTTGGGTCAAAGTATTATGATATAGATGTTAGTAATATGACGGAATATTGATTCGATCCCGTCACTTCTTCTACCCCCTCCCATACAAATGCATAATTTTGAAAAATGCAGTTTTTCGATTTTCATTGAAACTAGCAAAGTTAAAAAAACGAATTTTTGCCAGAATTAATTTTATTATAATTCCAATCAGAATTGAAAAAATTATCAACTTCACCTTACTCCTTCTACCCCCTCCCATACAAATTTTACGAAATTTTGAAATTTAAAATAAATTATTTTTCTTCGAAACTGTTAAATCTATCAACTTAATATTTTGCACAAAGTATCAAAATAGAAATATCAATAACGAGAAAAAAATGTGTTTTTATCCGTACACTCCTTCTACCCCCTCCCATACAAATGTATAATTTTTTTTAAGTGCATTATATCGATATTCGTTAAAACTAGAAAAAGTATAAACTTGAAATTTTACCAGAATTTGTTTTTTAGTAATTGCAATAAATGTTAAAAAAAATTATCAGCTCCTCTTCACTCCTTCTACCCCCTCCCATACAAATATCTGTTTTATAAATTCAAGAAAAGCATTTCTTCTTCGAATATATTAGAACTAGCGAATTTGAATTTGAATCAAAGCGTGGTGACAAGGATGATGATATGCAGTTTCAAAATCATCTTAAACGCTCTACTTCCTTTGCCACCTCCCATACAAATGCCTCAATTTCAGGAAAACTATGTCCAATTGAAAATAATGAAAGCTACACACCTTAAATTCAGCACGAAATATTTTGCATACCACATTAGGTGTCATATCCAAAAATTACAAACCTTCCTCCTCTCCTTCTACCACCTCCCATACAAAAGGCACTATTAATTATTTAAAAGAATTGGAGGTGACATATTTTCCGGTACATTGAACTCTTTCTCATTTCATCTAGAGTATCATATGATTGGGCTTTACGCCCAATCATAATTCTTTTATGTTTTTTTAACACATGTAAGTACTGAACAATCGATTAATTTATTCCAGAGACTGCCATGATCCGAAAAAAATTAATTTATAAATTCCGGACCAATAAGTACTAGTTTTACTTTATTATTCTAATAATAAAGTATTGTGATCGACACAAGAAAAAAAAATTTGCTATCCAGACATTTTTTTTTTCGCGTTTCATGACTAAATTAGCCTAAAATTGCAAAAAAAAAAATCCGTCTCGCCGTACGCCGTACATATGGACTCATATCTCCGAGACCGTTAAGGGTAGAATGTCCATTTTTGGGTGGATTGTTGACTGGGTAAGTGAACTCTATTTTCTAAATTTTTGGGGGTGTTAGATGGAAGGGGGAGGCGGGGGGAGGGAAAAAGTAGAAAACTACACTTGCTAATATCTCCACCACGAATGCAGATAGAAAGTTGAAAATCAGTAGGGGTATAGATAGGGTTATGGGACAAAGTCTAAAAATAACTTAATTTTTTTATCCATTGGCGTCCGAAAAGGGGGGGGGGGCTAAAAGCAAATTGTCGGACGAATTGTTTTTTCAAATGATTTTATCTTCGAAATTACTTATCGTAAAAAATTCATATTTTGAGACCATCAAGATGGCACATAGTTCCATTGGAATCAGCTTATAGAGTGGCAAATAATTGTCAGGGTCAGGGGGGGGTCGCAACGAAAAACACTTAAAAATTAATATCTCAACTATCTCTTAAGCTATGTGATTGAAACTTGAAACGTATATTAAGCAATACTAGGAAAATACAAAAAAAAAAATAACATGTTGAAATAATAATAGTGGGAGGAAATGGGGAGCATTTCAAAAATAGCGCACTTTTCAAAATTACAAATCCTTATATCTCAAAAAAGAGTACAGATATCAAATCGAAAATTTGTCAGATTGTAGAACTACATAATTGTTAATTTTGGTAAAAATTTTAATTTGGGAGGTGTAAGAAAAGGGAGGTGATAAGCAAAAATATTGAAAATTTTGAGTGATTTTTTTAGGGCTCTGGTGGAAGATACAAATTTTAAATTTTGTACGTCGATATGTCTATTCGATGTACTTAAATAATAATAATAACTTGATCCATAATTGTTATAAACTGACCCCCCCTCCCCCGGTCTAACGTGCACAAGGTGTTTCATGTGCATTGAAAAAAACACATAAACTGAAAATTTTTGAGTGAAATTTTAAGGTAGAAACTTAAAAATTTGCGAAATGTATTTAAAAAAAATTCCTAAATATACGAAATATTAACTGGTCGAAAACCTTGAAAACTTTTACCCCCTCCTATACAAAATTATTTTTCGACCATTTTCAAGAAATCAATTATCACCTAACTATTAAAAGCTATCAATTTGAAATTTTGCACAAAAACTTACAAAAACAATTAAAATGAAATTACGTTAAAAGTTTTGAAATCGCGCTTACCCTTCTACCCCTTCCATACATTTCATGAAAAAGTGTAGTTTGTATGGGAGGGGTTGGAAGGAGAGAGAGGACGCAAATAATTTTTCTACTGTAGATTTATATCATTATGAAAGTAGTATATCTCAAAATTCAGACTAATAGCTTTTATATTTTTCGAGTAAATTAATTTATTGTTAAATTGCGAATTTGCGTCATTTTGTATGGGAGGGGGTAGAAGGAGTGAAGCTAATCGTCTAATTTTTTTTCGCCTTACTAACAATTTCAAATAAATATTTGGTGCACAATTTCAGCCCGCTAAATTTTATACGCACTGAGTAAATTGGCTTAGAGTAATTCATGACAAGTACAGTTTGTATGGGAGGTGGTAGAAGGAGGGCGAAGACACGCATAATTTTTATACGATAGATTGGTATTGTCATAGAAAAAATTTATTCCAAATTTCAGACCAATAGCTTTTATAGTTTTCGAGCAAATCCTTTAATTGTCAAATTGCGCAATTGTGTCATTTTGTATGGGAGGGGGTAGAAGGGGTGGAGCGATTTGGCCCGTTCACGAACTTGATCTTACTTTTTTGTCAAAAACGACGTGTACAAAATTCGAACAATCTAGCTCAACGCGTTCTCAAGCTAGAGAGCGAACAGACGGACGGACAGACGGACGGACGGACGGACAGACGGACGGACGGACGGACGGACAGATGGACAGACGGACATCCGGTTTTGAGATTTTTGAGTAATAACATTAACTTCTGTATCATTCATTTTTTTCTCCAAGCCTTATTTCTTGGCGTTACAAACCTTAGAGCAAACTTATAATACTCTCAGATTTCATCTATTATATATATTATATATTATACTCATAATAAAGATTTGCGGATTTGCAAACTGTTAATATTTATTTTTTCGTGTCGTTTCGATTACTTTCGAGAGTATTCAAAATAATAAAAATCTGTAAATTTTAAGTTAATTAAAACACCTTTCTTAATTTAAAAATTATGAAAATTATATAACGTAGAAGTTGAAATGTGCTACACTAAAATTTTGCCTTTTAGCATTTCATGACTAAATCAGCTTAAAAATGCAAAACAAAAGCTTCTAAACCCTTGAACGTATAAAGTTAATTTTTAGGTGGATTGTAGATGGGTGCTAATCTCAGAGTAGAGACTAGATATATAGGTGGATGCGGGGGGAGTGCTAGATCCTAAAATTAAGAAACTTTAAAAATAAAATATTTTTTTTATCCATTATGATTCAAAAATAGGGAGCTAACAACTAATTGTCGGCTGATCTACTGAACTTCTATTACAACAAGATCGTATCTTAGTACCTTTTTGGTGGTGCAGAGGTCTACAATAATCAGCTTAGAAGGAGGCCAATACTTGTAAGGTGTGGGTCAGGGGGTACAAAGAAAAAATACGACTATTTTTAACTAAGTAATTGCAACTTGGAAATTACACTGAGCTATACTAGCGAAGTATGACAAAAATATAATATTACCGAAGAAAAAAGGAGCTCTTTTCAAAATTTCAAACCGTTATATCTTAAAATCTAAAACAGATCGGATTGTAGAGCTGTATGATCTATAATTTTGATAAAATGTTTAAGTTGAGGGTGTAATGGGAGGAAATGTCGAAAGCTTTCCCTAATTTCTCTGGTAAAAGATACTAAGATCAATTTTGCACGGGCATACATTCATTTGACATAAGAAATGTTCGCCAATTTGATAATTTATTTTTATTTTGAAGAAATGAAAATTAGTGTTCTTGAATTTGAAATAGTTAATATGGAATTAGAAAAGGTTACTATTTATTAAGATTGGAAGAAATAGCTTAATCGACTTTGAAAAGATTGCTGTCAAATTTGGAGTGGTTGCCTCTGCTACGTAAAACAGTGTTAACTTATAGAATGGCTTGTTAATTTTTTTGAAAACGATTATTTATCAATTACAAAATTACTCTGTTTTATATTAATCTTAATATAAATTAATATTTGTAATTTTTTTTTAACTGTTAAAGACAAACTAATAAAATTTAATTTATTAACTATATCGTATTACTAGCGATCGCCCACGACTTTCTCCGCGTAAAAATCGCAATAATAAGCAATTTTTGAGAATATAGTTAGTAATACATTATGAGGGATATTTAACCTACTTAGTTTAATAGCTCTTTGATCACAATGTGTTGTATTTTGTTGGAATTAGAAACATGAATTATTAAAAATGAAACCATGATACTCGTATTAGAATGGGGCCTGTCCCGTGCTCACGGGAGTGATTCGAGATCATATAGGTATGAAAGACCGTTAAGGAAATGTAAATAGTTGTAGTTTGAGCTAATTCCAAACAAAGTCTAAATAAAATATCATTAAGCATAAAAACATCGGAGCTTAAAGCCCAATCATAGGAGGTGGTAGAACGGGTGATAGCATAGAACATCATGCTGGAGTAACTATAAAATACTTTGTACCAAATTTAAGCTTCAATAGTTGAATAGGTACTGAGAAAATTAGTGTATTGGATTTATTGAAATTGTGCAGTTTGTATGGGAGGTGGTAGAAGGAGGGAGTTCTTAATGATTTTTTGAGAAACGACTACAATCATCATGCAACTGATATTTTTAAATTGCAGCTCGGTAACATCAAGAAAAGCTAGGGTGTAGCCTAGTGGTTAGCGTGTTGGTCTTCTAATGCGAAGGTTGCGAGTTCAAATTCCGGTCGGCGTAATATATAATTCCAGCACACTGCCTGCTTGGATACACATTGGTCATCTCAATCTATGAAAATGAAAAATTCGTAGAAAGATGGTTGTGCGAAGGGCTAACAACCCTTCTACAATAAGTAATGAAAAATGTTAAGGAACCTGAATGCCAGGACTATTTGGGCTGTAGTGCCATTGTAGAAGAAGTAGAAAATCAAGAAAATAGAATTTTTGAAATGTTATAAAATTGTTTCCCATGAGAGGGGATAGAGGGAGGGAAACTAATCTATTTATTTTTGTATCCTAATATTAATAATAATGGATTTAGTTCAAAACCTGAGTTTGATAAATGTTATACGTACTGAGAAATTTTTTTTTCAGTATTTCATGAAAAAGTGCAGTTTGTATGGGAGGTGGTCGAAGAAGTGGGGGAAATCGAACAATTTGTATATCATAGATCACATTTATGATAAAAATACTATATTCTAAATTTCAAGTTATTAGCTTCTATAGTTACTAAAAAAAATTGATTATAATATATTTTTGAAAATGATTTATTTTGTATCGGAGGGCGTAGAAGGTGTGAGATGAGTGGAATAAAACCAAAAGCGGATTTTATCTCGGAGCATACCTAACATTTTGTTTTAGTTTCATTGCAATCTGTTCAGCCGTTTGTGCGTGAAAGCAGGCCGGACAGACAACAATTTCAAAATCGTGTTCTGATGTTTAGTTATTGTCCAAATAAAGCATAACACTGATTTATAGCCATTTATAAACAAATAACAGACACTACAATTATATTTATATGTACAGAGGTATAGATTATTAACTGATTTGAAATATACATGCTTATTACACGTGAAATAAAGTTAAAGTTATAACTTTTTCTTTTTTTAAATGGTTACATACATTAATATATGTAAAATTGAAAATGTTTTACAGGGAGAACTAGTTTCTATTAGGTATAGTTCATTAAAAAACTTGATAGAAATTAGGTTTTAAAATTATCTTAATTGATAATACTATCCAAATTATAAAAAAAAAAAATGTAAATAATTTCTGTATTCTTACCTTTTCAACTACTCCAAATTCACTTTGAGCAAAATATTTTAAACGCACATAATAATATTTTTATATTTTATTTTTTCTATATTTTAAACCACAAACAACAAAGCAAATGAAAAATTAATTTGAAATTTCATTACTCTAAAATGAATTGCAAAAAAAATCACTTTTCTCTCTCTTGAAATTAATGAACTTCTGATATAACGCGTGTAAAACACTAACCGTCAGCTGCAGCACTTCTCTTCTTCTTCGAAACGCTTATTCACAAGTAAATTTAACGCGCACAATTAATTGAGAAAATTGTTAGGATACCAGCCACCTCAAGTTAAGGAACTTCGCACCAATCTCAAGGAATTCCTTTCCACCCTTTTACAAAAGTATTGAGGGCGACAGAGAAAAAAAAATAAAACGAAGTCTTCTCAGTTATCTTAATTTTCCGATTTAATGGATTCGACAACGCTATGTATGATAACTAACACCGGCAAAAAATAACAACAGTGAAATGAAATTACACCGACAGTCGTCGAGCTCTTTAAGTTGGCTTTCTGCTGTTAATTACAGCGAAAAATTAAAAATTAACCGAGGGTAAACGTGAAAGCAGGACACTTTCAACTTTTGAGGTCGACTTGGGATACTCAAGGATAGTTGTCGTATGATTCGAAAATTTCCCGTAACCACTAAAATTCAGCACATCCAAACGCTTCGGCTGGTCTGCATGAACTGATTGTGTCCCCCTGCGGCATGTTTTTTTCCACAAATTTTCACTCGTTGCCGTCGTAGTAGTCTCGTTCTCGTCGTGCGGCTTTTCTTTTTCACTTTTCCATTTTCCGCTTTTCATGTGCATCGTATGAAACCGAACCGTTTGTAGAAGGTGAACGTGAAATTGTGCGAAGCATGATGTTGATGGGTGAAGAAACCGTCTCGCGCGAGAGTCCATGCATCGGAGTAGAATCTCATCGGGCGGGAAAATGCAACCCAAATGGTGGCGGGTGGAGGGAAAATTTAAGGAGACGATTGGAATTGACTCGCATACCCCCCATCGACTGTTGCTGCCGTTCATTGGAAGGCGGGAGAAATCGACGGGATGTAAACAAATCGCAGCTGATGTGAGGAAAATTTCGATTTAACTCATTGGAAAATTATTTTTCTTGCATGCAAGAACTCGCAATACGATCAGATAGGAAATTTTCTAACTAGAAATCATTGGTAGAAAATTCGCTCGTGCGTACTTATATGCAAATTTCTCCTGTGCAAAATAATGCAATTTGAAAGTCATAACGAACAATCTAAGAAACATACAATAGAAAAATAATAATTTTACATCAAACCTATAATGTTCAGTGGTCCAAAGTGTGTTCACCGAAACCATGGCGTTCCACCGAAAAAGGGGAGGGTTCCGGGTAACAGCCTTGACAACCAAATTTTACATTATTCATAAAAAAATAAGAATTATATTTAATAATGCTACATGTACGCCGTAGCCACTCAACGCACGTTCACAATATTCCGATATTCTCGAAAGCAGTAACAACCATCCCTCGCGCGCGCCCACTCCGATCATGTATGTATGTATATTCCCACACTATGCTGCTAATCGAATTTTCGGGGTCTTCAACCTACAACTATTCTGCAGTACTAAAAACACCTGCAAGTTCTTACAAAAAAAGCAACAACAATTACACGGGCACACATATTACTCATCGGCAATGATGCGGCCGACAGAGATCGGCCGAAAAGGAAATGATTTATTGAAGCAACTGATAGCGGAAGGCCGACAATAATTAGGCCGAAAAGGATATGAATCGGCTGAAAGCAGCCGGCAAGAACGATATAAAATGTGTGAGCGTTCGTGAAGGAGCAGTCAGTTGCGAATTGATAATTGTATCAAAAGAGTAAGTGAGAAGGGGATCGGCAGGTGAGTGCGATCGACTGCCGGGATGAGTAAGCGAGTAGGTCCTGTAATCGGTAGGAGGCAGTAAGTCTTGTGATCGTCGTTGTAAGGGGGAGGGTTAGGGGGGGGGGAAAGGTGCAAAGAAAAACACTTAAAAATGAATATCTCGACTGTCTCTTAAGCTAAGATGGGGGGGAACCCGTCGATGGTAGGTTATTGAACTCAATTTATTGGGTTTATTGCACTACATTACATCGGCTCCGAAACCCATCGAGATAGGGGGGAATCAAGTCGAATGTAGGTATATTGAACTGAATCTAATTCAGTTTATTATACTATATTACATCGGCTCCGAAACCTACACAGATAGGGGGGAACCAAGTTGAACGGTCCGTCAGCTTTGTAACCCATTTAGGTGGGGGGGAGACAAAGTTGAACGGTCCGTCAGCTCCGCAACCTATCGATGGCAGGGAAGTAAGTGCTGGTCTAGAAAGCTACGGCGATGCCAGTAACTTCTTTTGGAGCATGGCAACTTCACGAACCCGAGCTGTTCTATCGGTAACAAAGTTATACGTGAACTTAGACCGTAGTGAAGCTTGCTTCACGAAGGTCCTCACCAAGGACTTTAAACTTGGTACTACGGGAGGCTGTTTTGGCAACCCTGCACCAGTTGTATCGATTACGCCCTCAAGAAACAACACAGTGCAAGCCATCAAGCTGCAACTGTGGGTATGTATGTGAATGTTTGATGTACAAATGAGGCTGTAAAAGAAATGAGTAAATGAAGAACAAATGAGGAATAAATGAGTCAAAATGAGCAAAAACATGGAGCAAAATGCAAATAAATGAGTTAAAAGTGTGTATGAAAATGATGAGCAATTATGAGCAAAAAATGAGCAAACTAAGAGTGTAAGACTTGTGCAAAAATTGAGGTTAAGCTGAGCAACTGAAGTGTGGGTTATCTGACGTTGACGAAGTGACACTGATATTGAGTAATAACCGGTGAGAAATAAGCTGAAAGTATCAACCAGAAAGTTCAAAGTGGGGCCAATGGCTCAGAGAATATTTCTGAGACCCCAAGGAAGCGAAACCTGAGCAAAAATGGTGGGATCGAACATCTGATCCCAAAGTGTATGAATGAGCTTGAGGGCGTGTCAATGCGATGCCGTGCGGGGAAAATAATACGGCCATGGATGAGGTCCCTTCGGGGTACACGTAGTGGTTGTGGTTTACCACATACATCGCGGGAAGAGCGTTACTCGTTCTGCTGTGGGTCGTATCGCAAGATATAGCCTATGCAGAAGATGATTTCTTGGAATGCGTAAGCAAACTTTGTGCTCGACGTGGAGTTGCAGATCAACCGGGTCCCATGACCCAAAGATTGGGAAAGGTTTAAGATAGGCCTTGCTCTTACCAGTGTTACTGCAGAGCACGTAAGAAAGCATAGACTGGTATCAACCGCGAGGATACGTCGGACGTTGTCTGGCGTATCTTAGCGGATGAAGACGTTAACGATTGTCGACAGAAACAATCCGATTGCTAAAGACAACTGCGTGGCAATTCCATCATGTGAGTAAGGCACCACATAAAACAAGATAAAAGGATCCTGTCTCTTAAGCTATGTAATTAAAACTTGAATCGTATACTAAGCGTATTCTACCGAAATATGAAAAAAATATAACATGTGGACATAATAGTAGTGGGGGGAAATGACGAGCATTTCAAAAGTGGTGCACTTCCCAAAATTACAAATCAGTATATCTCAAAATAGCTAGGGTGTAGCCTAGTAGGTAGTGTGTTGGTATTGTAATGCGAAGGTCGTGAGTTCAAATCCCGGTCGAGGCAATATATAATTCCAGCACATTGCCTGCTTGGATAAAACTTGGTCACCTCAATCTACGAAAATGAAAAATTCGTAGAAAGAGGGTTGTGCGAAGGGCTAACAACCCTTCCACAATAAATAATATAAAATGTTAAGGAACCTAGATATCAGGAGGCCAAGGTCCGATTTGGGCTGTAGCGCCATTGTAGAAGAAGTAGAAGAATATCTCAAAATTGAGTATAGATATCAAATCAAAAATTTGTCAGATTGTAGAACTATATACCTAGTCGTGCCATAAGTTCTGTCACACGTATATGGGCAATTTTTGTATAAATGAAAAAGAGTTTTTGACAAAGGAAAATATATTTTATTTTGGCATACTAATGGAAGTAAAATAAGCAACAAATTATTCAAAGTGGCCGCCTTTAGCCTTAACACAGCTCTTTAATCTGTTGGGCCAGTCATCGATAGCAGTACGCACTGTTTCTAGCGGAAAATTAGCTACTGCTTCTGTCAAAGATCGCTTAAGGCTCTCGATATTTGGGTGTCGTCTCGTGCACACCATGGACTCTAACTCCGCCCACAGTTTGTAGTCCAGGGGATTCAAATCTGGGCTCCCAGAAGGCCATTCCGTCGCCCTTAAAAACTGTGGAATATTGGTTTCCAACCACGCTTGTGTGGTTCGAGCTTTGTGGGCTGGCGCAGAATCTTGCTGGAAAACCCAATGTCGATTGTTGAATAGCGTAGAGTTCAGCGGCTTCACACATCCCTCCAGGATGTCCGTTTGATAATTTTTCGGTGCAGTTTTTACGCCTTTTTCGTAAAAATGAAGCTCGGTGACCCCTTCGTAGCTGACACCCCACCATACCATGACTGATGCTGGATGATGTCCTCGCTGTACCCTAGTGGCAACTTGTCGGGCTTCTATGGAGCTGTGGGCATACACCTTATCATTTTGGCGGTTGAAATGTTCCTCCACCGTAAAAATTTTTTCATCGGTAAATAAAATTTCTCGATGTTTGTTGTTGCCGTACCGCCGAAGGAGCTCTTTCGATCTGGTGCTCCTAATTTGCTTCAACTGCTCAGTCAGCAAATGTCCCGTTGATCGTCGAAAGGCACTCATCCCGAGGTCAGATTTTATGACGCGAGACATACTTCGGGTGGAGATGTTCATCTCTCGAGCCATGATTCGTTGTTTACGAAGCGGATTTCGACGAATTCGACTCTCGACCGCTTTGATGGCAGCAGAAGAACGTACATCACGCGGACGTCCAGAACGAGGTCGATCTTCAATAGTCTGGATCGCGTTATATCTCTGGATCGCACGATACACAAATCTTTGCGTTATTTTTAACGGGCACAACAACTTGAAAATTTCACTCGCGGATTTTCCACACTTATGTAGTGCAATCACTGCAGTTCGGTTTTCTATTACACCCCATTCCATCTTCACACGTTAACGAACACACTTTAAATGACCATCAACTGTCAACAACATTATGACGTTTATAAAACTGGCCGATATTGAAATGTCACTCATAAAATAAAGTTGTTGCCAATGTGAGAAATTATGTGACAGAACTTATGGCAGGACTAGGTATAGTCTTTAATTTTGGTAAGTGAGGTGAAAAGCAAAAATGTTGAAAATTTGGAGTGAATTTTTTAGGGCTCTGGTGAAAATACAAAGTTTAAATTACTTTATTATTTTTTAATAATAAAGTATTGTGATCGACACAGAAAAAAAAAAAAATTTGCTACCCTGAAATTTTGTTTTTTCGCGTTTCATGACTAAATTAGCCTAAAAAAGCAAAAAAAAAAAATCCGTCCCGCCGTACGCCGTCCGCCGTACGCCGTACATATGGACTCGTACCTCCAAAACCGTTAAAGGTAGAATGTTGGTTTTTGGGTGGATTGTTAATTTGGTAAGTGAGCTCCATTATCCAAATTTTGGGGAGTGTGGGGTGGAAGGGGGAGGCGGGGGGATGGAAAAAGTCGAAAAATACACTTGCTAATATCTTCACCACGAATGCAGATAGAAAAATGAAAATCAGCATACATATAGAGAAGGTTGTGGGACATACTCCAAAAATAATTTAATTTTTTTATCCATTGGCGTCCGAAAAGGGGGGGCTAAAAACAAATTGTCGGTCGAATCTTTTTTTGAAATGGTTATATCTTCGAAACTACTTACCATAAAAAATTCATATTTTGGGACAATTAAGATGGCGTATAGATCCATCAGAATAAGCTTAGAAATAGGCTAATTATTGTAAGGGGGAGGGTCAGGGGGGGTGCAAAGAAAAACACTTAAGAATTAATATCTCAACTATCTCTTAAGCTATGTAATTGAAATTTAAAACATATACTAAGCTATACTAGCGAAATATAAAAAAAATATAAAATTTGGTCATAATAGTAGTGGGGGGAAATGGGGAGCATTTCAAAAATGGTGCACTTTTCAAAATTAGAAATCGTTATATCTCAAAATTGAGTGCAGATATCGAATCCAAAATTCGTCAGATTATAGAACTATATAATTTATAATTTTGATAAAAATTTTAAGTTAGGGGGTGTAAAGGGAGGGAGGTGGTAAGCAAAAATGTCGAAAATTTTGAGTGATTTTTTTAGGACTCTGGTCAAAGATAGAAACTTAAAATTTTGCATGTGGATACATCTATTTTATATACACAGAAAAAAAATAATAATTTGATCCACAATTGTTACGAACCGGCCAGCACGGTCTAAGGGGCACAAGGTGTTTCATGTGCAGCGAAAAAAATACGAAAACTGAAAATTTTTGGATGTAATTTTAAGGTAGAAACTTGAAAATTTGGGAAATACATTTAAAAAAATCCCCAAACGTATAAGGTATTAACTGGTCGAATACCTTTGAAACTTCTACCCCCTCCCATACAAAATTATTTTTTCGACCATTTTTAAGAAATTAATTATCACCTAACTATTAAAAGCTATCAATTTGAAATTTTGCATAAGAACTTATAAAAATATTTAAAATAAAATTATTTTAAAAGTTTCAAAATAGCACTTGCCCTTCTACCCCCTCCCATACAAAAGTATGATTTCGACCAATTTCATTAAATCAACTAATAAACAACAAATTAAAAGCTACGAACTTGAAATTTTGTACGAGCACCTTACTAGAGAAAGAAAAGAAAATTGCATCACAAATTTTGCAATTCCCCTACCTCTTCTACCCCTTCCCATACAAAATTATTTTTTCGAGCATTTTTAAGAAATCGGTTATCAGCTAACTCTTAAAAGCTATCCATTTCAATTTTTGCCGGAAAACTTATAAAAATAATTGAAATGAAATTTTGTTAAAAGTTTTGCAATCACGCTTGCCCTTCTACCCCCTCCCATACAAAAGTATCATTTCTACCTATTTCATTGAACCAACTAATAACCAACAAGTTAAAAGCTGCGAACTTGAAATTTTGTACGAGAAGACTACAACAGAAAGGAAATAAAATTGCGTCACAATCTTTACGATTCCCCTACCTTCTCTACCCCCTCCCATACAAATGTTGGTTTCGTGAATGTAAAATACACAGAATCTTATTCTATGCAACTTCGTCTATGAAACTGACATTCTATACAGAGAATATTGGACGTCAATTAAAAAACTATTAACATCCACCGACCCTTACTATCAACCCTCATCCCTCCCCTCAAAAAACTCAAACTTGCATAAATAAACGAACGAAATATTGGTTATATATACTGAAGCTTTTGAACGTTTCCGCAAAGTGTTGACAACTGTCCTGCCCAAGAACCCCCTTTCACTTAGTCTTCCCTAACCACTCTAACCTGCATATTGACTTTCCACGCATCCGCAACTTGTCCCAAGAATAATAAAGTTTCGCCCGACTTGTTGGCAGTTTATTTTTATTAAAAGCTATCAATTTGAAATTTTGCACAAAAACTTACAAAATTAGTTGATATTAAATTATGTTAAAAGTTTTGAAATTGCACTTGCCCTTCTACCCACTCCCACACAAAAGTATGATTTCGACCAATTTCATTAAATCAACTAATAACCAACAAATTAAAAGCTACAAACTTGAAATTTTGTACAAGCACCCTACAAGAGAAAGGAAATAAAATTGCATCACAACACTTTACGATTTCCCCACATTCTCTATCCCCTCCCATACAAATGTTTGATGTCGTGAATATGGATATCTATGCAACTTCGTCTATGAAACTGACATTCTATACAGAGAATATTGGACTTGGCTCAAAAAATCAATTACAAAACTATTAACATCAACCCATCCTTACTATCACTCCTCACCCCTCCCTTCATGAAAACTCAAACTTGCATAAATAAACGAATGAAATATGGAGCTTTTGAACGTTTCCGTAAAGTGTTAAATTGAGAACTACCTTCGCAAGAAGCACCTTTCACTTAGTCTTCCCTAACCACTCTAACCTGCATATTGACTTTCTACGCATTCGCATTTTGTCCCAAGAATAATAAAGTTTCGCCCGACTTGTTGGCAGTTTATTTTTTTTTTATATGCGTAATGATGAAATGGTTTTTTTAGGTTTTGTTTTATTGAATAAAATTTGAAGTTCCGTAATCTTTGGAAAAACTGCTGAGGGTTCCACAAAATAGTTTGGGTAACCCTGCTCTAGATGAAATGGGAAAAAAGTTAATTCCGCTAGAAGTAACATAACATTTGAGTGAGAAGTAAAAAAATTGGGTGGTGGATGTCGATGATTTCCTGGTGATTTTTATTACTATTACTATGCTCTGACCCAGTGTTGAACTTGATAGCGTTCTGTGTTTACATTTTGAATTCATTAAATTTTTTTAGAGGAGGTAGAAGAAGTGACAAATTTATTACAATTTTTTTAAAAGAAAATTTCGTAAAATTGTATTTATGCATTTTTCTAGCTCGTATAGTTTTTGAGAAAATCGAATTAATTAAATTTTCGAAAATCGTGAAATTCACAGTCTTGAAGCTGAGCTATAAAACATTTATGCCAAACTCTTTCAAACGCTTTGGCTAGATCAAGTGCAGGTACTTACGTATGATTGCCGAATGTGCGTACGTAAGAAATTCAGAACTTCAATTAAATACATCAGGTGGCAGCGTAAAAGCAGCGGCAGAAAGTTGTGGGAGATTCTGATTAGACGTTGAAAAATCAAAGTTCCTGGCTAGAATTGCAGCCAAGAGGTTTTTATTGCGGAGGGAGTTGAGAATGAAATAAAATTATTGTTAACAGACTTCAGAAATTGTTGGTTATTTAGTTGCCTCCTGAGGTCCCATTCTTTTTGAATTGCAAATTTACGTATATATAGCGGCTAATATAATAAATGGGTTGTAGTTGAAGTTGAGCAGAACAAAAGAGCACTTACTAGTTGAAAACTTTTTTCATTTATCAAGAGACCTTTGACCTGCAAAAAGCGACATTTACATGGAAGTTGGTAGAAGGGTGTTGCATAATTACGGAAAAATTCAAGAAAAACAAGGAATGGAGTATACACCAATAGCATGCAACTAATTATTTATTGCATTAAATATAATTTTATATTGTTAATGTACAAAACAAGAAAGCATCTTAAAACACAGGCTAAATCCGGCGATCATTTGGAGGTGATTAAACAGAGGAGATTTGGTGGTGTATTCGATTCCGGTACATTCCGTTTGCCTAGTTTGCGGTGAACTCGATTTTTGAGAATTTAGCGATACTTCAAATAGCTGCAAAAGGAAAAACGGCGAGTGTGACCAAATGGGTTTCATCGTAATTTGAATAACTTTATTATTCTAATAATAAAGTATTGTGATCGACTTGGGAAAAAAATGCCACTTTCAAATTTAGTTTTTTCATGTTTCATAAATTACCCTAAATATGCAATAAAAACACAACAGGACTACAATTGGGCGTAAAGCCCAATCATGGAAGTACGCTTAGTGCAACTCTCAAACACTTGAAGATACAAAGTTTATTTTCGGGTGGAATGTAGACGAGTGCTAATCTTAGGCCGACACCTATTTAGGGTGGTTAAAAAGAGTTGGGGAGCGCTTGAACCGAGTACTATCAATTCGAATGTCTCAACTATGATTATAGTTAGAAAACTGAAAATCGACACATTCATAGAGGGGTTAGTAGCACAAACTTAAAAACAATTTAATTTTTTATCTTTTGGGGTCTGGAAAGCAAGGCTTAAAAACAAAAAAAAAGACCGAATTTTGTTTTCAATGATGACGTCGTCGAAGTTACTTAACACTGAAAGTTCATATTCAATGACCAATTAGGTGGTGCATAAGTCCACCATAGTCGCCTTAGAAGAAAGCCAATTCTTGCAAAGGGAAAGGTCAGAGGGCTGCAAAGAATACCACTTAAAAATTAATATCTCGATTATCTAGGTATGTAATTAAAACTTGGAGCATATATTAAGTCAATTAGCAGAATATGGGAAAATTATAAAATTTGGGCATCGTAGTAGTGGGTGGAAATGGGTGGTAGTTTAGAAAAAGATCAAATTTCAAAATTTCCAGCCGTTATATCGTAAAATCCATATATAAATTAAGTTGCAAATTCCTCAAATTGTAGAGTTATGATCTGTAATTTTTAAATTAGTAATTCAAAATGTCGAAAACTTGATTAATTTTTTTTGGTTTTCTGGTGAAAGAAAGAAAGCTCAAATTTTGCTGGTGCATACATATAAATATCAATTTGATATACGTAAACGTAATTAAAAAATAAAAATTTTAACCGAAACTGTTATGCACTGAAGCCGGCCCTAACCAGCATGAGGAGTTTAATGTGAACTGAAAAAAAAACAAACACAAAACATTATGTTGTTGACTGAAATATTAAAAAATGATCTTTTAAATTTGAAAATCATTAAAAAAATGTGTAAAAGTTCAAGATTCTAACTGGTCGAATACCTTCATAATTTCTAACCGCTTCCATTCAAAAGTACTATTTCGGTCAATTTTAATAAATCAATTATCCCATTAAAGGCTATCACCGCTAAAATCTGTTCCAACTTTTATCTATATTTGACTCAAAGTTGCATCAAAAGATTTAAAATCGCCCGTGTCCTTCTAGCCCAACCCACACCAAAGTATAATTTCCAGCAATTTCCATAAATCAACTAATATCCAGCAAGTTAAAAGCTACGAACTTGAAATTTGGTATGAACATTCAAAAGAAATACAATAAAATTGCATCAAAAATATTACGATTTACCGAACCCTTTCACTCTCTCTCTCTCTCTCATAAAACTGTGTGATATCATGAAAATACACCGATTTTCATTAAATTTTCATTCGTCTTTGAAATTAATATTGAGTATAGTGAATTTTACCCATGATTCAAGCAATCAATTAAAACATTATCAACATTCGCCCACTCTTTAGACCCTCCTCCTCTTCAACACCATATAAGTTCAAACTCGCTTACAAAAATGAATCTTTTTAATCCATTGGAGCGATTGCTAATAATTACAATTAAGTGTTAAATAATTGACAACAGATTGCCTCTAGAAGTCCCATCCCTATTGGCCCCTTATCTGCTATCACCTTAACCGGCATATTGCCGCCTTCCGACGTATCGCCAACTTCTTCTTCTTCAATGGTAGCCCAAATCGGGCCTTAGTCTACTGATCTTCAGGCTTATTAGTATTTAAATCTGATGTTGTGGAAGGGCTGCTAGCCCACAATACGAATTTTCATTTCCACTGATTGATGTGGTGGTGATGTGAAGGTGGCGGTCTCGCACTAATTCTTTTCAACTTGACACTCGAATATATTGCTCGGCAACTTTCAACAAGGCAACACGTTGACATAGATATCCTTGCAAGATCTCTGGGCTAAAGAAGTATTTGTAAACCTTCACTCAGTAGGCAAGTTGGACTTGGTATTAACGAAAACAAAACAAAAGTTATGACACAAACTAGGAAAAAAAACGCCAATTAAACAAAACAGTACAGAAAGAGACTATAACCTAGAAAATGTAAACAACTTTCTGTACCTAAGAGCAAATCTATCGAGGGATGAAAGCGAACCAATCAAAATTCAAAGAAGGATAATGATGGAAAATAAGACGTATTATTCGGTACTTTCAATAATTAAAAACAAGAACGTGCACAGGAAAACTGAACTAAAAACATAACAAGACTACGATTGCGCGTAAGAACCAATCATGCGATACTTTAGATGAAATAAAAAATTTTGTGATCTTGAAAAATTTTGTACTGGTAGTGGTAGTAGAAGGTGTGACAGCATTGAACTAATTTTTCTCACTTCATACTAGAGTAGTTTTAAAAAGGTTTTATTGAAAATGTAAGCTTCAAAAATTGAATAGATACTGAGAAAATGAGTGTATCAGATTTAGTGAAGTTATGCAGTTTGTATGGGTAAAAGGAGTAGGAGCTATTCATGATTTTTTCAAAAATAACTTTGGACTTATTATGAAATTGACATTTCTCATATTTCAGACGAGCAACATTCATACTTTTCAAGAAAATCGATTTTTTCTGAAGTTGTAAAATTGCGTCATGTTGTACGAGAGGAGGTAAAAGTAATGAAGCGAATCAGACAATTTTTTTCCGATCCTAATATTAATGCTAATTAAGTATTTAGTAGCTGTGGTATAGCCTAGTAGGTAGTGTGTTGGTCATGTAATGCGAAGGTCGTGAGTTCAAATCCCGGTCGGCGCAATATATTATTCTGGCACATTGCCTGCTTGGATATACATTGGTCACCTCAATCGAAGAAAATGAAAAATTCGTAGAAAGAGGGGTGTGCGAAGGGCTAACAACCCTTCCACAATAAGTAATGACAAATGTTAAGGAACCTGAATATCAGGCGGCCAAGGTCCGATTTGGGCTGTAGCGCCATTGTAGAAGAGAAGTATTTAGTATAAAATTTAAGCTCGGCAAATATTATACGTATAGAGGATATGGGTTTATAATGTTTTCTTGAAAAAGTACAGTTTGTATGGAAGGTGATGAAAGGACTGGTTGGATCCGAATTTTTTTTTATACTATACACCACATTTATGATAAAAATAATACCATATTTCAAATTATTAGCTTCCAAGAAAATTTGATTAGCTAGAGTGTAACCAGGGGCGTGGCGTCCATTGATGAAAGGGAAGCAATGCTTCCCTTACGTTTTATCCTTTTTCAGTTTATAAAAGCTAAACTTTCAGTTTAGAAAAGCTAAACTGAAATCTGCACGAATATGAAAACATATTAAAAAATTTCTTTAAAAGAAAGTGCGCATTATTTTCGACTATCACTGTTTACAGCATTTAAGTGCTCAGTACAGCTTTTTTTATCACGGTTTTTCTGACCAACAAAAGTTGGTAGCCTTCCACAGGGGAGAAGATGCGATTTTAAAAACCCATATACAAGACCGCCGGCCAATACGAACAAAATTTTCTCGCACAACGAGCGCAAGTTCGACTTCTATAGGAAAGAGAGATGCGTTATCGCAACTGCTTCCAGCTAGTGCTTTCAGTCGCAAGCTCTGGCTTTCATTCAAAGTATTGCCAGTATTGAAATTTCTGTACAAGCCGAAAAATGATCAGGAAGAAAAATGTGAAGAGGTAGATCTGGCAATATTGTCCATCTATGTCGTGCTTTGTGTGGAAAGGAATCGGTTTAAACTTCGGCAGATCGGGCGACATCCTTTTTTGGACGTTTTTTTTTTTATTTAGAAAATAAAAACTAGAAGCTTAAACTAATGCTTGGATTTATTAATTATTCAAATTTTTAAAGCTGTCTGTCAAAGCAAGACGTTACTAAAACGTAGCAAATAAAATGCCATCTATTGAAAGGATTGAACAATATGGATTGTCCGTTAATTTATTAATTCAGGCGGCTTAAGCTCCTGTGTGGTAGTAGGGGTGAATGTAAATCGTCGGGTGCTTTCAATATTAATAATGTTTCAAGCAGCTGATGAGAGAGGTTTTAGTAATATTTATAATATATTGCTTAAGTGTAATAAACTAATATATGTAAGAAATAATTGCTTCCCTTGCTATAATGGCACGACACGCCACTGGGTGTAACCTAGTGGGTAGCGTGTTGGTCTTCTAATGCGAAGGTCACGAGTTGAAATTCCGGTCGGCGTAATAACCTGAATATCAGGAGGCCAAGCACCTGCTTGGATATACCTTGGTCGGCTCAATCTACGAAAATTAAAAATTCGTAGAAAGAAGGTTGTGCGAAGGGCTAGCAACCCTTCCACAATAAGTAATGAAAAATGTTAAGGAACCTGAATGTCAGGAGGCCAAGGCCCGACTTGGGCTGTAGCACCATTGTAGAAGGCGAAGTAGAAAAAGAAAATTTGATTACTGTAAATGAATCATTTTGTATTGGTGAGGGTAGAACGAGCGGAGCGATTTGGTCCGTTCACGAACTCGGCCTTACTTTTCTGTCAAAAACGACGTTCACAAAATTTGAACACTTTAGTTCAACGCGCTCTCGAACTAGAGAGCGAACGACGAAAGAATGTCCGGACATTCAGATTGTTGGTGTTACAAACTTTAGAGCAATTTTGTAATACTATCAGATTCCATCTAGAGTATAAATATATAAAACAATTTTAAGACTTTGCTATGACAACGAAACTGAGGTATCCGAAAAAATACTTAACGCCATTGATAGATAGATCCTCAGAAGAATCCTCGGACCTATGAGGGAAGACTCGATCTGGAGAATACGATATAATAAAGAATTGTAAGCTTATTTTCAACAATACAGACCTGTCAACCCTCAAAAAATTTAAAAAGTTACAATGAGCTGGTCATGCGGAATGGCTAGATAACGGAAAAATTCCCAAAAAGGGAAAGCCAATAGACAACGACCGGACGGAAAATCACGGAAGCATCGGAAGGATTATATTAATTCAGACAGCAAATCACTGCTGAGATTCTCAAACTCGACGAAGCTACTGAAACTATACTGATGGAGACGAAGTATTCAAGGCCAAGGCCCAATTTAGGCTGTAGCGCTTTCATAAGTAATTAAGTGCTTTTAACTCCCGACCTTCGCATTGTAGGCCAACACCAAGGCTCTCCAGCTAGTTCTAAGAAAAATAATGTTGCTCCTGGCTTGTTGGAAGATATTTTGTAAAAGGAATTTTTTTTGCCTGGATTTGTGTAAATTATATTCTCTGGTTGATTGTTAAATTTTATTCATTGAAAATTAAAAAAAAAATTCATTAAATTTTCCTGTGATTATGCTAACTTAGTGGTGCGCGCCGTCGAATATTTTTAATTGCGAGCAACAACTTAAAAATTCATCAAATTTTCTTTTCTGCTGGAAATTGCAGGGAAAGCATTTGAAGCTAATAACTAAATGCGTTTGAGGATTATCGTTTGTTTGGGCAAAATGTGTACAAGTCTAATTTCTTAACGTTGAAAACGTTAGAGTGAACACTACATTCTCTCCGAATTCATCTAAAGTATAAAAGATATTTGTATTTTCTTGGGACTGCAGCAAGCAATAACTTTTCCGATAGGGAGGAGATTCTATTAAGAGGTTTCGCAATGTCAAAAAATCTGCGTAGAATAATGAAAAATCTTATAAATTAACATTGAAATCTTTCAAGCAATATCTCTAAAATTGCATGAAATATCAGCTGTTGAGTAAGACTAACATTGACTTCCATATGGCAATCCCAATTACAAATCTGTACCATGTGCTCTTTGCCGGTCTGCTTTACGTTGGAATTCGCATTTGACATTAAGGGGAGGATTTTACGACGCCGACGCACTTGAAGTGGAGATAGTCCTCGGTATAGTTGCGAATTAGGACGAAAATATTTTTCGAGAGCGGAGAAAAGTTCAGGTGAGCAGTACATGCCATACCGTAATTTTGCGGTTGAGGACGACGACAGCGATGACTAGGACTAGTTATCAAATATCGGTTAGAACATTCCGGCACTTGTCGCACATCAACGATGCTGATGGGTCGTGACAGAAATTTGGTTACAACTTGTCGCGTGGCATATTTTCAAAACAAGCTATGCTGTTGCAATGCAATTCATGTTTTACTTTAGTAGAGAATTTTTTTTTTTCTCTGTCTTTTAGTATTTCCTGCTTAGCGTGTTCTTAATTATGCAGCGGTTTGAAATTTTATACTTTGTTCTGATTTAAAACTCCGAACTTTATATTATGGTTTGATGATGGAGAATATAGAAATAATAATGCCAAGGCTCATTCGTTTTGGGGTAGAAGCTAAGTAGTAGTACATACAATAAGAAATAATTTCGGAGCAGGCTATTTTGATAACATGTTTTCATTTATTATAAAAATTCCTCATTGTAAAAAGAGTGACAGCCTCATTGTTATTTGGTAATACGAATAAATTTCTACTAGTTTCTAATAGTTTCTCCTTATTTTTATAACTACTCTAGATGAAATGTGAGTGTATATCGTGTTTGCCTCACCGTTTTTAGCTCTAAGTAATAGTGCACAGAGTCACCAAGGGTACAGTAATATTTGTTGTTGCTCAGAAACCACGATTCCGAGTGACCGTCTGTCCGTCAGTCTATCTGTATGACTGTCTAAAACATAACACTAGAACGCTTTAAACTATAGTGCTGAAATTTGTAGTGTGTCATTGTTAGTAAAAGGAATAACCTTAAGATTGTGAACGGGCTACATCCTCCCGCTTCTTCCACCCCCTCCCACAAAAATTTCATGACATTCCGATATCTTAAGAAATTGATTTTCCTTCGAAACTATTTCAGGTATCGACTTGAAATTTAGATCAAAGTATAAAGTTGTATAAATCATTAACAAAATATTGATTTGATCTCCTCACTCCTTCTACACCTCTCATACAAATTAACAATTTTGAAAAATTCATTTTGCCGATTTTCATTGAAACTAACAAAGTTTAAAAAGGAATTTTTTCCAGAATCAATTATACTCTAGATGGAATCTGAGAGTATTATAAGTTTGCTCTAAAGTTTGTAACGCCAAGAAATAAGACTCGGAGAAAAAAATGAATCAAAGAAGTTAATATTATCACTCAAAAATCTCAAAACCGGATGTCCGTCCGTCTGTCCGTCCGTCCGTCCGTCCGTCTGTGCGCGCTCTAGCTTGAGAACGCGTTGAGCTAGATAGTTCAAATTTTGTACATGTCGTTTTTGACAAAAAAGTAAGGTCAAGTTCGTGAACGGGCCAAATCGCTCCACCTCTTCTACCCCCTCCCATACAAAATGTCACAATTGCTCAATTTGACAATTAACGGATTTGCTCGAAAAGTATAAAAGCTATTGGCCTGCAATTTGAAATATGTTACTCGTATGATAATATCAATCTACCATATAAAAATTTTGCGTGTCCTTTCCGTCCTTCTACCACCTCCCATACAAACTGTACTTTTTCATGAAATACTCTAAACCAATTTACTCAGTGCGTATAAAATTCAGCGGGCTGAAATTGTGCAACAAATATTTATTTAAAATTGTTAGTAAGACTAAAAAAAATTAGACGATTAGCTTCATCCTTTCTACCCCTCCCATACAAAATGACACAATTTCGCAATTTGGCAATAAATGGATTTACTCGAAAAGTATAAAAGCTATTAGCCTGAATTTTGGGATATATTACTTTCATAATGATATAAATCTACAGTAGAAAAAATATTTGCGTCCTCTTTCTCCTTCCACCCCCTCCCATACAAACTACACTTTTTCATGAAATGCTCTAAGACAATTTTCTCAGAACATATAATATTTATCGAGTTCATATTTTATAATAAATACTTAATTAGTATTATCACTAAGATCAGAAAAAAATATTTGATTAGCTTCGCCCCTTGTACCCCCTCCCATACAATATGACACAGTTTCACAACTTCACAAGAAATCTATTTTCTTGAAAAGTATGAATGTTACTGGTCTCAAATTTAAGAGATGTCAATTTTATGATATTCTTAGCTATTTCTAAAAGAATCAATAAAATCCCCTCACTCTTTCTACCACCTCCCATACAAACTGCACATTTTCACTAAATCTAACACACTAATTTTCTCAGTTCGCATTCAATTTTTGGAGTAAGCATTTTGTATAAAACATTTTTGTAGCTACCTTAGCATGATGGGGAAAAAATTAGTTCAATGCTATCACCCCTTCTAACACTCTCCATACAAAATTTCTTGGGATCGCAAAAAATTCTATTTCATCTAGAGTATAGTAAGATTGCGTTTTACGCGCAATCGTAGCCCTGTTATGTTTATACTCTAGATGGAATCTGAGAGTATTATAAGTTTGCTCTAAAGTTTGTAACGCCAAGAAATAAGGCTCGGAGAAAAAAATGATGAATACAGAAATTAATATTATCACTCAAAAATCTCAAAACCGGATGTCCGTCCGTCCGTCCGTCCGTCTGTGCGCGCTCTAGCTTGAGAACGCGTTGAGCTAGAAAGCTCAAATTTCGTACACGTCGTTTTTGACAAAAAAGTAAGGTCAAGTTCGTCAATGGGCCAAATCGCTTCACCCCTTCTACCCCCTCCCATACAAAATGACACAAATGCGCAATTTGACGATAAACGGATCTGCTCGAAAAGTATAAAAGCTATTGGCCTGAAATTTGGAATATATTACTTTTATGATAATATCAATCTACCGTATAAAAATTATGCGTGTCCGCCCCCTCCTTCTACCACCTCCCATACAAACTGTACTTATCTTGAATTACTCTAAGCCAATTTACGTATAAAATTTAGCGAGCTGAAATTGTGCACTAAATATTTATTTAAAATTGTTAGTAAGGCTAAAAAAAATTAGACGATTAGCTTCACCCCTTCTACCCCCTCCCATACAAAATGACACAATTTCGCAATTCGACTATAAATAGATTTGCTCGAAAAGTATAAAAATTTTTAGTCTGAATTTCGGGATATATTACTTTTATAATAATTTCAATATACTGTGTAAAAATTATTTGCGTCCTCCCTCTCCTTCCAACCCCTCCCATACAAACTGCACTTTTTCATGAAATGCTCTAAGCCGATTTTCTCAGAACATATAACATTTATCGAGCTCATATTTCGTAAGAAATACTTATTTTTTTTTGATCTTAGTGATAATGCTAATCACTAAGATCAAAAAAAAATTTTTGATTAGCCTTACTGCTTCTACCCCCTCCCATACAATATGACGCATTTTCACAACTTCACAAAAAATCTATTTTCTTGAAAAGTATGAATGCTACCAGTCTCAAATTTAAGAAATGTCAATTTTATGATATTCTTAGTTATTTCTAAAAAAATCACTAAAATCCCCCCACTCTTTCTACCACCTCCCATACAAACTGCACATTTTCACTAAATCTAACACACTAATTTTCTCAGCTCTTATTCAATTTTTGGTGTAAGCATTTTGTATAAAACATTTTTATAGCTACTTTAGCATGATGGGGAAAAAAATAGTTCAATGCTATCACCCCTTCTAACACTCCTCATACAAAATTTCTTGGGATCACAAAAAATTCTATTTCATCTAGAGTACCGTAAGATTGCGCTTTACGCGCAATCGTAGCCCTGTTATGTTTTTATTATAATTACAATCAGTTTTGAAATAATATGAACTTTACCATCTCCTTCTAACCACAAATTTCACAAAATTTCGAAATTTCAGTTAAATTATTTTACATCGAAACTTTCAAAGCTATTGGCTTGAAATTTTGGGGAGGTATAACAATAGAAATACCATCGACGACGAAAATTTTTGTTTTGATTTTACTCCTTCTACCGCCTTCCATGCAAATGCATAATTATAGTAAATGCATTATATCGATTTTCATTAAAACCAGGAAAAGTGCAAACTTAAAATTTCGTCAGAATTTTTGTTTTTTAATAATTCCAATAAATGCTAAGAAAATTATCTACTTCGCTCCCATACAAATATATTTATTATAAATTCAAGAAAAGCATTTCTCATGCGAACATATGAGAGCTATCGAAGTTGAAATTGAAACAAAGCATGATAATGAGGATGTTGATAGGCAGTTTCAAAAGCATTTAAAACCCTCTACATCCTCTGCCACCTCCCATACAAATACCCCAATTTCGGGAAAGCTATGTCCAATTTTCATAAATATAATGAAAACTTTAAACTTGTGCCTTACGCCCAATCATATTTCTGTTATGTTTATACTTTAGATGAAATCAGAGAGTATATTGTGTTTGCCCTAAAGTTTGTAACGCTCAGAAATAATGCTCGTACAAAATCGCCAAGGGTACAGATACAATTATTGTCGCTCAAAAACCGCGATTCCGAGTGACCGTCTGTCCGTATGTCTGTCAAAAATCATTAACGTTGACCTCCTTTTCATACTAATGCATAATTTTAGCTATATCGGTATATCGATTGTGCCTTAATAATTGTAATAAATGCTGATAAGAAAAAAATTTCGCTCCACTCCTTCTACCCCCTCCCATACAAATATGTATCACAAATTCAGAAAAAATATTTCTCCTTCGAACATATGAGAGCAATCGACTTTAAAATTGGAGCTATAGATAAGAATGTTGATAAGCAGTTTCAAAATCATCCAAAACCTTCCTTTTTCTTTGCCACCTTCCATACAAATGCCCTAATTTGAAGAAAACAATGAAATAAATTACGTAGAAAATGTTTAAAGCTACACAATTTAACTTCAGCACGAAACATTTTGCATACCACATTTGGTGTCATCTACAAAAATTACAAATCTCCCTGCTCTGCTTTAATTGCCTCCCATACAAAGTCAATATATTACTGTTTTCCTCGACTAGAAAAAACGTGTCTGAAAAGTAACCCCTTACAACAAGGGGTGGAACGAAGGCTATAAGGCCAACCCTCCAAGAAGGGTCGTGAGCACCAGTGGCTTTTTATTTAGACTGCATTCCTTCCTATTTTACTCTGGACCGAACCACGAGTCCGAAGAAAATCATTTAAAAAAAACTTTGTAGGAAGCAAGAAAGCTTCACAAAATTACATACAATTTGGGTCTTCGTTCACATATAAAATAGTACACTTCGAATTATTTTAAGTAGTCAAGTCATAAATATTGGTACACAACTAAACGCATTCACTACCAACGCAATATTGTTCACATCCATTTCGTCTTGACTGCGATTTGACAGTTGACATTTCTGCTTTATTGCCACGTAAAAAGTTCTTGGCATTAATTGTTTACAATCATGGAATGGGGCGACATCGAAAATCATATTGTTGTAGTTGGCCTACTAAAACGCAACATGGAAAAAGGCGATACCTTTCGGACGTTGCGACCGCTTGGAATCACTCGCAATTTTGTGTATCGTGCTGTGAAGTTGTTTGAGGATACTGGTGGAGTACGAGACCGTCAAAGATCCGGCCGTCCACGCACTGTGAGAACTCCGAAAGCGATCAAAGCCGTGAAGAAACGAATCGACCGAAAACCGTTGCGAAAACAGAAAATTTTGTCGCGGGAAATGCAAATTTCGCAAAAATTCATGTCTCGCATTATCAAAGAAGATTTGGGACTCAGCGCGTACAAGCGATACACTGGACACCTGCTCACGGCCGCATTGAAGGAAAAACGCAAGCGAAAAAGTGAAAAAGAAAGACCGTGTGTATGCTCGGTCATCCAGAGAAGCATCCCAACTCATCCCGAGGGTCCAAAGAGGCCACCATCCCGCGTCGTCTGTAATGGTATGGTGGGGAGTGAGCTACGATGGCGTTACCAAGCTCCATTTTTGCGAGAAAGGAGTGAAAACATCGGCCAAAGTATATCTTCTTGGAGCCCATTGTAAAGCCTCTCAACCAATCAATATTCGCCAACCGGCCGTGGACTTTCCAGCAAGACTCTGCTTCAGCTCACAAGGCAAAAACGACTCAACTGTGGCTCAAAAACAACGTTCCGGACTTCATATCAACGGATGATTGGCCAGCTAGTAGTCCAGACCTCAACCCGTTGGATTACAAGTTGCGGTCCGTACTAGAGGGCATGGCTTGCTCTACTCGACACCCAAATATTGATTCGTTGACGCGAGCCCTTGTCCGACAATTTCCCCATGCATGAAGTGCGTCTCGCGATCGATGAGTGGCCAGATCATCTCAAGTTGTGCTGGAAGGCAACTGGAAGTCATTTCGAATAAGTTGTTCTAAGATTTGTAGCCATTGAATAACCCAATAAAAAAAGAAAAAAGTTTTGAAAAATATTAATTCGCTTTTATTTGGCGTCGATATTTCTGTGTACCAATATTTATGACTTGATAGGTAATTTTAAATTTAATTTTATTTTAGTTCAGTTCATTGTCTCAAATTTTTACCTGTTTACTTATAACTAACTTATCTTTTAATTTCCGTTGGAGCCTTTGTTATCTCGAAGATGATGATGTCGTTCCACGAATTTCTTCCCGGCAATTTACTTGGTTAAATGTTCTACTAAGTAGCTGCCATCGTCATACGAATCAGTTTTCAGTGATTTCTCCTAGTAGGTTGCCGTCGTCGCCCCACGAATTAGCTTTACCTCGACGATTTGTTGTGCAGATTTCGTCGTTATTGCACAAAGTATCACTTTTCGGAAAACTCTGATTCTACTTTAAGCCACCTACTTGTTTTTCAAAAATTCAAAAGTTTAAAATTTAAATCGATGAAAAAGTTGCTCGTCAAATCACTGATCGAATAGTTGGCAAAAAAGAGAGTGTTATTTTCCTTATGACTTTCCGCCAAAGTTCATTGCGGGAAAATCGTCCGGTGATTTCCAACTATTCTCATTAAATTGGTCATCATTCTCATAAGAGTGCGAGCAAGTTCATAGCCCTGTCATCAGCCGCACTTTAAAGTTTATGCTTTAATTATCTCATTAATTAGATATTGTTAGTCCGCCTCCGACCCGCGCTACTTGATCGTGACGACCTTTGCAACTCTTTGGCTCTCTCCCGTGTCGACTGAAAATTCACAACATAAATAAAAACAAACAGGTGAATGTTGATTATTTTTTTCTTCTTTTCCAATTTACCAAAATAAATTAATATTGTTAACCATGGCGGATATAATATACGTGTCGTGTTCGAATCATCGTTCTCCGGTTCTATTCGCGTGAATGAGAACCCATCGCAAAGTGTTTCTGTTGACTACAGTGGTCAACATTCATCGCGGCTTGGCAATTAACGTGCCAGCCGGGACAACACAGCGTGCGCACCACGAAGCCGGGTCTCCGTTCGTTATGTGTGTTTTTAGTGGTTGTCCTGTGATCGCCGGGTTTGGGTTCCCAAAGCGAAAATCCGTGTACAACTTTGCACTCGCGGTAATTTATATGTTCGTTGTTTGTTTTTATAATCGAAAATACGCGAACTCAGGGGCTGATCTTTTTAACATTAGTCCTACTCCAAGATCCTAGTCCTCTGTCCTTTCCTGTTCCGAATTGTGTTTTGTTATATTTTTCGGTGCAAACTAATCAGTACTAGGAATGCTGAGGGCGGAAGGGGCGGCCTGATCGTAATCGAGGTACGGGGTACTAACTCATTTCTTTTTCTTCTTTCAGGCATTATCACTTACGTTACAGTTGAACCGTAACCTTCACTATTTGTTCCTATTTCATCTAAATCTATTATCTTTTTTAATTAGTTTTATTTTATTTGAGCAATTTGCGTTTCTTAATTATTGTTTTGCAGACAGGTTCTTTTAAAATTTGCTTTAAACTATAGCTTCAAACTATGACAATATTTTAACACTAACCTTCTAAACTTCGAAAATTACTAAAAATCAATTTCTAGGCAGTTCACATAATTTACTTATCTCAACTTCATAAATATTTTCATAAATCAGAAATTGTCATTTCACATTAGAGGAATTTAATAGGATATTTTATTTGGTAAACATCTAATCCCAGAGCAGCAGACACCGTTCGCTATGAACTAAAACATTAAACTCATAAATTACTAATAAGTAAATCAACAGCGAAATAAATTCTGCGGATTAGCAACAAATATACTTTTCGTTGACTCAAAGTCACTTGTGGGTGTCACACCTGGAATGATTTGTGGGTCCTGACCAAGCTGTTCTGGCCCAGCAGCAGGACACGATATCCTTAATTGTGAAGCAATTATTCATATAAAAAAAAGTTTTTTGCAGATATATTCTTCAGAAAATATAATTCGTTAAATTATGATCTCAAGAAAATTCCGACGTTTTGCGGAATCTTGCACAAGTCTTACACAGCAGGAACATCATCATCTCGAGTGAATTCGCACTCATACTGCTCGACTGGTATGATGGGTTGGATTCAGTCAACGCTAAGTTGGAATTATGCCAGGGAATTTCAGGTGAAACAGTGTTGTTTTTTTTGTTTTTGCTCTCAGCATGTTACCTTCAAGAAAATCTTGGATAGCGTCTTGGGATGTATTAGTTTTATTTTTTATTATAGACGTATGCTTAGAGGCAAAGATCTGATGGTTTCATCGTAGTAGATCTTCTTCTAAAATGAGATCATTGCATCTAAATATAATCCATCCGCGAATTACATGTCCACTACCTTCGGCAACATTTCTTATTTGCTTTTGGTTCCTACATGACGAGTAGGTGCGATAAACTAAGAATAGAATTTTAGTATTCTTCTTTGTCTTACGACTTAAATTATCTCTATTATTAAATTCTATTTTTTTTTTTTCGATTTATATTCAATCTTTTCCATAATGACTCAAATAATTTCAAAAATAAAGTTGGATTTATTACAGTAAGATTTATTACTCATTAAAATGATTTCCTCTATGTACCTTTGATATATTATAAATATCTAGGATTTACTTTCAAATAGGATTATCGTATGTCTTATTTCATTTCTTGCGATGCTAAATTAATGGAAAGGCTATTAGAAAATTTTATGTGATCTATTTTTGTTTATGGAAATTTACGTTAATTTAAAATAAATAAATGATTTCTTCGATCTGCAAAATTAGGTTATTCTTGTTATTTTGTTTATTTAAACGTTCAAGGCCTCATCTTCCCTTTGTGATAAGTTGAATATTGTGTAATCAGATGAAATTTCAACCTTGAATTCGCATCTTAAAAATACTAATCATTTCAGCTAATAGTTTAGGGCCCTAGGATAATATATCAGTTTACCATATGCGCAATTCCATTTATAGCATAGCTTCTCGACGAAATTACTGCCAAATAAAGTACCAATTCCCTGTATATACAGATATGCGAAATTCGGTAAGACCACAAGTTTTTATTTTTGAAAGCTCTACTACACTTATTGATTGAATAATTGTAATGAATTCCACTTGATGATCATGACTGAAAAACTAGGTGTTCGTCAGTCCGGATTTATCAGTTCACGCTATCCATTTGCAGTAAAGATTCTACTTACTTACGATGGCGCTACAGCCCAAATCGGGACTTGGCATCCCATATACTCTGCCTCAGTTTCAAAATTTTAGCAGTGATTTCCCTTATTTGGAATATTGTTTGATTTGATTGAAAATACGGTGAATAGAGTTCCAATATTAAAAAAGTCATGCAATAAAAATAAATTGCTTTAAGGTGCTTAATAACTTTTTTTTGATCGAGTCAAAACAAATTTTTTTAAGGATTTAAATCCTGTGTGTTGGATTAACGTGAATACCTGTCACAAATGCTTAACTTCACGATTCTTTACTAACGGACGACAGTCAATAACGCCCATAAAGTACCGGCTTATACATATTTGATTCGGATTTTGTACTGGTGGATGTGAGATCTATCTAACAACTCTATCCAAAAACAAGTCATGGGTAACCGCCGATATGCCGGACCTTTTGAGATTACTCTCAGTCCTACCTGTTGAAATTTATTCGAATTATCGTCAAGATACTTATACAAACTTTCACTAAACAGAAACCTGAATTTTTAAATTCTTGGGATCATGAAAATTGGAAGGCCGTAAAAAAACCATTATATCATAATATGGGGCAAATTTTATATATTTCATTATTATTACTATTTCTGTGAACCTTGAGTATTGTGGGCTATTTCTAAAGATGGACAGCGAAAGAAGGGGTGGAACTTCTAAATGAAATATATTTTGATTTGATGATTTAAGTCAGTTTAAATTTTAAATTACAAATTACGATCGATGATTTGCAAATATAAGGAAGTGATATATCTGCACAGACATTGTTATGTCTTATCACTCTTTTATATAAATTCCCATGTAATACTCGTGCAGCTGAACGCGCTCATGAGTATATGGTTGAGTCACCTAAATTACGTACAGTGAAATATAGGCTGTCGTTTCTAGCTCAAACAAGCAAAATGTGGAATGCTCGTAATATAAAACAATCATTCACAGATTTTTTTATCCTGTCCGTCTTTATTCAATTAACTGCATATTTTAATTATTTTCATTTTGTTTTATACTTTCCTAAGCCGACTGGATATACGCTACAGTATTAAAGGGTGAAATTCAAATTGGTGCCATAAAAAAAAAACTGCCGAGCCAATTTTTTAATCCTGAGAAAATTCCTGAAAATTCTTCAAAAAGCAGATGCCAAAATTTATTTTTATCATTGGTATTAGTAATGGACTGCCCATATGAACGAAATGTTAGATTGAGAACCATTAATGATTACTGATCATTTTGGCGAAGCAAAATTAATTTTTATCTGAATGCCAATATAGTCAGAAAGAAATTTGACAAGTAAGTAAGTAGTGTAAGCCAGGCATACTGCAGTCCAGGTAATTATAGGAGGGTTATGCTCAAAAAGGCCTCCATGGCGTAGTGGTAGCCTGCTTGCTTTACCGTCGTGGGATCGATTCCCATTCCAGGCAGTAAGATTTTTTTATGCACGAATTTTTCAATTGGTCCTGGCAATGAAAAATTATTCGAAACAAAATGGTCAAACGATGTAACGACGGAAAGACGGATAAACGGACAGACAGCCAGACGATCACTCGTAATCGAGGTTTTTGAGCGACAACAAATATATCTCTACCCTTGACGGCTCTGTGTGTTGATTATTACTTAGCGCTACAATTGGTAATGCAAACACATTATTCTCTTTGATTTGATCAAGAGAATAAATATTTTTGTTTCACCACTCGTTACGGTTGTTCTTACTCCCTTCCTCTACCTTCCAAATCGCATTTTTTCCTTTCATGACTGCCTTTGTGCATTGCGCAGAAAGGCCTAAAGGCCGAAATTGCCTATAACAGAAGTCATTTCTTTCATCAAATTCAAAAATTTTAATATCGACGGTAGTGTCACATAAAGAAATTAGCTCAACACCGACATCCCTTCTACCACCCCTCATACAAATTATATTTTTAAAAGAAAACTCTTTTTCGATTAGAGTATCGCATGACTGAGGTTTAACCGCAATCGTAGTTCTACTTTGTTTCAAACTTTCTCCATTTGAAAGAAGCGCACTTGATATCATGACCATCAAGAAAAAGAATTTAATAAAATTTCTTGATAATAAGATATAGTGTCAGTTTTATCAAATTTACACCGATTTAAGTGAATTCACTAACTTTTTAGCATGATCTTTAGATCGTCATAGCACTGTTCACATATTCGAAAGCTTTTGACATTGTTAATAGTAAAATTATTATTTCAAAACTGTCACTGTATCTCTCCTGATTTGGTTTAAGCCTCACGAGTGGTCGTCTGCGAATTACGTTCGATCGCCACAAACGATTTAGCTACCATCTAAAAGGCTTACATTTGACCTTGTTTAGAGTACAATTTGCATTTAAGGGCTGGAGCACCCAAATCACACCTTGCGCTGCTCGATCGAATCCAAAAACATGCGTTCCGACTAATTGGAGACGACACCATTACGGTTTCTATTGACTCCCTCGAACATAGTAGGAACGTTGGAGTGGTCAGCACCTACTATCGCTACTTTCATGGTAAATGTAGTGCGGAGCTTAAATCAGTCATTCCTTCACTTTTAATTTTTCCCCGAAATACTCATCAAGCTAAACGCGCACATGAGTTTACTGTCAACCCTATTACTACTCGTACAGTGAAATATAGACAGTCATTCATCTCCCGAACGTTCAGACTTTGGAATGCATTGCCTCCTAGCATATTTCCAAGCAAGTAAGTATAACCTTCAGCACTTAAAAAATAATGCCCAGCGCCATTTGCGTGTCTCTCCCCCAAAATTCCCATAACACTACCAAATTTCATCCTCTTACTATACCGACTTAACTGTGCAATGCATTTGGTTATAATCGGTGCCATAAAAAAAAAGAAATCTACTACTTGGACCAGTACTATTCGTATTCTTCTTAATGATCTTCAAAATGTCTCTTATTTGCGGACGATCACAAAATTTTCTGTGAAATTTGCTCTTATTTCGACTGCATAGTTCTCCAGGCTGACTTGTCTGCTTTGTCGCGTTGGTGTTCTAACAATGATATCTTTTTGACCATTGAGAAGTGTTTTGCTATGGAGTTCTTGTTTAGACTACCTCAACTGTTCTCACTTTTTCTGTTAAAGGATCCATCCAAATATGGCATGCAGACTTGCTAGTTTCATCTTCTACTCGACAGTACAGTTTAACTGTCCAAAAACAGTTGCTCTACTGTTTTCCACTCTCGTCCATAGTTATTTAGAACACTACTTCATTTTTTGGAGCCCTCACTATTCTTGCCATTTCGGGGCCATCGAATTAGTTCAGTATAAATTTATTTGAACCCTTTTCTACAGATAAAAAAAAACTCAAATCAACTACAATGGCAGGCTCGAAGAAATTCATCTCCAGCCTTTGCATCTACGACGGACCTTCCTTGAAGCATGCTTCCTCTTCAAATTTTACAACTACTCACTCAATACCTACCTCTGTAATGAACTGAAATTTCAACCAGAAACGATCTCAACCAGGAGTTCAAATATCGACTATCACTCTCCGATGCTAAGAATGCAAAGAAGCCACGATCAAGCTCAACACGGAATTTTAGCTACTTCTTTTCTTTTAATTAAAAATACAGTAAAACATAAAACAGGCCTACGATGAAGATTAAGAGAAATTTTTTGATTTTAAGAAATTTTGTATGGGGTGGTAGGAGGGGTGACGGCAATTTGAACCAATTTTTTCACATCATGCTAGAATTGCTATCAAAATGTCTTATTGAAAAGTGTTAAAAATTTAATAGGTACTGAGAAAATTAGTGTATTGGATTTAGTGAAATTGTGTAGTTTGTATGGGAGGTGGTAAAAGAAGTGGGGAATTCTTAGTAAGTTTTTTAGAAATAAATATAAACATCATGCATTTGATTTGTTTTCAATCGCAGAACAGTAGCATTCAAACTTTTCAGGAAAATCGAAGTATTGTAAAGTTGTGAAAATTTGCAATATTGTATGGGAGACGGTAGAAGGAGTGAATCTAATCATCTAATTTTTTTTTACTAATATTTCTAAATAAATATTTAGTGCATAATTTCATCTCGATAAATTTTATACGTATCAGTCACTCAGGTAAATTGATTTATGGCATTTCAGCAGTCTATATGAGAGGTGATAGAAGGAGTAAGGGGATTCGAATAATTTGTATACCGTAGATTGAAATTGATATATAAATAGTATATTTCACATTTCAGATCAATAGCTTTTATACTTTTAGAGACAATCGGCTTACTATGAAATTCCGAAATTGTGGCAATTTGTATCGGAGGTGGTAGAAGGGGTAAAGCGATTCAGCCTCTTCTCGACCTTGTCCTTACTTTTTTGTTAATGATGTGCACAAAATTTGAATTTACTAGATCAACGCGTTCTCGAGCTAGAGAGGACACGGATTTGAAAATTTTGAGTGACAATATGAACTTTTTATGACACCGAACGTGGCATGCAAAATTTTTCGTGCTGAATTTAAAGTTTGTAGTTTTTATTATTTTCAAAGAAATTGGGCATAGTTTACCTGAAATCGGGGCATTTGGATGGGAGGTGGCAGAGGAAGTAAAGAGTTTTCGATGATTTTGAAACTGCTTATCAATATCCTTATCACCATCCCTTGTTTCTATTTCAAAGTCGATAGCTCCCATATGTTCGAAAGGCTAATGCTTTTCTTGCATTTATAAATAGATATTTGAATGGGAGAGGTATAACAAGGGAAGCGAAACTAATATTATTTTTATCATTTATTGCAATAAAAAAGAGATAAATTCAAATTCAAATATTGAGTTGAGAGTGAGGTGCAGTTGATAATTTTTTAAAACTGGTTGCAATTATAATAAAATGAATTGTGACAAAAATTCGTCTTTTCGGCTGTGCTAGTTTCAATGGAAATTAAAAAATTAATATTTGTGCATTTCTATGGGAGGGATTGATTGAGTGAGGGGATGGGATTAATATATGGTGATGTTACTGAAATCTAAATCACTATAATTTCACACAAATTTCAACTCGATAGCTGGAATAGTTTCGAAGAAAAATTAATTTCTTGAAATGTTGAAATTTCATGAAGTTTCTTTTAGAGGGGGTAGAAGGAGTAAGGGGAATGTAGTTCGTTCACGAACTTAAAATTTCTTTTTTTTAGCAAAATAGCTCAAAGCGTTCGAGAGTTATGTTGTAGACAAACTGACAGACAGACGGACAGACGGTCACTCGAAATCGGGGTTCTGGAGCAGCAACAATTATTACTGTCTTGGCGGCTCTGTGCGAGCATTATTTCTTAGCGTTACAATAATCTTTAATGTTTGAATTTTTTTCCTTATTATTCTTTTCTTTTCTGCTTTTGTATAATTGAAAATTTTATCTTTTTGTACAAGAATTATATATATAAATAAACAAACAAATAGACTATTATCATTATTTCGTTAAATAAGCATCAAATTTAATAACCATTAAAATTTACAAAATAGAAAACGAAAATCATCATTTTTATTTTCTCCATCGCATAAATCATGAACGTCGTGTTCAAATATTTGAGACAATAACATTGACACGATTCTTTCTTTTAAACATTTCACAAGGGAAGAAGTATCTTGGCAGTGACCAAGCTCCTATCATATTTATGTTCGGGTTGTCTTGATCTGATTGCTTCTGTAATTAATTACAAAGTGCGCGAATGACTCGCAGTGAAACTCCCACTGGCACGGATCACTGTTTACAGATTTAGATTATAGGCAATTACCCTTCGAGCATTTATCATATTTTTATGAGTGGTTACATCAAGGAGCGCATTACACTTAACTGTCACTTTTTCAAACGGCCATCCACCGTGATAATTAAGGATGAAATATGGCATAACTCTAAAGTCTGATGTAAGCAACAAATTCTTGTTGATATCTTCTCAATTGGTACTCATTTGACCTTAATTATTTCACTTTGGGATAGCCTTCTAGTCGTCGAATTAATGTTATAAATTAATTTTTTTTTTAAAAGTGAAAATTTTTTGCAGTCTAGAGCACTGTGGAGGTCGTATGCAGGTATTTTTATTTTTATTGAGGAAATCAATGTTTAAAGTGCGAACTATTTATCTTGTTGGGGGGTAATTTTATTTACTTTTGCTTTATAGATCACTTCTGATTATTGCTATTGGCAATCAAATAAATTATTTGGAAATAAAAAGTTTGGCATATTATAGAAAGTTTACTTTCACAAGTTTTTTTTTAACACATGTCTTGAGGTAATAGGGACTTCAAGGCAAAGCATAGACGAAATCACGAACTTTATGTATTCAGGTATGAGCAGAGTGGACTGTAAATGATATACTGGAATTGTTGCTAATCTGCACTTCGTCTCAGACGTGCTTATGATGAACTCGGTGGTAAGACTAGTGTAAAAAGATTCTGTCAAAGACAATTAGAGAATACAGTACAGGTCGTGAAGTAGATTTAAGTCAGTGATTAAGAGTCGCGAAGCAGCCGGGTTGTCCACTGAGCTATCTTGACCCGGGACTGAATCGTTAAGAAGAGTCGGATTATTAGCGACAACTTACTTACTTACTTACGATTACGTTACAGGCTAAATCGGACTTTGGCATCCTGATAGCTTTGCCTCCATCCATTCCGGCTTAGTGATCGCGTTCTCCAATCCTCCCAGCGCTTCCGTGGTTTTCCGACCGGTCTTTGTCAATAAACTTTCACTTTTAGTGTGCGTTTGGGAGTTCTTCCCTCATCCATCTGCTCCACTTGACCAGCCCATTATAACTTTTTAAATTTTAAAAGGATTGACACTTCTCGATTGTCGAAGATGGCATACAATCTCTATTGTATCGTATTCTCCAGATTGAGTCTTCCCTCACAGATCCAAGGTTTCTTCTGAAGATCTTTCTTTCAAAGGCGTTAGGTAGTTTTTCGGACGCTTGAGTTAATGTCCACGTTTCGCTGCCAGGTCTTATGATCGTTTTATTTAGCTTAAGTTTTGTTTTCCTGTGTACGCTCTTGTTTTCAATTCTTGGAAGTCAATCAAATTCCTGTTAAGACCCCCTATAGGGGCATAGGACAGAAACAACTCTCTTCCACAAGGCGCGATCCTGAGCATCGGCCTTAAGCTGTTGCCAGGACTTGTTTATCCCCCTGGCCTCCTGCTCAACTGCTCGCTTCCATGTGTTAAGTGGTCGACCAACCCGACGTCTTTCTTGAGGATTATAATCCAGAGTCTGTTTGGCAACATTTTGCTCTAGTTTCCTCAAAGTATGACCGATCCACTGCCACTTCCGCCTTTGAATCTCAATACCTATTTTAGTCTAGCCAGTTGTACTCCAAAGTTCGTCGTTGGAGATCACTTCTGGAAAGAATATTCCTAAAATGCGTGGGAGGCATTGGTTCACGAAAGTCTGTAGTTTCTTGGTAAGTCGAACGGTCACTTTCCACGTAGTACAACCATATAACAACGCATGCGTCAAAAACTCGCAACTTCGTGCGAAGGGAGATCTCTCTTAACCTCCAGAAAGGGGAAAGGATACCGAAGGCCTGACGATCTTTATTTATACGAGCCTAAACATCCTTTTCGGCTCCGCCGTCCATGCTGACAATGCTTCCGAGATAACAAAAATCTTGCACCTCTTCCACATCCTGTCCATTAAGAACAATCGGTATGCTTGCGCTCGAACCCATGTGCATGTACTTGGTTTTACGCACATTTATATTTTATTTTCAATCCCACCTCTTTGCATTTAGAATGCACCGAGCGAACATTTGACTCTAAGTCCGAACGGTTATGTGCAAGCAAACACACGTCATCAGCATAATCAATGTGGCTTAAGATGTTAAATAGTCTCCACTGAAGACCTTTACCTTCCCCACTTTCCAGTGCAGCTTTCAAGATGTCATTTATTACCACCAGACCTTATCTGGAATACCTCTCCTACGCAAAGCATTCCATATGTAATCTCGCTTAACGCTGTCGAAAGCCTTCTCGAAGTCCACAAACATGAGATATAGTCGCGAATCCATTTCGGCTGACTGCTCTAATATTTTCCGTAGGGTATTTGTGTGGTCGGTACAAGACGACCCTTTACGGAATCCAGTCTGATAAACTTCGAGAGTGCTCTCGACGACATCACTAATCCTATTGAGAAATACCTTAGCCATAATTTTTGATACGGCAGTAAGTAGACATGTACCACGCCAATTGCCACCATCCCTAAGGTTGCCCTTCTTCGGAATTTTCACAATGACGCCCTCCTTCCATTTAGTCGGATATCTTCCTTCATTCCACACCTCAGTAAAGAGTGGGAGGAGTATATCGGCTGTTATTTCCGGGTCCGCTTTGAGGAGTTCGGTTGGTAGTCCGTCTATACCTGGATCTTTCCTTCCCGCCATTGACCGAATGGCGGAAACTATCTCTTCCTTATCTGGGGGAAGTACCAAATAATAATATTAGTGGTGACGATATAATTTAAATGGTATCTATACATATAAATATATTTGTAGTGTCTGTCTGTTATTTGTTTATAAGTGGCTATAAGTTAGTTTTTTTTACTTTATTTTAGCAGTAACTAGGCAGAAACACGCGTTTTTTAAAATTCTTCTCTGTCTGTCCGTCTGTCTGTCTGTCCGGCTTTCACGCAAAAACGGCTGAACCGATTCTAACGAAACTCTCCCAGTTTATTAGGTATGCTCCGATATATAATCTTGGTTGTATGTCACTCCCCTCACGCCTTCTACCACTCCCCCCCCCCCCCCATACAAAGTTATACATTTTCAAAAATATTTAATAAACAATTTTTTTTTCGAAACTATAAGAGCTATTAATTTGAAGTTTAAAATATGTTAATTCTATTATAAATACAATCTTTTAGTTTACAAACTATTGAAATCCCCTAACTCCTTCAACCACCTCCCATACAAACTACACTTTTCCATTAAATACTATACACCAATTTTCTCAGTACGCATAACTTCCATCGAGCTAAAATTTTGTATTAAATCTTTAATTGGCATTATTATAAGTAACGGTAAGAAATTAATCGATTAGCTTCACTCCTTCTACCCCCTCCTGTACAATGTGACACGATTCCACGACTTTTCAAAAATTCGATTTTCTTGGAAAGTATGAATGTTACTGATATGAAATTTGAAATATATCGACTGCATGATGATTGTAGTAGTTTCTCGAAAAACTACTAAGAACCCCTGACTCCTTCCACCAACTCCCATACAAACTGCACTTTATCATGAAATACTCTACACCAATTTTCTCAATACGTATAATTTTCATCGTGTTAAAATTTTGTATCGAATCCTTAATAAGTATTATTGTTAATATCGGGAAAAAATTAACCGATTAGCTTCACTTCTTCTACCCCCTCCCATGCAATTTGACATAATTCCACAACTTTTCAAAAATTCGATTTTCTTCAAAAGTGTGAACGTTACTGATCTAATATTAAAAACATATAAATTTCATTATGAATTTAATTATGATTTTCCAAAAATCACCAAAAACCCACCACTCCTTCTACCACCTCCCATACAAATTGCACAATTTCATTAAACCCAATGCATTAAGTTTCTCAGTACCTATTCAATTTTTCAAGCTTAAATTTGGTACAAAACATTTTTATTGCTACTCTAGCATGATGTGAAACAAATAAGTTCAGTGCAGCGACTTCCCATACAAAATTTCATATCACAAAAATTTCGATTTCATCTATAGTATCGCATGATTGGGCTTTACATACAACCGTAGTCCTGTTATGGTTTTAAGCTTAATGTTATTTTATTTGATCTTTTTTTTAATTAACACAAGCTACAACTATTCACATGTCCTTAACGCTCTTCCATACTTATATTATCTCAAATCACGGCATTGATTTGATCACGAACATGTCTCATATAAATGCGAGTATCGTGGTTTCATTTTTAATAATTTATGGTTCTGATTCCAACAAAATGCAAACCATTGTGTTAAAAGAGTCATTAAACTAAACAGATTATATATCTCACATAATGTACATATGGTATTACTAACTACATTCCCAAAAATTGCTTATTTTGCGATTCTTCCGTGGACAAAGTCGCGTGCGATTGCTAGTAAGGAATAAAATTAAAAGCTATCTATATGAGTAAAAGACTAACTAGGAAACATAATCAGAACCATATCTTTCTGTAAAACAATAATTAAATGAAGGATGATCGGAGCTATGATGTTCTTAGAAAACACTGAAGGTTCAGGTGTTCTAAGTCAGTAACGTTTGTTCTTACAGTGTTCATGCGACCTATCTAAATAGTACAGCAAGAGAATTGGAAACTGGAAGAATAGCTTCTTCTAAATCAGATATTGGTCCTAGTTGGATACGGATATTCACATCGTGGATTTATTAACACAGTCATCCTCATCACCTCCCTTTTCTAATTAGCTCGGTAGATTGAATTAAAAATTAACCAGGAGATTTTCAAACTAAACCATTGCCCTTAAAAATTAGCTCCTTCCATTTCATTACAGACGAATAAAATCATTTCCCAACACATTATAACAAAATGTTGCAAAAACGCTTATCTATTAGCGATGTGAGTCAATTAAAAATTCTAGCGAACTTCGTCCACTAATTTCCATAAAATGTTGGCATGTCAGAATAATATGAGAGATATATTCTCCATGCATGCACACACACACTCCTCCTATCCTGTGAATGTGGACAATAAGAAACTTTACCATGAGTCATTTTAAAGTCAACCGGGCTTCCAGCACCGTCGTATCCAACTAAAGCCAATGAAAGGCACTCCTATCTCTCGTAGTTCCTGGTTTTTAGTCGCAACATTCGCAGAGGTAACTTGCCGTAACTACTTCATCCGTAGGTACAAGTTTCCAGGAATAGAGATGAATGGATGGCTTCAGCTACACGGCAGCGCTACAAGCCCCGAAGAATATTAACAAAAACTCGTTAACGGAAAACAAGGTAATACGGGAAAACAATGCACTGGGCAAAAAGGAAGAGTGTAAGCCGCAGTTTACCTGAAAACAAAACCGGACCTAATGGTGTTTGCATTCGTTACAAGTGTACCACAATAAACTCAGGAGAATGCATAAAATGCAGACAGCGAGCAGATAAAGATAAAAAGGATACGAATGTCCAAGAGGAGTCGTCCAGTTGGGCGTTCGCTGCTCTATCGGTCGTGGAGATTTTCAGGATTCGCTCATTCCGGCTCTTGGGAATTTTTGACCATTTTTCGTCGTAAATTTTCTCGCTCTATTGTACACAAAATCAACCCAGTAATAAAAGTTAAAAGGAGAAAAAAAATACTAGTTTCGTTATTTTGTTAATTTTCTCCGTAGCAATAGTCCCGAAAGAAGACCGAACCGAGAAATGTAAAGTTTGGTCAGATGGCAGCTATTTGCTTTGATGAAGAGGACCCATTCGAACGGAATAATTAAAAGTACTTGACTGGAGTAGGGTTAACAATGAGGTGAAAAAACATATGCAATAATTTTTGTGAGACACAACGGCAAATTATTTTTATAGATAAGTAAAACGTAGAATAAATGTTATTCGAAAGATTTATGAAAATTGATATTTTTTTGTGAAGATGCAATCATTAATCTACAAATATTGGTTGAAATTAGATTGTTTTCGAAATCCTCCTTTCAATATGTAATTGTATATAAGATGTTGGATTGCTTCAATCCAAGAAAGTCACTCATAACCCGACATAATACGAAATTTCGGTTCTGTTTATTCCACACCACATTTCGCGAAATTGTTGATTTTTATGCTTTAGACAAAATCTATGAATATATTGTGTTATGCCAAGGGTATGATATTGTCTTGTCGCTCAATAAATCGGAATTTGAGTCATAGTCTATATGCATAGTAAATAACTCCCGAATGCTTTAAAATATTAAGCTGAAATTTTTTCTCCGATGTGAATGAGGCGCATCTCCCAAACCTTCTACCACCTTCTATGCTAATTTCACGAAATTTCAAAATTAAAAAAAAATGTTTTTCTCCAACGTCATTAAAGCTTTAAACGTGAAAATTTGACCAAAGTATAATGGTGAGTTCAGATCCACTCACTTCTTCCATTCGCTCCCATATAAATGCACAGTTTTGAAAAATTCATTACATCGATTTCGTTAAAAAGAACACCGTGTAGAAACTCAAAACTTCGTTAAAATTTATATTATAATATTTTCAACATATATATGTTCAAACATTTATCAACTTCACTACTCTCCTTCTGCGCCCTCTTATAAATTTTTTTCATATTTTGGAACTTTTAACAGAAAAAAAAACATTTTCTTACGAAAATATTAGAGCATTCAGATTGGCACAGGCCACGACCAGTTTCCTAATCGTTTTCCACTCCTTCCACCATCTCCCTTACAAATCACACAATTTAAAAGAAGGAAATTAATGAATATCTGTGAAAATTATTCAAGCTACAGACATGGAAGCTTAGCACGAATATTTTTCATTGCAAATGCAATTACATGCTCAAAAATTTTAAACTTCACACCAAACCCTCTACCGCCTCCTTCACTATTCACTATATCAAAAGCTTTGAGATAAAATATTGTGTAGCGTATCTACACTTGTCTGACATGATTGAACCTTACGACCACTCATGATTTTACTAAATTTCTTATCGATATTTTTACGCGAGAAAAAAGTTTTCAATACTGTAGACAATTTCCAACAATATGGTTAGGCTACCGACACACGATGCGAGTTAACATATATTATCTCGCTTTTCGATATTACTAGTGTCATTATCCTATACATAATTCGGCCTACTTATATCAAAATAGGAAGTTAATATATATTAACTCGCATCGTGTGTCGTTAGCCTTAGATTTTTAATGACGAGCAACAATATTGCTGTATTGAGATAAAAGGTTTGGCGAATCTGTGGAAATATGAAAAATTTGAAGAAGGGAGATAATTTTATAATTAATTATTATTATGCTATTTAAAATGATATGATCACGGTACTCATGCGATGGAGAACGCACCAATACGCATTTATTGCAGACATAGAAAAAATGTATAGACAAGTAAACATACACCCAGAAGATAGCAACTTTCAAAGAATAGTATGGAGAAACGATCCCAAGAACGAAATTAGAGATTATTGTTTAACGACAGTCACTTTTAGAACAACTTGTGCATCATTTCTCGCTATTGGAACCCTTAAAAAAGATGAGCAACTCTATTATCCTATTGCATCCAAATCAGCTATAGAGGAATTTTACGTGGACGACTTATTAGGCGGAGGCAATAGTGTTTTAGAAGTCACATTGAAGCAAAAAAACATTGTGGCCTTATTACAATCAGATGGTTTTAAATTGAGAAAATGGATAGCAAACGACACTCGAATATTAGAAAATGTACCAACCATAGATAGAGAAAATCAATCAATACTTAATTTGAATCTCGATGAAGGTTTCAAATCATTAGGTCTCATGAGGCATCCTCTTTCGGACTTATTCAGTTATAGAATCGATTGGAAGAATGAATTCGATTACACCAAAAGAAAACTTTTATCAGAGATAGCACGTTTGTTTGATTCCATGGGTTGGATCTCTCCAGTAATAATACTACCAAAGATCATGATGCAATCTATTTGGATGCTTGGCTTAGAGTGGGATGAATCTCTTCCTGACGGTATTTTTAAACAGTGGATGGCATTCAAAGGTAACCTTGTTAATTTAGAACAGATAAGAATCCCCTGGTGGATTCATACAGCCAACAATTTTGATGATTTAGAGCTACATGGGTTCAGTGACGCTTCGCAGAGAGCATATGCAGCGGTTGCTTATTTAGTTATTAGAAAAAAAAATGAAACCACCAGTAGGTTAATTTCCGCTAAAACAAAAATTGCTCCAGTAAAACCTGTCTCCATACCGCGTTTGGAACTGTGCAGCTCAGTATTATTAGCGAAATTGATAAGATTTGTGAAGAAGTCACTCAATATGAAGGATGTCTTCTATGAACCTTTGGACTAACTCAACGATAGTGATTTCTTGGTTACGTGGACACCCAAATCGTTGGAGCATATTCGTGGCCAACCAAACGACGGAAATATATAACGCTACTGGCAATATACCCTGGAATCATACTCCTTCTCATCAGAACCCAGCAGATTTGGCCTCGAGAGGATTGAACCCAGACCAAATAATAGGCAACGCTTATGCAGGAAAGCAAGGATAACTGGCCACAAGCAACTGAAATTCCATCCACTGAAATGGAAAAAAGAAAAAAGGTAGTCACAGCTCTCTTCACCACTAGCAACACTTTCAATAACTCACTTCAAGAAAGGTATTCGTCACTTAATGGGCTCATAAGAGTAACCGCGTATTGCTATAAGTTTTGCTCAATAACCAGGAGAAGAGCATTATCAACCAAATACTTCAACACATCAGAGCTAGAAACCGCGTTAACATTTTGGATTAAATATACACAACAATCGACTTTTGAGTTAGAAATCAATCAGTTGACGAAAAACAACCCCATTCATAAAGGAAGCAAACTTTTGAATTTGAACCCATTTCTTGACGAAAAGGGGGTACTTCGCGTAGGAGGACTTCTTCAACAAGCCAATATAGAATATGGAAAAAGACATCCAATTATTCTAACAAAACGAAGTCATATTACGACACTAATTTTAAAACAACACCACTATATGACTTTGCATGGAGGTCATCAACTAATGCTAGGTACATTGCATAAAAGGTATTTGATAATGGATGCAAAAAATACCATTCGCCACTTCGTCGATAAATGTGTTATGTGTTATAAACACAAAGGTGAGACATGTTCGCAACTTATGGGGAATTTGCCCAGTCCGCGAATCAATATCTGAAGACCCTTTACTCATACGGGTATCGATTATTGCGGTCCCATACACATTAGATCATACAAAGGTAGAAGTGCTAAAATCTATAAAGTATACATCGCCATCTTTGTTTGCTTGACTGTAAAGGCTATCCATATCGAGCTAGTTAGCGACCTCACAACACAAACCTTTCTGGCAGCACTTTGAAGATTCGTCAGTCGTCGAGGACTATGTAAACATATCTATAGTGATTGCGGGATAAACTTTGTTGGAGCGAACACTGAACTGAGAAAGATTTTTGAAAGATGCAAAGATGCAGCTGAAAGCCTCGCTAACCAAGACATAACCTGGCATTTCAACCCTCCCGCATCACCACATTTCGGAGGCTTATGGGAAGCAGGAGTTAAATCGAAGAAATACCACTTACGGCGAATCTTAGTCAATGCTTTCCTTACGTATGAAGAGCTTAACACCACTTTGATTCTAATAGAAGCATGTCTCAACTCAAGACCATTGTACCCACTCACTGATTGACCCTACTGATTTAGAATCACTTACACCGGGCCATTTTTTGACTGGAGATGCACTGCTAGCAGTAAATGAAGACAACCTTCAAAACATAAATAGACTCGACCGATGGCAATTGACTCAACAGTTAGCACAAAAATTTTGGAAAAGATGGAGCACTGAATATTTGTCACGGTTCCAACAACGTCCAAAATGGCTATCACAGAAAGTGAATGTGAAAAAAAACGATTTAGTTTTGGTTAAGGATGATAAAATTCCACCCTTTAAATGGCCACTAGGAAGAATCATTGAAATACACCCCGGAATGGATGGTTTAATCCGAGTTGTAACCGTATTATCCACAGGTGCAACTATGAAAAGACCAGTTACAAAAATTGCAGTTTTACCAATAAATGGAGATGATACCACAAAATAGAACGTTACCTTGTCTAACATTCCAAATTCAATCTGCCCAACCCCAATCCACGTCATTTCCTATCCAACTTTCCTTCATCTCTATTAGCGAGTGAGATGCGCTAAAAAACATCTCTTGTTCCCGAATACTAAAGAAGCCTTGATACGGAGGAAATACCATCAATTGCTACTTTATTATACCGAAGATCTTCGTACTCGCTTTCATCAATTTGAACCAGAGGATTCAACGCCTGGGAGAATGTTCAACCCTGAATGAACTCAACGAAGTAAACTCAACGAACGATCGGCGATTTATACGTGAGTCCAACGATGATTGATAACTCAACTCTGAACATCGTGGTCTTAACGACACTTTTTTGACGTTTGGCTAACCTTCGCGTTTTAACGTGCTTCCGACTCGTTGTGTTTTCTCTAACCTTAAAATATATTGTAAAACAATTGAAATCTTTAATATACAATTGAAAATAAAAACCAGTAAGATTTTAGAACAAAACATTAACAAAAACCATTCTGGGAGCCTAATTTTTAACAAAACTTAATCGTAGTGCGCAGCGTGCTTGCATCACAGTCAATAGGCCGTGGGTTTGATTCCCACTCCAGACAGTGAGATTCTTAAGCAAGAGTTTTTCAGTTACTACTGGCAATGAAAAATTACTGGAAATAGAATGGGCAAACAATGTAAAAGTGAAGAAGGCCTATATACTTAGTAGATGGTTTTTGTTCGCTTTTTATCATTCAGTCCCAAAATAGCATGCCATTATCTATCGAATCGTATATTCTCTAGGTCGAGTCTTCCCACATAGGTCTGAGAATTCTCCATAGGAGCTTAGGTAATTTTTCGGATGCCTGCATTAATGTCCATATTGCGCAACTATATCATAGCACAAGTCTTATAATCCTTTTATATACGATAGTTTCAGTTTGGATTTTCTGTGCACGTTTTTGTTTTTAATTATCGGTAGTATCGAATAATACGTCTTTTCGTTAATATGTTAGGTATTCCAACTTCCCTTGCTACCGAGTCAAGGTTTACAAATATTTCTTTATGTCGTAGGCATGTGCTAAGAGCTCTGTGGATTTGAAGTATTATGCTCCCTTGGTGTCAACGGGAAGTTTCCGAATAATATGTTCGAGTGTCCAATTGAAAAGCATTACTGCCAGGCTGTCACCTTGTTTAAGGTCGTCGTCAGTTCATTCAAATCAGTTTCTACTCTGACTTGTAACAAAGACTCGGTCATTGTTATTCTTGTAAGGTGAACCAATATCGGTGGGACTCCAAACTCCAATATGATTTTATGTCTGTTTGAAATCAACAATTATCTGGTGCACACCAATGTTGTATTCGCTGCACTTCTGCAGCACCTCTTTAACTGCGAATATCTTGACCATGGTTATTCGTTACGCTCAAAATCCGCCTGGTGTTAACCAATTAATTTTTATAGGGGTAATTCCAGACTTTCGTCAAGATGTTATAAGACATACTCAATCAATTGTCACCTTTTTTATAAATTGGAAATAAGATACTTATATATGTGCGAATCATCAGGGAGTGTTTCCTGCGGTCATATGTGCTATGCAGGTGTCGCCGGCTTTCAGAAGCTCAGCTGGAATTTGATCAGTGTCCGGCACTTTGTTGAATGGGTGGCTCTTGTTGGTCGTTTTACTTCTTCGAGTGTGGGAGGATTGAAATAGGATCATTCTTCAGATGTTAGATCAGTTGCATATGCTATTATGTCTGCAGTTGCAGACAGCGCGATTGGCCGAAATGGACCGTCAGCGGTCGACAAGAAAGACATAGAAAGTGGGATTATTTGTGATGGAGAGTCAGTCAGGATTGAGAACCTGATCGAGTCGTAATTCAAAATGCGATAAGAAGGAGTAGAGGAGAAGACTGAAAAGGCTTAAGAGAATAGTTCAAAAAGCGATCAATAAAGTTGCGGATGTGTTTAAATTGAAAACGAATTAGTTTCATATTGATTTAATATCCAGTGACTCTCAGCATTTGGTGTCAGAAGTGGGATTTCAAATTAAAATGCAGCCTTACGTGAAAGACGTAAAAGTGGGCGAGTTGAAAGAGGAACTCGTTAAACGTGTGTTACCTATAGCCAGGAACAGAGCAGAGTTTGTTAACCGGATGATGCAAGCGTTGGAAACAGAGGGACACAATGCCAAAAATTATGTGTTCCGCATCGACCATTATACCGAACAGCTGATCGACCAAGAAAGTATAGCAGAAATTTTCGACTCAACGATGCAGCTAATGCAACAGATGATGGAACAAATTAGCCATTAAAGTCAACAAATTATAGCGAAAATGGATCAATAAAGCACGAAAGTCGACCAGCAAGGCCAACAGGCGAAAGAGTTAAAGGACGATCCTAACGAGTAAAACCAACAGCTAAATGATGATTCCAACCAGCAAAGCCAACAGCTAAACGACAGTCTCAACTAGTAAAATCAACAGAAAAAGAGCTAAATGCCAAAATGGATGCTCTCGTTAAGCAGATTGAAGAATAGTTAGATGCGAAGCAACTCCTTTAGAAAAAAGCTTACCGAAAATACTGAAATGATGAAAGGCATCTCTAGTGAAGTAGCAGAGCTAAAATGGGAAGTATGAAGACAACAGGCGGCATCACATCCGATAGTGTTGTCCATAAAAATCTAAAGGTTCCGTTCTTCGATGGTCAAACAACATGGACTATCTATAGGACCTAATTTGAACTATCATTGGTCGGATCAGAAGCGATCAACACCCTTGATATTGACGTTATCAGCAGCTGAGATTTTGTAGATCACCACAACCGAACTACAAAGCTACTTTAAGTTTCGGGTGCAGACCTTGGATCTTTGTTATGATGGAGATAATATGCGGGAATTGTATAAAATACAACTTCCGCGTACAGACACTAGCGAAACCTTGTCACAACTTTCACAGGCCATTGAGCGTCTAGTACTATTAATATTCCCATGCATAGATCAGAACAACCAGAATGAACGGATAGTGTATGTATTTATCGACGCTTTGCGAAATAGAGAGCTATATCTGGCGCTGAGATTTGTGAGCAAGAAAACATCAAAGGAAGTTTTGAGTTACGGCCTTACTTTCGAACCTGCTAAACAAATTTGGCGCAATAGCAATTGAGTCCCAGAAATTAATATGAAGACCGAGTAATGTGTCTACAAGGGAACACAGTTTGCAACGCAGTGTGGAGGTCGTAGAGTTCCACGTAATTAGAATTGCGGACAAGCAGGACATTTACGACGTGGTTAACGCAAACCCAGATTGGCTCCAAATCCTAGCCCCAACTGTGCCAAACGACGGGATACAAGAGGCGTGAATTCAGAGCAGTACGCCTCACCCGTTAAAAATGAAAAACGAATGAAAGCCTGGTGGCTGGTGGAATCGACGCCCCAGGACCATCATCGTCGTCTCCCGACTTCATCGCGGCGAAATCGTTCCACGAATCAGTGATCCAATTGGAAACATCGGTCAGATAAGATGTGAGTGCAGCAGAATTAAACCAACAGGAATGAAATGCTAGGATGTGTCGGCAAACAAATGTCGCCGAATGATGATAAAGGAGAGCCCAATCAGTAGAGCATTAGCTTCAAAGTTCCCCAATGTTGGAACTGCAGACAAACAGGTCACTTACGGCGTGATTGCTGTAAACGGAGTAGATAATCACTTTCTTGTTCAGAATGTGCCTTCAAATCAATTTGGCAAAATAATTGGTGATATCACAAAAACATGGCTAGGGCGGATGAAAGCCCTAGAGTGGTGCTAGCAAGGCAAAATTTAAGAACTAGAACTCCAGGACATTTAAGACGTTACTACTGCAATCCGAGAACGTCTTCCAAAAACTATTTGAAATGTACTGCTCATCTCGGTATGCAGAACTGGAGACATAACCATCAATTAGAAAATAATTTACGTCAGATAACAACGAGCACAGCTGTTACCAGCTGGCATGCTGGTATTGTTGTTGAGCACCCTCACGAAGTATCTCTCCAAAGCTGATACGTACTTCAAAACTATTTTTTCATACTAAAGCTTTCCAATGTCGAATTGGGAGACCACTTATGTTTCTGAGTATTTTCGGTTTGCTATTCGACATCGGAACTTGGCCCTCACCAAATGGTGCTCTGTGTCGCAATTAGCCTATCGACAGGTACGCATGTCGAGAATGCTGGAGTCCGTGCTATTCTCAATTAGAAAGTGGACTATTTGGTTGAATCTCCGTCCGCCGCGTGATGCCCACGTTTAATATCTTTTGACGGAAGGGAGTCGAATGTTGATTCTAAGGTTCTAATCATCACTGATTTCGTCGTATTTGTCTTCCGTTGGGACGTGGACATTAATAAGCCAATTATTAATGAATTTTGTCTTAATGCGGATTGGAGACAATGGTCCACTGACGGGTTTGACGTTGGTAACTTTGTTTTTAACTTGTTGTCGATAATAAACCCAACTCTAAACTCTCGGTTTTCCGAAGATTTCTCACTTTAGAAAATTGTGTGCGATATAAAGTCAGTAATCTTGCTAGATAACAATTTATTTCGCTGGAGTGCAGTGATGTTTATGTTGTATTTGCTCAACTGTTCCAGAAGCGGCCTATGTACTCCTTTCCTGAACATATCCGAAGGAATAGTTAATTTTTCGTTTGCATAGTCGTGCTGTCGAATCACTCCAGTCCAAGGAGATGCTTCAGATTTAGAAATAAGTCAGATTTTTCCGATGATAAGTTGTTAACACATGGCCCAATCTTCAACCTGTAGGACCAATACAGTGCTACAATTTTTCTATTTTATTAGAAATCGCACGTATCAGCTTAGTAAGCCAAGTCCTAATCGACAAGACCAGTATCTGGTGGCTACCACGTGGCAGTATGATGAGCAAAATTAATGCGTATATGATAGTTAGCCTACCCTATCAACACACATCCAATTTTTACCATTATTAAATTGTAGGTAGTTAATTATGAAAATCTCTAGTAATTTACTTAATCTCCGTGTAGCCTAGAAGGCATCATGTTATACAATATATGTAAATCCCGGTCGACGTAGATTTTAATTCCAGTGCACTAGTTGCGCGTATCTGGTCTACCCGAATTTTCGAAAATTCGAAGACATAGGTTTGTTTCTTCCACAATAACCTATGGAACCTGAATGGAGGTTGTAGTTTCATTGAAGAGGAGGAAGTAATTAAATTACTGAAAGATATTTAACATATGCATACGCATAATTTACACTTGTATCCTTCAATCTAGCTGTAAGCACTATTCTTCGGTCTTACTGAAAAAGGCTTGTTTTTTCTCTACAGAAATTAAACGAGTGGAAATGCAACAAAATAAATGTAAAATAGTCAAAAACATGAAAGTGCAATCCCGAAATGGGTCCTAGGGCAAAATCTGGTAAACTTTTACCCTTTTACTAGACGAAAACGACTAAGAATTCAAACTCTGAACTTGCACATATCTAATGAGACAATGAAGCTCGTCAAGTGACGTACTCCTTTGAAATTAGCCTCAAGCCGTACAAACTTTGCTAGTGTGCTGCTACATTAGTCTGAATTTGTTGTGCAGTTTAACACCTCTTGCAATTTAATTTTACTGCACAGAATTATGTAAATTTTTTTTCGGCCCCAAAACCGACCAAAATGAAAATGATTTACAGTCTTAATGGTGAAATTAATTGAAGTCGCCATATTTCAGTCAGAATTCGGGTAACAGTCCTCTGGCAGTGAATATGGCCGACAGCAGTAGCAAATTATTTGTAACAAAGCGACATAAATCAATGAGAGAAATACCCGAACTATGAGGGGTGTGATGGAGCGGCAATGCTATTGTAATGGTGGTGGTGATTCCGGATTCGGGTATAGTGTGGCTATAAATGAGAGATATCAGACTCAGCAATAATAACATAAATGTCGACTGTGTGTTGTGTTACGGACATGCAACTGCATATGAAAGGATACTGAATTAGGTCCTAAAATGAGCATTTCATTTTGCCTTCATCCACCCGTACGAATAATACTATTAATTTAGTGTAATAAACTATTTAGGACCAAAATAGCATTCTATTGTATTCGAAATGTAATAATATTATAGCGGTTTTCAGGACCGGTCAATTATCTAATAAAAGTGGCAAAGCGTGGTGCTTCGATAAATTGAAATTCCGCATAGATTTAAGATTCAATTATAAATTAAATTTATCACGGATCAAAGCTGAAAAGTGTCAAATTTAGATAAATTAGCGGAAAATTATGATAGCTTTTCGAAATATTTTCAATTGTTTTCGTATTTTCGATGTCTGCTGGTAGAATAAATTATAGTAGAGCCGTCAACTATTGTCTAATTGATTCTGTCTAGAAAAGTAAGCTAGTATGCCAAAATTATTATATAGCTTCAGCATATGTGTGTAGCAATAAATTGATCTTATAATTGGTTCAGTAATCATCAATGAAGCGGGGATCTTAACTGTAATGTACCTATCGTATGCCACTTGAATTTTTTTTTATTAAATCAACGGTAGGGGAACCCAGGGCACAAGGGGGTGGAATGACGTTTTTCGGTATCAAGGAGGTGCTGCCAGCGATCGGCAATAAGTAGTTGTTACCATTTTACTCAGTTTTCTTGAGCATTGGAGCGTGAAGTTTTCATTTTGTGTTTTTTGCACCGGTATTGAAACTTTTTATTATTTTGTTACCACGGCAAGGTTAGTTTAAGGCCGGGTCGATTGTTCCAAGTTTTTAGAACAAAGGGCGAACAATATCTGTGTGGAAAAAGATAGCGAAAACAAAGAGGCTGCCCTAAAGATAGATACCATTAATGAGAAGTGTAGGTAAATCTTCAAAGTCAATTAAAACTAAATGAATACAGAGCAAACATATTTTTTCTGCATTTTCACAGGCATTACATGATTTTAAATTTTAAAATTACTAATCCTAACCGCCCCATTCTGTCCCGTGCCAGGGGCAGAACTGGATCAAATGATATTTATACTCTAGTTGAAATCTGAGAGTATTATAAGTTCGCCACAAAGTTTGTAACGCTAAGAAATAAGGCTCGGAGAAAAAAATGAATGATACAGAAGTTCATATAATCACTCAAAAATCTCAAAACCGGATGTCCGTCCGTGTCCTCTCTAGCTTGAGAACGCGTTGATCTACAAAGTTCAAATTTTGTACACGTCGTTTTTGACAAAAAAGTAAGGACAAATTCGTGAACCGGCCAAATCGCTCCACCCCTTCTACCCCCTCCCATACAAAATGACAAAACTACGCAGTTTGACATTAAACGGATTTGCTCAAAAAGTATAAAAGTTATTGGTCTCAAATTTAGAACATATTACTTGCATGATGATATGAATCTACCATATAAAAATTGTTAGTGTCCTTTTCCTCCTTCTACCACCTCCCATACAAACTGTACTTTTTCATGAAATACTCTAAACCAATTTACTCAGTGCGTATAAGATTTAACGTGCTGAAATTGTGCACTAAATATTTATTTAGAATTATTAGTAAGACCAAAAAAAATTAGACATTTAGTTTCATCCCTTCTACCCCTCCCATACAAAATGACACAATTTCGCAATTCGACAATAAACGGATTTTATCAAAAAGTATGAAAGCTATTGATCTGAAATTTTGAATATATTACTTTTATAATAATTTCAATCTGCTTTATAAAAATTAGTTGAGTCTTCACCTTCCTTCCACCCCCTCCCATACAAACTGCACTTTTTTATGAAATACTCTAAATAAATTTACTCGGTACGTATGAAATTTATAGAGCTGAAATTATGCACTAAATAATTATTTAGAATTATATGTAAGATTAAAAAAAATTAGGCGATTAGCTTCACTCCTTCTACCCCCTCCCATACAATTTGACACAATTCAACAACTTTACAAAAAGTCGATTTTCCTGAAAAGTATGAATACTACTTATCTGCAATTTAAAATATTTCAATTAAATGATTTTTATAGTTATTTGTAAAAACTTCATTAATAAATTCACACTCCTTCTACCACCTCCCATACAAACTGCACAATTTCACTAAATCCAATATACTAATTTTCTCAGTACCTTTTAAATTTTTGAATCCTAAATTTTGTATAAAACATTTTGATAGCAACCTTAGCGTGATGTGGAAAAATTATTTCAATGTCGTCACCCCCTCTACTACATCCCCTAAGAAATTTCTTAAAATGGAAAAAATTCTCTTTTATCTAGAGTATCGGACGATTGGGCTTTCCGCCCAGTCGTAGTCATGTTATATTATTTTCTATTTTTGAAAACGAAAATACTGTTCTTTTGTTTTCTTTAAATATTATTGCTTTTAATTTGTGTTTTTAAACCAAATTTTCATCTTAGTACCCCCGTTCTGCCCCGGATTCCCCTATATATATTTACATTCATTTTTAATTTCTAAAAATAGCACTACGTCTCTTTTAAGGCTAGCGTTGTGTTAAAGGTGAAGAGTAGTTGAAATTTATTAGAAAACAAAATAATGACTAGTAGAAGGATTGATTTTTTTTTTTTTTCATAAATAACTATGAATATTATGAAGTTGACAGAGCAGTAACATTCAAACTTTTCAAAAAAATAAATTTTTTGTGAAGCTGTGATTTTTTGTCTCATTGCATGGGAGGGGATAGAAGGAGTGAAGCTAATCGGCTAATTTTTTCTGATCTTAATAATAATGCTAATTAAGTATTTGATACAAAATTTGAGCTTGACAAATATTATACATACTGGGAAAATTGGTTTATAGTATATCATGAAAAGCTGTAGTTTGAAAAAGAGGTTCGAGCTGGAAAAAGTGGCTGGATTCAAAATTTTTTTGTAGTGAATATCACATTTAAGATGAAAAACATAACAGACATACGATTGGGCGTAAATCCCAAACGTGCGATACTCTAGACAAAAGAGACATTTTTTGATTTCTAGAAATTTTGTAGGGTAAGTGGTACATTGAACGACGACATTGAACTAATTTTTTCTCATCACGCTAGAGTTGCTATCAAAATATTTTATACAAAATTTAGGATTCAAAAAGGTACTGAGAAAATTAGTGCTTTGGATTTAATGAAATTCCGTAGTTTGTATGGGAGGTGGTAGAAGGACGGGCGAGTTCTTAACGACTTATTCAGAAAAGACTATAAACATCATTCTTTCGATGTATTTCAAATTATAGATCAGTAGCTTTCATAATTTTCAGAGAAATCCACTTTTTTTATAGTTGTGAAATTGTGTCAGATGATATGGGAGGGGGTAGAAGGGATAAAGCTAATAGTCTAATTTTTTGGCCTTACAAATAATTCTAAATAAATTTTAAGTGCACAATTTCAGCTCGATAAATTTTATACGCACTGTGTAAACTGGTTTAGAGTATTTCATGAAAAATTACAGTTTAAATGGGAGCTTCCACCACAGCAAGGGAAGGACTTAAAAAATTTTTATACATTACATTGAAATAATCATAAAAGTAGTATATTCCAAATTGCAGATCAATAGCATTTACGCTTTTCGAGTATATCTGATTATTGTCAAATTGCGAAATTGTGTTGTTTTCTATGGGGGGTAGGAGGGGTTTCGCTAATCGTCTAATTTTTTTGGTTTTGCTAATAATTCTAAATAAATATTTAGTGCACAATTTCAGCTCGCTAGATTTTATACGCACTGAGTTAAATGGCTTAGAGTTTTCATGAAAAAATGCAGTTCGTATGGAAGGGGTGGAAGAAGAAGAACACAAATACTTTTTATACGGTAGATTGAAATCATCAGAAAAGCAATATTTTCCAAATTTCAGACTAATAGCTTTTATACATTTCGAGAAAATTCGTTTATTGTCGAATTGCGAAATTGTGTCATTTTGTATGGGAGGGGGTAGAAGGGATGAAGCTGGCCTAATTAATAATTCTAAGCAAATATTTAGTGCACAATTTCAGCTCGCTAAATGTTATACGCACTGAGTTAAATGGCTTAGAGTTTTCATGAAAAAGTACAGTTCGTATGGAAGGGGTGGAAGAAGAACACAAATAATTTTTATACAGTAGATTGAAATCATCAGAAAAGCAATATTTTCCAAATTTCAGACTAATAGCTTTTACACTTTTCGAGAAAATTCGTTTATTGTCGAATTGCGAAATTGTATCATTTTGTACGAGAGGGGATGAAGCTAATCGTCTAATTTTTTTTTGGCCTAATTAATAATTCTAAGTAAATATTTAGTGTACAATTTTAGCTCGCTAAATTTTATATACACTGAGTAAATTGGCTTAGAGTATTTCATGTATAAGTTCAATTTGTTTGGGAGGTGATGGAAGAGGGGAAGAATACGCACAGTTTTTATTCGGTAGATTGAAATCATAATAAAAGTAATACATTCCAAATTTGAGACTAATAGCTTTTATACTTTTCGAACAAATCCGTTTATTGTCAAATTGCGAAAATGCTTCATTTTATATGGGATGGGGTTGAAGGGTAAATCGATTTGGCCCGTTCATGAACTTGCCCTTACTTTGTATCATAATTAACGTGTACAATTTGAACTATCTAGGTCAACGCGTTCTCTATTCAAGTTCGACACAGACAGACCGACGGACCGACATCAGGTTTTGATATTTTTTCGTGATTATATAAACTTCTGTATCATTCATTATTTTCTCCGAGCCTTATTTCTTAGCGTTACAAACCTTAGAGTAAACTTATAATATTCTCAGATTTCATCTAGAGTATAAAAACTGTGAATGAACCCGTTTCCATTTTAATTTGGAACGGCTTCCGTAAACTAGTTTATACTTTGCCATCATGCTTACTGGTAAGTTTGAGCAGGTTCTAGGTGACCTTATGCTATCCGATCTGTAACTGTTAGACAGTAGGGCACTAGATAAAGAACTTACCATCAACCCTCAAAAAACAGACTTGGTTCTCTTTTCCAAAAGAAGAAGAACATACGTTTTCAATCTACCAATCATTCAGAGTATAACTCGTCCTTTCGAACCTGGTTAAATATTTAGATTGTATTATAGATAGCACATAATTCTAAAAGGCTAACATTCAAGAGCGTGTAAAAAAACTTCTGTAGACTTATTCAAAATGACATTCGGCTTGAAAAGGGGCCTCAACCTGTATCTTATCCACTGGATATATACCAGTATAGTCAGACAATCATTTGATATAGTGCGCTGGTGAGCTGGCTAGCTGTGGCTAGCTGTGGCACTAAAAACTAATCTAGCACCTTTACAACTTATCCAACGGATAGCTTGTTTATGAATAAGAAGAACTCTTGGAACTCTTGATATTTTTATTAGTATTGCTTATTACCGAATACACAAATATTCTTTTGATATGCAGTACAGTCTCGGAGATTGTGACATCTTCTCGAACAGCAGGATTCCACTTCTCGCTCTCTAATCCTAAAGGAAAACATCCAAACTAGTATCATTTGCAGACACAATTTGAACCGCCTAGCGGCTATAATCGAAGTATTTTGAATTTGGATACGCTATAGCGACCTGTAGCCACTGTGTTGCTATCTAACACAGCGGCTACCGTTACCAAGCAAGGATCAGCAAACATTATCTCCATTAGGAAGTCAGCCAAAAGTTCTGAAGACTGGATTTAAGCAAAATATTTTGGACACTTTCTCGACGGCTTCTGGTTAGCTGTAGAGCGGCCATATTCTTTTGGAAAGGACCAAATAGAAACATCACATTCAGTTCAGCTATTACAATGCAGTCACTGTAGCTTTCGTACTATTGTCGGTCTGACCAGAGTTGATTACCTGCTTACATATATCGCGAGCGACGGACTTTGTAGAGGTTGCAAAGGCAGAATCTAATGAACACTATCTTTGTCACTGTCCATAAATCTCTAACAGTCGTCTCCTTTTTCAGGCTCTAGATTCTTCTCAAAACTGCGGACGACCTCAGAGATGCCAAACATTCGAGCCTACTTCGGTTTGCTAACCTTACCAAGTGGTTAGTATAAGAGGAGAAACACCCATCTCGATATTCTTCGAGGGAGTACAATGGACCCAAATGGATGGTCCCAGGTCAATATGGTTGTCTTTCCAAAACCATCCTACTGCTACCCAAAACTAAACCTAATTCAATTTTTCAGTTACATAAAACAATGGTAACATTTTTATTGTTATAGCAAAAAATAAACTATGGCACAACTGATTAATTTTTTTATTTACTTAATATCAAATTTCGATTCCTTTCTATGCTATGCGAGTATTTGCCTTCCTTTCTAACTTATTTAATTCTTTATTTAGGTATGTGCTGTACACTGCTTGAATATACCTTGGTTACCTCAATCTACGAAAATGAAAAATTCGTAGATGGAGGGTTGTGCGAAGGTCTAACAACCCTTCCACAATAAATAATGAAAATGTTAAGGAACCTGAAGCTCAGGAGACTAAGGCCCGATTTGGGCTGTAGCGCCATTGAAGAGAGAGATGTGCTGTACACTCCCGAATAATTTCGCTTATAATATTTTGACCTCTAGATGACCATAGAAAAACTAGCTCTACGCGTAGTATGGCGTTAATACGAATCTTAGAAGCAGAGCTAATCCTACTAACTTACAATAGTGCTACAGCCCAAATCGGATCTTGGCCTCATGTATACTATGGCTTTAACTTTCCCAGTTCAATTACCGCATCCGCCATTTGAAAACCCTGAACAGTGATTCCGTGGTTTTCCAACTGGTCTTTGCCAATTGACTAATCAATTTAAATCGTGCTCTCTATTGGATTGTATTCCCCAGAACGGTTCTTACCTCAAATCAACGGTCTGAGAATTCTTTTGGGAAAATTTTGCACTACAATTTCAGCAAACTATCTAAGTGCTTAAACCTGCGTCTCTTCAATCTCCGAAAATAAAAATTCGCAAGTAAAGGGTTTTTTAAACGGCTAACAACTCTTCCATAATCCATAATAATAAAATACAATGTTTGGAACTCTTTCTTGCTTATATGTGCGGTCTCCAGGCAAATCTATAGCACGCAGAAGTCTGAAAATTTGAACTTAGAAGCCCATAAGTTCGAACTAATGGAAGTTCGTGACCGGGCCAAGTCCCTCTTCCCCTTCTACCCCCATACAAAATCACACAATTTCGGAAGTTGACAATAAACGGATTTTCTCGAAAAGTTTTAGAGCTAAACTTTCGAGCTGAAATTTTGCACTAAATACTTATTTAGAATTATTAGTAAGACCAGCAAACTAGACGATTAGCTTAACTCCTTCTTCCCCCTCCTAAGCACGCATTTTCACAAATTTATAAAATGTCGATTTTCCTAAAAAGTATGAATGCTACTGATCTACAATTTAAAACATATCAATTTCACTAGATCGAATACTTTAATTTTCTCAGTACCTATTCAATTTTTGAAGCTTAAATTTTTTTTAAAACATTTTCGTAGCAATTCTAGCAGGATGTGAAAAAATTTCTTCAATGCGGTCACCACTTCTACCACTCCGCACGTTTCTTAGAAGCAAAAAATGTCTTTTTCATCTAGAGTATCGCATGATTGGGCAGCGCCCAAACAGACTTATATTTTAGAAGTGACCTACAGTTTCATTTTCAGGTATCAGTGTGTGTGTGAGGGATTATATGTTTCTCCTTAAAACCAAGTTTATATAATACAAATTAATTCTCAGGTCAAAGCGGGTCACGGCCAATGCCGTGCGACACTGCTAGAAACCAATAAAAATATTATGGAACTTGAAGTTTACGAGGTTAAGGCTCAGTTTGGGTTGTAGTAGCGAATATAACTATTTTTTCCAAGGTTTCGATTATAACTTCAGGAATTATTCTTTCGTTTTTTGCACAATTATATCGGTGCGGGAAGATGATGAAATTTGGTAGTCTAATGGGAATTCTGGAGGAAAGTGACTGAAATTATGGTGTAAATATTTTTGAAGTTCTTTATAGTCCAAGAGCCCTAGACCAAAAGTAACAACGGAAAGGATCAAAGATGCAAAGTGTATATAACGATAGAACGTAGTGTAACTAAGACGAAGGACAAATAATTAATTTCCAAAACCGGTGCCAAACGTGCCCTGCGTAGTGGGACGAAAAAGTTATTCGAAGATATCGACACAAACTTGATGTCATTGAAAAACCCATGAGGAGCTCTCTAAGAACGACTCTTTTTTTGGGAAGTTACGAACTGCTTTGTAAAAAATTTAAATAAAGTTTTATTAAATTTAAAATACTAATTTACCATTTTTGTGTCGAAAGCGACAAATTATTAGGAAACAAATTGTATTTTTATAAAGTGCTCAGCGAGATCTTTCCAATAATATTAAGTTTGTGTCTGTACCTTGAAATTATTTTATGTCCCACTAAACAGGACAGTTTTGGAAATTCATTTTTCGTCTGAGTTACACTGTGCTCTGTCATTATATGCAGTCCACATCCTTTCTTGTCGCTTTCCGTTGTTATTGTTTGTTGTAAGGCTCTTGCTCTATTAGGTTATACTTGCTTGAAATCATTCTATTGCAAAGGCCGGGAAATATATGATTGTTTGTATTGTATATATTTAACTGTTAAAGTTTGGGTGCATAATAGAGCCCGCATTCATTTTGACGAGCACTTCGGGGAAAGTATAACGTAGAGTAAAGTGGAAGTTTAATTCCACACTATATAGGATACTCTAGATGGAATGAAAACAACTTTAGAAGTGTCAATTTTTCCGCCATATCAATAACTTGTTACTAAACGTATATTATGTCCAATTAGAGCACCATTATCCTGCAAATTTATTCATCGCTTATCGCCAAAGTCCCACTTTTAAATCGAAGGGATGGAATGAGTGAGAGAAATTATCACGAAAAAATTTAAAATTTCAGAGCACTAGCATTAAGTTTTACCAAGGAAATCGACTTATAATAATGTTGTGATATTGTATCATTTTACATGGGAGGTGTGAGGAGGGGTGGCGGAATCAAGCTATATTTCTCTCATATAAGTATAATCGTTACCAAAGTACTTCACACCAAATTTATTCAATTACGATAATTTTATAAGTACTGAAAAAATGGTGTATTGGATTTCGTGAAATTACATAGTTTATATAGGAGGTGGTACAAGGAGTGAACAAATCTAATTCATTTTTTTTTTGCAAAACAATTATATTTGGCATTTAAATGGTAAGTTCAAATTTTCGGATCCGTTGAATTTATGTATTTTTCGAGAAAATGGTCTTAAAATCATAAAAGGACTACGATTGCGCGTAAAGCTACTCTAGATGAAATATAAATTTGTGTGAACAAGAAATTTTGTATGGGGAGTGATAGAAGGGGTGATAGCATTAAACTAATCTTTCTCACATCATACCAGAGTATGAAAAGGTTTTATACAAAACTTAAGCATCACAAATTTAATAGGTACTGAGACAAATCTAGGTACTGAGACAAATCTAGGTACTGAGACAAATCTATTTCACTAAATCTAGTGAAATTCTGAAATTCGTATGGGAGGTGGTAGAAAGAGTGAAAGGGTTTTAGTGATTTTCTCAAAGCTTACTACGAATATTATGCAAACATTTCTCAAATTACAGACTAGTAGCATTCACACTTTTACAGAAAATCAATTTTTAGTGAAGTTGTGAAATCGCTGCATATTGTACGGGAGAAGGTAGAAGCAGTGTAGCTAATCAGTTAAGCTAATTGGCTTATAGTGTTTCCAGGAAAATTGTGCTTACTGTAATAAGGTCATAGCTATGATTAAAGAATCCTACGAAGATGCAAGGTGTCGCGTCTTGCATAGAGGAGAGCTGTCCGATAGCTTTCCTGTGCGAACGGGTGTCAGACAAGGCTGCATATTATCACCAGCCCTGTTTCTGGTGGTAATAAATGACATCTTGAAAGCTGCACTGGAAGGTGGGGAAGGTAAAGGTCTTCAATGGAGACTATTTAACATCTTAAGTCACCTTGATTATGCTGATGACGTGTGTTTGCTTCCACATACCCGTTCGGACTTAGAGTCAAATGTTCGCTCGTTGCATTCTAAATGCAAAGAGGCGGGACTGAAAATAAATGTGCGTAAAACCAAGTACATGCACATGGGTTCGAACGCAAGCACACCGATTGTTCTTAATGGACAGGATGTGGAAGAGGTGCAAGATTTTTGCTATCTCGGAAGCATTGTCAGCATGGACGGCGGAGCCGAAAAGGATGTTGAGGCTCGGCTAAATAAAGCTCGTCAGGCCTTCGGTATCCTTTCCCCTTTCTGGAGGTTAAGAGAGATCTCCCTTCGCACGAAGCTGCGAGTTTTTGACGCATGCGTCAAATCCGTGTTGTTATATGGTTGTACTACGTGGAAAGTGACCGTTCGACTTACCAAGAAAGTACAGACTTTCGTAAACCAATGCCTCCGACGCATTTTAGGAATATTCTGGCCAGAAGTGATCTCCAACGACGAACTTTGGAGTACAACTCGCCAGACTAAAATAGGTATTGAGATTCAACGGCGAAAGTGGCAGTGGATTGGTCATACTTTGAGGAAACCAGAGCAAAACATCGCAAAACAGGCTCTGGATTATAACTCTCAAGGAAGACGTCGGGTTGGTCGACCATGTAACACATGGAAGCGAGCAGTTGAGCAGGAGGCCAGAGGAATAAACAAGTCCTGGCAACAGCTTAAAGCCGATGCTCAGGATCGCGCCTTGTGGAAGAGAGTTGTTTCTGTCCTATGCCCCTATAGGGGGTCTTAACAGGAATTTGATTGATTGATTGTAAAGGACTGATTTTGCATGAGAAGAGGTAAGAGAGGTGAAGCGATTTAGCCTGTTCACGAACCTGAATTTACTTTTTCGTCAAAAACGACGTGTTCAAAATTTGCACTTTCCTGCTCAACGCGTTCTCGAGCTACAGAGCGCACGGATGGACGAACGGATATCCGGGTTTTGAGATTTTTGAGTGACAGTAAATATTTCTGGACCGTTACAATCTATAAAGCAAACTTATCATGGTCTCATATTATATCTAGAGAATTATAATTTTTTTAAATTTCAAATTACTAGCTCCTATAGTTTCCAAGAAAATTACTGTCGGAGGGTGTAGAATGGGTGGAGGGATTTGGCCCATTCACGAACTTAATCTTATTTTTTAATCAAAAACGCCGTGCACAAAATTTGAATCTTTCTAGCTCAACGCGTTCTTGAGCTAGCGAACGCAGGGATGGACGAACGGACAAACATTGGGTTTTGAGATTTTTGAGTGACAGCAAATATTTCTGTACTCTTGCCGCCTCTGTGCAAGCATTATTTCCTGGCATTACAAACCTTAGAGTATAATAAAGTTACATAGTTGTGTTATTTTGTATGGGAGGGAATAAAGGGGGTGGAGCGATTTGCGAACTTGACGTTACTTTTTTGCTAAAAATAACGTGTACAAAATTTGAACTTTCTAGCTTGATGCATTCTCAAGATAGAGTTGCGAACGGATAGACAGATGGACGGACAACAGGATTCAAGATTTTTGAATATAATACATTTTTTCTTCTGAGCCTTATTTCTTAGCGTTACAAACTTCAGAGCAAATTTATAAAACTTTACGATTCCAGAGTGAAATGCGGTGCCGGTTACAGTTGTTAACTATCTTTACGCATGAGAGTGCAAGACCTTGATAAATACCGAGTGACACTGCTTTAAGGATGATTTCGGGGAGAATGCTTGATCATTACACGCATTTAAGAAATAAATTTCCGGACTCCGTCTTATAGGCGTTGAATTCTATTTTATTTATTCTGCCAGGATTGGTTTGAAATCGAAATTCAGCGAAACGTATAACTCTCTCTCTCCCTTCTTAGATGCAACAGAATGCTCATGTATTTCTGCAGCAGAGTCAAATTCATGTGTTTTCTGGCATACTGTCATTTGCCAGACTATCAATTCGATTAAGAGTATATTGCTGAAGATTTTTGATAAAAGCAAGAAAAAAGTGTGGAAAGGTAGAACAATTAACACTATCTAACTGGTCGTTAACCTTACTACGAAGTGTTCATGCCAAACTCTTTCAATAGCATTTACGAGAACATAACATTCGCCATATTTATGCAAACAAGACGTAGACAACAAACATAACATATTCGTATTTAGTTTTCGAAACAAAGTTTGTCACCTTTCTTTTAAGTTGAATATTTGACACTCTTGGGTCAATTTTCAGGATGAGTTTCCTGCATCCCTTTCTCTGTAATTATTCTGTGTAGAATAAGTTTCATGAGCTCAGCAGAAATACGATCAGGGCCTGGTGCTTTGTTGTTTGGGTGATTCTTCAAGACGGTTTCTACTTTTTTAAGATTGGAAGGAGTCAATGAGGATCCTTCATGAGCCGATATTTTAATTGTTTCCTACTGTTATTTGTGCGGACGACGTCCGAAGAATATCTAATACAGTAACATCTTATTAGTATTCACCAATGGCTATGCATAGAACAAGAGTTATAATGGCACTCAAAATATGCCAGCCCCATGCATCTAAGGCTGCCGCAAGAACTATTTCATACGAAGATACATTCGGTGCATTTAAAAAAACCGTTTCAATATGCAAATAGACAACAAGGTAACTCCACACGTCCAGCAAAAAACTCAATTGGCGTACACGAATTCAAGTGGCATCTAAACTGGCTTGTACGAAATTTCGCTATTAAAATATCCAATAAATTTCATTTGAAATCTAACACCAAGGCCAAAGTACCTATGAACTCCTTTTTGTCCTCGTTCATCCAGTCTACCTGAATTTCCGCCCAGTCCACATGTCACTAGCGTGTGAGCGATGGTGTGGTTTGAGGACACGGCCGCTCCAGTCTGCAGGACGTTAAAGCTGTTCGACGTACAAAGAGCTCCCCTTAATGTCTCCAGCTCGTATTTGGTCGCGTTTTTTCCGTGTCCTTTATTTTCCGTTTTTGTGCTGCAACCAGGATATCTCTTGCGGCTCGGAGTCGAACAAAAAACCAGCAACAGTAGGAATGCTACACCTTTGGCCGTCGTCGAGATATTAGACGTAGTCGTTATGTAGAACGAATAAATGGCGGATTGCTGGATCTATGGCAAGGAACTAGAGCCGCGAACCAGAAACCAGGAGTCAGAAGCCCTGGAACTTCATTCGGATAGGAATAAAAGTATGTACGAGTAGTGCAACATCGACAGAAGCATTTCTGTATAATTTTCACGTTCTCCGTACATTCCACTTGATTTAAAGCGCGGCAAATAAAATGATCCAAAAGAAGATTTATTGCCCGATGTGTGTTGCCTATGTAAGTGTGTTAACACACAAAACGAGGATCTTGTTGTTGTTGCTAGTGGTGGTGGTGATGGTGATGGAAATGGTGTGATTCCATTCCTGTTGTTGTTATTTTTGTTGTAATGCTGCAAGGTTTTTTGTCGGCAGATTTGTTATCCAAGGCACTTGTGATAGCTTCACTCCGCTATATGGAACTTTGATGCATCCAACACCATGATCCTCTCTCGTCCTATTTGTTTATGTATGGGTTTTGGTATTATTTCGATTTTTTGTTGATGTTGTTTTTAGTCGTCGTCCTTTATTTTGTTCTTTTTTGAAAAAATGCCGCTGTATTTTTGCAACACTGCACAGAATGATTCACTTCGGGAGTCCGAAATGGCCTCGTTATTTGCTTTTTATTTGAATTTCATGCAAATGACTCCTTAATGTTGGACGGCTTTGTACTGCGTTCCCGAATTAAATTGAATTCTGTGATATGCTGGCAAACTATCATCGCTGCCAAATAGTCCACACACGGTTAATTTTTCTTTTTTCCTTTATTTATTTGCTTTTCGTTTTATTAATTTTTTTATTTCGCGATATGTATTTCTATTATATCGCAGACTTATCGGGAATGAATCGTGCGAATTTTATTTACTGATGAATCAAATATGAATAGAATTTATGACACGCAATGTTTTGTTTGTTTATTTGTTTGTATTTTTTTAATCCTTGATCACTTTCACTTGTCGTTGATTTTAAATTTCTTTTGTGGAAATTTGAAGCAGTGTACCTATACTTAAATCACAAATTAAATTCTTTGAAACTGTCGACTTTCCAAATTTATATCGGACCATATTAGTAGGATTTTCTGAAATGCCACTTTTATATCATCTACTACCCTATGTCATCAAGATCAACTATCCCTCGCAACGAATTCAAAACTTTTCAAACACTTTCGATTGAGTAAATCTTCGACTTCGACTTAGCTTACAAAATTCAAACTTTGTTATAATTCGTATTTATTCAAATCATTGCAGTCTTTTTTATATGTCTAATGATTGAATTCCTTGCATGAATTCCATGCACATACATACGTCTACTACTTCTTCCATTGTATTTTCAAACTTTCCTGGTTTTTTGCACATTCTCGAATTTTGTGTACCTTCAAAACCAACCCGAAACCAATCCTTGCGTTCAAGAATTGATTTCGGCTTGGTAGAATACTTCTTAATCGACTAAATTAGCTATTGACTTTATATAAAAAATATTTGAGTTAGATCCATCCCCATTTAATATCGTTTCAAGGTTCTCGTAATAACAAAAATTTACCATCATGCTATGTTATCGATATTAATCGTCTTTCCGCTAACTACAATAACCACATCAATTTCATTTTGGTTTCATACTAGCGCAATTCCTAACATTTCTCAGCACGATATAATTTAATCCAATAAACAGTTGCAGTTCAACGATTGTATTATACCTAATTAAAAAGATAGAAAGCACAAAATATCGGTTTATACTCTAAAAATAAATTTCCCTTATAGACTCATCGATAGCAATAGGAAGCCCTAACAGTAACGAAATCGAACTACCACCATCCCCTACGGCCTGCACCGTACTCCACCTCATTGAACGTATATCTTTGATCAAATTTACCGCGTGATTATCATTCAATTGGGGATGACTGTGCGGCAGCGTTCAACCCGAACTTATATCGATTATCGTTTTATTGCCGGAATGAAGGGCTCTTCATGTCAAGCTCGAGCGCTGGGGGGTGATGGCGGAGGAGTTGGATAACAATCAACACCACCCATCTACAACTAGCATGAGAAGCAGATGCTTTCAACACATTACTTCCCCATTACTGACAATATTTACAAGTGGCAGGCGGCAAAGTATCACAAGTTGACTAATTGGTATTCGAGTCGAACCAATTGGATTACAGATAATCTTGAAAAGAGTGAGTTTCTGGATGATTTGTGAAGGGTTAATATCTTTCGGAATTGTTTATTTATGTATTTTTAGAACTAATAACGGGCATTGTATGGTATTTTTATTAATTTATGTCTGGACTGCCAGGGTATTAAGACATCATTATTAATAGTCCAGAGATTCTGGTGTAATTTTATTAAGACGGTTCAGGAGATGGAGATACAATGGTTTCAAATAACTAACAGCATTTTGTCTCATTGCATGTCTTGGTCTCATTACACTATATCAATGATTTTGGTTCCTATCCATTTTCAGTTTCACCGTGAAGCTTTGTTGTCATAAAAAATAGAATGGTAGTTTTCACAACTCCACGTATTTCCTCCTTCAATACTCAATAACACAATTTTATAAATCATGGTTATAATTTCGGCATTTAAAATTGCAATTAAAACAATTAAAAAACCAGTATGAAATCACAGAAAACGCTTTTTGATCATCAGAGTCGTACCCAACAATATCGTGGAAGAATCCCTTCATCAATTTAAAAATCGTGACTAAACAAATTCTGTCACTGTATACGAGTGTATAAAATAATACCTGCTAGTATCTCTTCCAGGTAGGTATTACTCAGAAAAAAAAAACATTCATGTAATTTAATTAAAACATTGACAAAGATTAGCGAGAATAAACATCTTACATTACTTGTACAGAAATCAAGTTGAAAACAACGTAATTCTCTAGTGGAAGAAATAAACTCGATATCTTTATCCTTCTTTGAACTTTTCAAAACTACTATTTGAAAAGTTGTACAAACATTGACAGAGAATTAAGTGAAAAGCAAGGTTACATTTCACAGATCGAATTGAATACGTGAGCTTTACGATAGTTTTGTTCTAAAGTCAAACTTTCCCGCCCAGTATCGTCGCACTCGAACTTGACTTTATCTTAAAACACACCGAAAAAAAAATGATTGGGTACGTGAAACCATAGCTATAGGTAGATCTTACTACATCACTCCCTAAATACGTGAAGTATCCATGCTTGGTTTTTTTCCTTTGTAATTGAAAATTCTAAGCAGTATCTTTTTTTTTCCGTGCTCATGAAATTTGTACACATGACATCAGGATAAAGAACTTCCCATATTCCTACTTTGTATAAGGTCGTAAATAGAAGTGGCCGCACGAACAGACGATGTTATCGGAAGGAATCAAGGTGTGGATGTGATTTCTTGTCCAGCGAATAGGAAGAAAATGGAAAAACTAACGAAATTCGTGTTCTAACGCTGTTCCCACCCAGTTTTTTTTTTTTCTCTCTTGCTAATTTTCCGGAAATTGCAATTCGTTTCGGGTGAAAGTTGGTAGGTGGGTAATAGTTTAGGAGTGGCCTCTCGTCTCAACGCGTTCTAAAAAGGTTAAGAGCGATTTGATTTAAAGATACACGCGAGAGTGTATGTTATAGGGGCTTTTTGACACTAATCTTTTTTTTAGTATGATTTGCAAAAAAAAAAAAACAATAGTTAGCAAATATTTATTGATTTTTCAAAATATTATCATATAAAATTAGAAATATTTTTTGCACCTTTGCAACTATTCACCTACGTTCTTCAACCTTCAAACTGATTATGCTTTAGGCATCAAGCATAATCGTGCAATTTTCTAGATGAAATGGGGGAGAAAATCAATTTCCCGAAAACAATGTATAGAATAGTGAATAATGAGTTTTGTATAAGAGGTAGTATAAAGATTGGGAGGATATCTATAATTTGTAATAAGCACTCTAAAATTTCTGATCATTGAATTTAACTTTAAACCTTTCAAGGCAACCAACTGATCATGATCAGTATCCATCGAGTGTCGAAAACAGTTCAGATGAATCACTTAAGCAATTATCAGCACCCGTGACGGCGTCCGCGGACTGAAGTATAAGTCCTTATCATCAAAAATTATCATCATCTTCATCAAAAAATTATATTCCAGAAAAGGAGAAGAAGAGGAAGGAGCTGAGCAGTTCGCGGTAGAAAAAATTCATCGCCATTTCCAGCAAGTGTCTAAAGATGGAAGAGTCATAAATTATTATTCGTGTGCTCTAGTAAGCAATATCTTACTTCAAGGTCATTTGTACATTACAGAAAACTATTTTGCATTCTATTCAAATGTTGTTGGTTTCGTAACGAAGTTGCTCATCACAACTGCCTCCGTGGTGCGAATTTCTAAAGAAAAAACTGCAAAAATAATACCAAATGCGGTTGGCGTTGCAACCGTTGACGAACGTCATGTTTGTGCCAGTTTTATGAGTCGAGAAGCAGCGTTCCGATTGATGTGTAGTATGTATGCCAACCCATAGAGCCAGTAGAAATAATTGCGAAAGTTCCTGATGTTGAGGTATCTGAAAAATGCTGAGTCGAGGACGATAGTAGCTGTTCAATTAGCGACAACGAAAGTCCACCACAAATTGCTGACTCGACCGCGGATGCTAGTCAATCTTTACGACAGCGTACAGTGCTGGGCACATATGCGTCACCCCCAGATGTCGTCGATCATGGCAGAGTAAAGACAGACATTCGAATCGAAGTTCAACTAATAGCAACAGGAGCAATATCTTCAACCAGCACTCCAGTAAAAATTTCAAAATCACCACCACCTCGAATTGTTTCTTCTCGAACATTCAAACTTATAGTTTATTTAGGCGTAGTCTTAACAATAGTTCTAGTGCTATTCTCGGGATTCCTTTTATATAGAATATTAGATATTGAAGCCAAAAATAAGAATCATTCAAATTCTAATTTTAAATGGGGATCAGGAAACGATGTGGATGTCTATGAAGAAGCACTCAAATGGCAAAAAGAGATGCAATCGAAAAGTACCGAAGAAGCTCAAGTTATACTTAATACAAATTTAGAGCAAATCGCAAGGGTACGAAAAAATCTAGAAACTTTATCGTTACTAATCCCTGACAAGAACTTACTGTTATCACAGTACGACAATATGACGAGCAGACATGGCGCCAACGATAAAGAAAGTTATCCGAACGGGCAAGACTATAGAGAAGCCACTTAACAAATTTTAACAAATTTCTCACCCTACTATTAGGGTTACTAACAAAATAAAAAAAAATCTGCAATCTAGATCTATGCTAAATAATAATTATTTAATCAGCGCGCGTTAGAAAATACTTTCCACACTATTATATATAAGCCGTGGATGTTATCAATAAATACAATTTTAAAATTTCAATTAACTTAAAAGGAAACGCATTATAAGCAAATAAAACAGAAATAAATTCCAATATAACTTATAAGGTGACAACAAATACAGCAAGTAAAATCAGCTAGGGTGTAGTCTAGTGGGTAGCGTGTTGGTCTTGTAATGCGAAGGTCGTGAGTTCAAATTCCGGTCGACGCAATATATAATTCTCATACATTGCTTGCTTGGATATACCTTGGCCACCTCAATCTACGAAAATGAAAAATTCGTAGAAAGAGGGTTGGGCGAAGGGCTAACAACCCTTCCACAATAAGTAACATAAAATTGTTAAGGAACCTGAATGTCAGGAGGCCAATGTCCGGTTTGGGCTGTAGCGCCATTGTAGTAGAAGGCAACCAACTTATTACAAAGTTGCATGGCTGGGAGTAGAAGGCGATGAGTAAATATTGTCTAATCTTACTAATAACTGCTAAAGTAATAGGATTCGGACAGACAGGCATCCAGTTTTGAGTTTCCTGCGTGTTTGTTCTCCGAGCGTTATTTCTTAGCGTTACAAAATTCGTTAGAAAAACCTTATAACACTCTCGGATTTCATTTAAAGTATAACATACATTTTTAATTTTATTTAGTCATTTTATAAATTTCTTTCAATCCGTTCCATAACTAAAATCTTTTGTGAAGTTTGATAAACGTCTCAGCAGAGACCGAAACGTCACGAATAATAAAGCATAACAGTGTACAATTCGGAAATCTTTTCTTTCAATTTTTTTGTGAAATAAGTTTCAGGATTTAAAAACATACATTTGCGCAGCGTTTCGAACATGAACGATTTATTTCACATTTAATATCGATATAAGTAAGATCTATTGTTTTTGGACTATCACTTAAAAAAAATCTGCCAACAATTGGGCCACAACTTCAGTTTTACTTTATTATTCTAATAATAATATTGTGATCAACTTGGAAAAAAAATGCTCCACATCCCGAAAATAGTGTCCGGCTGAGATAAGCACTCATCTACAGTTCACATAAAAATAAACTTTCTACCATAAAGGATTCGGGGGTAATTCTGCACTGGTGCGGCATTTGGCGAACGGCGTGCGGCGTTCAGACTGACGAATTTTTATTTTGCATTTTTAGGCATGAAACGTGAAAAAATGAAATTTCTAGGAAGCGATTTTTTTTTGTCAAGTATATTCTATTTATTATAGAACTAGCAAACGCCCGCGACTTCGTCCGCATAAAAATCGCAATAATAAGCAATTTTTGAAAATGTAGTTAGTAATACATTATATGGGATATATAATCCGCTTACTTTAATGGCTCTTTGAACACAATGTTTTGTATTTTGTTGGAGTCAGAACCATAAATTATTAAGAATGAAAGCATGATACTCCCATTTTTATGGGACAGACTCGTGATCAAATCAAACCCGTGATTCGAGATCATATGTATACGTGTTAAGGACATGTGCATAGTTGTAGCTTGTGTTAATTGAAAAAAGCCCAAATAAAATGACAGTAAGCTTAAAAACATAACAGAACTTCGTTTGTGCGTAAAGCCCCATTATATGATACTACCGATGAAATCGAAAGCTTTGTAATCTTAAGAATTTTTGTGTGGGGAGTGATAGTAGGGATGACAGTACTAAATTAATTTTTTTCACACCGTGCTAAAGTAGCTATAAAAAAAAAAAATATTTTGCATCAAATTTAAGCTTGAAAAACTGAATAGGTAACTTGACAAACTTAGTGCATTGGATTTAGTGAAATTGTGCAATTTGTATGGGAGGTGGCAGAAGGAGTAGGGGGTTTTTGGTAATTTTTCTAGATACAACTATCATCACCATGCAATTGATATCTTTTAAATTTCAGATCAGTTAGATTCAAAGTCGTGAAATTGAGTTATATTGTAAGGAGGGGGTGGAGGGAGTGGAGCTAATCGGTTAATTTTTTCCCGATAATAATAATAATACTAATTAGGGATTCATCAGAAAATTTTAGTTCGATCAAAGTTATACGTACTGAGAAAATTGGTTTAGCGTACTTCATGAAAAAGTGCAGTTTGTATGGGTGGTGGTAGAAGGAGTGGAGGGTTTTTAGTAATTTTTCTAGAAACAACTATAATCACCATGCAATTGATGTGTTTTAAATTTTAGATCAGTTAGATTCACACTTTTCAAGAAAATCGAGTTTTTGCAAAGTCGTGGAATTGTGCCACATTGTATGGGAGGGGGTAGAAGGAGTAAAGGTAATCGATTAATTTTTCCCGATAATAATAATTATGCTAATTAAAGATTTGGTACAAAATTTTAGCTCGATCAAAGCTATACGTACTGAGAAAATTGATTTAGAATATTTCATGAAAAAGTGCAGTTTGTATAGGAGGTGGTGCAAGGAGTGGAGGGTTCTTAGTTATTTTTTGAGAAGCAACTACAATTATCATTGAATTGATATATTTTATATTTCAGAACAGTAACATTCACACTTTTCAAGAAAATCGAATTTTCGCAAAGTCGTGGATTTGTGTCAGATTGTATGAAAAAGTGCAGTTTATACGGGAGGTGGTAGAAGGAGTGGAGGGTTTTTGGTAACTTTTCTAGAAACAACTATAATCACCAAGCAATTGATGTGTTTTAAATTTTAGATCAGTTAGATTCACACTTTTCAAGAAAATCGAGTTTTTGCAAAGTCGTAGAATTGTGCCACATTGTATGGAAGGGGGTAGAAGGAGTAAAGGTAATCGATTAATTTTTCCCAATAATAATAATTATGCTAATTAAAGATTTGGTACAAAATTTTAGCTCGATCAAAGCTATACGTACTGAGAAAATTGGTTTAGAATATTTCATGAAAAAGTGCAGTTTGTATAGGAGGTGGTGCAAGGAGTGGAGGGTTCTTAGTTATTTTTTGAGAAGCAACTACAATTATCATTGAATTGATATATTTTATATTTCAGAACAGTAACATTCACACTTTTCAAGAAAATCGAATTTTCGCAAAGTCGTGGATTTGTGTCAGATTGTATGAAAAAGTGCAGTTTATACGGGAGGTGGTAGAAGGAGTGGAGGGTTTTTGGTAACTTTTCTAGAAACAACTATAATCACCAAGCAATTGATGTGTTTTAAATTTTAGATCAGTTAGATTCACACTTTTCAAGAAAATCGAGTTTTTGCAAAGTCGTAGAATTGTGCCACATTGTATGGAAGGGGGTAGAAGGAGTAAAGGTAATCGATTAATTTTTCCCAATAATAATAATTATGCTAATTAAAGATTTGGTACAAAATTTTAGCTCGATCAAAGCTATACGTACTGAGAAAATTGGTTTAGAATATTTCATGAAAAAGTGCAGTTTGTATAGGAGGTGGTGCAAGGAGTGGAGGGTTCTTAGTTATTTTTTGAGAAGCAACTACAATTATCATTGAATTGATATATTTTATATTTCAGAACAGTAACATTCACACTTTTCAAGAAAATCGAATTTTCGCAAAGTCGTGGATTTGTGTCAGATTGTATGAAAAAGTGCAGTTTATATGGGAGGTGGTAGAAGGAGTGGAGGGTTTTTGGTAACTTTTCTAGAAACAACTATAATCACCAAGCAATTGATGTGTTTTAAATTTTAGATCAGTTAGATTCACACTTTTCAAGAAAATCGAGTTTTTGCAAAGTCGTAGAATTGTGCCACATTGTATGGAAGGGGGTAGAAGGAGTAAACCTAATTAGTTAGTTTTTTCTTGACATTAATAGCAATGCTAATTAAGGATTTAATACGAAATCTTAGCTCGATCAAAATTATACGTACTGAGAAAATTGGAGTATAGTTTTTCATGAAAAAGTTTAGTTTGTATGGGGGGTAGTGGAAGAAGTTGAGGGATTCAAACTATTTATATACATAAAGATTGCATTTGTAATAGAAATAATATATTTTAAATTTCAAATTAATAGCTTTCATAGCTTCCATGAAAATTTGATTATTATAAGTTTTTGAAAATGAGTCACTTTGTATGGGAGGGGATAGAAGGCGTTAGGGGAGAAAAATAAAACCTAAAGCAAATTACTCCCCAAAGCAGAGTTAATAGTTTGTGAAAGTTTCATTGCAATCGGTGCAGCCGTTTTTGCGTGAAAGCCGGAAAGACAGACAGGGAAATTTTTTAAAAACGTTTGATTCTGCTTAGTTATTGCTAAAATGAAGCAAAAAACTTATTTATAGCCATTTATAAACAAATAACAGACAAACACTACAATTATATTTATATAGATAATAAAGTCAAAATAATTAGAAGCAGAACTGTTATGCACCAAAGCGGTTCCAGCACGAGTTGTTTTATTTGTTTTGAAAAGAAAAAAAACTAAAAATGAAATATTTAGCTAGGCATTTCAAAATTTGGAAATTTATTTCAAAACATAACAGAGTTTTGATTCTGCGTAAAGCCGATTTAAAGCATTTACCAAACTTATGCATTTGTATAGGAAAGGGTAGAAGGAGTATATGGATCAAAACAAAATTTTGTCGTTATTGCTCAAAATTTCAAATCAATAGCTTCGTAAGGTCCGAAGAAATATAGTTTAATCGAATTTTCCCAATTTCGTGAAATTTATATGGGAGGGAACAGAAAAAGTGAAATGAAGTCGAAAGTTTTTTTAAAATTGATTGCAATCATAATAAAATTGATTCTGGCAAAAATTCGTTTGTCACTTTTTCAAAATTTCAATGAAAATCGAAAAAATGCATTTCAAAATTGTGCATTCGTATGGGAGGAAATAGAAGGGGCTAGGGGAATAGATCAATATTTTGTGATAATAATGATTTATACATCATTATACTTTGACCCAAATTTCAAGTGAAGCTTAAATAGTTTCAAAGGAAAATAAATTGCTTAAAATATCGAATTTTCATGAAATTTAGGTGGGAGGGAAAGAAGGAGTGAGAAGATGTTGCCCGACATAGATACAAGTTTGCCTCAACCAAAAATTTTGTGCATCAGAAATATGTTATCTGTCCAATAAGCGCCCATAATCTCAACTGTAAGTTGTAAGTAAGAAAATAAAATATTGTGCCCACGTGACATGCATGCGCTCGCAGCCGGCCGAAAAATGCGTATTATTCTTATACCGAAACAAATCCAATACCAGGCACGCAGAATTAAGGTCAGCTTATTGCTCAGATTCATTATGAAAATTGTGAGATTACAACAGTGTTTATCTCGGCGTACTTTAGAATTGTCGCCATACTATGCCCGCCTGGAAATTCAGGTCGCATTTTGTATGCAAAGCGGTCGAATCACCGACCGCATTTGTGCTCCGATTTTTCTCCGAAGAGAGCGGTACCGTTTTTTTCCCTACTCGGTTAGATTATGAGCGCCTGTTGATCGCAGCTCATTTTATGGGATTTTAACTTGTCGGCACCTCGGATTTTGAGTTTTGAGTGGCCAAGTATAAATTTAAACTCTCACGAAATAGGTTTCAAATAATTTTTAGTAAAATCGCATTATTTTATTATCTTTTTAATACCAGCTCTCAATCGTCTTCTTTTTAAATATCGACCAATGGCAGCTCAATTAACAGCTCCGTGGCCAAACCCCAAGAGCAGAAGAGGGCTGGTTCGCATACAGTAACTCTCGACTTAATATAGTTTCTACTCGATGTCCTAGGCGGCTTGCTAATTTTTAAAAAAGCTCAGTGCAGAAAACTACGACTTAACAACAAGATATCGTGAAAACTGGGACGATATTATAGTTCATCATTTCATTCTAGAAAGGTAGTATATGTATATACTAAATTTTATGTGTTTTTTTCTTTCTTCCAATCCTTCTTACAAATATTTGCCTTTTAATGTTTATTATGAGTGACATTTTGTTTCCTCCCCTCTCTCTCATTGCATACCTAAATTCATAAAAAAATTAACTATTTTTTGGTTTGTGCCACATATCTTTCTGTGTGTGTTGATTTTCAACTTTCTACCCAAAACCATAGTTGAGATATTCGCAACATTTTTCGATTCCACCTTTTTTCCGACTCCCCATTCTTCAAACGAAACAAAACTAAAGCCCAGCTGACAGCATACCCATCTAATCCAACTAAAGCTAACTTTCCATCTGGCAGAGTTTGGGAGTTTATAGTGCGCTGAGCGTACGGTATGTAAACATAAAGACTAGTCAGCAAAATAAAGTTATGGAAATAATTGTTTTTTTGCACTCCTTTTCATAAGATAGAGGAGCTCTGTCTGTCGCGGAACTCGATTTTTTCTATCAGTTCTGGCCTTTGTTACGAAAAGGCGGTTTCTTTTTCTTTTGAATTGTATTTATACTTATCAAAGAGTAAAGAATATTATTCAACTTAATTTCATTTTTATTTCTTTTTATACTGTAGATGAAATCTGCGAGTATTATAAGTTTGCTCTAAAGGTTGTAACGCTAGGAAATAAGGCTCGCAGAAAAAAATAGATGGTACAGAAGTTAATATTATCACTTAAAAATCTCAAAACCGTCCGTCTGTTAGTTCGTCCTTCCGTCCGTCTGTTCGCTCTCTAGCTTGAGAATACGTTGACTAGAACTTTCAAATTTTGTACATGTTTTTTTTGACAAAAAAGTAAGGTTCGTGAACGAGCCGAATCGCTCTACCTCCTCCCATACAAAATGACGCATTCTCGAGATTTGACAGTAAACCGATTTTCTCGAAAAGTATAAATGATATTGAACTGAAATTTGGAACATAGTATTCTTATTCCAATTTCAATCTACCGTGTAAAAATTATTTGAACCCCCTACTCCTTCTACCACCTGTCACATAAACTACACTTTTTCAATTTACCCAATCCATATAAAATTTATTGATCTAAAGTTTTGAACGAAGCATTTAGAATTATTAGTAAAACCAAAAAATTTTAGATAATTGATGATGATGAGCTCCTCTCCTTCTAACCCCGCCCATACAATATAACACAATTACATAATTTTTCAAAAAGTCGATTTTCCTGAAAAGTTTAAATGCTTCGGATCCGGGATTGAAAACATGACAAATACATGATGTTTATAGTTGTATCTGAAAAACTTACTAAGAACTGCCGACTCTTTCTACCACCTTCCATACAAACTGCACAATTTCACTAAATCCAATACACTGATTTTCTCAGTACCTATTAAATTTTGGAAGCTAAAACTTTTAATAAAAAATTCTGATAGCAACTCTAGCATGATGTGAACAAATTGGTCCAGTGCCGTTACCCCTTCTACCACTCCCCATACAAAATTTCTTAAGATCAAAAAATTGCTCTCCATCTAGACTATCGCATGATTCGGCTTTACGCTCCATCGTAATCCTGCTTTGTTTTTTTTTATTAAACTTCATTTTTTTTCAATTATTTTCTTTAACTTTCTTAATTTTTTTTTTATCCGTGCCTGTATTATTGCCATTTCCTTTTTTCTCTCTTTTCTTTATGTAATTTTATATTGTAAAATATATAAATATATATATATATTTTTTTTTTGAAAATAATAACGACATTTAGCGATTCAATATAAATAAAGTGCCAACAAGTCTGGCGCAACATTATTATTCTTGGGTTAAGTTGAGGATGTATGGAAAGTCAATATGCAGGTTAGAATGGTTAGGGGAAACTAAGTGGAACCTTGTGAAAGAAGGAACCCCCTTTAGGGCAGGGCTGTTGTCAATTTAACACTTAATTGTGAATACGATCAAAAGCTGCAGTACATATAATCAATATTTCACTCGCTTATGCAAGTTTGTGTTCTAATGAGGGGAGGGGGAGGGGTCATAGTAAGGGTGAGTAGATGTTAACAATTTTTCAATTGACTGCTTGAATCACGTCCAATATTCTCTGCATAGAATGTCAGTTTCATGGACGAAGTTGAATAGAATTTTCATAAAATTTGGCATATTTAAATTCACGAAATCAAACATTTGTATTGGAGGGGTAGAGGAGGTGAGGGAATCGCGAAATTGGTAATGCAGTTTTATTTCGCTTCTATTTTAAGGTGTTCGTACAAAATTTCAAGTTCGAAACTTTTAATTTGTTGGTTATTGTTTGATTTATTGAAATTGGTCGTGATCGTACTTTTGTGTGGGGATAGAAGGGCATGCGTGATCTCAAAACTTCTAACGTAATTTCGTTTCAACAAGTCTTAAAAATTTTTGTGCAAAATTTCATATTGATAGCCTTTAATAGTTAGGTGATAATTGATTTCTTTAAAATGGTCGAAAAATCAATTTTGTATCGCAGGAGGTAAACGTTTTGAAGGTATTCGACGAACTGATATTTCACATTTTTAGGGATTTTTTCAAGGCATTTCACAAATTTTCAAGTATGCACCTTAAAATTTTCTTCAAAAATTTTCAGATTTTCTGTTTTTTTCATTGCATTTTTTCAGGAGCGTCAGTGCATAACAACTGTGGAACAAATTATTATTTTTATTCTATGTATATCAAATGGATGTATCGACATGCAAAATTTAAACTTTGTATCTTTCACCAGAGCCCTAAAAAAATCGCTCAAAATTTTCGACATTTTTGCTTGCCACCTCCCTCCCCTTATACCACAAACTGGAAATTTTTACCAAAATTAAAAATTATGTAGCTCTACAATTTGACAAAATTTCAAAATGATTCCTTTAGTCAGTTTTTAGATATGACGGTTTGTAATTTTTTAAAGTGCTCCATTTTTGAAATTCTCCCCATCTCCCCCAATAATATTATGTCTAACTTTTTTTCCTATTTGACTAGTATAGCTTAATTTATGTTCTAAGTTTCAATTACATAGCTTAAGAGATAGTTGAGATATTCGTTTTTAAGTGTTTTTTTTTTGCACCCTGTCTGACCTTCTTGCAATAATGAGCCACTTTCTAAGTTGATTCCGATGGATGTAGATGGATTACGGTAAGTAATTTCGAAAAAATAATTATTTAAAAGAAAAACTTCGGCCGACAATTAGTTTTTAGCCCCTCCCCCTCCTTTTTCGGACGCTAGTGGATAACCAAATTGAATTATTTTTAAGAGTTTGTCCCACAACCCTCTCTATATCTATGCCGATTTTCAGTTTCCTATCTGCATTCATGGTGGAGATATTAGAAAGTGTATTTTTCTTCCTTTCTTTCCCTCCCCTCGCCTCGCCCTTCCATCTGACACTCCCCAAAATTTAGATAATGAAGCTCATCTACCAAATTAATAATTCACTTAAAAACGAAAATTCTACCTTTAACGGTTTTGGAGATATGAATTCAAATGTGCGTGCATTTTTAGACTAATTTAGTCATGAAACGCGAAAAAACAAAATTTCAGGGTAGCAATTTTTTTTTTCTTTGTTGATCACAATACTTTATTAGTAAAATATTTTAGTAAAACTAATAACTACAACTGGTGATTATGCACGATCATTTGGCGTAAAGAATGATATGAAAAAAAGGAGAAAAAAAACCGTTGAGTGATTTATATAAAGTTGACGCGAACTAGAAAATGGGCTTTTTTAAGAAATTTTTTGCGATTGAAATTGTTTTTCTCCTTGATGCAGAATGAAAAGTTTTTTTTTTTTTGAAACAAAAAGCTCTCTTCTTTTGTGCTAAATAAAAATCTTGTAGAGTGGACCAAGTGAAGAAAAAAACATGTAAAAATTATGAATTTTTAACAAAAGAAAAATCCAATAGCACATATTGCAGTGAAGCAGCAGAACACATTAAGTAGAAGAGCGATATACCAAACAGCGCAGCACATCATGAAGGAAAGCTACAAGGATTAATAAGTACCCAACGAAATTTCTTTTAGTTAACGACTTTATATTAGAGATAATACATAACCAGATAAATTAAAAAACAAAAAATACTTAACCAATTTAATCTTTTTTATTAATTGTTGCGTAAAAAGATTTTTGGTTTTCCTGTAAGTTATAGGTACAGGAACAAACATCCAGCAATAACACTTTTCTATTTGTTTTAAGTTAATAAAATAGAATGAAAAAAATGAAGTGCTAAGCTAGGCGCCTAGGCGCTCTCCTTGGCAGTGGACGAATTTCTTCATCTATCTGTGCCCCCCTTTTCGCGTCGTACTGCCCTAGAGCCTAGAGCTGTGACCTAAGTGTACATATATGGAGCGCGAGGCCAAAATGGTCGACAATTAAAGCATACCAGTATTCTCGTCCTCCCTTTTAGTAACAGCATATCAAATATGAGCGCAACTCCAGGTCGAATTCCTCACCCAAGCTCCTGAGCGGCGGGCAAAAGTGCTGTCCAGACCTGAAGGAGTCTTGTTAAAGTCTACCATGTGGAATGGGGTCCCGGATGCTTATTTTGTACCATGTTCTCTGTTGAGGCTTAGAGACAGACATCATTGAGAAATTTACTTTTTTGAACTTCTGACACTTTATTTATAAAGTGTAAATCCTGCAAAAAAACCAGATGTCGTAAATTTTCATTTCATTTTTATACCAAAGATCTCCCATATTATCTTTTAATATTAGGAACTCAAAATAAAAACAAAACGAAATAAGAACGAAATTGAAAACTTTACAGAAGATTAATTTTAAATTGGTTCATGTTATGTCTAAGCACAAATTTCTTCTAACGCCTCGGTAATTGCACTTTATCGCGAAAATTTTCAAAAAACATTGCAATGCCTTTGCAACGAACGGCGAAAAGCATGGAATTTTCACAACACAATTTCTAGGTAGGTGTGTGCTGAGAAGTTGATGTGTTTTCTTGAATTCTAGACTTTAAACGAAAATCCTTCATCATCATAGCACGAATAGACAAGCAGTACCTCTTGCCGAGATTTCACACATTAGGCTGTGACATAGGAAAATGACAAGCATTTTATAGTATACATATTTACGTATACCCAGCAGTATTCACCTATCTACAAGCCCACCTGTTTACTTTGAGCATCATCTCTCACCTGTCTGTTTGCTTCGGTAATTCAGAGCTGTATGCACACCTCATAATGCGTCTTAATTAACCCAATTAAAAACTGTGTCAGTAGTGAAAATTTATGTGCTCTTGTAATTATATGATGTTGCTCCTTTTTTCGGTCTCTTCATAAGTTTAGATTATTAAAGTTGTTCCAAAGACTTTCCGGCAACCAGGAGCGACCACATATAGAAAGAGGTTTTTTCATCCCTGTTATATTTAGAAACTAGCATTCACTAAATACAACACATTCACCCTACCTAATAAGGCCAGATTCTAAAAAACTAGATCTTATTTATACTACCGAAAAAAAGTATCACACACTTCCTATTCCAAAAGTTGAAAATGTGGCAAAAAGTTTTTATTTTTGGAAGCTCTACAACTTGTGCTCAGAATATTTTTTGACCCGATACGAATGGGTTCAAGATTAAAAAATCTTATTTCTATAAGATGTTCTACAGTTTTGCTATACACATTTTTCAAGTAGGTGAAAAAAAATAAGAAATCATGTATTATATATGTTGCAGTGATGTAACTACTTTACTAAATAGGAATGTTCGAGCCACTATTCGCCGAACACGAATACGAATATTTATAGGTGAATGAAATATGAAATTTAAAAAAAACTTGGTGTTGTTAGATAATTTTACTCCGTACGCCATCCATATGGTCTCATATCCCCAAGATCCTTAAATATAGAAAGTTAATTTTTGAGTGCATTGTAGATTGGGTAAGGGATTTCCATTACCTTTATTTTTTGGGGAGTGTCAGATGGAAGAGGAGGGCTACATTAAAAAACTATTATCCTATTGCTAATATCTCCACTACGAATATAGACAGGAAGCTGAAACTCGACATTCAGAGATATTGATTTAAGGGTAAGAAGCATAAATAAACTTATTTTTGTTTTCAATGGGATCCTATAAGGGAGGCCTTAATTGCTCCATTTAGGTAGTATACAGCTTCTCTATAACTGACTTCGAGAGACGTCAATACTGGTGCCCTTACAAGTATTGGACGGGGGTCACCAAAAGCGTCCCGAATTCAAGAAATTCGTCGAGTAGATCGACTACGTTGTTGGGGAAAACGAGTCGTAAGGCAGGAAAATAAGAATTTTCTTCCGAACCTTATCACAAATTATCGGATTTCGCCAAAGGCTAATTTAAATAATGAAAAATAAACATCACACATACTCAATGATAATAATATCACAGAAATAACAGCCGATATGCTACTCCCACTCTTTACAGAGGTGAGGATTAAAGGAAGATTTCCAGCTAACTGAAGTGAAGAAAGGCGACCTTCGGAATTGTGGCAATAGGCGCGGTATATGTCTACTTAGTGCCGTAACGAAAATTATGGCTAAGACAATTCTCAATAGGTAAGTGATATAGTAGAGAAGTTTATTATTATCATAGCTATGATTAAAACATAATAGGACTACGATTGCTCGTAAAGCGCAATCTTACGTTACTCTAGATGAAATAGATTTTTTTCTGATCCCAAGAAATTTTGTATGGGGAGTGTTAGAAGGGGTGATAGCATTGAACTAATTTTTTCCCCATCATGCTAAAGTAGCTATAAAAAATGTTTTATACAAAATGCTTACTCCAAAAATTGAATAGGAGCTGAAAAAATTAGTGTGTTAGATTTAGTTGAAATGTGCAGTTTGTATGGGAGGTGGTAGAAAGAGTGGGGGGATTTTATTGATTTTTTCAGAAATAACTAACAATATTATAAAATTGATATATCTTAAATTTAAGACTAGTCAAATTCATACTTTTGAAGAAAATAGATTTTTTGTGAAGTTGTGAAACTGTGTCATATTGTATGGGAGGGGGTAGAAGCAGTAAAGCCAATCAAATAATTTTCTCTGATCTTAGTGATAATGCTAAATAAGTATTTATTACAAAATGTGAGCTCGATAAATGTTATATGTTCTGAGAAAATCGGATTAGAGCATTTCATGAAAAAGTGTAGTTTGTATGGGAGGGGGTAGAAGGAGGGAGAGGACACGCACAATTTTTATACGGTAGATTTATATTATCATAAAAGTAATATATTCCAAATTTCAGACCAATAGCCTTTATACTTTTTGAGCAAATCCGTTTATTGTCAAATTGCGCATTTGTGTCATTTTGTATGGGAGGGGGTAGAAGGGGTGAAGCGATTTGGCCCGTTAACGAACTTGACCTTACTTTTTTGTCAAAAACGCTGTGTACGAAATTTGAGCTTTCTAGCTCAACGCGTTCTCAAGCTAGAGAGCGAACGGACGGACGGACGGACATCCGGTTTTGAGATTTTTGAGTGATAATATTAATTTCTGTATTCATCATTTTTTTCTCCGAGCCTTATTTCTTGGCGTTACAAACCTTAGAGCAAACTTATAATACTCTCAGATTCCATCTAGAGTATAAAAGATATCAGGTGTCGCGAAGTATTAGAGGCGAGCTGTCCGGAAGCTTCCCTATCAGAACGGATATCAGACAAGTATGAATATTATTACCAGTGGTGGTAATATCGGGAGTACGTATTGAATTTCATGGGGGAAATTTGTAAAGTGTTTTATATGTAAATCATTAAACGATCATGAAGTAAACGAAAGAAAATCCTAACTTAAAATGCATATGGTTTGATATTTTATCATATTTTAAAATGAATTGAAAGAAAATATTTCCGGATTCTACACTGTTACGCTTTATTATTCGTGACGTTTCGGTCTCTGCTCAGACCTTTATCAAACCATGCACCATGGAGATTCTAACTCACAGCGTAAAAAAATATTCAAAAATACTGAGTGGTGCGTGAGACAATAGAACCATGAATCTTTATCTCATTATAAATTTTACTTGAGAATGATTTTTCTCATCCCCAATATTTCTGTGACGATGATGTACACCTAGCAATTCGACGACCAACCAATTTTTTCTACCTAAAAACTGTGCCATCAAAACCGAATATTCGATTTACTAACTTCAGCAATTATGTGTGAACATAAAAACCAAAAGGCTTAGAATCGTCTCTACCGGCAGATAGCGAAAGATTCAACTCTCAAGAATGAGCTGGGTGTTGAAGAGCCTAAAGTGTTAGATAACTGACAAAAGCCCTGTCTTAGAACTCCCAACATTCCCAAGTGTCCCACGCCGAGTTTGACAGTTTTCATATATGTTATAAAACTCGAAAATCTAAGGGATACGTAATTTTTTTTTATCGGCAGAGATGAACATTTAAAGGGTGAAACACCCCCCGAAAGTTTCGACCGAACTTTCGATATCCGTAGAAGCACTCGATGAATTTCAATGATACTTGGCAAAAAATATGTTTCATGCGACCACGATCCAAAAGCAATATAGTCCAATAAGAGTGCACCTCCATAAAGGGGTAAGCTACCTTATTTTCTTATGTAGTTTTTTTTTGTAAACGAATAGTCCGCAATAAAAACAAGCTGGCGTTACTACTTACATAAATAAACTGCCAACAAGTCGGGCGAAACTTAATTATTCTTGGGACAAGTTGCGGATAAGTGGAAAGGCAATATGCAGGTTAGAGTGGTTAGGGAAGGCAAAGTGAAAGGGAGTTCTTGCGCAGGGCTGTTATCAATTTAACAATATTTCATTCGTTTCTGCAAGTTTGGGTTTTTATGAGGGGAGGAGGAGGGGTAATAGTAAGGGTGGGATGATGTTAATAGCTTTTTAATTAATTGCTTGAATCACGTCCAATATTCTCTGCATAGAATGTGTTTGATAAAATTCGGTGTATTTACATTCACGAAACCGAACATTTGTATGGGAGGGGGTAGAGAAGGTAGGGGAATCGTAAAATTTGTTATGTAGTTTTATTTCGCATCTCTTGTAAGGTGCTTGTATAAAATTTCAAGTTCGTAGCTTTTAGTTTGTTGGTTATTAGTTGATTTAATGAAATTAGTCGAAATCATAGTTTTGTATGGGAGGGGGTAGAAGAGCAAGCGCGATTTCAAAACTTTTAAAGCAACTTCATTTGAATTATTTTTGTAAGTTTCTATGCAAAATTTGAAATTGATAGCTTTAAAGAGTTAGCTAACAACTTATTTCTTAAAAATGCTCGAAAAAATAATTTAGTATGGGAGGGGGTAGAGGAGCAAGAGGAGGAAGAGGAATCGTAAAACTTGTGATGCAATTTTCTTTCTTTTTTGTTGTAAGGTGCTCGTAGAAAATTTCAAGTTCGTAGCTTTTATTTTTTTGATTATTAGTTGATTTAATGAAATTGGTCGAAATCATACTTTTGTATGGGAGGGGGTAGAAGGGCAAGCGTGATTTCAAAACTTTTAACGTAATTTCATTTCAATTATTTTTGTAAGTTTTTATGCAAAATTGCAAATTGATAGCTTTTAATAGTTAGGTGATAATTGATTTCTTAAAAATGGTCGAAAAATTAATTTTGTATGGGAGGGGGTAGAAGTTTTAAGGGTTTTCGACCAGTTAATATTTAGTATATTTATGGATATTTTTTAAATGCATTTCGCGCATTTTCAAGTTTTTACCTTAAAATTTCACTCAAAAATTTTCAGTTTATGTGTTTATTTCAATGCACATGAAACACCTTGTGCACGTTAGACCGGGGGGGATCGGTTTATAACAATTATGGATCAAGTTATTATTATTTTTCTATGTACATCAAATAGACGTATCCACGTGCAAAATTTAAACTTTGTATCTTTCACCAGAGCCCTAAAAAAATCACTCAAGATTTTCGACATTTTTACTTATCACCATCCTCCCCTTACACCTCACAACTTAAAATTTTTACCAAAATTAACTACTATTTAGTTCTACAATCTGACAAATTTTTGATTTGATATCTGTACCCTTTTTTGAGATATAAGGATTTGAAATTTTGAAAAGTGCGCCATTTTACTTTATTATTCTAATAATAAAGTATTGTGATCGACACAAGAAAAAAAAAAACTTTGCTACCCTGAAATTTTTTTTTTTCGCGTTTCATGACTAAATTATCCTAAAAATGCAAAAAAAAAATCCGTCTGTCTGTACGCCGTCCGCCGTACGCCGACGTGTACGCTCAGCGCACATTAACTCCCAAACCCTTCAAGATAGAAAATTCATTTTTGAAGAGATTATAGGTAGTTGCGGATCTCAGGTGGATACTCATTTTGGGGGTGTACGAGTTCAGGGGGAGGCAGGGGGAGCACTTAAACCGAAAAATACGAATTCAAATATCTCAACAATGGTTACAGCTAGGAAACTAAAAATCAACATACGTATAGAAGAATTTGTGGGACCACTTTTAAAAATAATTTATTTTTTTTATCCATTGGGGTGCGAAAGGGGGGGCTAAGAACCAATTGTCGGCCGAATTTTTTTTTCAAATGATTATATCTTCGAAATTACTTCCCATAAAAAATTGATATTTTGAGATCATTAAGATGACATACGGATGTGCTAGAATCAGTTTAGATAGAAGCTAATTATTGTAAGGGGAAGGGTTAGGGAGGGTGCAAAGAAAAACACTTAAAAATTAATATCTCAACTATCTCTTAAGCTATGTAATTGAAACTTGAATTGTGTACTAAGCTTTATTAGCAAAATATGAAAAAAATACAACATGTGGACATAAAAGTAGTGGGGGGACATGGGGAGCATTTCAAAAAAGGCTCACTTTCCAAAACTACAAATCACCAAAACTCAAAATTGAATACAGATATCAAATCAAAAATTTGTCAGATTGTAGAGCTATATAGTTTTTAATTTTGGTAAGAAATTTAAGCTGGGGGGTGTAAGGGGAGGGAGGTGGAAAGCGAAAATGTTGAAAATTTTGAGTGATTTTTTTATGGCTCTCGTAAAAGATATAAAGTTTAAATTTTGCACGTCGACATATCTATTTAATGTACACAGAAAAAAAATAATAATTTGTTCCAAAATTGTTATGCACCGAAGTGGAGGTCTAACGTGCACAAAGTGTTTCATGTGCAATGAAAAAACACATAAACTGAAAATTTTTGAATGAAATTTTTAGGTAGAAACTTGAAAATTTGCAAAATGCATTTAAAAAAAATTCTCAAGAGTTTGAAATATTAACTGGTTGAATATCTAAACTTCTAACCCCTCCCATACAAAATTATTTTTTCGACCATTTTTAAGAAATCAATTATCACCTAACTATTAAATGCTATCAATTTGAAATTTTGCACAAGAACTTAGAAAAATAGAAAAATAAATAAAATTACGTTAAAAGTTTTGAGATCGCATTTGCCCTTCTACCCCCTCCCACACAAAAGTATGATTTCGACCAATTTCATTAAATCAACTATTACTAGTAAATTAAAAACTACAAACTTGAAATTTGGTACAAGCACCTTACAAGAGAAACGAAATAAAACTGCATCACAAGTTTTACGATTCCTCAACCTCCTCTACCCCCTCCCATACAAATGTTTGGTTTCGTGAATTTAAAATACACCGAATCCAATGAAAATTCTATTCAACTTCGTCTATGAAACTGACATTCTATACAAAGAATATTGGATTTGGTTCAAGCAATCAATTAATGATGATTGATGTGCGAGCGAAACGTGGAGCTGACGTGGGGAGCGATCACCACTTGATGGTTGCCTGCTTGAGATTGTGTACAGCAGCTATCCGACGACCACAAATGCTTCAAATGAAGCGCAAGCTTAATGTGGATAAACTCAGAGATCCCAACAAAAAACTCGAATACACCACCATTCTACGCGAAAAGTCATCCACATTAGGTGAACATGAAATGCGCACACTGGACGCCAATTGGGAGGCAACCAGAAACACTTTTCTAACTAGTGCTGAAGAATCTGTGGGATATGCGCAAAGCGGTGAGAAACCCTGGATGTCGCAAAACACATGGGACAAGGTTGGCAATCGGAAAAAAGCCAAATTGGCAATCATCTCTCAACCCGATGTCAACCAACGAACGCCCGACTTGAGGCAGAACTACCGCGATGCTCATATACAGCTTAAAAAGGCTGTTAGACGCGACAAGAGAAAGGCCATTGAAGATCTGGCAAACAAGGCAGAATCTGCGGCTTACCTTGGGGATATGGGTTCACTATTTAAAATCATGAAACAGTTGACGAACAGGAATTTCACCGCCAACCACCTGGTGAGAGATGTCAACGGAACTCTCCTTAATATGAGTGAACACCAGTAGCGACGATGGAAGGAATACTTCTCTGATATTTTAAACATCTTGTCAGATGAAGATATTCCGGAAACAGAACAACTTCCAAACATCCAACCGCAACAATCCTCTATAAGGGACGATCCCCCAGATAAGGAAGAGATAGTTTCCGCCATTCGGTCAATGGTGGGAGGAAAGCTCCAGGTATAGACGGACTACCAACCGAACTCCTCAAAGCGGACCCGGAAATAACAGCCGATATACTCCTCCCACTCTTCACTAAGGTGTGGAATGAAGGAAGATATCCGACTGAATAGAAGGAGGACGTTATTGTGAAAATTCCGAAGAAGGGCGACCTTCGGGACTGTGGCAATTGGCGTGGTATATGTCTACTTACTGCCGTATCAAAAATTATGGCTAAGGTAATTCTCAATAGGATTAGTGATGTCGTCGAGAGCACTCTCGAAGTTTATCAGGCTGGATTCCGTAAAGGGTCGTCTTGTACCGACCACACAAATTCCCTACGGATAATATTAGAGCAGTCAGCCGAAATGGGTTCGCCACTACATCTCATGTTTGTGGACTTCGAGAAGGCTTTCGACAGCGTTAAGCGAGATTACATATGGAATGCTTTGCGTAGGAGAGGTATTCCAGATAAGGTCATAGCTATGATTAAAGAATCCTACGAAGATGCAAGGTGTCGCGTCTTGCATAGAGGAGAGCTGTCCGAGAGCTTCCCTGTGCGAACGGGTGTCAGGCAAGGCTGCATATTATCACCAGTCCTGTTTCTGGTGGTAATAAATGACATCTTGAAAGCTGCACTGGAAGGTGGGGAAGGTAAAGGTCTTCAATGGAGACTATTTAACATCTTAAGTCACCTTGATTATGCTGATGACGTGTGTTTGCTTGCACATACCCGTTCGGACTAAGAGTCAAATGTTCGCTCGTTGCATTCTAAATGCAAAGAGGCGGGACTGAAAATAAATGTGCGTAAGACCAAGTACATGCACATGGGTTCGAAGGCAAGCACACCGATTGTTCTTAATGGACAGGATGTGGAAGAGGTGCAAGATTTTTGCTATCTCGGAAGCATTGTCAGCATGGACGGCGGAGCCGAAAAGGATGTTGAGGCTCGGCTAAATAAAGCTCGTCAGGCCTTCGGTATCCTTTCCCCTTTCTGGAGGTTAAAAGAGATCTCCCTTCGCACAAAGCTGCGAGTTTTTGACGCATGCATCAAATCCGTGTTGTTATATGGTTGTACTACGTGGAAAGTGACCGTTCGACTTACCAAGAAACTACAGACTTTCGTAAACCAATGCCTCCGGCGCATTTTAGGAATATTCTGGCCAGAAGTAATCTCCAACGACGAACTTTGGAGTACAACTCGCCAGACTAAAATAGGTATTGAGATTCAACGGCGAAAGTGGCAGTGGATCGGTCATACTTTGAGGAAACCAGAGCGAAACATCGCAAAACAGGCTCTGGATTATAACCCTCAAGGAAGACGTCGGGTTGGTCGACCATGTAACACATGGAAGCGAGCAGTTGAGCAGGAGGCCAGAGGAATAAACAAGTCCTGGCAACAGCTTAAAGCCGATGCTCAGGATCGCGTCTTGTGGAAGAGAGTTGTTTCTGTCCTATGCCCCTATAGGGGGTCTTAACAGGAATTTGATTTGATTGAATCAATTAAAAATCTATTAACATCCACCCACCCTTACTATCACCCTCCCCCCTCCCTTCATGAAAACTCAAACTTGTATAAATGAAGGAATGAAATATGGAGCGTTTCCGGAAAGTGTTAAATTGAGAACTGCCCTGCTCAAGAAGCTCCTTTCACCTAGTCTTCCCTAACCACTCTAACCTGCATATTGACTTTCTACGCATGCGTATTTGGTCCCAAAAATAATAAAGTTTCGCCCGACTTGTTGGCAGTTTATTTAAAATGCTCCCTATTTACCCCCACTACTATTATTTCAACATGTACATTTTTTTTGTATTTTCCTAGTATAGCTTAATATACGTTTCAAGTTTCAATTACATAGCTTAAGATATAGTTGAGATATTCATTTTAAAGTGTTTTTCTTTGCACCCCTTCTGACCCTCCCCCTTACAATAAGTGACCACTCTATAAGCTGGTTCCGATGGAACTATATGCCACCTTAATGGTCCCAAAATATGAATTTCTTACGATAAGTAATTTCGAAGATATAATCATTTTAAAAACAATTCGGCCGACAATTTGTTTTTAGCCCCCCCTTTTCGGACACCAGTGGATAAAAAAATTAAATTATTTTTAGAGTTTGTCCCACAACCTTCTCTATATCTCCTCTGATTTTCAATTTTCTATCTGCATTCGTTGTGGAGATATTAGCAAGTGTAGTTTTCGACTTTTTCCCTCCCCCCGCCTCCCCCTTCTGCCTAACACCCCCAAAAATTTAGAAAATAGAGCTCACTGACCTAACCAACAGTCCACCCAAAAGCGAACATTCTATCTTTAGCGGTCTCGGAGATATGAGTCCATATGTACGGCGTACGGCGGGACGGATTTTTTTTTTTTGCTTTTTTAGTCTAATTTAGTCATGAAACGCGAAAAAAAAATTTCAGGGTAGCAAATTTTTTTTTCTTGTGTCGATCACAATACTTTATTATTAGAATAATAAAGTAAAATTAGTTCAATGTCGTCACTTCCTCCACCACTTCCCCTACAAAGTTTCTTAAAATCAAAAAATTTCGCTTTTATCTATAGTATCGCTTTACGCCCAATCGTAGTCCTGTTATGATTTTTTGACTCAAGTGTTAAACATAGAATTTTCTAGTTAGCTTACCTTTTACTATTAACTGCATTTCACTCTTTTAAACAATTTGCTAACTTAATACACAGTGTATTGCAATTTTCGTAAGAACCTTCGAAAATCGCACATGCCTAAAGTTAAACTTCCAATGCTTAGTGCATCCAAAGAGACTGGCAATGTTAATATGATTTGGGTACGAAAGGAAAACAAATATTTCTCTCAATTATTTGCTGTATTGTAATTCCTCACAATTTGTTAAGCGATATCTTACATTCCGTTAAACCATACATAACATATATCATCGCAAATACGTGTCCACATCAACAGGCATAACTTTGCATTTTCGCTTTATCCTTAGCTCAACGAGACTCGAAATTTCACCAGAGGCGATTGAAACACACGCTTGGCATCGTATGCGATCTCCGAAGCACAAGTCGAGCATTTCTCCACTTGACCATTGTCACATAATTGCGGTCTTGTTGAAACAGTGGTATGTTGTCTTTATTAACACGATTTCGCACCAGCCAGCCCGGGCACATATCCACAAGCACTTTCGAGACATACACATGCATCCTTAAATTTGTTATGGCCGCAATGAGTTATGTCGTCAGAAAACATGATGCATAGCTGTAATTAATCACTGTGTAGCGAATGCTTCAGAAGCTTCAAACTAACATATATGGAGTTGGACGTTTCCGAATGGTATTTTCATTTTGGTACAAAAAAAAAATTGCTTTATTCCGCAGACCGTAGGAAACCCGATTATAGGCAGTTTGAAATCGATACCAAACTTATCATGTTCGAGACAATTCAAAATTAGCCTTCCAATAACCCGGGCTGTGATCCGATTAGGTTTCCTTATAGCAAGCTTATCAATGCTGGGCCATAATTGAATTGAATACAATCAATGGACGTAATTGCTTTAAATCTCCTTCAATTTGCTCAGGACTTATCCGCGTCGTGTCGCGGTGACATTGTAGGATAAAAACAGGATATCATCCGAGTAATGTTCGGAAAGCTTCCAAGCTTCTTTATGACACCACAAAATTTAATTCTCTTATCAACGGTGACAAGCTGTTTAATGCAATTTTCCGCTATATTTACCACCGAGCGCGAGCAGGCTGCATTGGCTTCCGACGACGTTCCCTATCGCTTCGCCGGCCTCGCTTTGGGTATAACCGACTAACGTACAGCTATAATCTTGTTAGGGAAGTCTTGCAGCGCTCAGTTTCGTTTTCCACACGCCATATAGAGAGGAGCAAACAGACGGATAGACAAGCCATAGTCCATGGGATTCAGGATTCAAGCTTCGGGGTGGCACTGTTCCTGAATCGTTCCTGGTAACGACTTTCGCTGCTGTTGCCATTTCTGACATCCTTTGTTATTGCTTCACATTTCGCCCGACAAAACGAAGTCAACATCGCAAAGTTCCTTGACAGCTTTAAGGTTGGCTACATACATAGATTGCAATAAAAAAAATTTCTTCTTTTTTTTCGATGAAACAAAACCTTGATACAGATTTACGATAATTTCTATATCAGATATTCCAATTCAGTAACTGAACAGAAACTATTATTCCGATAATTGTTTTGAGTGCTAAAATTACAGATTAAGATACCTCATTAAGCGACCGTTGTTTTTTATTATTATCTTTACTAGCAGAAAAATCGCTTTTGATTCGGATATTCATTCTTCTCATATTGACGCAAGGACCAGTGACATTACGAGGGAAGGTTTTAGTTATCGCCAAATCAACAAGTCAATCGGAAAGAAAACGCTAACTGTGGACAAAATTGAGTTTTATGCTGTCATAAAGTTCTTTTCCGAGCAAGAAAAACGCCACAAATCATTTTAGAAAATTGTCATCTGTTTACGGGGACTCGTGCCCTGGAAAAATGATGATTTATAAGTGGAATAGTTTATTCAGGTCAGGCATAGAGTTAATTAATAAAATCTCGGGCCGGCCGATTGAGGCCACTTCCTCAAAAATCGTCGAAAAGGTGGAGAAACTTGTTCTCTAAGATGTTCGTTTAAAGAAGAACCAAATCGCAAAAATAGTTGGAATATCAGACACAACCATATCGAATATTCTCCATGATAGTCTCGGTATGTCAGCATACCGAAAATGCTCTCAGCAGTTCAGAAAAAGCAGCGCGTCGAGTGTTCACGTGAGTTTTTGGATCTCTGTAGCGAGAATAGATTGTTACTGGAGACGAAAGTTGGGTTCATCATTACGAGCCTAAATTAAAGCAGGAGTCAATGCAGTGGCTCCGTGGCGTGTTCAAGGTCTCACAATACGCCGGAAAAATCATGGTCACTATTTTTGGGATTCAGAGGGGTTTTGATGATCGACTGTAATAAAAGGGACAAAATATCATAGTGGGATACTATGCCAACTTGCATAAATATTAATGGATGTCATCAAAGAAAAAAGAAGAGGAAAGTGGACTCAAGGTGTATTACTTTTGCATGACAACGTACTTGTACACAGGAGCCACGTTGCAATGGCTGCCCTACAAAAATGTGGCTACGAAATATTCAACCAGCCCCATTATTGTCCAAATCTGTCCGATTACTATTTGTCTTTGAACTTCGTGGAAGAAACTTTCACAACGATGAAGAGGTGAAGTCGGCAATTTCAGCCTATTTTGAAGGCCTTGCTAAAAAAAATTTTGGAACGAATTACTAAACTTTGTGAGAGATACATGTATTAAGCTTAAGGGAGAATATATTGAAAAGGAAAAATAATAACTCGTTTAATTTTACCCCCTTCCTTGTCATTTCGCGCAATTTTTGACCTCCCCTCGTAGAAAGCTTAAAACCTTCTGTCCAAAAAAAAGTAGTAACAATTTTCAGTGGAAAAAAAAACATCCATCGTTATCGCGGGCGATTTCAATGTTCAACATTGCCTGGCTTAAACATTTCTCGTGATACTGAGCTTTTTGCCTCTATGATCAATAATTTAATATACATATCTGGTTGATTAGTTTTTATAATACATCGCAGGACATTTTTCTAACCCTCTTGATTTATTTCTCACCAACCACCCTGAGGAATATTCTGTCTCTGACATGTCCGCATTACCAATTGAAAATACGAATTTCTCGATTCACAGTTACAATACTTACACCGCTAATAATCAAGGCGCCTCGAAGAAATATTTGGTAAATCAAAAGATCCGATTGGGGGCACTAAATTATTTTTTACTGCCTTTAATTGGAAGTTGTCGTATGAATCTAATAATTGCAATGAAGCCTTTAGACTTGTCATCGAGATTACCCTGAAGGATATGAAGCTCTACATACCTTCCAGTCATAATAGCGTCAAACTGTCGAAGGACTCTTGGCTCAATTCAGATTATCTCGATGTCATTCAGTCCAAGAGACAAGCATTTCGAACATTTAAAGGCAATTACTTTTCGATGCCTCATGAAATATCTGCAAATTCTTAATTAAACGTGCTAAATTTGAGCATGACCAACAACTTCGACACGAGATCATTCACTCCCCTACGAACTCAAAATCTTATTCTTAATTTGTCAAAACTATCAACAACACTTTCATTTCTTCTTTAATACCACCTCTAGTTGATGCCGTCCGTACCGTTGATCCTAGGTTATATACTAGCAGTAGGTTTTGCAAGAAACTCTCGCCTTTGAATCAATTTCGTCCATCTCCATGTCCTTCTCAGTTCTTATTAAACAAAAAAGAGCTCAATATTCACAAATATGCTAGTATGGACGGTATTCCCCCCTTAAAAAGTGTTCCTATTCTTTAGCTAAGCCTTGTCGCAATCTTTTCTAATCATTTCATAATCTTCTAGGTGCTTTCCACATATGTCGAAAATTGGCAATGTTCAGCCGATTTCCAAGAAAGGAAGCAAAGCAAACCCCCCCAAATACCGTTCGATAGTCATTACTATTCTGGAAAGTAATGAAAACTGCTATCAATCGCGCAATCCTTCAATATTTCGATGATACCAACCTAATCCATGATCGTCAGTACGGATTTTATTCTGGAAAATGGACAGGAGGTCTTTTGGTCTACTTGACAGAACGCTGTATCTCATGTATACATAAGTAATGCTAAGGTCAAGTTCTTGCAATTGACATTACAAAAGCTTTTGACATAGTTTGGTATAATTGTCTCATAGTTAAGGTTATACACAGGCCAGTCATCTATCCATTAAACGTGATGTTCCAGTGTTGTCTAAAAATGTTTCCTTCGGCGCCACCCAACTTCGCATTTCAGACAATGTAGACTTCTAGGCGTATATAAGTGGCCACTATAATTGAACCCAGTATATCTTTGATATTGCCCTCGAAGCCTCTGAACGTCTAGGTGTTCTCCGAAAGTGCACGAAATGTTTCACTCTGAACGACCTAGCAACCATCCATTAAGCATACGTCAGACCAAGTGTAGAGTACCACTCGCATGTTTGGGCTGGCGTACTCAAAACTGATAAATGCGGTAAGGCACTAAGTGTATTTATTCCATCACTTTATACTTTTCCCCGCAAGACTCGGCAAGCGCAACTAAAGACACCATGAAACCTTTACCTCCATCATTTTCCGAAGGTTAAGACTTTGGAACAAATTGTCAGCTAGTTTCTTTCCCGATACAGGAAAGCTCCAGGTATAGACGGACTACCAACCGAACTCCTCAAAGCGGACCCGGAAATAACAGCCGATATACTCCTCCTACTCTTTACTGAGGTGTGGAATGAAGGAAGATATCCAACTGAATGGAAGGAGGGCGTCATTGTGAAAATTTCGAAGAAGGGCGACCTTCGAGATTGTGGCAATTGGCGTGGTACATGTCTACTTACTGCCGTATCAAAAATTATGGCTAAGGTAATTCTCAATAGGATTAGTGATGTCGTCGCAAGCACTCTCGAAGTTTATCAGGCTGGATTCCGCGAAGGGTCGTATTATACCGACTACACAAATACCCTACGGATAATATTACTTTACTTTACATTGTACTACGTGGAAAGTGACCGTTCGACTTACCAAGAAACTACAGACTTTCGTGAACCAATGTCTCCGATGCATTTTAGGAATATTCTGGCCAGAAGTGATCTCCAACGACGAACTTTGGAGTACAACTGGCCAGACTAAAATAGGTATTGAGATTCTCGGTCATACTATGAGGAAACCAGAGCGAAACATCGCCAAACAGTCTCTGGATTATAATCCTCAAGGAAGACCTCGGGTCGGTCGACCATGTAACACATGGAAGCTAGCAGTTGAGAAGGAGGCCAGAGGAATATACAAGTCCTGGCAACAGCTTAAGACCGATGCTCAGGATCGCGACTTGTGGAAGAGAGTTGTTTCTGTCCTATGCCCCTATAGGGGGTCTTAACAGGAATTTGATTGATTGATTCTTTCCCAATGGTGCTTCAAAAACTGTAACCACTGCCACTTTTGTCTCTTTCCACCTTAGCCTCATCCCAAATTTCTTAACCGACTTAACTGTGCATTGCATTAATGGGTGACCCCATAAATTATTCTCTGTGCCATAAAAAAATTTTTGTATTCATCAATGTTTCTTTTGTCGCCTTCAAAGTAAAATATTTCTCGTCAGCTGCAATATGCCGGTGCTTCGCAAACGCAATTTCTGGTATGGCTTCTAGTTAACGCAGTTCCTTGACAGCTGCAACCATCTGGGATCGAAGTTGAAAGTGGCAATTCCAACTTTTAGAATCGAAAAAAGCTACATGAAGCCATATCTGATCTTTACTGCGCTTTTGGAAGAATATTAATAAAGTTTGTAGTAGAAGATTACAGGACTACAATTGCGTATAAGGCGTTGCTTTAGATGAAATAACAATTTTTGTGATCTCAAGAGATTTTGTAAGAGAGTGGTTGCATAATTGAACTTTTTCACTTCATGCTAGTCTAGCTCTAGAAATGCTTTTCAAAATGTTTTATAAAATGAAGGTAAAAGTAGCAGTAATAGATCACTTAAGCGCATTTAACAAACTACTGATAATCCCAAACTATTAAAAATCATACTCTACGTAAACTTTATCCTCTTTAGCAACTGTCTGAATTTGATTTTGCAATACGTTATGTAATGGACCCAATTACTTAGTGAGGTTCGTATAATGCAAAGAAATGGACCACCGTTATTGAGGGCTTTCTTGAGCTGTTCTGCCATATGTTTTGCAAATGCAGATTTTATTGCTTTCCATCACCCATGGTACTACAAAATTATAAGTAAGTAGCATAAGACTATGCTTCTATAGTGGTTCGAGTGTTGTGCCAGTAATAGATCACCCGCCCCATTACTTTTATCATTTGAGTTACAGTAAAACTTTCTAAAACAATAGAAACGGCCTTAAAATTTAAAAAGCTTAAAAATTCGTGGTCCAACCTAGAAACATCTAGAATTTTCCTGTGGTTATAGTGAGCCAACCTTGCACAATACTTTAAAATGAATTGTCCTGTTTTAAAATACCATTTATTACTAGATAGCTAGGTAGGTATAGGTGACTGCACAGACATAAGTCCGGGCGCACATAAACCATAAGCTAGTCCGTTGTGATGCCACAGGATTTTAGAAAGGACTCCTACTCGGTGAACCAACTGGAGCTTTCCATGAAGCGTTGAAGGCTCCTGGCATACGCATTTGCCAGATTATCAAGACTATCGAAGGAGTGTGCGCCTAGGTGGTGTCTCCTTCTTCTAGAGAGAGCAGGGCAAGTACATAACAGATGACGAATCGTCTCTTCCTCTTTCTCATCCTCGTTGCTCCTGCAAAAATTATTAAACGGATGGCCAAACCTCTGAGCATATCTCCGTATTGGGCAGAGTCCTGTAACGACTTCTACTACGTAGCTCATCATCTGCCTGCCTAGCGAGATCAGTCTACCAGACCGTTTCAGATCCAGCACAGACTTAATCTGTATGGCGGTTTTACATGTAATAATCTGTTGTTGGCCTTACTAATCGCCTCCAACTTAAGTTGCTGCTTATAAGTTGCGAGAGAAACACATGAAAAACACCAAATTTGAAAGTGTAGAGATATTAATATGCACTGATCAAAAGGGAAAGTAGCAATACCAGGTAAGGGTTGGTTGTTTCTAAGAGCCCAAGGCCACTATAGTTTATGTTAAAGGAGGTTGAAATACTTAATTACTTTATTATGTTAATAATAAAGTATTGTGATTGACATGAAAAAAAAAAATTGCAACCCTGAAATTTTGTTTTTTCGCGTTTCATGACTAAAATAGCCTAAGAGTGCAAAAAAAATCAGTCTCTCTGTACGCCGTCCGCCGTACGCGGATATGTACGCTGAGGCTTCCGTGGTGTAGTGAGCAGCGTGCTTGATTTTCAGTCAATAGGTCGTGGGTTCGATTCCCACCCCAAACGGGATTTTTTAAGCACGAATTTTTCAGTTGCTACTGGCGATGAAAAATTATTCGAAATAAAATGGGCAAACGGTGTAAAAGTGAAACAGTTCCACTTCAAGAAGGCCTAGATACTCAGTAGATGGATTCTGTTCGCTTTCTATCATTCAGTCCCCTAAAACATCTGCAAATATTTGTCAGTAGCAGCCAGTACAACTGAAAAATATATACCAGCTTCTCCACTCGTTACGGTCGTTCTCACTCCCCTTCCCCTACCCTCCCAATCCCATTCCGTCCCTCCATGACAGTGTTTGTGCATTGCACATAAAGGCCGAAACTGCCTATAACACAGGTCATTCCGTAAAAAAAAAAGCTCACATTAACTCCCAAAGCCTTCCAGATAGAAAGTTCATATGTGTGGGGATTGTAGATAGTTGCGGATTTCAGGTAGAACAAGGGGTGTAAGGGTTTAGGGAGAGGTGGGGGAGCGCTAAAACCGAAAACTAAGAATCCAAATACCTCAACCACGGTTCCAGCTAATAAGCTGAAAATCAACATACGTGTAGAGGGATTTGTGGGACAAACTTTTAAAATAATAAATTTTTTATCCATTGAGGTCCAAAAAGGGGAGAGGGGCTAGAAACAATTTGTCCGCCGAATTTTTTTTTCAAATGATTATATCTCGAAACTACATACCATAAAAAATACATATTTCGGGACCATGAAGATGGCATATAGATCCACCAGAACCAGCTTAGAGGGAGGCTTGCTATTGTTAGGGGGAGGATCAGGGGATGTTAATATCCCGACTATCTCTTAAGCTATATAATTAACACTTGAATCATATATCGTCCCTACCATGTCAAACTATCGAATATGAAAAAGTCGTCGATTCGCCTTGTGGCAAAACCTCGAATCTGTAGCCCCTAAAGGAACGCTGGAAATGACATTTCCAGCGTTCCTTTAGGAGCTACAGATTTGAGGTTTTGCCACAAGGCGAATCATCCCTAATACAAGAGCAGGGGGTATTGAATATGAAAAAACGACTTTTTCACATTCGATAGTTTGACATGGTAGGGACGATATTAAGCTGTACTAGGGAATTATGAGAAAAATATAAAATTTGGACATAATAGTAGTGGGGGAAAATGAGGAGCATTTCAAAAATGGTGCACATTTCAAAATTTCAAACCGTTATATCTCAAAACTGAGTACAGATATCAATTTGAAATTTTGTCAGAACGTAGAGCTACATAGTTTTTAATTTTGGTAAGAAATTGGGGGGTGTAAGGAGAGGGAGGTGGTAAGCAAAAATGTCGAAAATTTTGAATGATTTTCTTAGGTCTTTGGTAAAAGATACAACGTTTGAATTTTTCATGTGGATACAACTATTCCCACACAAAAGTATGATTTCGATCAATTTTAGTAAATCTAGCCAACTAAAAGCTAAGAACTTGAAATTTTGGTGCTCGTACCTTACAAGAGAAATGAAATAAGACTGCATCACAAGTTTTATGATTCCCTTACCTCCTCTACCCCCTTCCACACACACGTTTGATTTCGTGAATATAAAATACACCGAGCTTTATGAAAATTCTATGCAATTTCGTCTATGAAACTGACATTCTATACAGAGAATATTGGACTAATCAATTAAAAAATTATTTACATCCACCCACCCTTACTATCATCCCTTCCCCCTCCCCTCATAAAAACCCAAACTTGCATAAACGAATGAAATATTGATTACATGTACTGTAGCTATTGATCGTATTCACAATTAAGGGCTCCATTTGGTCTTCCTTAACCGCTCTAACCTGCACTTTCCATGCATCCTCAATTTGTCCCAAAAATAATAAAAGTGCGCTCAACTTGTTGGCAGTTTATTTTTCTTGTTATTCTACGTCGGTCGATTTTACCCAGCAAACAATTTAACGAGCGCTCGCAAATTATAATCTTAAAACGATCATGGAATGATACAAAACCTGCGTCATGATCTGAAGCGAACTGCTATTTAGGAACAGTTTTCATTTCATGCGCATTATCAAAGCCAAATATTTATTTCGTGTCGATATATCAAAATATTGCAAACACAAACGGTGAAAAACCTAGATTTTACAATTGCGATCTTCGAAGATCTCTTGTTTAGCTTTAAAATTCAAGTTCGTTAATAAATCGTTAATGTCTCATAAATAACATCATTTATGAATCGTTAATGAACAATGAATTAAAATAAAAATTATTAACAATACATTAATGATTTATTGATAACGATTATATACTTGCTTACATGCTCGTTTCTTGTAAGCGGTTTACAATTCATTAAAGAACCATTAAAAGTAATTCATTAACTAATGTCCATTTAGTCCGCTTAATAAGTCGTTAATGACTTGTTAACGATGCTCGTTAATGACTTGTTAACGATGCTCGTTACCGATCAAATCGTTAATATAATTCATTAACGATTCTTTAATGAATTATTTTGTTTGCTGGGTAGTAGCATGATGCACTCCTGGTACACATACCTTATATGCAAACTATTTGTTCCAATTTATTATCGGGATGCGTATAATGGTATGCGTCAATATGACTTTTTAAATAAACAATGTCACTGTCATGTGTGTCAACATGATACAAAAACAAAGTTCGAAACGTGCGCTTATTTTGAACTGTGAGTTGTTACTACTTTTTGCACTGAACCATATTTATGCAGTTCATATGTATTTTTTTTTTCAGATGCAATATAAACTCCCGGATAATTCGAAGTTGTTTAATATTACATCTTATTTTTATATTTTCATAAAAGTCGAGAAACATACTCGTACACAAAATAATTACAAACTTTGAAATTTATCATACCCTTATAGCTTCAAATCCATATTTAAATAGAATCATGCTCGTTAGATCTTTTCGAAAACAATGCATTTCTAACAAAGTTTTACTCATATATGTACATAGTTGTATCATATCAATATAATCTGCTAATTGCATTGATTTACAGTTTAGTTTAATTGGCAAAGTTTGCTTTATATCGGCGTTGCTTTATTTCACAGTGGAAAGGGATGCGTGAATACATGAATAATACTGAAAACACAATATAATATCGGTTTTCATTTTAAGACACATTCATAAATGCGCCTCAAATTGTCAAAATTGTCGAATGCTGGAATTTGATCCGGGATACGGATCTATCGCAAAACGGAATTACAAAAAAAAAGCGAAACGCGTTACCGACTTTGGTAAAACTTAACAATTATGAACATGTTATTGACGGAAGAAAAGGGATATGTACAAGATAGCTGATTTTAAAAGTAGGAATCTGAGAAAACAATTGGCAAACAATTTTGTTGTCCTTTAGTTTCCTTTTTCGACTTTGGTGGAGCCCCTCGCTGTCCTATAATCGTTTGCGATTTCAAATTGTTTCATTTCAAAAAGCTTCTTCTTCTCGTCATTTGCTAATCTTTACTTTATTGTTCTAATAATAAGGCATTGTGGTCGACTTGGAAAAAAAACTTGCTAAGATGAAATTTTGTTTTTTTCGCGTTTTATGACTAAATTAGGCTAAAAATGTAAAAAATGTAATCCGTACATACGCCGTACGTGTGCGCTCAAGACATATTAACTCTGAAACCCTTCAAGACAGAAAGTTCGTTTTTGAGTGTATTGTATTATAGATCGATGCTGATCTCAAGCGAATTTCAATTTTAGGGGTATAAGAGTTAAGAGGAGGTGGGAGGAGCGCTAGAACTGAAACTAAGAATTCGCATATCTCAACCATGGTTCTAGCTAGGAAGCTACAAATCAACATATGTATAGAGGTGCTTCTTTGACAAACTCTAAAAATAATTTAATTTTTTTTTATCCATTGGGATTAGACAAGGATGGAGCTTAAAACAAATTGTCGTTTTTTTTCAAATGATTTTATCTTTGGAGATACTTACTTAATTCATATTTTAGGACCAATGAAGTCGCATACAGATCCACCATAATCTACTTAGAGGGAGAGCAATTATTTTATTAGGTCAGGAGTGCGCAAAGGAAACACTTAACAATTAGTATCACTACTAATTCTTAAGCTATGTTATTAAAATATTGAAGTGCGAAAAGGGTGGCTGGATTCCAAGTAAAACTTCGATTTCACTTTAATTTAAATGGCCGCAAAACTTTATTTAACTCAACTAATCGTAATTCGCTTTACAATCAAAACTTATTCGCTCACAAATTATCGCTACTAAGCCTTCCGCTTCATCATCAATGGCGCGACAGCCCAAATCGGGCCCTGGCCTCCTGAAGTCGTCGCCTCCAATCGTCTCGATCCAAAGATCGCGTCCTCCAGCTGCTAATTTTTAGAATGGCTTTGCCGTCTTCATCAACCGAGTCTTCCCATCGCTTGCGAGGTTTGCCTACCGGCCGGTTACCACTCGCTTTGCCTTTAAGAGCACGTTTGGGGATTCTTCTGTCTTCCATTCGCTCTACATGGCCAGCCCACTGCAGTTTACGTAACTTGATGAACGTTGAAGCTTCTGGCTCGTCGTAGAGTTGATACAACTCATGGTTGTATCTTATTCGCCATTCCGTTCCTTCCTTCACAGGTCCCAAAATTCTTCGGAGGACCTTTCTTTCGAATGCGTTAACTGCTTTTTCGGAAGTTCGCGTTAATGTCCACGTCTCGCTGCCATAACAGAGCACAGGTCGTATAATAGTTTCATAAATCCGCAGCTTATTGTTCCTGTGCACTTTCTTGGATTTCATTATTGGAAGTACCGAATAATACGTCTTATTTGCTAGTATTATCCGTCGTTTGATTTCGTCTGTTTCCTTCCGCTTCCGACTCTTCATACGACTGACTCGTTGACGGGTCCAAACCAGACTTACGTCTCTTCCCGGGCTCTTGCCTTTTTATATCGTTTTGCTACTCATTCGTTATTTAGCTCGCCGTCGGCTGTAGTAAGCATTTTTTGCTAGTATATTTTTTTTAAGAAAGGTAGTAGTTAAGAGAGTATTCGCTCAAATTTTAAAAGGTTTATATGCAGTAACCTAAAAGTTCGCTTCACAGGGAATAGTTACATATTACCCCAAATACACTTCTTCGAAAAAGTTTGTTTCTTCTGTAGAATATGAGTTAATATAGAACGTAGCACAAAAATAATAATTTACAAGCAGTCGTGCTATGTAAATAATAAAAATAGTTATCCTAATTTATTTTATAATAGTAATGAAATATATTAAAGTGCGCAAGGGGTCGCTGGATTTCAAGTACAAGTAAAACAATGATTTCACTTTAGTTTAAATGACCTTCATTTTTAACTCAATTAATTTTAATTTGCTTTACACTCACTCACAAATTATCACTTCTAAATATTTCGCTACCGATTCTTCATATGACTAACTCGTCGACGGGTCCAAACCAGACTCAATGATCACCAAAATGCTCGCCTACTTATACTGCTTTTCATTCGTTCGCATCTCGTTCGCTATTTCGTTCACTGTCGGCCTACTCTAGTGTTTTAACCCTCGTCGGGTTCCGTTGGCCTTCTTCGTTATTGTGTTCATTCCAGGTTCATAGTCGGCTATCTCCGCTCCACTAAATCTTTCGTCCACTACACCTCCTCCTTGTCGTGTAAATCGTTCATTGCTTGTATAAATCATTTCGTCGCTACCCGAATCTTTTCTCGTTCATACGAGCCTACATATGTAGGTGGTTGTTGTTGCTTTCCGTAAAGCATTTAATCATCGCCCGAGTTCACCCGGTCGCAGTTGGCTGCTTCATTTTGTTTCCTATGTTATTTTTGTTGCACTCCATCAAGAACTTCGTCATTACCCGAGTCCACTCGATCACCTCCGAATATTTTTCCTGTTGTTGTTGAACATTACAATCGATATTCGGAATTATTTCGTTCTTATTCGGTTTTTTTTTCTTGTCGGTCGGGTCTCGTGTAGTTTGCTAGTTAATGAAAAGCTCAAGGTCATGCAATTCATATGTTATTTATAGCTGATGATCGCGCGTATATATATATATTTTTTTTTTTTGTGAAGAATTTGACATTTTGATCCACTCGCATAACGCTTTTTGTGATGTTACTACTCGCACATTAATTTGATGATAAACAATGGAAGACAGCGGATATTATTATAATAATTATAATATGCAACAATATTTATATATATATATATAATAGAAATTTTAGTGATCTTAAGAAATTTTGTTAAGAAAGTGGATGATGTGGTGACAGCATTCAACTAATTTTATTATTATTATTATTTTTTTTTTAAATTGCTGGAGTAGCTATAAAAAATTTTTATACAAAACGTAAGCCTCAAAAATTGAAAAGACAGTGAGCAAATTAGTATGTAAGTTTAGTGAAATTGTGTAGTTTTCTGCTACAGGAGTGGAGAATATTTTGGATTTTTTTTCCGAAATAACTATAAACATTATGTAATTGACCCCTTTCTAATTTCAGACTTGTGACGCTCATACTTTTCAAGAAAACCGATTTTTGTAAAGTTGTGAAATTTGGTCGCATTACACGAAGGAGTAAAGCTAATCGGCTGATTATTGATCATAAAAATTATCGAAAATTTGTCATTTTATAAAGAAGAGGGTAGAACGAGAGCAGTGATTTGGTTCGTTCACGAACATGGCCTTAATTTTTGGTCGGAAACAAAGTGTATCAAATTTAAACTTTCTAGCTCAATACTTTCTCAAGCTAGAGAGCGCACAAGACGGCCGTTTTATATGTTAAGTGTTCGCTGGCTATGGAAATGGAACAATTAAGAATAATAAGTTGTGACGTAAAAGTTCCTACGAAAATTGCCCCAAAAAGTAGTGTATGGCGCGGTAATATGTAGCGTGAAACGGAAGAAGGAAATAAAAAGCATATCAGAGCTCAGCCGACCATATACAAACCCAAATAAATAATAATACTAGCCAAAGCTGTTGTGTACCGAAGGGGGCTCTTAAACTTCACGAGGTCTTTCACGTGCACATGCATCTTGATTCGCTTTTCACTTAATGCACTATAATTAATTTTATGAACGAAAGAGTAGCTAAAATCAAAAAAGTTCAAGGTACAAGTAATACTTTTACTTCGGTCCGACATGGCATGTACCTTGGACCTATATCAAAAAAAAAAAAAACACTTTATAAAATTTGTTTTTTTGTCAATAGCACTACAGCCCAAATCGGGCCTTGTCCTCTTTATCTTCAGGTTTCTTAATATTTTCATTACTTATTGTGTAAGGGTTGTTCGCCCTCCGCACAACCCTCTATCTAGAAATATTAATATTCGTAGGTTCGGGATTTGAGCTCACGACCTTCGCATTGTAGACCAGCATGCTACCCACTAGATTACACCCTAGCTTCCCAGGTTTTGGTTCATACATATTTCTAATATTGATGTTCTATTAGGTCTTTTGACGTATGAATTATTGCATTCCCTTTAATTAAAAAGACTCTAACAAACAAAAATAAATATTAAAATAAACAATTTAATGTGATTGCCACTTCTCTTCCTTAAAATTACAATTGTAAAATGCTTCGAAAATGTTGGCGCAAAGATACATAGCTGAAGTGGGAAACAATTGGATGCCGCTTTAGAGGAGTAAGGAAGGCATCAGAAGTAGTACTTCATTTTCTCAATTTCAATCTGAGCGCGAACTGCTCGTTCTGTCATAACACGATAATAAATTTCACAAAGAATTGCATCTTGTCTTTTGCTCTCCACTCTAAACGCAAATATTATTACAGGAAATCCAATTAAATCCTCGGAATTTGTTTAATTAACAAATATAATTAAAAGCGAATTAAAATCGCAAAGAACGAAAACGACGACAGGAAAGGGCCTTGATGAAACGCCCGAATGAAAAGCGTGAAAACGTAAAGAATTCACTTTTGTTCGGAGTACCGTGAAACGGATATGTCGACGGAATATCTGTACTACATGCTAGCAAGCCAGCTATACGCACATACTCGTACATGTCCCTTAGCTACAGAACATGGACTCCCCGATATTTTGAGCCTTTTCTTTTCGGTTTCAGCCAAATTAATTCCATAAAGACAAACAGGCTTTATAAGCGTCTAAACCTGAACATAAGAACATTTATGCCTAGTGACTTTCAGTTTGCTCCCGACGAACGCTCGCATCTTTTTCATCTCGATCCTGGGATATCAGCGCCCGTATACCATTTACCTATTACGCCGAGTACACGATGGGCGGAAGGTAATCTCTCCCCCATAATTAATTATTCACACAAAAATAAATGCTCGAGTACCATGGTGGTGTGGAATTAATTACTCGACTACTTGGTCTTCGTCGGCAGCTCCATTTCCAGAAGGAAAAATTAATTCAATTATGTAAGCTTGACTACTCCCATTAGGCGTTTACCGAAAACGTTTGATTTAAGGTCGTGATTGCATCTAATTTTGGGACAATAAATCAATTTTGTGCGGTAGTCGGGTGTAGTATCACGAATACATTGGCTGGGTTTGAATCCATCCTACTCTAAATACACATACACCAATTAGCAAAATGAAGCATATATACGTCCAATTAAATAATAAGGAAATTAAGAAATCGCTTATCTTATTTTGCCATCGTCGTTTTGACACCGTATTGTAACAAACAAGCAGCAAACAAACAAACGAAAGCAAAACAAAACCTACTAAGTGGCCTCAAAAAGTTACAAAAGTCAAGGGTGGAAAACTTCTGAAAAATCTAAGGAAACGAGGATTCGTGTGATCAAGAAATCCAAGTCGGAAGAGAAAACGAGACAAAAAGAAAATTTGTCGTCAAACCAAACATCAGTGAATCACTCGAATTGGAAGCCTGAATTTGGAGACAAGCCAGCCAGCGACTAAAACTCAGCAACAAATCAATGAAAACTTTTATTGGATAAGTTTTACTTTTGTAACTTTTTTACAGCGACGTTTCTACGCTAGGCTGCATCCCTTACTTAATTCCACTTGGCATTTTGCATACCTTTTGGATATAAAACAGCAAACACGGACAGAAACTGAATAAAATATCCCTTTTGCGGACTTTTGTATGTTCCAGCGCATCCTTATATTAAAAAAGGATTTAAGTTTTAAATTGGCGAATCAAATTCCATCTGGGTGAAATGTCATCCGAAGAAATTTGCGGTTGTAACTTGTAAGTTTCATTTCTTTTACATTATTTATTTTCTTACATATTACACAGTCGAGGACTTTTTAAAGTTCTGGAAAGTGATAACTTGATGTGGGCCGAAGAATTATTTATCATTTCACTACGCGGGTTGCTTTAAACTTTTTTTTTTAAAGAGAGAAACAGATCAATTATCAATAACTTATTCCCTTATGGTAATCAGAAAAAAAGCTAAATTAACGTACATTTCTGAAAAAAAAAAAAAATTGTTAAATCTTTTTACAATTTATAACTTCTGTATAAATACCATTTTCTACGAACAAATTGAAAATAAATTTCATCTTATCTGCTTAAACCTAATAATCTAATCGAATTGAATATTCATTGGAATTAGAATCAACGACTACTGCCAGAAACTTCGTTAAAAGTGCTAATCAAAAACAGCTGGTGGTGATAATTTTGTACTTACTTCGATTAAGTTAGCAGCAGGATAAGAATCCCTTATTACTTCGCATCGTTGCCTGCCAATAAACGATATCAATATTACCACGAATATTTTAGAAATTGAGAGTGGCGCCAGAATTATTATACGAAAAGAGAAGAAAACCTGATGATGAGATTGAATTGAGGTCACAAACAATGTAATCAAGCTATTCTAGATCATGATACATAAGTTAGTTTTTCTTTCCTTTGTTGAAAAATATAATAGCTTTGTGTTACTTTTAGAAAATGTATCACTGATTCCGAAAAATGCCAGCCGGCAAGGAAAAAATTCAAAAGGCTGTATAAAATATAAAACCTTTACTAAATTAGACTATGATCTTACCCTTACGTCACTACACGATTTTTTGGATTGCGTATTTCCTCGTATATAGCAATAAAACACAAACATACGTATGTTTAAACATTCAATCTTCGGAACACCAAATTTGTAGACAACAATAACTCAAAAGCGGTTTAAAATACCATAGTCAGCCAGATAAGGAAAAAATTTTCTTTTGAATGGGAAATAATGAATGAAATAAATTTTGAAATTTGCGAATTCTCTTAAAATTATTTCAAAATAAGAAAGTATTTTAAATTAGTGTTATTTGTGTTACGCCCAACCCATATTAGTTTTTTTTTCTTTAAGTATTTAATAAATCTCACACTTTTATTATGGCTGAAATATGTTTTGCTTCAATTTGACTAATGCATATATAAACAATTGATTTGATTTCAATAAAATGTGACACATCGCAAGTACCAGTAGTATCCATATAAATATTGTTACATGTCAGCCCTAGTCGCTCGCCGTATGTTTTCAGTTATTCTCAACCAACAAAAAATATACGCGCGCACAAATTCCGATCATGTACGCTATGCCGCTCATCGAATATTCAAGGTCTTCAACCAACAAAAATTCTGCAGTAATAAAAGAAGATCTGTGTATTCCTTGCCAAAAAAGCAACAACAATTACTTGGGCGTACATATTACTGTGTAAAAGCGGCCGAAAAGGAAATAATTAGGCCTACAGGGAAATGATTAATAAAAGCAACTGAATGCAAAAAAAAATAAACCTTGCAGAATCAAAAACGGGCAACCAAAGCTTGAGCAACTTTCGTTGAAAGTAAAGATGTTGAAGAGTTTAACATAAAAGATATCAGTTATCAGAGCCCGGGAATATGGGACGTCAAAGGATACTCTTAACAATAAAAAAGTGCAAATGCAAAAACGATGCATGACAATGACGGTTGGTGAGGCCTATCAAATTTATGAAACTGAAATGGGGGACAGAATATAGAGGAAGTCTTATGATTTGAGATCGCATCCCGTAAAGCTGACTTCGGATACTTCTCACAACGTTTTCGTTTGTCAATATCACTCAAATTTTCATCTGTTCCTGGTTTTTCATCATCATTAAACAATTTTTGAGTAATTTTTGCAGCGACATTTTTAATAAATATTGTACGATCGGCTCAGTTCAGTTTTATCAAAATGGTATTAGGGATGTGCTGTTTTTTTTGAATACAATACTCATCTTTCTTGGAATAAATGGATTAAAAATAAAGAAACTTGAAGATTATAAGTAGTGAAATACAGAGGAATTGTAGCTGATGCAGTAAGGGATCTCATTCAAAATACATGCTCATATTAACGACGTTTAACCACGTCACTTTTTAAACGCAAATGATGCTGTAAATGAAACTAAAATTGTGCTGCAAATATGTAGATTTTGCTGAAAATTTTGTCACATAAAATCCAGACCGCTCACTTTTCTTACCGACAACATACCATTTTTACCGCATGCGTGACCTTTTTTTGTCTCGTTGTTGGATCCAGTTGGTAAATTTGGTCATTTTATGATTCGAGCACAGTTTTCCATCACAGCATCAAATCCACCGACTACAAAGACACGACATAGAACGGTATGGCATTATAAGAAAGCCAATTGGGAGGCTCTTAATTCATTCTACTGCGCCTTTGATTCGAGGCTCTGCTTAATCATAAAGGGCATTAGGCGTTTAGTGTATTCATGCAATCTAAAAAGGATCAAACCTTCGAAAGATTCGTGGTTTACCAATGAGTGCCGCGAAACAAGAGCCAAGAAGCAGTTTTTCAAGCTTTCCTCAACAATCCAATTGTACAAAATAGGGACTCATTAAAAGTGTCAAGAAACACCTGCAATAAAATCTCAAAATGTGCTAAATTTGAACATGACCAGAAACGTCGACTCAAAATCATTGAGAATCCCAAAAACTCATGATCTTCCTGGTCGTTTGTGAAAACTGTCAATAACAATTTCAGCACATCTGCAACACCTCCTCTTCTCGATGATGACTGAACCGTTGTTGATCTTGTTGAAAAAGCAAACCTTTCAGCAGCAAATTTCGCTGGAAGCTCCTAGCTTACACCGTCGAATCAGAGTCCTCCGTACTTACTGGACTCGAGCTTCTTGCTGCCACCACTTTGTGTTCGAGTTATTTCCAGGATCCCGCAGGAGCTCAATACTCACAAGTCTACTGAGCCAGATGGCAATTTTCCATTGTTCTTAAAAACTGCGCTTCCTCTCTTGCTAAACCTCTTCGTAATCTCTATCATCTTTAATACTCTTCAGAACTTCCAGATCTGAGGAGAGTACCCCTCAGATATGGAAGGTCACGAATGTTCAGTCAATTCCTAAGAAAGGCATTAAAGCGAACCCCACTAATTATCGCGAGAAAGCCATTACGTCAGTGCTTTCAAAAGTAATCGCAGGCTAGTCAACTTTCTTGTGGATAAAAATTTCATATATGATCGCCAATATGAATTTTGATCGGAATGTTCTACTAGCGATCTCCTTATCTATCTTACCGAACATTAGAACACCTGCATCCACAAATTCGGAGAAGGTTATTTACTTGCTCTTGACATTGCTAAAGCGTTTTACAGAGTTTGGCACAAATGTCTCTTAGCCAAGCTGAAGGCCTATGGTGTTAACATAGCTTTTCTTAAATGGATTGAGAATTTTGTCTCCGAGCGCTCTATTAAAACCGTGCTTGATGGAGTGACTTCTGCACACATTTCCATTGATTTTGGCATTCCTCAGGGCTCAATTTTATCTCCTATCCTCTTTTTAGTCTTCATAAACGACCTTCTGGCGTCTACTTCCAATCCTATTCATTGTTTCACAGATGACAGTATTTTGGATAACTCCTACCATTTTGACTCTTCTGTGGAGGCATGTCCAACATCGGTGGCCTCATGCCGTAATGAGTCAATACAGTTATTGAACTCTGACCCTAAACATAACGTACGATGTCGGCCACTAATATGTCCTTAAATGGCGTACAGATTTCACCTTCTGCAGACTTCACGTTACTAGGTGTAAAATTTAACAATCTCGTTGATTGGAGCCAACGCATTTTCGAATTCGCTCCTGATGTTTCGTTACGTCTAGGCATTCTGCGAAAGAGTGAGAAATACTTTACTACCTTCGAACTAGCTACTTATACCCGACTACGTCTTGAACACAAATCGCATGTTTAGGTTGGGGCCCCCAAAATCACATATGGCTCTACATATTTGACCGTATCCAAAAACATGCAATCCGTTTAATTGGAGATTAAGCCTTATCGGCCTCAATTGACTCCCTCGTACATCGTCGAAATATCAGAATACTCTGCATTTGTTGCAGATACTTCCATGGTAAAGTAGACATATACCACGCCAATTGCCACCATCCCGAAGGTCACTCTTCTTCGGAATTTTTACAATGACGCTCTCCTTCCATTCAGTCGGATATCTTCCTTCATTCCACACCTCTGTAAAGAGTGGGAGGAGTATATCGGCTGTTATTTCCGGGTCCGCTTAAAGGAGTTCGGTTGGTAGTTCGTCTATACCTGGAGCTTTCCTCCCCGCCATTGACCGAATGGCGGAAGCTATCTCTTCCTTATCTGGGGAATCGTTCCTCATAGAGGATTGTTGCGGTTGGATGTTTGGAAGTTGCTCTGTTTCTGGAATATCTTCTTCTGACAAGATGTTTAAAATATCAGAGAAGTATTCCTACCATCGCCGCAACTGGTGTTCATTCATACTAAGGAAAGTTCTGTTGACATATCTCACCAGGTGGTTGGCGGTGAAATTACTGTTCGTCAACTGTTTCATGATTTTGAATAGTGAGCCCATATCCCCAAGGGAAGCCGCAGATTCTGCATTGTTTGCCAGATCTTCAATGGCCTTTCTCTTGTCGCGTCTAACTGCATTTTTAAGCTGTATATAAGCATCGCGGTAGTTCTGCCTCAGGTCGGGCGTTCGTTGGTTGACATCGGGTTGAAAGATGATTGCCAATTTGGTTTTTTTCCAATTGCCAACCTTGTCCCATGTGTCTTGCGACATCCAGGGTTTCTCACCGCTTTGCACATATCACACAGATTCTTCAGCACTAGTTAGAAAAGTGTTTCTGGTTGCCTCCCAATTGGCGTCTAGTCTGCGCATTTCATATTCACCCAATGTGGATGAATTTTTGCGTAGAATAGTGGTGTATTCGCGTTTTTTGTTGGGATCTCTGAGTTTATTCACATTAAGCTTACGCTTCATTTGAAGAATTTGTGGTCGTCGGATAGCTGCTGTACACAATCCCAAGCAGGCAACCATCAAGTGATGATCGCTCCGCACGTCAGCTCCTCGTTTCGCACGCACATCGAGGAGACATCTTCTCCATCGGCGACTTATAGCCAGATGGTCGATCTGATTCTGAGTAACACCATCAGGGGAAACCCAAGATGTTTTATGATGACTCTTGTATGGAAAAAGGGTCATTCCGATGACCATTTGCCGAGTACTACAAAACTCCACAAATAATTCGCCGTTTTCGGGTCTCTTAATCCAAGGTCGTGACGCGTCGACCCAAGGGTCACCATGCCTCCCCATAATGTGTTCTAGTCCATGTTGTCTAATCCAACCTGAGCGTTCATATCTCCTGAGATGATAATAATATCACCTCTTGGAACACGTTCGAAGGTAGCACGCAGTTGGCTATAAAACTCCTCTTTGTCACCAGTCGTTGCGGTATTAGTTGGTGCGTAGCACTGCAGAATTGTGACGTTTCTGACACTGGTCCTGAGCCTGACAACGATAATCCTATCTGACATTGGTTCCCAGCTAATGAGACTGTTTCTCGCTCTCGGTGTAAGGGCGATCGCCACGCCATTTTTGGCTTCATTTTCAGGGCCAATGTAAAGAATAGTGTTTCCGCTAGGGGTTCGTTCTTCTCCTGATCCACTTATATCCACTTTCATAGAAATAAATTAAAATGAAAATTGAATTAAATTGAAGCACCCTGTGAGAATGGCATTAAAATAATTTATTTAATATAATTAAATAATTAAAGTTTATCTTTTTTAAAAAAAAGGTTCTTCTGTGTCGTTTTCTTTCAAGTAAAATAAAACACAAAATGTATTCTTTTACTTTTAAAATCTCAATATGTTGCTTAACTCGATTCGAAATAGCGAATCTTCCTTCGTGCCTTAAGTTTGGAGTTCACATACCTAAACGTTGATTCCAGAAGGTTCTCCGCAGATCCATGTAGCGTGCTTATATATGCGTATCTATGTGTTTTTAGTGCGAGTATACAAGTATGTGTAGGCAGTCAATTAAAAAATTTTGGATCGCAAACAATCCCGTCCTCAGAATAGTAGACAGTTGAAGGTTTGAACTAAGTTACAAGCTTCTTGCAAAAATTTAAATCACACAGAACAATTTTTGTACGTTTCTGAATTTAGCGCAAAGTTGTCTTTCGAAATCAGTTATTAATGCCAAAGAGATAAAAATTGTGTTGACCGTGTTATCATCGAATTGTTATGATCCACATTACAGATCATTTTAGGGCTTCTATACTACCCAGCCCTAAAATCACTGAATAATAACAATGGACTTACCAATCCAAGGGCTATTGGGTGCGAAGTAATAACAGAAAGTAACTTTTACTACTAAAAACGATACTTTTTTTTAATTTTTTTTTCTAATTTTATTTCAATAAACTGAAAACCAGTTCCTTTCGAACCTTTTAATATTTGGCATTAACCTTTTCAGCCATAGCCTTGATTCCAACCCACGATTCCTTAACGAATCCATCGATTTGAGCTGGTCTTGGATCAAATCCGGAACCGCCAGCTTGAACTTCCATGGTGATTGAAATTGGGAAACCAGCTTCGGCAAAAGCATAATCGTCACTACCACCAGCAGCTGCGTACAAAACGCGAGTTGAACTTCCATAAGTCCATTTTCCACCACCTGCAGAACGCATGGCATTAGCACCAGCTACAGAAACTTCATCCAAATCCTTATAGGTGTCGGGAAGATTGCTGGAAATGAAAAGTATGAAGTTGAATGCGATGAATTCGAAATAACAGCTTCAAGTTAATTTACCTAGTCCATCCCCATGGATAAAGGATGTAGTTACCGTACGAATGGAGGGTAAGGTAGAATTTACCTTTGCCCTTCAATGAGAGCAAGATATCGCGAACGATTTTGGTTTCTGGTTCAGAGAAAGAACTTGGTCCACGGAAGGTATCAGAGCAAGCAGAAGCTGAAGCACCAACCTCTCCCCAGTGGAAGCCGAAATTCCTGTTGCCGTCAGTACCGATGCATGATCCTTGCTTTGAGCGGGTCTTCCTCCACATACGAGTGTTGGTGTGGGTGAATTCATAACCGTCTGGGTTAACAACTGGAAGAATAATCCAATCGAAAGCAGACAACAAGTTCTGGTTGGCGTTCATGTTCTCAACGAGTTGATTGATAACATAAAGAGCGGTAGCTGGAGCGAGCCATTCACGAGCGTGAATACCGGCATCGACGAAGATGACCTTCTTGTTTGGGTTTCCGTCACCGTTCGTGATACGGATGATTTTAATCGCACGTCCTTCTGTGGATTTACCGACTTCTTGGACGGTAGCATATCTCGGGTAGTTACGGGCCAATTCTTCAAGGTAGTTGTTGATATCAGCATGACGGTAGTATTGGGTGAAGGCAATGCGAGCGGAACGGCCACGTGGCGATTGCTTGCCGATACCATCTTCCTCGATTTTCTTGGAAACATCTTCAACGATAACTTCGTATATCAATCCACGACTCAACACGCTCACTTCGAAATCGTGTTGCTGCATTGGAGCGACCATAATTTGGGCTGGTCGGTCCACCAAGCGTGAAACGTGAAGGCCATCGACTCCCTCTTGATGTGAGATTTGATGCAAGAAATCAGAATCACTCTGATCCCTTGGACTGATCTCGTAGACCTTATAACTAAAGAAATTCGAGATAAGTTTTCAGGGTTATAATCAATTTAATAGTAAAACTTACCCCTGGTATTGGGAGGCGGCGGCGAAACCGCACACCAACAGAACTGCGAAAAGCTTGAAAATCATCCTTCTGCTTTTTGAAAAACAGATGAACTACTTGATCGATTCGATCATTCTACCTTTTATACTTTTTGCCAATCAGCAAAAATCGTTGACATCGTAAACATCACAAATCACTAACTTAATTTCTATGTACAGGCGAAAACATATGTAAGTTAGTAAATGTGAAATAAACAGTAAATAGGCATTATTCGAATTTTATCTACATACCTACATCGCGAACAATGTGCGTTAGAAAATTATCTTATCGATCGACATTTTCTACTGTTTTGGCGGCATTACTATATTTACTTGAATTGTCTTATCAATCGAATTTCCTAATTAAATTACTTAAGTAGTTCATATCACACCCGAAATCAGCCCATTCATTATATCGCTGAAAATAGACTCTCGATATGATCAGAGAATTCAAAAAGAAAAAATAATAATAATTTAATTAAGCACAAATCGCACGTAATTCCGTACGGATTTGATAAGTTTGTAAATAAAGAGATTGTAAATAATGAATTAAATCGGTTCACAATGTGACAGGTAATAGATGGTATCGCATTGCTTTGTAAATGAAAATATAAATTATTGTTAATTAGAAGTTTCATATCGATTAAGCTCCATGATTTTTATACTCTAGATGAAATTTGAGAGTATATTGTGTTTGCCTTACCATTTGCAACGCTAAGGAATAATGCTCGCACAGAGCCGCCAAGGGTACAGAAATATTTGTTGTCTCTTAAAAACCTCGATTTCGAGTTGCTGTCTGTCCGTCTGTGCGCCTGTCTACAACATAACTCTCGAACGCTTTGAGATATCGTGCTGAAATTTGTTGTGTCTTATTTTTAGCAGAAAAGTAACTTTAAGATCGTGAACGGGCCACATCCCCCCACACCTTCTATCCCTTCCCATACAGATTTCATAAAATTTAAAGAAATTGTTTTTTCTCCAAAACCATTTCAGCTATTGACTGGAAAATTAGGACATAGTATAATAATATAAATATCATTAACCTCAAGAAATTATAATCTGATCTCCTTACTCCTTCTACCACCTCCCATACAAATGCACAATTTTCGAAAATGCATTTATGCGGTTTGCATTGCAACTAGCAAAGGTAAATGAACCAATTTTTGTCATATTTCATTTTATTATAATTGCAACTAATTTTGGAAAAACTATCAACTTTACCGTACTCCTTCTACCCCCTCCCATACAAATTTTACGAAATTTCAGGATTTCAATTAAATTAGTTTTCTTTAAAGCCGTCTAAGCTATCAACTTTAAAATTTGAGAAAAGCATACTATTTTAAATGTGATTGATGCCAAAAAATTTGGTTTTGATTCGGATATTCCTCCTACCCCCTCCCATACAAATGCAGAATTTTGGTAAATGCATATAACCGATTTTCGTAGGAACTACAAGAAGTAGAAACTTGAAATTTTGCCAGAATTTGTCCCTTAATAAGTGTAATAAATGCTAAAAAAAATATTGCCTTCACCTCACTCCTTCTACCACCTCCCATACAAATTTTTGTATTGGAAGTTCAAGAAAAGTTTTTCTCCTTTAAACATATGAGAGCTATCGACTTTAAAATTATAACAAAGCAATATAATTAGGATGTTGATAAGCAGATTCAAAATCATCTGCCACTTTCAGGTGGCAGAGAAAGTGGCAGATGATTTTGAATACAAATACCATAAATTCAGTTAAAAATTGTTCAATTTCCTCGAAAATTATGAAAGCAAGAATCTTTAAATTCAGCATGAAATATTTTATATACTACGTTCAATATTACATACAAAAATTACAAACCTCCCCCTCTGCTTTTACCACCTCCCAAACAAAAGGTAAGTAAGTATGTCATCTAGAGTATCATATGATTGGGCTTTACGCCCAATCATAATTCTGTTCTGCGACGAATTAATATTTCGAAATTAAACATAATTTCGAAATATTAATTCGTCGCTAATTATTTATATAAAGTTTTCGTAAATTGGGTTGAAAAGTTCAAGAATAGTTGTGTAATACAGTTACCTCAATACTTGTATATAGGAACTATAAGTAACCGGGATTAATATTGCTTTAATAATGCATTTTACGGATAACACTATTTAACAAAGCTGATCGTATTTGCAGTAGTAAAAGAAATTATACGATTTTCCCTTGCAAAAATTGCATCCTTGCGTTTTAATGTCCTAAGGGATCAAAATCTTTTCCAAGCAGTTACGAAGAAGAATAATTTGATTCTCTTTTACAAAGAAGGTAATAATTTAATCATTCTAATAAAATAATATTACGAAAAAAAAAATCTCTTGGCCGAATTTTTTTTTCAGCGAAAATTTTCAAGCATTCATTGGCTTCATGAAACGAATTTAGCCGCAAGGAGCTTTAGTTTCTGTGACTGATCAAAAGCATTGTTTGCCCAGCGGCATAAACGACAGTGAAAAGAGATCAAAATATGAAAAGATGTCGGTGTCTTTTTTAGTTGTCAGATGCTTTAAAAAAAAAACCAGGAATATTTTCATAGTTTCCATAATTATTCGTATTTTCGCGCTAATAAATTGAAATGTCTTCGGGCATTGCAGTGAAAATAACGCTATGAAAAGGCCACAGAACAATGCAAAAGAGCTCGGCGAATATGAACAAGAAACGTCTTCAGTTCGGTTTTTATTCTCTCAAGGTTTTCACCGAGCAAAATACTTGGTACATCGAGCGAAAAATTAAAAAAAAAATCTATTATTAGGACATATTTGATGCAATTTTCATTCATCAAATCAACAGGAAATGCCGTCATCTATCACAAGATACTTACTCTGTTGAATGGCCAATGCCAAGCAATTGTTCTTTAGATTTTTTTGTAAGTTTCCGCTTAAAATATCTTTAATTTAAAAAACATTGATCTAAAATTGAAAGTTGAAATTAATTCTGTTTGTTAGACGGAACGGATGTTTATTTCAAAATTTTAATGAGGCCTTTGCCGTACTGCCACAAAATTTTAAAGCCACAAGTATCTAACTGACCACTTGTGTGAGTTATGAAAGGCACTTACGATGCCAAAATCTCACTTTCCAAATGTTCACTCAGATACACAAGAACTCCCATTAAATTACAAACATCTAGATATTGTTATTTCTGAATCCAGGCCATTGATAAATTCTCAGGTGTGTAATTAATTTGTATCCTACAGAGAATTAAATTCAAAATGTTTAAGAAATTTTAAATATTAGTTCCAATGATTGATAAAATGAGTGTTGCCCTAAGTAACACTCATTTTTGGGCAAAAAAAAACTGATTTAATAAAGTTATCCATTATTTTTGTTTTTTACTACACAGAAATCCGATCTATTCCAAAATGGCTTTGAATCATACAATTTTTGTCAATACACATTAAAGTGCCATAAATAGTCTCGATTTGGACGTAAATTTTTTGCCTGAACTCTATTATTGAGAATAACCAGGAAATTTATTTGTTTAAGACCCATATCGTTTCTTTTCCATTTTTTTGACATTTTGAAATTTTTCACAGGGGTTTCTCGTCCTTTAAATTTTACTTTATTTTAATAATAAAGTATTATGATCGACTTGGGAAAAAAAAAATTTGCTACCCTGAAATTTTGTTTTTTCGCGTTTCATGACTGAATTAGCCTAAAAATGCAAAAAAAAAATCCGTCTGTCTGTACGCCGACGTGTACGCTCAGCGCACATTAACTCCCAAACCCTTCAAGATAGAAAGCTCATTTTTGAGGGGATTGTAGATAGTTGCGGATCTCAGGTGGATACCCAATTTGGGGGGTGTATGAGTTCAGGGGGAGGCGGGGGGAGCGCTTAAACCGAAAAATACGAATTCAAATATCTCAACCATGGTAACAGCTAGGAAGCTAAAACTCAACATACATACAGAAGGGTTCGTGGGACAACTTTTAAAAATAATTTAACTTTTTTATCCATTGGGGTGCGAAAAGGGAGGGCTAAGAACAAATTGTCGGCCAAATTTTTTTTTCAAATGATATATCTTCGAAATTACTTACCATAAAAATTGATATTTTGAGACCATTAAGGTGGCATATAGGTCCACTAGAATCAGTTTAGGTAAAAGCTAATTATTGTAAGGGGGAGGGTCAGGGGAAGTGCAAAGAAAAACACTTAAAAATCAATATCTCGGCTATTTATTAAGCTATGTAATTGAATCTTAGAAACTGTATTAAGCTGTACTAAAAAAATACGAGAAAAATATGACATTTGGAAAAAATAGTAACAGGGGGAAATGGGGAGCATTTCAAAAATGATGCACTTCCAAAATTTCAAACCTTTATAATTCAAAATTGAGTACAATTGAGTATCAAATTAAAATTTTGTCATATTGCAGAACTAGATAGTTTTTAAATTTGGTAAAAATTTTACGTCGGGAGGTGTAAGGGGAGGGAGGTGGTAACCAAAAATGTCGAAAATTTTGAGTGATTTTTTAAGGGCTCTGGTGAAAGATACAAAATTTAAATTTTCCATGTGGATACATCTATTTATTGTTCATACAGAAAAAATAATAAAAATTCCATAATTGTTATGCACCGACCTCCCTGGTCTACCATGCATAAGGTGTTTCATGTGCAATGAAAAAACCACATAAACTGAAATTTTTGAATGAAATTTAGAGGTAGAAACTTGAAAACTTGCGAAATGCATTTAAAAAAAATCTTTAAAAGAATGAAATATTAACTGATCGAATACCTTGAAAGCTTCTACTCCCTCCCATACAAAATGATTTTTTCGACCATTTTTAAGAAATTAATTATCACCTAATTAGTAAAAGCTATCAATTTGAAATTTTGCACAAAATCATTTGAAAATAGTTAAAATGGAACTGCGTCAAAAGATCACACTTGCCGTTCTACCCCTCCCATACAAAAGTATGATTTCGCCCAATTTCAATAAAACAACTGCTAACCAACAAATTAAAAGCTACGAACGTGAAATTTTGTACGAGCACCTTAAAAGAGAAAAAAAAGAAAATTGCGTCATAAATTTTGCGATTCCTTTACCTCTTCTACCCCCTCCCATACAAAATTATTTTTTCGAGCATTTTTAAGAAATCAGTTATCAGCTAACTCTTAAAAGCTACCAATTTCAAAATTTGCGCAAAAACTTATAACGATAATTAAAATGATATTACTTTAAAAGTTTTGCAATCGCGCTTTCCCTTCTACCCCCTCCCATACAAAAGTTTAATTTCGACCTATTTCAGTGAATCAACTAATAACCAACAAATTAAAAGCTACGAACCTGAAATTTTATAAGAGCGCACTACAAGAGAAAGGAAATAAAATTGCGTCAAAAATTTTACGATTCCCCTACCTCCTCTACTCCTTCCCATACAAATGTTTGGTTTCGTGAATATAAAATACACCGAATCCTATGAAAATTCTATGCAACTTCGTTTATGAAACTGACATTCTATACAGAGAATATTGGACGTAATTCAAGCAATCAATTAAAAAACTATTAAGATCCACCCACTCATAAAAACTCAAACTTGCATAAATAAACGAACGAAATATTGATTATATGTACTGGAGCTTTTGAACGTTTCCGCAAAGTGTTAAATTGACAATTGCCCTGCCCACGAACCCCCTTTCACTTAGTCTTCCCTAACCACTCTAACCTGCATATTGACTTTCCACACATACGCAACTTGTTCCAAGAATAATAAAGTTTCGCCCGACTTGTTGGCAGTTTATTTATTCTTGGGACAAGTTGCGGGCGAGTGGAAAGTCAATATGCAGGTTCAAGTGGTTAGGGAAGACTAAATGAAAGGGAGTTCTTGGCCCTGCCCAGTTGTCAATTTATCAATATTTCATTCGTTTCTGCAAGTTTGGATTTTTATGAGGGGAGGAGGAGGGGAGGAGGAGGGGTAATAGTAAGGGTGGATGGATGTTAATAGCTTTTCAATTGATTGGTTGAATCACGTCCAATATTATCTGTATAGAATGTTAGTTTCATAGACAAAGTTGTATGGAATTTTCATAAAATTCGGTGTATTTTACATTCACGAAACCGAACGTTTGTATGGGAGGGGTAGAGCGAGTAAGGGAATCGTAAAATTTGCGATGCAGTTTTATTTAATTTCTTTTGAAAGGTGCTCGTACAAAATTTCAAGTCCGTAGCTTTTAATTTGTTGGTTAATAGTTGATTTAATGAAATTGGTCGAAATCATACTTTTGTATGGGAGGGGATAGAAGAGCAAGAGCGATTTCAAGACTTTTGACACAGTTTTGTTTCAACTGTTTTTAGAAGTTCTTAAGCAAAATTTAAAATTGATAGATTTTAATAGATGATTTCTTGAAAATGGTCGAAAAAAAAATTTTGTATGGGAAGGGGTAGAAGCTTTAAAGGTTTTTGACCAGTTAATATTTCGTATATTTAGGAATTCTTTTTAAATGCATGTCGCAAATTTTCAAGTTTCTACCTTAATATTTCACTCAAAAATTTTCAGTTTATGTGTTTTTTTCCATGCACATGAAACACCTTGTGCACGTTCGACCGGGGGAGGGGGGGACGGCTTATAACAATTATGGAACAAGTTACTATTATTTTTCTATGTATATCAAGTAGATGTATCCACATGCAAAATTTAAACTTTGTATCTTTCACTAGAGCCCTAAAAAAATCACTCAAAATTTTCGACATTTTTGCTTACCACCTCCCTCCCCTTACGCCTACCAAGTTAAAAATTTTACCAAAATTAACAACTACGTAGTTCTACAGTCTGATTTTTGATTTGATATCTGTACTCTGTTTTTAGATATAAGGATTTTTAATTTCGAAAAGTACGCCATTACTGAAATGCTCCCCATTTTCCCCGTACTACTTTTATTTCAATATGTTATATGTTTTTCGTATTTTCCTAGTATAGTTTAATATATGTTTCAAGTTTCAATTACATAACTTAAGTGATAGTTGAGATATTAATTTCTAAGTGTTTTTCTTTGCACCCCCCCCCCCCTGACCCTCTCCCTTACAATAATTAGTCACTCTCTAAACTGATTCCGGTGGAGCTATATGCCACCTTAATGGTCCCAAAATATGAATTTTTACAATAAGTAATTTCGAAGATATAATCATTTAAAAAAAAATTCGGCTGACAATTTGTTTTTAGCTCCCCCCCCCCCTTTTCGGACGCCAATGGATAAAAAAATTAAATTATTTTTAAAGTTTTTTCTCACAACCCTCTCTATATCTCTACTGATTTTCAACTTCCCCCACCCCCAAATTTTAGAAAATAAAGCTCACTTATCCAATCAACAGTCCACCCAAAAACGAACATTCTACCTTTAACGGTCTCGGATATATGAGTCCATTTGTACGGCGTACAGCGGGATGGATTTTTTTTTGCATTTTTAGGCTAATTTAGTCATGAAACGTGAAAAAACAAAATTTCAGGGGAGCAAATTTTTTTTCTGTGTCGATCACAATACTTTATTATTAGAATAATAAAGTAAAATTATGAACTGATAGTAATTGCTCTAAATAATTACTTATATGGTTATGGTACGTAATGAAGTTGGTTAGTGTTAATTTTCCTGCCGAGAAACCATGCTTATAGTGAATGATCACTATTGATTGACAGTTTTACATTTTTTTCAAATTCTTCAAATCGTGAATAAAAGATGCTTTCAGATAATTTTAAGCTAGATTTATCCTCTAATACTCGAAAGACCAGCACTTAATGTAATTTTTAGAATTTTCCTTTCATCAACTATTGCAATACACAATATATTTAAATGTTTTTTGTATCATAGTTAAACCTTAGAATTTATGGCAAAATATGCTTTTTTGAAGAAACTGCGGTTATTTAACACAAAATTACATATTATATTCATTTCGCAAAATTAAATTTTTAAAAAATTTTTGGATCAAACAATGTTAATTTAACAGTTTTGAATCAATCGCCAAAAGCTATTTCCGTGGATTTCAATGATCTAAATATCCTTCCAATATGAATGAATCAGTATTTTATATGCTCTACGCCAGATTTGATAATGCCATTTCGAGAAAAACATGCTTGAAGTTTTGCTTATTACTTGAATCCTTATGGCGCTCAGGGTGACTTTCGGTAAATGCTTCTCTTATAACTATAAATCTGTTTTCGGTCAAAAATATACAACATTTTGGTTGAAAGATTCAAAATTCTAATTTAAAGCAGGTGAAAAATTGTCTTCGAACCTATTTAGTGTCATCTACCCTTGAAATAATGGTAGGATCTGGAGTTTGAAACCTACCGCTGTAATCAATTTTGGATTTTATTGTACAATATATTTATACTCTAGATGAAATCGGCCCCAAAGTTTGCCACACTAAAAAATAAGGTTAATAGAAAAAAATGAATAATACAGAAGTTCATTTTATCACTATGTCCGTCCGTCCGTCCAGCTGTCCTTCTGTCCGTCCGTCCGTGTCTTCCCTAGTTCAAGAACGCGTTATGCTAGAAAGTTCAAATTTTGTATTCGTCATTTTTGACGAAAAAGTAACACGCCCAATCATAATTCTTAAATTTTATGACATAAGTAGCAGGACTCCCACTAAAATGCATTTTTTTCGAAGAAGGCGATAGATGGAAAAGAAATACTTGCGTCCGGAGATCCCTGGTTGTCGGCGAGCTAGTTGGAGCCAGCAAACAAGCGTGCAGCAGCCATTCTCCAGCTGGAATACTTTGCTACACAAAATTGATCGTTAGCACAAAAAAAAAAAAATATAAGAAATCGTAATTTTTTCTTCTTGAAAAATAAATACAAATATGAAAACTGCTTATTAAAAAAGAGTTTTTAGCTTTCTACTTTTACATTTAATTCATAACTTTTATATCAATCACTGAGAACGTTTCTTGATCTAATTTAAAATATGGAAAATACGGTGAAGTTCAATATAACCACAATTTCTTCATTATCGACAGCCATGTACGAAAATAATAAAAAAAAATAGTAAACATTTTTTGTATGCTTTTCTTCAAATTACAAAAATTTTCGATCGATTTTCTTTGTGGCTAAATAACGATTGGTGAAGCTGCTATATTTTGCAGTTGAAGATGAAATGGGGAACTGAATAATAGAAAGCGAACAGAAACCATATGCTGACTATGTAAACCTAGAAGTGGAACTATTTCACTTTTACGTCATTTGCCCATTTTATTTCGAATAATTTTTTATTGCCAGTGGCAACTGAAAAATTCGTGCTTAAAAAAAGTATTACTGAATTACCTGAAGTGGGAATCGAACCCACGACCTATTAACTGTAAAGCAAACACGCTGACCACTACGCCACGGAGGCCTCAAGATTACTATAGTTGAGCCATTTAAACTGCATGAATTAATATCATGTTTGTGAACGGGCCAAATCGCTCTACTTTAAACCAATTTTCAAGGCAAACGTAGGTACTCTTTTTAGGCATACTTTTAATTTTATTACTAAAAAAACACTCTTTCTACCACACCACTACACAAAATATAATACTTTCTAGTAGGGTTGTTTGGTGTTTATCTGCAATTGTACTTCTGTTATGTTTTCTACCGATATTTTTTTATATCTAATTAAAGAGAGCATTGTTTCAATTCTTACCAGCATCAAATTATTTTATTATTAACTAAAAAATAATTGACATACGAAATTTATTTCATGTTTTATTACTACAGATAAAATTTAATAATAAGAAATAATAACAATTATGAACCATATCGAATTTATCTCAGCAATTAATATAAATTTTTTTCAATACACATAAAAAATAAGAAAGTTTTTTTCTTCATATCAATCAAATTGTTGATAAATTTAAATTTGATAAGAAATAGTTGGTCTTCTTAAAGCAATAACAACTGCTGCAATGCTATAATTAATATGATGTAATTTACAAAATATCGATGCTCACGAAGAATAATGACTCAACTCCATGATACATCTGAGTAAGTTTGACACAAAGTTTGTAACGCTAAGTTCATATAATCACTCAAAAATCTCAAAGCCGGATGTCCGTCCGTCCACTTTTCACTAACTCGAGAACACGTTGAGCTAAAAAGTTCAAGTTTTGTAGACGTCGTTTTTCACAAAAAAGTGAGGTTAAGGTCGTGAGCGGGCTAAATTGCTCCACTCCTCCAACCCCCTACCACACAAAATTTGGGACTTTGACAATAAACGCAAAGTGTAACAGCTATAGATCTAAATTTGGAATATTTTATTTCTGTGATTATTTCAATCTTCAGAATAAAAATTATTTTAACACCCCTACTTCCTGTGCCTCCTCCCATACAAGCTTTTTTTTTTTAAGGCACCGAGTATAACTTAGGGGGTCACCCTTTAATGCATTGCACAGTTAAGTCGGTAGAGGAAGTGGATTAAAATTTGAAGTATTATGGAAATTCGGATGGATAGAGAAGGAAATTGCGGTGAACATTATTCTTGAAGGACTGGAGGTTATACCCGTTCGGAAAAACGCTAGCCGGCAATGCGTTCCAGAGTCTGGATGTTCGGGAAATGAATGACCGCCTGAATTTCAATGTACGGGTAGATAAAAGTTTCACTGTGTACTGGTGCGCATGTTCCGCTTGTCGAGTATGACGTGAAAAAGTGTAAAGTGGAGGAATAAGTGCGCATAGTTCCGAAATGCATTTACTATGGAAGTAGCGATAGTAAATGCTGAGTACTCCGACATTTCTACGATGCTCGAGGGAGTCAATAGAAGCCGTAATGGTTTCATCTCCAATTAGTCGAAACGCATGTTTTTGGATTCGGTCGATCAGCGCAAGGTGAGTTTTGGGAGCCGCAGCCCAAATATGCGAGTTGTACGTTAAGCGAGGTCGTATGTAGGCCTTGTAGATGGTAGCTAAGTCGTGAGGTGTAAAGTATTTTTTGCATTTACGAAGAATACCTAGGCGTTTGGAAGCGTCAAGGGCAACTTCGAAGATGTGTTGAGATGGTTATTGAGCTTTACGCTTAAAAGAATAAAATCTTCGGAAGAGCTGAACTGTACACCATTAAAGGCTACATTAGAAGACGACGCTGGAACATCAAGTTGGAGGAATAGATGTCAGGCCTGTGTCTTAGTAGCATTGAACTCTGCTCTATTTTTCCTGCCCCATTCCAGGATTAATTCGAGATCTGAGTTCAGCGAACGGAACTACTCTCTGCGATTGGACGCAATAGAATGCTTGTTCGATTCCGCAACAGAGTCAAATTCATAGGTGTTATCCAAGGTACTGTCATCCGCGAAACAGTAGATTGGATTGAGAGTAGAAGACCAGAGATCATTAATAAATACTAAGAACAGGGTCGGCGATAAGACAGAACCCTGAGGGACACCGGAATTGATTGGGAATGAAGAAGAAGTAACGCCATCTAATACTACTCGTATAGTTCGTTTAGACAAGAAACTCTCAATCTATTAAATGAGGGTAGCATCCAGGCCAATGGCCGTGAGCAATTTGGCATTTATGCCAAACTCTGTCAAAAGCTTTCGCAATATCAAGCGCAAGAACTTGACCTTCGCCGTATTTATGCAAGCAAGAGTTCCAGCGTTCCGTTAGATAAACCAAGAGATCTCCCGTCGATCTTCCAGAGCGGAAACCGTATTGGCGGTCGGGAATAAGCTGTTGCTCTTTTCATAAAACACTCTAAGCCTAATATGTATGGAATGTATCGAGCTGAAATTATCCACTAAGTATTTTTTTAGCATTATTAGTAAGAACGAAAAAAATGAGACGATTATCTTCACTCTTTCTACCCCCTCCCACTCAATATGACGCATTTGAGCAACAATACAGAAACTCGATTTTCATGAAAAGTATGAATGCTTCTGATCTACAATCTAAAATTTGTTAATAGAATGATGTTTGTAGTTATTTCTGAAAAATTTAATTAATAAAAACTACTCCTTCTATCCCATATAAACTGCACAATTTCACTAATTTTCTCAAAAGCTATTAAAATTTTGAAGCTCAAATTTTGTTTAAAACATTTTAATAGCAACCGCTTTGTACTATTCGTGGAAAATATTGATTTGTCCTGGCCAGAATTAGCACATTGTCGAAATCGGTTGTATGATCCTCTGACGTTGCATGTTGCGCGATCGCTGATGACTGTATTTGGTTTTTCCCCGTGCATCGTTGATCTTGTTTGATCCTTGTTTGTACTGTGCGTCCTGTTTCTCCAATGTAAGCTATATCGTATGAACCGCTGGGTACTTTGTATACTTCTTCAGTCTCCAATGCTTTTTGTTCTTCTGGTTTCCTAAAATTCCCCAGATAGTAGTCGGAGTATAGACAATCTGCGTATTCTGGCCAAGACAAATCAATATTTTCAATGAGAAGCCATTGGAATTTCCAAACATCCACAGATCTTCTACCGAGACAATGGATTTAAGTTATCAGAAATCTGGCTACCTTGAATACAACATTCGACTCCCTTCCGTCGAATGATATTAAAATAGTATTAGATGACTTTAACGCGAAAGTGGGCAAAGAAGAAGCATACATAGGAACAATTGGAAGGCATAGTCTCCATGATATTAGTAACGACAACGGCCAGAGGCTGACTGATTTCGCCAGCAGCAAAAACCTTATTGTAAGCTCGACATGCTTCCCGCATCGTGACATTCATAAGAGAACGTGGGCTTCACCCGACGGAAGAACATTCAATCAAATAGACCATGTTCTAATAGAGAAAAGGACGGCCTCCTGCATTCTCGACGTGCGTACATGTCGAGGGGCTAATTGCGACACAGACCACTATTTGGTAAAGACCAAGTTTCGATGTCGAATCGCAAACCGAGGACACTCAAAAATACAACCGGTTCCTAAATTCGACATAGGGAAACTCAAAAACGAGAAAATAGTTGCGAAATATGCGTTAGCCTTGGAGAGGCACTTCGCGACAATGCTGAATACCACTGTCAGCATGCCAATAGAAGAAATGTGGCAAAAAATCAAAGATGGCATTACATCTGTCGCAGAGGAGGTGATAGGACAACAACCCCGGCGCAAAAGAAATGATTGGTTCGACAAAGAATGCCAAGATGCCTTAGAACGAAAAAATGAAGCTTACAAAATATTAACGGAACGGCCGACACGAGCCAAACAAGACAAGTACAAGGATCTTAGACGATTTGCAAACAAAATATGCAGACAAAAAAAACGGAAGTACAATAATGACGAAATTAAAAACATGGACGAACAATTTAAATTACACAACACAAGAGCCGCGTATTCCCTTGTCAAAAGGATGAAAGAAGGTTACAAACCGAAAACGACCCTATGCAAGGATGCGGAAGGGAACATTATAAGTAACGCGGAAGATATAAAACTAAGATGGGCACAATATTTTGAACACCTTCTTAACCCGAGCCCATCACCTACACGAACAGCAGCAGCAGATACAATAGCAGGTATAACTGATGTAACAGCTGATGAAGGATCCGCTTTGAGTCCTCCCACACTCGAAGAAGTAAAAACAGCCCTAAGGAACCACCCAAACAACAAAGCGCCGGGCACTGATCAAATCCCAGCTGAACTTCTGAAAGCCGGCGACACCTGCATAGCGCATCTCCTACATAGATTAGTCGCGGACATATGGACGCAGGAAATACTTCCTGAAGATTGGCGCAAGAGCATCATATGTCCAAATTATAAAAAAGGTGACAAACTCTGCTGCGAAAACTACCGAGGAATATCTCTGTTGTGTACGTCTTATAAGATTTTGACGAAAATTCTAGAAAAGAGAATTAAGCCCTATGCTGATAAAGTAATTGGTGAATACCAAGGCGGATTTAGACCTGGACGCTCAACCACGGACCAGATATTCTCAGTTAAACAGGTGCTGGAAAAGTGCTGGGAATATAATATTGATGTGCACCAGATATTTGTTGACTTCAAACAAGCATACGACAGTATCGACAGGCGCGTACTGTATAAAATCATGTTGGAGTTTGGAGTCCCACCGAAACTGGTTCGACTGACAAGAATGACAATGACTGAGTCTTTGTCACAAGTCAGAGTAGAAAACGATCTGACTTCCAGTTTTAAAACAGACAACGGCCTTAAACAAGGTGACGGCCTCGCACCAATGCTTTTCAACTTAACACTCGAATATGTTGTTCGGAAACTTCCTGTTGACACCAAGGGAACACTATGCTTCAAATCCACACAACTCGTAGCATATGTCGACGACATAGATATCCTTGCAAGATCTCTGGAGAGTGCTAAGGAAGTATTTGTAAACCTTGACTTGGTAGCAAGGGAAGTTGGACTACGCATTAATGAAAACAAAACAAAAATTATGACGCAAACTAGGAAAAATACGCCAATCAGACAAAATATTACAGTAGGAGACTATAACCTAGAAAACGTAGACAACTTCATATATCTAGGGGCAAATCTATCGAAGGATGGAAGCGAACCCATCGAAATTAAAAGAAGGATAATGATGGCAAACAAGACTTATTATTCGGTACTTCCAATAATCAAAAACAAGAACGTGCACAGAAAACAAAACTTAAGCTATACAAAACAATCATAAAACCTGTGCTATGCTATGGCAGCGAAACGTGGACATTAACTCAGGCGTCCGAAAAACGACTTAACGCCTCTGAAAGGAAGGTCCTCAGAAGAATCCTCGGACCTGTGAGGGAAGACTCGATCTGGAGAATACGATACAATAGAGAATTGTATGCCATCTTCGACAATCCAGAAGTGTCAACCCTCATAAAATTTAAAAAATTACAATGGGCTGGTCATGTGAAGCGGATGGATGACGGAAGAATTCCCAAACGCACACTAAAAGGGAAAGTCAACGGACAAAGACCGGTCGGAAAACCACGAAAGCGCTGGGAGGATTCGATTGACGCAGACAGCAAATCACTGCTAAGATTTTCAAACTGGAGGACACGGTCACTGAACCGAGATGGATGGAGGCAAAGCATTCAGGAGGCCAAAGTCCGATTTGAGCTGTAGCGCCATCGTAAAAAAAAAAAAAATTTTGAATAAAATTTGTTATGAACAAAATCCGTACACAGAAATCCTTAACTAATATAAGTTCCTGATACTAATTACCTAATCTTAATTAACTAATTTAACCCGAAATTACCCATCCCACACTCAATTAACTCCATTCTGGATAAAATAATAATTTTCTGTAACTGTCGATCGGTTTGACAAAGGCCTCAGCAGAGAGCGAAATGTCACCAATAATAAAGTGGGAAATTGTAGAATCCGGAAATTTTTCCTTTTAGTTCGAAATGTACTGCGAAAACATTCACCAAACCATTTATATATTACTTTATTTACTACAAATCAGTATGGCCTCGTTAAATACCTAGATATTCCGATCTCTTGCTACATTTCTGAAAAGTTGACAGAGAAAGAAAATAAAATGCATTTCCATTATTTAGATTTTCAAATGGGAGAGAAAAACAATGTACATGTTCCAGATTTATTCAAGTTTTCAAAACTTGGATGGATATTAGCAAAGCAGAAATTTCTAAAATTTGGATCCCAATGATTTTGAGGGGCTTTTGCGTAGCTTAGTGAGTAGCATGTTGGTCTACAATACCAATGTCGGGCGTTCAAATCTCGGTCGACGTTTAATTCCACCACATTGCCTACGTAAGTATATCTGAGTCAGCTCAATCTGCGAACATGAAAATTTGTAGACAGAAAGTTGCGCGCAGGGTTAACAGATTCCAAAAATATCAAATAAAAAAATTTAAAGGAACCTGAAGGTTGGGGAGCTAATGCCCGATTTGGGCTACAGTGCTATTGAAGAAGAGAGGAAAGATTGATTTCGAGTGAGTCGTGAAACTCCAAAGAGGTTCCTGTTCCATTCCCCAGTTATCTATCAGCACCAGTAGACCAAAAATTTCAGATAAGTTGTGAGAATACAGATGATGAAAACTTCGAAGCAAATTCATCTCTTCATCTAACTTGAATTTTTAAATTTTACTTTATTCTGAAACCTAGGTTAAGTCTTAACGGAAAACACATAGGTATGGATCAATTTCCATTCATCATCATAATCAGCCCAAGTCAAGACTTGGCCTCCTGTATGCTTCGTCCTCAATTTTCTCGATTCAATGACCTCGTACTTCATGTTGAAAATTTTAGAAGCGATTGAATCATCCCAGCGTTTTCTTGGTTCTCCGACTGGCTTTTTTGCTGCTCCCTTTTCATTTTGTACACGTTTGGGTATTCTTCAGTCCTCCATTCGCTGTAGCTTTCGAGGTTTGATGAGAGCCGAGACTTCTGGGTCTTCAAAATGGTATAAAATTCCAGACTGTATCGAATTCTCTATTCGCCTTGTTCCCACACCAGTCCAAGGATTCGTCGTAGTACTTTCTCTTGAAGCATTAACCATTTTTTCTGATGCCTATTAACGTCAATGTTTCACTGATATAGCAGAGTTTTATTATGATTTTATACATTCGCAGCTTCGTTTTTTATGCCCATCTTTACATTTTATTATCGGAAGTAGCGAGTAGTATGTCTTCTTTGCTACCATTATGCGTCATTTCATTGATTTCATTGCCGTCTTTGTAGAGATTGGCTCCGAAACATATGAAGTTTCCCATGTTTTATATGTTATAGTCTGCTGTCGTTAGATTTTGTCTGATTGGCCTGTTCCTTCGTGATTGCAACATAATTTTTGTTTTGTTTTCGCTTATGCGGAGTCCTACTTCTCGCGCTACTGTGCCAAGCTTAACAAAGACTTCCATGTCGCTTAGTTATGATCCCGCCATTTTGTTTATGTCGTCTACGTAATTTAAATAGTAGTGTTCCTCTGATGTGAACTCGGAGTTTTCCTACGACATATTCCAGAGCTAGATTGAAAAGTGTAGGTGCAAGGCCGTCTCAATGCCTCAGCCCGTAGAGTGTTTGGAAGCGTGTTGTCAAGTCCTTCTGAATCCTTACTTGGCATATTGAGTTCATCATTGTAAGCCTTGTCAGACGAGTTTCGCTGTTATTCCTTATTCCAGCACAATGTTGTACAGTACAGTTCTATTGATACTGTCGTATACTTGCTTAAAGTCTACGAATATCTAGTGCACGTCGATGTTATATTCCCAGCATTTTGCAAGCACCTGTTTCACTATAAATATTTGGTCTGTAGTTGATCCTCCGGCTCTGAATCCACATTGGTATTTTCCAATTATGTTTGAAATTATGGCATAGAATTTAATTCGGGACTCTATGATATTTGTCAAGACTTTTTAAGACGTACATAGCAATGAAATCCCTTCATAGTTTTAGCAACATAGTTTGTCGCCCTTTTTGTAGAATGGACATATAATGCTTTTACGCCAATCATCAAATAGTTTTTCATGTGTCCAAATTTGCGATACCATAACTTGAATTATCAATTTCCATTGGTCGTGAATATTGCAACAATCTCGGCAAAATTATGTTAAGTGTGCTGCGAACAAGCTTTCATTGTTTTTCGAGGAATACAATCATTCAACAACTATCCGGACCACATTCAGTAAGCATTCTCAAAGTACTGTGGCGATACGACGTCGTCGACACATTCCAGCATCATTGACATCAAACGTAGACATTGCTTATCACACACAAGCAAACCGTCCTTTTTTCCATATCACCAGATATGCTGATCGCGCACAAGCGAACCATCCCTTTCTGCACATCGCCAGATATGCAACGAAAGGTATCAAGTGGCATGCTCGACGACGCGCGCGATCAGCAGTTACTTTGTTGCTTATCGCGCACAAATAGAAACAAAGTACGCCAGCCAGACACGCCGCAGCGTCAGCAGAAAGACGCGGATTAAAAGCAGTCGCGCTGGCCTTTCGATCTCAGTCGTTAGCAGTTGTCATCAGTAGTCGTTAGTCTCCAGTTCCAGTTTTAAGTTTTCAATAAAATACTACTTATAGTAAAATCGTGTTTGTATTCACCACCTCGGTCCCCGCTCCCAGGCCCAAAGTACGATACATCCAGCATGCGTTCCGAATGCATTCTGAATAGAAACGAAATGCTCGACAAATCCTCACACGTCACCCAAACTCGGCATGGCCTTTGCAAATGGATACGTTCTAGATGCATCCAAAATGCATGCATCGAATGCATTCTGGTACTCACAGAATGGATATAGAATGCATTCAGAATGTGAATTTTGCTAACTGGGTATGAAGAACATAAATAGATAATTTGTGTGAATTTGGAAACGGTGAGTTTCCTTCTCTTTTAGTAACTTAGTTACACCAAGCACTCATGCTTCTTCTGTCTGTGTAATAGCAGAGCCAGGCATGATAACTGGATAAGAAAAGTGTGGTCAACTAAAACAAAACTAAAAAGGGGTGTAATAAATCATTGAAACACAATTGGCCGATCTTATCACCATCACACACAGAGTTTGTCCTGATCAATTAATTTAAGAAGTCATTGAGCAAACAAGATTCATGCTGTTTTGAAGTCATTCTCTTCAATTAGCGTGGAAATACTGAAGACATGCAAGTTTAATATTCCTCAAATAAATCATCGGTTCAGTTAACCGATTGTTCTATGATAGTTACTACAAACTTATAGACAAATATAAGGCTGAAAATTGTACTGAGCTAGTCTGAAATATGCTATTTAATTTCGAGGAGCTTGACTGTAATATGAGCATTAAAGTTCATTATTATCGTAGGTATATAGATCACTTTGGAGAGAACCTCGGCGATTTCAGCGATCAAGCAGATCGATATTGATGAAAGTTTCCAAGAAAGATGGGATTCACAAATGATTGCAGATTACTGTTTAATACGAATATCTTGACTCTCCTCACGCTAGAAAGGTACATTAAAGACGTTTTGTGGAATTTCGATAACTTTGGTGTTTGCTAGGTAAACTTTGCTCTTTGCAATTACTATACGCTAAGGTATCTCTTGTTAACATCCGAAAAGATGAAAAAAAATTCAAAAGAATACTCAGATCTACTAGAGACGAAATTCCAGGCAAAAATTTGCTAATATTTGGATTACGGTCAAAGTCTTGAATTCATGATTTCTGCGTTAATATGTGGGCTTTCTATAAATTTATATATGATTAATATTTGAGACATTTGACATATATAAACTATTTACATTAACATTTTTGATTTCGACGTGTTAAATTTACCTAAGATCAGTAATAATTTCCTCCGCGCCGAAAAAATATTCTCACTTTGTTGCGCAATGTTACTTGAAGGCCCGGGTCATAAGATTCGTAATTTGGCACTCGTTCGGTTTCGAGCAGAGCTTAAAGGATTTCGAATTCGAAATTTACATTTTGGAATGCGGCCAGGTTTGTGCTAGGTATTAACAGTGAAATTATGTTGTGTTGTACAGCAGAAAGGCTTAAAATTTATACGCGTACATACTATATACGAAACATTTATAGAGAAAGGATTGAAATCCTTTACCGATTACATAACACAATTTTTATGGTATCAACATGGACATTTCAATTGATATTGCTTTGTAAATTGTGAATTATGACAAATAAGCCGAAGAATGGAATGGATTTTAAAAGCATAATGAAAACATTTTAATGGAGCCTAGTACTTACTACACGATTGCTTGACAATTTACAAACATAGGTATATCGCTCATTAAATAATTACAATTTTCAAAGAAAGCAAATTATAATAATATAATATGTTCAACAAATTTAAGGCATAATCTCCAAATAGAGAATACATATAATCGGCTTTATTAGATTAGTTTTCTGAAACTGAAAATCTACAACTCATGAATAAAGAAATTAATCATGTTATCTGAAAGAACCGATATAAAAACTAATACATAGATAACTTTATCTGAAAAAACGCAACATAACTACCGTCGCTGCAAAGTGCTGCCACGATTTTATTTTTTAGTCTCCTTTTCTACAAAACTAAACAAATTTTACTGTGCAGTAGAATAATATTAATTTTGAAAATTTAAACATCTGGTGGAATTTTTAAGCAATTTACTTCAAAATTCATTGTCAGCTATAGAGTTCTTGCAAGGAGAGATGACACTCGAGAGGTTTGGAAAAAAATACACTTCAATTGACAGCCTTATTTCTTAGGACTAGGAGCGAATACTGAATTATTTTTATAAGACAATCCTTCTACCAAAGAGCACTCAGAGCGTTATGCATCCGTTTCAGCCAATAACTGAAATATTGAATACGATTTTCTCGAGATTTTCGACCCTGGCTTAGAGTAAGATCTACAATCCCGAATCACTAGGATTATTATTATTACAATGTTACTACAGCTCAAATCGGACCTTGGCCTCCTGACTTTCAGGTTCCTTAACATTTTTTATTTGCCATTGTGAAAAGGTTGTTAGCCTTTCGCAGAACCCTCTATCTACGAACTTTCATTTTCGTTGATTGAGGTAACTAACGTATACCCAACCAGGTAGTGCGCTGGAAATATGCGTCGACTGGGATTTGAACTCACGACCTTCGCATTGTAGACCAACACGCTTCCCACTAGGCTACACCCAAGCTTATCACTCAGATTATTTAGATGATATTCATAGCATTAAAATCTATGGAAGTATTTTAGCTTTTGGCTATAAATTCTTATAATTCTATTGGCATTTTGTGAATAGCATTTTTGGAAAAAATAGTTTTTTCTAAACGAGTGCCATTTCTTCAAAATTCCTATTTCAAGAAACTTTCAGGAACGTTCAAAGTTGAACTACTCGTATTATACATTAACAAAATATCGATATCCCCACCACGATATTTTTTTGTACAGACTTCCTAAAAACCCCTGCAGGGTCAACATTTTATGCTTAGAAATAAATTGTGATTTTTTTGTTCGCTCTAAGAAATTTGCTTGGCGAAAAAAGCTATTGGTTTTAAATTTTGTACGAATACCTTTAAACATGTTTGAAACAAAGTTCAATTAAAAATTTTGGAAACACTCCTTTTACCCCCTCCCATATAAGTTTCAGCAATCTTTTAGCCGGATAAGTTGGCTTACGCCTTGTCCTGCCCAGAAATAGCAACAGAAGCACCTATTGGTGGAATAAAATATTCACCAAGCTCAGAGGAATAACAAAGAAATCAATAAAGCTAAAAAAACTGCAGTGTGGGATCTATACAAAAAAGCTCTAAATGACAAAAATACAAATTAGAAGCGCCAAAAGAAAATCCTGCAAATCGTTCTGCGAGAGTATTAATGATTTAACTACCAGCGCGAGATTTCACAGAATACTTTTGTTTGAGAAACCTGACGGTTCAATCACAGAAAATGGGGAAAAAGACGCAAAAGCTCATAGCACAAACTCACTTTCAAGTATCTGCGACCATTGGACCAGCACGAGATAACAGTTAAATTTTTGTGGGCGCGAGAGGACTGAAAAATCGCAGAAAAATCTTTTTTGCGAGCAAAGTTAGATTGGCGATAAAAAGCTTCAAACCATTTAAATGTCCAGGCGTAGTTGGTATATTTTCTGCACTTAACATAGATGGGGCATTCGATAAAAGGGCATATGCATAGGGGGCCTTAACAGGAATTTTGTGTACCTGTCAAAAGAAAAGGCGGAAATGCTTGGCATTGGTCGAAAAACTTGCTACTGGATCAAGGCTATGCTTGAAGACAAAATTATTAAATCAACACTATCTGAAACAGGTTTAACTAATACCGCTGCCAAAGGGTGCTCACATGGGGTGGTACTGTCATTCACCTTTTGGTTTCTGGTAGTTTATGATCTTCTTTTAGAAATAACAAACCTTAGATTGGAAGTCCAGGGATATGCAGATGACCTGGCCATCCTAATTAGGGACAAGTTTGACGAAACTATTACAGAAATGGTTCAAGGGACTCCAACCCAGGTAGCAACCTGGTGTAGGTTTGGGTGTTAATCTGAAAAAAGCACATATATAGCTTTTACCAAAAATAAATTGTGAAAGCCAAAACTTTTTGTTGAAACATTGGAATATTTCACTGAAGTGGAATTTCTAGGAGTAATACTAGATAAATAAAAAAAATCCACGAGAAATGCTCATCTACACAATGCTCTAGAAAAAGTCAGCATATCCCTCTGGACGCTTCTTATGGAACTGTACAAAACATAGGGACTCAATCCAAAGCTGACATACTGGATGTTTACCTCTGTTACTAGGCCTATAGCAATACATATTTTATCAGTTTGGTGGCGAAAAACACTGCAAAAAACTACTCAGCAAAAGCTGACAAAAATACAAAGACTTGCTTGCATAGGTATCACTGGAGTGATGAGTACCACTTACACGGCAGCTATAGAGATACCTACTTCCCAATCTGGCTTTCATTCATCTGGAAATACAGAGAGAAGAACATAGCACAACAATAGACTACTCAGCTCAAGACGCAAAATTGCATGCCCTTCTCTGATTTCAGAAATTGAAAAAGAAGTAGTTCGTAGTATCTTTGATTCTATGTTAGCAGGATATAACATTTAAGGTGACCTTACCTGATTGTCAAGTCCAATCTAAGAAAATCATCAATAATATGGTACACAGATGACTCTAAATCAGGACCTACCTCCTGTGCTGGACCGTGTAGAGTCAATCATCTGGTACACAAATGACTCTAAAGCGGGACCTACCCCCTGTGCTGGACCGTGTGGAGTACGTCTCAGTACTAGTTTCTACGTCAGCATGCTTGAGTGATATTTATTCGGGAGAATATAAACAGAACGTACTATAGTCAGGACATTCCTCTGATAATAGGGTGGCAATCCTAGCTCAACATCATCTCAAATACAATCAATTCTCATGTAGTATTGCCTTCAGGTACAAATAGAACTAAGTAATGAAAACAGAGTAACCTCATTTGGATCCTGGGACACAATCGATTTGAGGGTAATGAGCAAGCTGATTTATTGGCCTGAAAGGATCCGAATTTGATTTCCCAGGTTTTCTTCCCCTTTACGGGATAACACTCAGTACTGCGAAAAGGAATGCCGAAATGTAACTAAAATCACAGTGTGCCCTTTACTGCGGCTCGGTACCAGGCAATAAGCACACTAAAACATTTGGTCAAAAGAATCTCGGACTATATTTAGTTGAACAGAAATCAGACTAGACTCTTGGTAGGTGTCCTAACTGGACACTTTTTCATGAAAAAACATCTGCACAGAACTGGCCAGACAGAGGATGACCTCTGAAGAATGTGCAATGAGGAGAAGGAAACACCAGTGCATATTCTGTCTGAATGCGAACTACAGATTAATAAAATACTAATTCGTTTCGGTCAATGATTCATAACCCAATTGAATTTTTGAACATTCCTTTATATCCTATGCTAGAAGCCAATTTTAGTCTATGACTAGATTTTCTAACCGTAAGTCCAATACACATACACCATAATTAAGGAATGGAAAAATGAGTTATTCTGCTAAAAGTTTTTGAGTGTTAACCGGTGTACGAGATGATAAGCCCTTAAAAATTCTTAAAACACCGTAGACCTTTGCAGTGCAACTAATATGATCACCCCAAGCTAACGTTATATTAAATATTCCTTAAAAAAATTTTACAGGGAAAGATCAGTATTAACTTTTCTAGAACCAATGACAATAGCCTGTAACTTCCGAGAATTATTGCGGAGGTTATTCTTAAAAACCCAAACTGAAATACCTTTCAATTTATTGATGATATCTGCTATTTCGTATGTGTTCACATCTATTAATAATTGACCATCATCTGCATTTAAAGATATGTTGCAAAATTCAATAAATTTTACTATATCATTAAGATAGAGAGAAGAAGTAGTCCGAGCATGGAGCCTTATGGAACTCCTACATTCAAATTAATGGCATCCAAAGCCTATACTTACTAGTTTCGGTTCATCACAAAGATATGGGCTAATATGCAACAATATATTAGATATTATATAGAAAAGAAAGAAGAAGATAGAGAAGATATTGTCCTTTTATCGCAGTTAAGATAAAGGTCTTAGCAGAGACTGAAACCTCACGAATAATAAAGCGTAACAGTGAAGGAACAAGAGGAAAAGCCAACTATGCAGCGCTTATTTAACAGAATAAACGCAACTGCAGCCACAGTTCTTGATTAACCCATTTATGTCCTTGAAAAGCGTCACTTTTTTCAAAAATTCTTCTCTTGTTGATGCCTTAGTTCATTTTGTTGAAGATTAGTAGTCCTTATCATCAACAATAGATAAATATCTTTAATATCTACTTCTGTCGAAAAACCAACAGCAATTACAACTTTTCGCATTCCACTTTTAAACTAAAAATCTTATTCGAAGCAATCATTAAAAAAGTTAATTGAAATTGCATTTTCAGGCTTACGAAGGGTAAAGTTATTAGCGGCTATAAAATTGTTTCCAATTATTATTGGCGCGGACAAAAAAAAACAGAAGAGAAGCCGCTGCTTCCCGCACTGCTGCTCATAACCAACTCGAAGGCGATTTACTTCCTTAGATTGCGGCTTATGTGCAATTGGTACGGCATGGTACTAACTTGGGTCTTCCATTTTCAACATTGCCATGTTGTTTATCGCAACTAGAATTTAAAACTAATCAGGACATTAAAAATTACTGGTATAAACGAAACCTTCAGTACGGGAACGATCCGTTTTCGCAACAAGGAAGAGGAAATGGTTTTCTCCTTGCATACAAATCCAGCATATCCTTGTATCTATACGTTAGTAGAGTGGAAAAAAAAGTACAGTCGCTGGCATTTCGCAATGGACATTTGAAAGGAAGTAGTAACCCCGAGGTTTGCACGGGATTACCAGTTCCGTTGTCATCAATCCTACGTAGGTATCGCGTGACTATTAAATTAGTTTCTCTTTAACATGTTCGTTATCGGGCACTGTCATCGCAAAACTTTTAAAGGTATTTTCTAAGGGGCTTCATTAGCTTCCGATTTTTTTCTCTTCTTTTTTCTTGTGTTTTTTAAATCGTTGTATAAACGCTGAATATTTTTCTAAGTTATGTTGATTGCTAAGTTATTCGGATTAGTTAGAATAATTGATCTAGAAAATTAGAATTTGGTTCACGATGGCATGGAATTCGATTTAATGCACTTCTTTCGATGGGAGGTGGCGAAGAGTAGATAACATAAAATCTTTATCGGTTATAATTGGCATCGGTTAAGCAGCTTCGTACACAGAAAAATCTCTTTTAAATTCTCAATAACGCAAAGATTATCAAAACTTAGCGAATTCCTTCCATTTCGAAAGAATTGTAACTAAAAGAAAAAATTATTGAACAAATTGTTTTCCAGTTTAGTTTGAAGTTACTACGCAATCCAATGTAACTTCGCAAACTATAACCCATGCACAATTTCAATATTGTTATTATTACGAATTCGAATTAATTTTTCTCTGAAGAACACTAAATTCGAGTAAAATTTAATTGCTCAAAATATTAATCATAGTTATTAAAATTTACAGCAATTTATTAATAAAAAAAAGTGACGCAATAAAACAATTTTCAGAAGAATTTATCGCGTTTATTCAACGAATCAGATAATGTGCTTTCATTGCAACCAAAAATTGTATGCCTTTTGCCAAACAAAAATTAATCAATAAAAAAACAGCACATAATTCGTAAATTTTCAACAGAGTTAATAACAATTTTAAATATTTTTAGTGCCCGGTGTTTTCATTTCATTTTTAATTTTATCCCTACATTTTGTGATATAATCTGATGAATTGGTTTACTGAAATCATTCGAGAAAATTTTCAATGCCTTTCGTACTTGATAGCTTACCATTTTTTTTTTCCAACTCAGTATCTCAACGCTTGGGGTATGTTTTTCGGATTTTCTGTACATATTCCGTTCGGTTCGTTTTTGGATGGGATTTCGTACGCCAAATATCTGACTAAATGGAATCCACAGAATGCCAAAATGTTGTGTGAAGTGCATAGTAATCCCGAGATATAGTGAAAACGAAATAATTGTTTTCGTTATAAAGGATTTAAATACTGCTGTCTGTAAACGTACACGCGAAAAGTATTATTATGAGGCATTGCATTTATTCAAAGCGGATAGTTTTGGCTTCGAAGTAATAAAATGTTTTTTTAGCCTTTTTTATTTCTCTCCGAAATATTGTACTGTGATGGGCAAATTACTTATATGAAGATATTTTCAGCAGCCCAGTCGATAGTATACCTTGCCTGCAGCTTGTCAATTTGAAAATACCATATCGAGACTTAGAATCATATCATACTCTTGTAGGTGATAAAAAAGCCATGAAACTAGGCAAGGGAACAGGAAATTATTAACTATTTGTATCTCAGGTTTCGCACGATTGGCGGAAATTTTCAAAGAAACTCTAGAAAAAGATCGATATTGACTTTCTTCCTACGATATTAATATCCCTAAATTTTCAGAGACAAACTTTTGTGAGCCAATGCAGCCGACGCATCTTAGGGATAGCCCAGATGTGAATGACAAACTTTGGAATAAAACTGGACAAACTAAAATAAGCACTTAGATTGAAAATCAGAAAAGGCAGTGGATCGGTTACACTTTAAGAAAATCTGAGCAAACCATTGACAGGCAAGCCCTCGATTATAATCCTGAAGTATGAAGTCGAGTTGACAGGCTATGTAGCAAATGGAAGCGAAAAATTGAGCGGGATACTAGAGGAATAAACAAATCCAGGCGATAACTAAAGGCCGATGCTCAGGATCGCGCCTTGAAGAGTACTTTCCTTCCCTATGCCCCTATGGCTTAACAGAAAATTTATTGATTGATTGCTATTTTGGTAACATAAATATTCATAAAATCATCCCTCCCATACAAAAAGGCATAAAGTCATAGCTTTAACCATTTATTGAGCTCCCTACAAGCGATTAGTAAGAAACGATCAATGCGTTCGCACACAGACTGACAGGTTTCGTTGCAATTTTCATCAATCACTGCAGATTTGAAATAAAATATTTTAGTAAAAATTCTGAATAACTAGAATAAAATGATTAAAATGCATTCTCCATTTCAAGCCAATCCCATTTAAAAAACATAAAAGAATTATGATTGAGCGTAAAGCCCAACCATATGATACTCTAGATGAAATGAGAAAGAGTTCAATGTACCGGAAAATATGTCACCTCCAATTCTTTTAAATAATTAATAGTGACTTTTGTATGGGAGGTGGTAGAAGGAGAGGAGGAAGGTTTGTAATTTTTGGATATGACACCTAATGTGGAATGCAAAATATTTCGTGCTGAATTTAAGGTTTGCAGCTTTCATTATTTTCAATTGGACATAGTTTTCCTTAAATTGAGGCATTTGTATGGGAGGTGGCAGGGGAAGTGGAGCGTCTAAGATGATTTTGAAACTGCTTATCATATCATCCTTATCACCACGCTTTGGTTCAATTTCAAATTTGATAGTTCTAATATATTCGAAGGAGAAATGCTTTTCTTGAATTTAAAATACAGATATTTGGGAGGGGGTAGAAGGAGTGAAGAGGAGCTGATAATTTTTTTTAGCATTTATTGCAATTATTAAAAAACAAACTCTGGCAAAATTTTAAGTTTATACTTTTTCTAGTTTTAATGGAAATCGATAAAATGCACTTAACAAAAATTATACATTTGTATGGGAGGGAGTAGAAGGAGTGTACGGATCAAAACACATTTTTTTCTCGTTATTGACATTTCTATTTTTATACTTTATGAAAAATATCAAGTTGATAGCTTTAACAGTTTCGAAGAAAAATAATTTAATTTAAATTTCAAAATTTCGTGAAATTTGTATGGGAGGGGGAAGAAGGAGTGAGGTGAAGTTGATAATTTTTTCAATACTGATTGCAATTGTATTAAAATTAATTCTGGCAAAAATTAGTTTTTATAACTTTGCTAGTTTCAATGAAAATCGAAAAACTGAATTTTTCCAAATGATGCATTTGTATGGGAGGGGGTAGAAGGAGTGAAGAGGAGCTGATAGTTTTTTTAGCATTTATTGAAATTATTATAAGAAAAATTCTGGCAAAATTCTAAGTTTATACTTTTTCTAGTTTTAATGCAAATCGATATAATGCACTTGACAAAAATTATGCATTTGTATGGGAGGGGGTAGAAGGAGTGAGGTGAAGTTGATAATTTTTTCAATACTGATTGCAATTATATTAAAATTAATTCTGGCAAAAATTCGTTTTTATAACTTTGCTAGTTTTAATGAAAATCGAAAAATTGCATTTTTCAAAATTATGCATTTGTATGGGAGGGGGTAGAAGGAGTGACAGGATCAGATCAATATTCTGTCATATTAATGATATCTATATCATAATATTTTGACCTAAATTTCAAATCGGTAGCTTAAATAGTTTTAAAGGAAAATCAATTTCTGGAAATTTCGGAATTTCGTGAAATTTGTATGGGAGGGGGTAGAAGGAGTGGGGGGATGTGGCCCGTTCACGAACTAGTTTCTTTTTAGCTAAAAATGATACATAAAAAATTTCAGCACGATAGCTCAAAGCGTTCGAGAGTTATGCTGTAGACAGACGGACAGACGGAAAGACGGACAGACGGACAGACGGACAGACGGACAGACGGACAGACGGACAGACGGACAGACGGACAGACGGACAGACGGACGGACGGACAGACAGACAGACGGACAGACAGCAACTCGGAATCGAAGTTTTTGAGCGACAACAAATATTTCTGTATCCTTGGCGGCTCTGTGCGAGCATTATTTCTTAGCGTTACAAACGGTAAGGCAAACACAATATACTCTCAGATTTCATCTAGAGTATAAAAAAAACAACTCAATCATGAGGAAATTAGTTAGTTTTTCCCTGTATTTCGTACGGGAAACGGTGGAAGGAGTAGCGGCATTAAACTAATGTTTTCACAACATACTACAATATACACGTACCATATATCTGAATATTTTAGACAACATCCGAGCTACTAAAACTTGATCTGTACCGAAAAAATAAGTATGTTGTATTTCGCGAAATTGTCAGTTTGTATGGGAAGTTGTAAACGAAGTGAATAGATTTTCATCATCATCATTATCAATGGCGCGACAGCCCAAATTGGGCCCTGGCCTCATGAAATCGTGAGTTTTTCCTCTTGCAAAATCAATTAAATGTTGGCCATAGTCTCTGGTTATGTCATAGAGACTTTCCCCTCCCATTTTCCCCCTTTGAGCCTCATCCTTTCCGAATTTTGCATTAAAATCCCCTGAGGCAATTTTTAGGTCATTCGAGAGCAGTGTCTCTGGCGAGGCATAAAATTCGTCTTAAGCTATATCGTTCTTGTCTTCTGTTCATACGGGAACGTTGATTAACTAAATTTTGAACAATTTTGTCTTTATTCGGATTGCACGCAACCTTTCATTAACTGGTTTGAAACTCGTAATTTGCTGTTGAAATTTTTTGTCAATGACAAAAGCGACTCCAAACTCTCTGCTTCCCAACAATTTTTTACGTGGATAGATTGCGTGTGATCTCATGTCCATGATTTTGTTACCGTGCCATTTCGTTTCTTGGAGGGCAACTATGTTGATATTGTGTGTTGCTACTTCTTCGAGGAACTCTTTCAGAGCTTCTGTCCTAAATAAGGGTCAAACATTCCAAGATCCAAAAGAGTAGTCCATTTTTCGTTAGCGAGGTCGTTGCCGTTGAGTTCATCCTATCCTTGGCTGTTCTTCAGGTTTCTTCTTCTTCAATGGCGCTACAGCCCAAATCGGGCCTTGGCCTCCTGAACTTCAGGTTCCTTAACATTTTCATTATTTATTGCGGAAGAGTTGTTAGCTCTTCGCACAACCCTCTATCTACGAATTTTCCATTTTCGGAGATTGAGGTAACCAAGGTATATTCAAGCAAGTAGTGTGCTTGGAATTATGCGTCGACCGAGATTTGAACCCACGACCTTCGCATTGTAATCCAAACACGCTACCCACTAGACTACACCCTAGCCCATTTGAAGACATGCTACAGAAATATTCTTGTTAAGTTTAGTCTTCAGGTTTCTGGACAGTGTTTTTTCTGGTGATGCGTTGTCGAAGCCTCGCCCAACCTCTGACCTGGGGGACCAGTCCTACTTATTTATTACACCCTGGTAGAAAAAGAATGAGAATTTTCAGCTAAATATGATATTTTGGAGTTCTCACAGAGCTAGAGTATAGCCTAGTAGGTAGCGTGTTGGTCTTGTAATGCGAAGGTCGTGAGTTCAAATCCCGGTCGGCGCAATATATAATTCCGGCACATTGCCTGCTTGGATATACCTTGGTCACCTCAATCTAAGAAAATGAAAAATTCGTAGAAAGAGGGTTGTGCGAAGGGCTAACAACCCTTCCATAATAAGTAATAAAAAATGTTAAGGAACCTGAATATCAGGAGGCGAAGGACCGATTTGGGCTGTAGCGCCATTGTAGAAGAAAGAGTTCTCACAGCTATGCTGCGAGTCCAACTAGGCCATAATTGTTGCCTACTTCCTGAGACGCACTGGTGTTACTGGAAATTCAGGCTAACTTCATGCTCCCTCCTCCTTTCTCCGCCGGGCTTGGGACCGGCAATGGGGGAGTTGTGAATAGATTTTAGTTATTTTTTTAGAAACAACTGTAAGAATCGTTGAAATTCCACGTGAAAAGTAATTTCAGTTCTCTAGGACTAACGAATATCCGGTTTTGAAGCTTTTGAGTGACGACTTGCATTATTATCAGTCCCGAATTGACTATTAGGCAAGTCGGCAGTTGTAGAGTCACTCCATGCAAGACCGACTCTGGCAGAAATGTCACAACTGACACCTGCAAATTTCCCTTCCCCAATTCACTATTCGTGGAGTGGTGAGTTTAGTGGTTTTCTTTGCCAATTTCATACAACCTAAGATAAATTGTTCCTTCAAAATTTTTGTTTGTGTGTTAAGTATTAAAAACTTTGTACAGTTCTTTATGTTAAGAACGTGCCGAAAAAAGGTCGACACTTTCTTTAAATTTCGCTCCAAATATCGGGCTTCACCTTTGCCAAATTATGGTAAAGCGCCTCTAGTGTCCCATGGAGTCACTATAGGCATTTGGGTAAGGCGGCAAAATTTGGAAGGGGAGAGGAATAGAAATTCCGGAAAATATACAATAGACCATTACCATTATCCTGACGTACCCACACTAAAAACTAAATTAATTCGAAAATGAAGAAATTCCGAGGAAGCCGCTTTTATTGTTTTGGCAACCCTGTGCTAAAAAACTGAAATATACAGAAAAAAATTCCATTAACTACATGAACAATATGTGAAAAATTCTCAAAATATAAATGCCCAAGATTATTTCTCTTTAATTTTATTTTTAATTTTATTATTATTAATATTTTTTTTTTTTTTTGGAAAAGTGGTTGCCGGGACAATAATGGCATCATCTCTGGTTTTATTTTGATTTGCGATTTTTTCGTATATGGATATGGGACGATCCTAGCTTTAGCTTTCTAGAATATAGGACGATGAAGGGAGTGCTCCAGGTCTTTTTTTTGAGAAGGTTTTTCCAGGATAATAGCTTGTGTTTTTTTTTTTTAAATGTGACTAAGAAGGCAATGGTGAACCGCTGGAAAATTTTCTTGACCTTGGAACGTTTTTGGAAACATTGCTGATGTAGTTTAATATTAGTCGATGACCCCATCATCATTTGGTTTTTAAGTAGACTTTTCCGTTTGTTTCTTGTTCCTGAGGATGTATTTGTCAATTTTAGATTTTGAATTTTTTTTTTCTTTATTAGAAATTTTTGAGAATAAAGGGATAATGAAGTGTGATTAGTACGAAAAAAGAATTATATTGCATCTCTAGATTTAGCATAGTTTTTGGTAGGAAAATTCATTAGAGGTGCTCGAAGAAGGAGAAATTGTAACTTTTTAACTGTAGTCAACATATTAAATTGTCTCAGCGCCAAATTTTCAGAGCTAGAGACATTAAAAAAAACTCGACATACTAAAAATTATATTTTGAGTACAAGAATCAATAAAAAAAAAATCATTTTAGGAGATGCATTTCAATATTTTCCAGCGAAATTTCTTCCACTATTTTTCTTTTAAAAATGCGAATGATTTTATCAACTAATTTTCTCAATATTAATGTAAACTTGTCGGTTCCATAACTCTAGATTTATACTTCCGCCGTTTCCATTTATTACAGCAATTTTACATCGTTTATGTTTTTTTTTTTTGATAATTAAGTGTGCTCCTTAGTTCTCTCCCTGTCGTTTTGAGGGAGGCATGGCGGTTCAGCTACAAAAGTAATAGCCATTCATTTTGTTCATGCCGAGCGCAGGACTGTGTGGGTTTAAAGCAGCATTATTTCCATATAGCATAAACCTTATGGGAGGACGAAGTGTTCCATTTGCTTGGCATTAGCACGCTCTTACCTACCACCGCCCATTCAAGAGAACTTTACAGCCATGCGAAACATCTGTTTGTTTTTCAAGATTTCTTCCAGGCGATAAGGCAGTCCTAACAGCGCAATCGACCCTCATCAACTGCTGGAATATAGGTACGCTTCTGGGGTTGTAGATGTTACACTTCGGAATGTAGAATTGCGGTCATAATGTTCTCGTCGTAGGACATAAATGGAAATTTGCTCAGTTCAAAGTTTTGCAATGAAATAAGAATGTACTATACGTGCATAATGGAATATCTAAGGGGTTAGTATTTTAAAGGATGTATCATTGAGTATATTATTGTTGAATGTTTTATCGAATCTACAAGAGAGGATTCTTTAAAATCTAAACCAGTTTCCTTTTTTGGAGCTCGTATTGTTAGAGCATTATATAGTATGGAATATTGATATTATTTTCTTCTGCATTCTCTCCTTGAGCGCATCTCTAAGCGAAAACGCTTCAGTTATCTTCCCACTAATTTCTTGCATTAGCCTCTAATAAATTATCTCTTTTCTGAATGTGCATCACATACAGTATTCTTAATTTTAGTTTATTGGTCAAATAATAAAGTATTGTGATTGATACAGAAGCTAGGGTGTGGCCTAGCGGGTAGCGTGTTGGTGTACAATGCGAAGGTCGTGAGTTCAAATCCCGGTCGACGCATAATTCCAGCACACTGCCTGCTTGGATATACTTTGGCCAGCTCAATCTACGAAAATGAAAAATTCGTAGATTGATGTTTGTGCTAAGGTCTAACAACCCTTCCACAATAAATAATGAAAAAATGTTAAGGAACCTGAAGGTCAGGAGGCCAAGGCCCGATTCGGACTGTAGTGCCATCGTAGAAGATTGATACAGAGCATACAAAAAATGTCTAATCTGACTGACTAGGTCCGCTTTTCAAATCTTAACGTCTCATATTTCCGAAACCCTCAAGAATAGATAGGTAATTTTGGTTTGGGTTGTAGTTCGGTCATTGCCGAGTTTTTGGGGTACTGGGAGAAAGCAATATAGCGGAGTTCAAAGCTACACTTGCTAATATCTCCACTAGGAATCCAGATAGAAAATTGAAAGTAGACTGATTTATGAGGAAAAAATTAAAAAGAAAATAATTTTTAAATTCAGTGGGGAACAAAAACCGGGTTTTCAAATGATTATATCTTTGGAATTGCTTAACACAAAAAGTTTATATTTCAGAACCAGGCGGCTTACAGCTCTACCATAATCGACTTAAAAAGTAGCAAATACTTTTAAGGAGGATTGTCAGGGGGTGCAAAGAAAAACACGTAAAAATTAATATCTCGACTATTTCTTCAGCTATGAAATTAAAACTTAAATATTAAAATAAACTAAAATGAAAAACTTTATCATAACATTTGGATATAATAGCAGCGGGGACAATAGGAGACTTTCCAAAAATGAAACACTTTTTTTTTTAATTTCAAGTCGTTATATTCGTCAATTTAGTTAATAAGTTGAATTTTAGTCAGATTGTAGAGCTATATAATCTATAATTATGTTCCACAATTTTGGTAAAAATGTTAAATTCATAAATGAAAGGGGAGGGAGGTTATGAAACAAAACGTGAAAAACTTTCACTAATTTTTTAAGAGGTGTGGTAATTGATAAAAGGTTTAAATTTTGCAATTGCATATTTCCAGTTGGATTACAAAACAATAACCATTTCAGCAACGTGACAACTTCGTTATACCAACCATCTCTCAAGTATTTTACTGAAGCTATCAGATACCAGCTGTGTTCTTCTCTGAATGACTGAAGAGGAATAATACGTTAACTAAAAAATACCAATTCAACAGGATATGACAAAATTTCTATCAAAATTGTTAAGGACTGCAAAGAGTTTCTCGCAGTACCAATTGCCACGATTATCAATGCATTCCTTAATGAGGGATCAGTACCTTTCTGGCTCCATTAACGACAAACTATCGTCCCATCAGCTTCTTTTCACCCTTGTACAAAATTATGGAGATTCTAGTAAAAACACAGCTACAATAGTTTATAATAATCTCAAATAAACAATATGGTTTTAGAACGAACTCCGATGCAAAGGGTGCCTTATTTAATATTGTGCAGTTATCATTTGATAGTAGTCACTACCTTGCTGGACTCCAGTCTGATAAACTTCGAGAGTACTCTTCACGACATCACTAATCCCATTGAGAATTTCCTTAGCCATGATTTTCGATACGACAGCAAGTAGACATATACCACGCCAATTGCCACAATCCCGAAGGTCGCCCTTTTTCGGAATTTTTACAATGACGCCCTGCTTCCATTCAGTCGGATATCTTCCTTCATTCCACACCTCAGTAAAGAGTGAGAAGAGTATATCGGCTGTTATTTCTGGGTCCGCTTTGAGGAGTTCGGTTGGTAGTCCGTCTATACCTGGGGCGTTCCTTGTCACCATTAACCGAATGGCGGAAAACTATCTCTTCCTTATCTGGGGGATTGTCCCTAATAGAGGATTGTGGCGGTTGGATGTTTGGTAGTTGTTCTATTTCTGGAATCTCTTCCTCTGACAAGATTTCAAAATATCAGAAAAGTATTCCTTCCATCGCCGCAACAAGTTTTCACTCATATTGAGAAGAGTACCGTTGACATCTCTCACCAGATGGTTGGCGGTGAAATTCCTGTTCGTCAACTGTTTCATAATTTTAAATAGTGAGCTGATAGAAACGAAATTTTTTAAAGTTTATGGTATTTACATCAATATACCTCTGCCAAATATTCCAGTTGATGGCTTCACTAATTTTGGATATAAATGAACTTCACGAAATTGCAATGTTTCCTGAAATTTTTATGGAGGGTGCAGAAAAAGTTGGGTGGTGATCCCCGTTTACGAGCTTAAAGTTACTTTTTGGCTAAAAACACAAAAAAAAAATAAGCATAATAGCTCAAAGCGTTCAAGAGTTATGTTGTAGATAGTCAAAAAGTCTCAGAGTCAAGGTTTTTGAGTAGCAACAAATGTTTCTATATCCTTAGTGACTCTGTGCGAGCATTATTTCTTAGTATTACAAACGGTAAGGCAAACACAATATGCTCTTTAATGTCATCTGGGGTAAAAACTGTACGATTTTAATTAGTCGTACACCTTAAGAATTTCTACCCCATCCCCTACAAAAATATAATTTCGATTATTTATAACAAATCTTTTACCAAGAAAGATTAAAAGATATCAACTTGAAAACTTGTACGAACTTTTTCAAAAATATTTATCAAAATTTGGAATTTTCCTTAAACCCGCTACCCCTTTCCATACATAAGAATGATTTCGACCAATTTGAATAAATCAACTAATAACCAAAAAATTTAAATCAACGAATCTGAAATTTTATATACTTATATTATTTTATTCTTTTCAAAACAATAGAAATAAAACTGGATCATAAATTTTTCGATTTGATCAACTATTCTACTGTCTCCCATACAAATGTCTGGTTTCATGAATATAAACTACAGCGAATTTCATTGAATTTATTTCGCCTTTGGAACTAACATTCTACACAGAGAATTTTGAACGTGATTCAAACAATCAACCAAACAGTTATTAACATCCACTCATCCCTTATAACGCCCCTTCCCTTATACAAATCCAAACTTGCACAAATAAACGAATGAAATATTGATTATGTGTGCTGGAGCTATTAATAGTAATCGCTGTTAAGTGATAAAAAATTCACAAATATCCTGCCCTAGAACCTCCATTTCCATAGTTTTCCCTATCTGCTTGCACCCTATCATGCATATTGACCTCCACGCATCCTCAACTTGTTCCCAAAGTAATAAAGTTGCGCCGAACTTGGCAGATATCTTATTACAACTATTAGTTATACTTTAATATCTAAATATGAATATTTACAACTACTTAAGCATTTTTTTACATTCATCGAAACATGACCATAATTTATTGTTAATAAGTTTTTTTAATTCTTTATTTTTGAATTAAATATTATTACTTACATAGGCTCGACATTAGTCTGTGGCTGTTAATATTAGTTTATATAAATGAAACCTAATTTAGGTTGTACGCTGGTACGAAAATGTCGGCAGACAACAAACAGTTCCATAGACAATAGAAGATACATCTCTGGTTTGCCATATTTCACTAAAACTTGTGCACGTATCAGTTGGAAAATTTTCCAACGCTGACAGCAATCTTCTAAAGGGACGAAGGAGTCGTTTAGTCCTTAACATATCATCAAGTTTCATGACTCGCTATTGGATAGGTATGAACCACAACAGGACGTAGAAATGTGCTAGTACGGCATAGCTATAGCGGCATGCTAGACTGCAGTACTATATGATACTATGTTTTATGCATTTTGCATAAATGAGTTTAAATGTGGAACAGTCATATAGCTACGTGTCAACTATATGGAATTGAATTAAATGTTAATGTCAAATTTGACATAAATTAACTCGGCTGTAAATGCGATTGTTGTATCCTTTCCTTCTATTAATGATTGTAAAACGTGAATTTTATGCATGGACCAGTTTGTATTGTCGATGGAATCGTCCTTGATAAACGGATATATTTATACACATATATGATATTGGCTGAAAAGAACCTCGTCATATCGCAAGTTCGCTTTACCTTTGAACAAAATTCATGCTGTCTTCGTACAGTTTCTGGAGCATAACCAAACCTTTTTAAGAAAATACGATTACCATGCCAAGTGCAATAGATGACTGACTTTAGATGTTCTCTTTCGTCTTATGATTATTTCTCCTGTTATCTCTTTATATGTATGTAATTCCCGTCTAAAAGAATAGGAAATGTTGACAGCAAAGCAAAACCATAGAACCAAAGCTCGTTCGCTCAGCTTTTCTGAAAGGATCATAATATAAAAGGAAGGTTTATGAAAGTGGGATATACCTATATTGTTCTACCAAAGATCTGTTAGCTCTTCAATATTTTCCTTTAGAGGTAGATACCTGCTAAAAAGGTTGGCAAATTTTCTGGTGAGTTTTTTTTCTGACGCTCTTCAATATTCTGTTGTGCATATAAAATGTACATTACGTACATATTATCTATAGATTTTGACTTTTCCAATGCAATTCTTGTTCATACACATGAACAGTTTTTAAAGATAATGATTTTGAAGAAACAGTAAAGACCGAAAAAAACGCATAAAGATAAAATTTATAGTTTTAGACAGAATATGGCGTCATTCAAAATTTTATTATATTTACTTTAAAAATATGAATCTTATCATTTCTGAAATTGAAACCCGATTTAAGGACCACCGGAGAATAAGTAATTTCTGTATGCAATTGAACATAAACAAATCGATAACTATAGTGTGACACAAAATGCCATGAAAAACCAAACGAAAATTCCCAGCGACTAAATGCAGCAAAATTTTCATACTGGAAAAGCTTTCATTGAATGAATATTAGCAATTATGCGCAAGTGTCCGTAAATTATGGGTCGTCATCTGTGCCGAGCATTAATAGTTGCTAAATGTATTTAGCAGTTGCACCAAGTGGTCATTGCCAACAGGCGAGCTTCAGTTGGCATAGTTTTTGGCTCCTCTTCTCTAGATCTGTCTGTGTTCTTGATTTGTTAATTACCCAGAATGTGGGTGTCATGGTCGCAAAATAATTACGCAATGTGTTTGTCAGAAAAAAATTAAATCCTCTAAAATTTCATTAATTTAACATTTAATGACAGAAATGTCTGGAAGGTCCTGTGCAACGATTCAATTACCTAAGGAGACTTCAATGTCAAAACTACTCTTCTGAAATCACTCAACAACAACAAACATCAAGCACCTCTTGCAATAGATCAAAGTGATTGAAAGGACGAATAAAGTAATAGCGTAAAATTTCCTTCTTTCTTTTTCGTTTCAGTTCCAAGTAGGTAAATTGCCTTGTGCATTGCAAAAAACCTCAAGTCTTGATTTTGTATTTCACTCATAAATGCATAAATGAACCACTTAAGGGTAGCACCACGCGCTGTAACGAGTTTTTGCCGAGGGCTTCAATAAAGAAGAGAAAAAAAGTTCGGCGACACAAAACTGGCAGCCTCATTGACAGTAAAGAGGCTCCTTGAAAAGTTAAAATAGGATGAAATAAGAGGACGGAAAATAAGTTCGAAAAAGAAACAGGAATTTAAAAGTAGTGGACAAGGTGGAGAGGATGGAAAATGCGAATAAGCCCATGCACACGAAGAGAAAGCTAATATTGTGGATGGCGGTGGTTATAAGGAATTGCAATTGACGGCTCATTTAGCTGCATAGAGTGCCCGCAAGTTTAATTGCATTTTTAATGGTTTCCTGACCACATTATGCGTTTCATACGGACAATTTTGAAATTATTCACATATATTTTCGATGGAAAATAATTAGGTTTTTTTAGAATTGTATTACCGGCAAAAGCAATAATGCGATGGTAGATGGAAGCAAGATATATATATTTTTATTTAGAGATATTATTGGTTGTTTTTGACCGACTTTCAAGTAAGAGAAGGTTTAAAATTTATTCTACACTAGCGATTGCCCGTGACTTCGCCAGCCTAAAAATCATAATAAAATACAATTTTTGACAATAGTTAGTAATAAATGGTTTCGTTAACCTTCATAGTTGAATATCTCTTTATTCACAATGCTTAAGGCTTCCGTGGCGTAGTAGGCAGCGTGATTGAATCACAGTCAATAGGTCTTCTCTTCTACAATGGCACTATAGCCCGAATCGGGCTTTGGCCTCCTGACATTCAGGTTCCTTAACATTTTTCATTATTTATTGCGGAAGGGTTGTTAGCCCTTCGCACAACCCTCTATCTACGAATTTTTCATTTTCGTAGATTGAGGTAACCAAGCAGTAGTGTCCTAGAATTATGCGCCGACGGGGATTTGAACTCACGACCTTCGCATTAAGAGACAAACACGCTACCTACTAGTCTACACCCTAGCTAGCGGTCAATAGGTTGTGGGTTAAATTTCCACTCCAGACAGTGGGATTTTTAAGCAAACATTTTCCGTTGCTACTACGATAAAAGATTATTCGAAATAAAATGGGCAAAATGATGTAAAAGTAAGACAATTCCACTTCAAGAAGGCCTAAGTACTCACTTGATTTTTACTGTTCGCTTTCTATAATTCAGTCCCCTATAACATCTGCAAATATTTGTCAGTAGCAGCCAGTAAAACTGAAAAACATACCAGAATCTCCTCTCATTACGGTCGTTCTCCCTCCTCTTCCCCTCCCTTCACAATCCCATTCCTTCCCACCATGGCTGTGTCTGTGCATCGCACAAAAAGGCCGACATTGCCTGTAATACAGGTCATTCTGTTAAAAAAAATGCTTTGTTTCTTTGGAATCCAAAGTATAAAGTACAATCACTCGTGAGTAGTAATGTCAAGTTTCGTTATTTTTTGGTACCATTCGTTACTGAGAGGAAAATAATCGTTACATTTTATTCATTACTAGGTATTCGTTTATATGCAATGAGCGCCACATCATGTTGCAGGGACGGTTAAGCCAGTTTTGCAAATCATAAATTCAAATAACTAAATGCAAGAAGAAATCGCTTGTGAGTCGCTCTTGATTTCGTTACCCTAATACGTGTATTAACACAATGATGCCAAGTCCAATTTTTTAATATCCCTCTTCTAAGTAGGAAATCTCTTTAAACACTAACGTAAATAAAACGATAATGTGAAGGAAATAACTTTTATTAAATCGAAATTTTATGCAAAAAAAATCCCTTTATAACCCAAAACATTGAAAATTCTACAATCTGGTATCACTGATCCTACTTTGCTGTAACGTAGAGTAAGAGTATTTCTTCTCGTTTTTCCTTTGGAATGGCAGTACGGTGTTATGCATAAGTGTAGGCTTTCCGTAAGGAAAAAATCAACTAAACGTTACTTTCGGTATAGGTACTGTTTTTGTATGTGGAGCGAATACTCGAGTAACGAAACGTTTTGCCAGTTCAAATACTTTTTCGGGAGTTCATTTCGTTGCTTAAGTAACGAATATAAATCTGCATCGGTACTCGTTAATTCGGATTTTGTTCAATAACGAGTACTCGCGTAACGAATAATTACTTTTTTGACACCAGTGTAGTACCCGTGAGCATGCTGCATATAGCTAGTTGCTCATAAGTAAAACAATATTTATTTTAATTTACGTCTATTTTTCCAAACGTGGATCCTTATGATTTGTTACTTGTCTGAGCAAAGCAAAGATTAATGGGAAATCATATGCGTTTCAACTAGGGTATAGCCCGAATGGGTAGCGTGTTGGTCTACAATGCGAAGGTCACAAGTTCAAATCCCGATTTAGCACACTACCTGCTTGGGTATACCTTAGTTACATCAATTAAAATTTGTAGATAGAGGGGTTGTGCGAAGATTTAACAACCCTTCCTCAATAAGTAATGAAAATGTTAAGAAATTTCGATTTTCGTGCACGTGATATCGGAATACCGCCATCAGTACTGAGCGAAATCATTTTACATTATTGTCCGGATCGAGGAAAAGCAACTTATCCCATAATAGTAACATGCATAGCCCAAAAATTATCTTGTATAATGCAAAAAGAGTTTTCAGTTATTCCGCAATCCATTCATCATGCATTGAAGAACAAAGAATGTTTATACGCGTTTGATATAAAATTGTAGTAGTAATGTCAACAAGAAAAAATTTAATATGATTTGCGGAGTCATGTTTTTTCAATTTGGCAGTTCTGTGCTCGCTGGGATATTGAGGCTCCAAGTAGATGAACATTTTTTTTTCCCAAAGAATTCTTCCTTAAAATGATTGGGACTTTTGAGAGCATTAATGTATTGAAGAGCGTTATGAGAGAGTTCCGTCTCCACGTACCTGAGGCATCCACTTTTTTTTTGGGTACTTGGAACCTTACATGGTGAAAATCTGTCAAAATCCCCTTTTGTTTCACAATATGAAGAAGTAAAAATTCAACTACTTACCACCGCTTCTAACACTTCTCATACAAATTTTCGAATTCAGGGAAAGCGTTTTTTCTACAACAGCATAATTTGTAATTCTTCTACTTCTACAATGGCACTACAGCCCAAATCGGACTTTGGCCTCCTGACATTTAGGTTCCTTAACATTTTTCATAATTTATTGCGGAAGGGTTGTTAGCCCTTCGCACAACCCTCTATCTACGATTTTTTTCATTTTCGTAGATTGAGGTAACCAAGGTATACTCAAGCAAGTAGTGTGCTGGAATTATGCGCCGACCGGGATTTGAACTCACGACCTTCGCATTACAAGACCAACATGCTACCTCCTAGGCTACACCCTAGCTGTAATTCTACCTCTCAAAAATTACTCTGCACACCAATAGGCTTCAAAAATCGCAAGTCATTGTACATGGAAAGATGAGAGGACCAGAATTGGGGAAGGGAGGGGGTAAGAGATCAAACGTCTCACTATAATCTCGATTCATCAGTATGACCAGTAATTTGCGCAAAAACGCGATTTCTCAAATTGGTTACTGGGTAAAGCCAGTGGCTTAATTACGGGGGTGTAGGTGGCTCGAGCTCCCTCACCCCAGATTTTTTTTAAATATTTATGTGTGGTGAATACTACAGAGGAATGTGAATTACATTAAATGACTTGACATTTAGTGGCAATCTTTTGAGCAAGTTATGTTCAAAAATATTAAAGTGAAAGTCCTAGTAATGGCCGACTGGGTCAAAATGCATACATTTTCGAATTTTTATAAAAACACTGTGCAATATTTTGAGGGTCAATTTCTGCAACTAGAATCCCATGATACTTTTTGCATTCTTTGGTGTCCAGGGAAACATACCCCTCACCACATCTGGTATTTTTGCTTTGAGCTGCCAAAGCTTTACAGTTGAGATACGACGGTTTCAATATTTTTTCCCTTCGATCTTCAGATAGATACTTCAACCAAAAGACAAAATTAATGTCTGGAGTATCCTCTTTAATCGATCCTCAAGAAAATATATTGAAACCCTCATAATTCACCCATGAGGTTTTGGTAGCCCATAGCAAAGAAACCAGATGTGAAGGGAGGGGTATGTTTATTCGTGAAAAAGTTTCTCAAGACCATAAAGAATCCCAAAAGGTTATATGGGATTCTTTTTGATTTTTGGCTTTTGCACTATGTAATCATGCTATAAATGTATATTTGAACATCCGTTTTTCATAAATGTGGCTAAATTTGTGAGAATTTTTGAAACATATTTCAAATATCTTAAGCCTAACCATTTTAATTAGTTTGAAAATGCACTTTATTTGCTTGAGATGTAGTAAAATCATATAAAAGTACACAAAAATCAGTAGCCGTATAAAAGAGCAGTAACTACTTTTATTGGTGGCTAATTTAGAAGATTGTTGAATAGCTGTTTTCCCCCACTTCCATTTTTCAATTTCAAAATACGATCTCGTAATACGACATAAGGAGGGAGGAATAGGCTGGATAAGTATGACAATAAGAGAACCCTATAAAAAGAAACATATATTTCTGCAATATGAAAAATGCCAAGCTAGTAGCTCGCCAATTAGATAAAATATTATAGTAGCAAACTGTAACGTAGAAAACGTAAACAACTTTGTACATCTGGTGGCAAACTTATCGAAGGATGGAAACCATCGATATAAGCAGAAGAATAATTATGGCGAATAAGTCGTATTATATGGTAGTTAATAATTAAGAACGAAAATGCGCAAACTTAAACTATATAAAACGATATGCTATGCTACAGAAAATGTAGACATCAACCTAGGCATTCGAGAAATTACCTAAAGCCTTTGATACAAAGGTCCTCAGAAGAATCCTCGGACCTGTGAGATAAGACTCGATCTGGAAAATACGATACAATAGAGAATTGTATGCCATCTTCGACAATCTAGAAGTGTGAACACTAATGAAATTCAAGAAGCTGCAATGGGCTGGTCATGTAAAGCGGATGAATAATGGAATAATTCCCAAATACTAAAGGGGAGAGTCGATGGTCAAAGATCAGTTGGAAAACCATGTAATCGCTGAGGGGATTCTATTGATGTAGAGAGCAAATCACTGCTAGATTTTCAAATTGAATGACGTGGTCACCGAATCAAGAAGGATAAAGGCAAAGTATACGGAAGGCTAAGGCCAGATCAGGGCTGTAGTGCCATCATAAAGTGAAGTCTGATTTTTATTTAGAAATTCAGAATTTTCTTTAAACTTTTCGGTAAAAAGATTTTACCATGCTTATTAACTGATACCGAATACCAATAAAGAGCACATTGTGATTTTAGCCACATTTCGATGTCAATTTTTACCGTACTGATTAGTATTTCGCAAAAAGGATGGGGGCAGAACAAATTAGATTCAAATTCCTTTCAGTAAATGTGCCAGCTTCTTTATTTTTCTCTCATAACCACTGTGCCCTGGAATCCATACGAAGTAACTCTCCTCCATACGAAGTAACCCTCCTCTGCATCTTCTAGACGAAGTAACCCTCCTACCCTTGTTCTTAAGTTGTTTTATTGCTTGAAGGCCATCCTAAAGAAAATTTGGTCAAAATTTTGATACCTGTGAAGGATTGATTCCTTCCTGTCTACGGACCAATATGACTTTATAAGGTTATAGATTTTGTATCACGTTTATTTAGAAAAAAAACTTAAACACGATCAAGAATTTCGTATACATCAAGAAAGAACAAACCTACAAAGCTAATCTCTTCCAACTGAACTGGGTACGGTTACCAACATTACTCAGCAAACAAAATAATTCATTAAAGAATCATTAATGAAATACATTAAAGAGCAATTTGATCGTTAACAAGCGCAGTTAAAGTTTCATTAATGATTATAAGCGGACTAAATGGACATACGATAATGAATTACTTTTAACGATTCATTAATGAATTGCTAAATGCTTCCAAAAAACGAGTATATAAGCAAGTAGAAACTCGTTATCAGTGAATTATTAATGACTGTTATTCTTATTCATTAACGAATATCGTTTAAGATTCATAAACGATATTGTTTATGAAACATAATCGATATTTTGAAGAACTGGAATTTTAATGCCAAACAAGAGAAGATCACAGATTCTTTTTCTGTTCTGTTGTTCATGCCGTTGAATTTTTCGCGGACGCGCTAACACACAAGCCCGTACGCACTCAAGTAAGATCCTCTGCAAACTAAGTCTCTACGTTTTCCACCATTTCCAACGTTTGCAGTGTTTTGAGATACCGACACGAAATAATTTTTGGTACTGTTAATGCGCATTGTGAGATGAAAACTGCTGGTACATAACAAGATCGAAGTCATGTGACCCTTCTTGTTGAAACAAATTTTTCGTTTGCCTAAGATTTTGTCGCAGTTGATTTGTCTTGTGTCATTTCATGCTCGTTTAGGTATCGTTATTTGCGAACGCTAGTCTAATTTTTTTGCTGGGTATCCTTGTTCTACAATGGCACTACAGTTCATATCGCGCTTAAGCTTCCTGACCTTCAGGCTGCTTAGCATTTTTTTTTTTTCATTACTTATTGTGGGTGGTTTGTTAGTACTTCGTACAGTCCTCAACGCATTTTTCATTTTCGTGGATTGAGGTAACCAAGATACACCCAAGCAGGCAGTGTGCTGGGACTATACATCGGTCGGGATTTTAACTCACGACTTTCGCATCGTAGACCAACACGCTACCCACTAGGCTACACCCTAGCACTGACAATATTCTGCTTCTGCTACAATGGCACTACAGCCCAAATTGGACCTTGGCATCCTGACCTTCAGGTTCCTTAACAATTTTTTCATTATTTATTGTGGACTAGCAAACGTCCGCGACTTTGTCCGCATAAAAATCGCAATAATAAGCAATTTTTGAGAGTGTAGTTAGTAATACATGATACTTGTATTTCTATGGGACAGGTCCGTACTCACGTGAGTGATTAGAGATCATATTCATATTGAAGAGCGTTAAGATAGTTATAACTTAAGCTAATTCTAAAAGTAATTATAAATGAAATAACATCGAGCTCAGAAACATAACAGAACTGCGATTGTGCGTAAAGCCATACGAAAAAGTCATACGATACTAAAAATTAAACAGAAATTTTTGTGATCGTAAGAAATTTTGTATAGAGAGTGGTAGAAGGGATGACAGCATTGAACTAATTTGTTTCACAACTATAGCTATAAAAATGCTTCGCACCAAATTTAAGCTTCAAAAATTTAATAGATACTCCGAAAATTAGTGCATGCTTTTTAGTGAAATTGTGCAGTTTGTATGGGCGGTGGTAGAAGAAGTGGGGAGTTTTTAGTAATTTTTTGAGAAACAACTATAATTATAATGCAATTGATATGATTTATGAAAATCAAGTTTTGGAAAAGATTTGATATTGTGTCACATTGTATGAGAGGGGGTGAAATGACAGAAGCTAAGCGGTTTACTTTTCCCCGATATTAATTATAATACTATTTAAGGATTTAGCGCAGAAAATTTGAGCTCGATAAACGTTATACGTACTGGTTTATAGTTTTTCATGAAAAATTGTTGCTTGTATGGGAGGTGTTGGAAGGAGTGGAGGGATTCAAATTATTTGTATTTCATAGATCAGGTTTATGAAAAAAATAATACATTATAAATTTCAAATTATTCGCTCCTATAGGGTTTTCAAGAAAATTTGATTGTAATTTATTTTTAAAAATGAGTCATTTTGTATGGGAAGGGGTAGAAGGCGTGGGAGTATTGAACTAGGACTAAAATCCGATTAAATCTCAAAGTATACCTAATAAATTGTGAAAGTTTCATTACAATCGGCTCAGCCGTTCTTACGTGAAAGCCGGACAGACAGACAGACAGAGAAAAATTTAGAAAGCGTGTGTTTCTGCTTAGTTATTGTCCAAATAAAGCAAACTGTTCAGGATTCATCATAGATGTTCAAAAACTTTTGTTCATCACTTTAAACTCATGTTCTTTTATATAAATACTTAAATGCTATGTACATCTAGTTGTATATTGAATTCCCATTACGACAAATTGTATTGCTAACCTAACTGTATCAATCGGCTATTGTTCAAGCCAACTTTATGAATTCTAAAATAAATATCGCTCTCTTGCTTATCAACCATCAACGACTACACATCATTTTCATTTTGGTCCGTCGGAGCTGGATCACAACTCATTATCTGGATTGGACTTTTTGGAATTGCAGCATCACACTCAGGAAGTTCAACTTCTTTTATTGGATCATTGTCTCGATCTGGATCTTTGGGTTGGATTCCTATAGATTTGGCAGCATCTTATTCATGGAACTGCAATTTAATCATCGGATTGCAGTATTAATCATTGGATTGGTAACAGATTTGTATTTAATTAAAAATTAAAATTTTTGACTATTGAACAAAGCATAAGTGATTCAAGTGACTTGAAAAAGTGTTAGTGCTATTCGCGTTGAATCGGGTTCAATCAAATCAATTTTCTTACTAACGGGATTAAGATAACGTATAAAGACTTTCGGAATTTGTTATTTTTATTCTAAATAAACTTCACCGTAATTAAATAATTCTTGCAACACATGGATGTCCTTAGAGCTAGAAGAGGCCACGTGGAGGGTTATGTTACCCGGCTAGCGGTTTATTTAGATTCACTTGGAGTTTCATCTCAGTGTTTTTCGGTCGAAGAATTGGAATTAAGAGATTTAAAGCTAGAAGATTCTTGGAGGGAATATGGGGCCATTCACACGAGCTTAATGGAACTCGCCGATGATCCTTCTGAATTCATAAACGATGCTGATAGCATCGAATTCGAAGATAAATATCTTCGCTGCAAGACTATTTTACGAGCAAAAATTAAGGAACTTTCACGGTTATCAGAAATTGCGAATTCAACTGCAATAAATCGCGAATTAAGTGCAAATGATCAATTAGCGTTTACCGAACATTTAAAGGATTTAAGTGCCGTTCAAGACAAACAACTACCTAAAATTAAAATAAAATCATTCTCGGGAGATCTCACGGAATGGTTATCGTTTAAAGACTTATATATCAGTTCAATTCATAATAACAGTAATTTATCAGCTTCGCAGAAGTTTCACTATTTAAAGGGTTTACTTGAGGATGATGCGTTTAATCTGCTGAAGCATCTACCTATATCAGAAAATAATTATAAAGAAGCGTGGGACAAACTGATTAATCGATATGATAAAAAGGATCATATCGCCAAAAGCCTTATTAAGCGATTCATGTCCATCCCAAATCTAACATCGTGTTCTTCTACCGGTATAAGGAAATTGACTGATACAGCTGATGAAGTTATAAGAGGGCTTCGTGCTTTAGATCCTAGGTTAGAATCTAGGGATCCTTGGCTTATTTTTATTCTGCTCAACAAAGTTGACGAAACCACAAAACAAAAATGGGCAGAAACAAGTCAAGGAGAACCTCCATCATTTTCTGAATTTCTTCAATTTCTTCAATCTCGATGTGATATCCTTGAGTCATTAAATCAACCTAAGACTGTTCAAGTGAAAACGTATACTCGAAACTTTCACGTTCAATCAATTAACATATTGTGTCCGAAGTGTAAAGACAATCATTTACTTCATCAGTGCGATATATTTAAGACTATGCCCATAGAACTAAAACGGGCATTCGTAAAAAAAGAAAAACTCTGTTATAATTGCTTGCGTTCAGGTCATACAACAAATACATGCAGGTCAATGCATCGATGCTGTTCCTGCAATAAACGACATCACTCACTAGTTCATGCAGTATCGAATCCTCCAAATCGAGATTCTTCTCATGAAACTACAGCTATACAAACTTCAACATCTAGTAATAAATCTATTAATAGTCATTCAACACAAATAACGAATTACTGTACCTATACACTCCTACCAACAGCTACAGCACTGGTACAGGATAATCAAGGAAACTATCGTCCTTGTCGCATTTTATTGGATTCCGGTTCACAAGTTTCGTTTGTGACGGAATCATATACGCAAACTCTAAGGTTACGTCGATCTAACGCTAGGATTCCAATCAAAGGATTGTCATCATCTAGTACAGGAGTAACAAGAGGTCGAACAACTCTATCTATTTGTTCACGAAATAATAAAGAATTTATTGAGATTTCAGCATATGTTGTTAACAATATTAGCTCTTCTTTACCAAATTTCATAGCCGACAGGAAGGCCTTTGCCGAATTCGAATACTTGGAATGGGCAGATCCACAATTTCATCAACCAGGTAAAATTGATATTCTCATTGGTGCAGATAAATTCTTTAATATTATCAGAGCAGAACCTATTCACAACCTTAATGACAAGGTTTCGGCTATTTCAACAATATTTGGTTGGGTAGTAGCAGGACAAATATCAAATCAACACAATACACAAACCGTATCAACTTACTTAGCTCTTGAAGATATTGATCGCAATCTAAGACGTTTCTGGGAACTCGAAGAAGCGTTATACACCCCATCATTAACGGAGAACGAACTTCTAGCAGAAGAACATTTCTCAAAAACGCATTCTCGCTCTAAAGATGGGAAATACACCGTAGAACTACCATTCAAGAAGCACTCAATGGATGTATTCGGTAATTCACTAAACAAGGCAACAAATCGGTTGAAGGCCATGGAACGCCGCTTTCAACATAACCCGTCGTTAAAAACAAACTATCTTCAATTCATGTCTGAATATTTAGCATTAGGACATATGGTTGCAATACCATCAGATGAAATCGAAACACCTGATCAAAAACATTTTTACTTGCCACACCACGCTGTATTCAAACATGATAGTTCATCAACGAAAACTCGTGTCGTCTTTGATGGTTCATCCACTACGTCTACCGGTATTTCATTAAATGAATGCTTACCTGTTGGTCCATCAATTCAAAAAGATCTATTCTCTATCTGCCTTCAATTTCGAAAACATAAATACGTATTTTCAGCCGACATCGAAAAGATGTATCGGCAAATTTGGATCGCTGATCGTCATCAGGATTTTCAACGAGTCGTTTGGAGGGATGATCCCAAAAAACCTGTGCAACACTATCGGTTACGAACTGTAACGTATGGTACATCAGCTGCTCCACACCTCGCTATTCGAACACTACAACAACTCGCCATAGATTATCAACACGAATACCCTGAAGCTGCAGCTGTAATCCAAAGAGATTTTTATGTAGATGATGTATTGTCTGGAGCTGATAGTGTCGAAGATACAATAAACATAAGCAAACAACTCATCGCCTTATTAGCCAAGGGAGGTTTTAATTTGCGGAAATGGAGTTCCAACTGTTGGAGCCTACTCAATATACTGCCAAAAGAGACTTTGGAGTGCTCACCCTTAGACTTTGAGACGAATTCAACTAAAGTTTTAGGCCTAAGGTGGAATCACGCTCCAGATCATTTTACGTTCAAAGTCTTACTACCAAGTCATGCAACTTGCACAAAACGCCACATACTTTCTGATGCGTCTAGAATATTCGACCCTTTGGGATTCCTGGCACCCTCGATAGTTCTACTAAAAATACTTCTTCAAGAACTCTGGCTTCGGAACCTTGAATGGGACCAGGAGGTACCCAAGGATATATCTTCCCGATTTTTTGAGGTCCGCAATCAACTCTCGTGTTTAGACAATATAAAAATCTCACGTAAATTAATTTACTCCTACAATCTTGAATATCACGGTTTTTGTGACGCTTCCGAAAAGGCGTATTCGGCGGTAGTATATTGTCGGAGCATCGGTGCTCTCAAGAATCTCGTGTTGTGCTTATGGCTGCTAAGACTAAGGTAGCTCCACTAAAACAAGTTTCTGTGCCAAAACTCGAACTTTGTGCTGCTGTACTGCTCTGTCGATTGTTTAAAACAATAAAAGGTTCTGTAGAAATAAATAACCAGCAGCTAATCGCGTGGACTGACTCAAAAATAGTGCTATGTTGGTTATCAGTTCAACCCCGAACTTTAAAAACGTTTATGGCTAACAGGACGTCGGAAATACTAGAAATTCTACCAAGATCCTGTTGGCGTCATATTACTTCCGCGAACAACCCTGCAGATTGTGCATCACGAGGACTGTCGCCATCAGTCTTGCTGGACTTCAGACTTTGGTGGCAAGGGCCGCATTGGTTGCAGGATGGCCCTTCACCACATCCACTACAAAATATTGAATTATCAGACACTGAACTGTTATCAACAAGGCAAGGTCAAAAACCTATGTCAACATTTTCTTCTGACATCGTTTTCTCATCACATCTGGCGCTAGAAGACCATCTTCTAACAAATCTTTTAGACAGAGTTTCTTCGTGGAGTAAACTCATACGTGTGCTTGCCTATTGCAAGCGATTCATTCTCTGTCTTCATACTAAATCACATATTAACAATCCCTTGCAAACAACTGAATTACTGGAAGCCAAAAACATTTGTATAAAGTTCGCACAGCAATCATGCTTTTCGGCAGAGATCGCCGCCTTGAGCATTGGTAAACAATTATCCCGCACAAGTAGTCTTCAGAAGTTAACACCAATCATTGATTCGTATGGACTCCTTCGTGTAGGCGGTCGATTAGAACATTCCAATCTATCGTATTACAAAAAACATCCTCTGATTCTTCCTAAGGACCATCGCGTAACTATCCTAGTAGCTGAATATAATCATCGAAGGTACATGCATGTTGGAATCGATCAGCTGTTCACAATTCTGAGGCAAGAATTTTGGATTGTAGGATGCCGGAATTTAGTAAGGAAGGTGATATTTAACTGCATTCAGTGTTTTCGGCACCGCAAGGCAACAGCAAAACAACTCATGGGGCAACTTCCACAAGAGAGGGTCACCTATTCCAGGCCATTTTCTCGTGTAGGATGTGACTATGCTGGCCCACTCACTCTACGGTTAGCGCGAGGACGAAATCCAAAGTTTGTTAAAGGCTATATAGCCTTATTCATCTGCTTTATTACTAAAGCAATACATATTGAGCTTGTGTCGGATCTATCAACAGAAGCTTTTCTCGCCGCCTTACGTCGATTCATCGCTCGTCGCGGCAAACCCACCGACATCTTCAGCGACAATGGAACAAATTTCAAGGGAGCTGACCGTGTCTTATCTGAAATGCACAAACTTGTTCTATCATCACAACATAATCGCACTCTTGTCGAAACCCTCGCAATTGATGGTATAACTTGGCATTTTATACCTCCATCTTCTCCACATTTTGGAGGAATCTGGGAATCGAACATCAAGGCAATCAAGTTGCATTTAAAACGTGTAATTGGAAATGAAGTTCTTACATTTGAAGAAATGTACACGCTGCTCAGTCAAATAGAGGCACTGCTTAATTCCAGACCCTTATTTGCAGTATCTGATACAGAATTTGATATATTAACTCCATCTCATTTTCTAATCGGTGAAACTTACACCTCTATTCCAGAACCAAATATTCCAGCCCATGTTAATGTCTTTTCCAATTGGAAGCAAATTCAGCAGCTACAGCAAGCATTCTGGAAACGTTGGCACGAGTCATATATTACATCTCTACAACCTCGCCAGAAATGGACTCAAGCAACAAACAACATCACACCTGGAGCAGTAGTCATCATTAAGGATGGTAACACCCCACCCTCCAAATGGCCGCTTGGATTAGTCGTCGAGTGCTTCCCAGGCGCAGATGGCAAAATTCGAGTCACCAACATCAAAACACAGAAAGGCATCTTCACTAGACCTATATGCAAATTGGCTGTTTTACCCTTTGCTGATAGACCGGAGTCTATCAGGAGGCCGGACGATGTTCAGGATTCATCATAGATGTTCAAAAACTTTTGTTCATCACTTTAAACTCATGTTCTTTTATATAAATACTTAAATGCTATGTACATCTAGTTGTATATTGAATTCCCATTACGACAAATTGTATTGCTAACCTAACTGTATCAATCGGCTATTGTTCAAGCCAACTTTATGAATTCTAAAATAAATATCGCTCTCTTGCTTATCAACCATCAACGACTACACATCATTTTCACAAACAATTTATTTATAGCTATTTATAAACAACTAACAGACTACAATTATATTTATATGTATAGATTTCCCATTCCGCGTAATTGAGCTTTACTCGTAATTATAGCCCTATTACGTTTTCATCTTCGAGTTATTTCAAACAAACACGTTTTGGAGCCGATACCATGTGATCTAAAATTCATTATTTTAAACAACTGACAGCATTAACCAGTATGCAGTTTTGTATTAAATTGATCGTATCATTTTCCTCTTGGTTACGTGACAGCATTTTCAAAATATTGGAATTATAACTTCATATCTCTACCAGTTAGTTACCTTGTTACTATAAATAACACTATTTCGTTGTATTCGTTCCCATAACATGAAATATTGAATCCTTTGGTTGGCGTCGCTATATCCCTTATTTTGAAGACCCTCGAGCCATTCGAAAAATGCGAAATGAAACAGAACAATAACTTTATGTAGTAGCACGTTACACTAGTAACCGTCGAAAAGACAATAGTCATTAATTATGTCCTTTTCTCTGGAAACTAGTCGGTATCCTTTACAAGAGCGTTCGTCGATTTTTTCTCATGTTTTCTTCTTTAAAAATTTGGTCACGTTTCTATTATTGCCTTTGTCGCCATTTTTCACACATTCGTATTGGCTAACACCACGTAGGTCACAGATCACATATCGTTCTCGCTCTCTGCCCATACACCTCTCTTCACTTTTATTACATTTCATCCTTGCCCAGTTTTTTTTTTGTTTTCAATTCAGTTTCTTTGTCAGGGTGTTACCAAAGCTATCAAGGCCCGAAAGTAAATCGACAACCATGAAGTGTATGATATAAAAATTGGACACATGTCCCGATATGATATCGTGCAGTCAACTGGGGGGTCGTTTCGAAACTTCCAATATATCATAACTTAGGAATTTTCGGTAAGGACTAAAGATGAAAATGAAGACGGGATGGGCTAGCGAATATCACAGGACATTGAGAAAGTAAGAAAAAAAATTGAAAATATTCTGGCCGCATTTCAAAGCGAATACCAAAGTGTTCCGAAGTGTATACCATCATAGAGAGGCTGAGAGATAGACACCTTCGATCTTAGAGTCGTGAAATTCTCGAGAAGTCAGATGGAGGTATCATATATTGCGAAATGACTGAAGGGAAGCTTTGGCAATGTTACGATGTTTGACAATAAAATTTGTCCTTGTCAAGCAGGAAAATAAAGGAAAAAACAACCGAATAATGTAGTGGCAGCCACAATGACATTATATGTCCTGCTCGAAATATCTAACATTTATAACATACGAAATGACCCAACTGGGAACAACTATAGGCAAACCAAGCGTCCTGCTTTTATTGCATGCACTCAATATTTATGGTGTTTTAAGACTTTTATTATATTGTTTAATATCAAAGACAAAAGGAAATTTAATTCATATGGAAACTAACAGCAAAAACTACAAAACGATAGCCGTGAACGATATAAGTAAAAAAAAGGAGGCAGAAAAGCTGCTGTATGAATCCTACTGCATCTCAACATCCTCTAGTCGTCCTGATAGTCGTTCTTGCAAACGAACACATTACCAACGTGCATAAAATTTACATAATTCCTTGACAGTACTCCAGAGTGGATCGCACTAACAAGCAAAACAAAAACATGTAATGAAACTCGGGAATAAATGGAATGGATATGGAGACTCTGGCACTATGCAAATTATTACAGTTCACACTTCTTGGTGCAAAGTGTTGCTAGCGAAAACAAACGGCCATAACTAAGGAAAAAGCCAGCGAAAAATATCAAAAAAAAAAATAAATAAATAACCGACCTCTCTGAACCGCAACACTTTTGTTTACTCCTTGGCGTGGATCCTTTCGAAATTTATGAATACATCACTGGCAACACATATACGAACACCGCCACTGCAAATAATGAATCCAATTTCGCCAAGTTTTGTACTCTCATTAACACAAACTCTCGAAAGATGGAGGGCATTGTTGGGAAACATCTTTCGGTATGAGAACGAGTCCCAGTACAAGGTTTTTCTCTGATCCTGTTCGTTATTTTCTAGGGTTTCTTTTTTTTTCTATTTCAATGCAGCGTTGATGAAGTCGGTTTGTTTCAGTTTCTAACACAATTCATTTCCTGTTTTATTTTTTTATTTTTTGAATTATTTAAATAGAAACTTGTTAAGCAGTAAGTTGATTGAATATACAAAAAAATACGTAGGGATCATTAGAAGATTCAAATTGGCAACACTAATTGCATGGAAAATAATTTTAATCTTGAAATTGTGTTGTTATTTGCTCCTCTGTAATTTAAGCTCCGGTGAAGAAGCGAGCCAACTATTTCACGACTGAGAGGCTAGAGCGCTAAAAATCAAGAAAATTTATAAACATTATAATTACCTTAAGATCTGAAAAATGTGTGACCTCCTGCCCCCGGTTAGCATGCCTCTGCTCTGCCGATATCCCACTTAGATACAAATCAAGAATAATACAAGATGCAGATCTACAATCAGTACTTCAATTTTATTACTTGTGAAATCTACTTCAGCAAATTCATAAAATCAATCTACTTCCTTGTTTCAAAATCTACGTCATTTTTATCACAATTTGGACTGTGCTGTTATAACTAAGATATCCCGGTTTCACTTTCACACGACTGATAATATTGTCAACATTTGTTTTCAGTATGCTGACACTGCACTGTCATATACTATTAGACGGAGAAATTACGATTGCGAATCTGAATTGCGATTGAAACTTGTGATATGTTTATACGCAAGATAAACTTGCAATGTAAAATTTCCGAATTAAGAGTGGAAGTATAATATAATCACAGTTTTTGAACCAATCAAATTGCCAATGATTGCAATTTTTATCAGCAATTTGCTGAGTAATTTCAAAACATATTGCAAATTTTATTCATTTTGTGTTGGGAATTGCATAAAAATGTAAAGTGCCATGCTGGATAGTGACGAAAAATTAATTCTTATTGTGTGAAAGTAGGCTGTCAGTTCATTTACTGTCTATGCGATATTTTTAGTTCACGATTGAAGTTTCACTCAGAATCTAGATTGCGAGTGAACTTTGAGCTTCAATCACGGTTTATACGATGTTTTGCCTCGGAATTAAAGTCCCACTCGTGAATTTTGAGGTCCGTATAAACATAGTAATAGTAAGACTAAAATATTAGCAATAAGAAGAATAAAATATATCTTTTTTTTATAATACATTTACATCACATAAATGGTCATATAAATATTTTTGTCGGACTTTTCTGTATGACAGATATTCACGCGGTACTGACAAGTATTGATATCGAAGTTGATAATCACAAAATTCCAGAATAGCGATACATGTAAATGACTGATAATATTGAGAATTTTCGGTTTAATCCATTAATTGAATTTTCATGAAATTAAAAATGTGTTGAAAAAAAAGATGGGGCTCTTAGATTGCACTCAGGAGGTTCTTTAATATCCAGGATAAATTTACTGACATAAGGTAAAAGTTTAGATAAATTGAAATTATAAAACGAGAGGAGTAAGTATTTACACCAGAACCACTTGACGGAACTCTAACTTCAAACTAAAATATCAAGGTTTTGCTAATAATATATGATCAGTATAGTTTGTAATGAAGTTTTAGCTTCTGCTGTAGTTACACTGATATGATCATGCAAAAGTAATCGATTTTCATAAGTTTCAAAGAAAATTATGCTTATACAGTAATTATCGCTTAGAATACACTACGGTGCATGCAAAAATGTTAAAATTAATATCATTATGTTCATAAAAGTGGCTTTAAGAAATGTAGTAAATCATTGTCCTGTATATAGTTCAAATGTCTAAAAGGGGTAGTTTGTTTCCTAATTGCTTTCACGCTGAGATGTTAGTGGCAGTGAGCTGTTCCGCGAGGATCTTTGCTGTTTTACAGCAAGTTGTGATGTCGGTGTTCATCATTTCTTCGAACGTGTCCATGTAGTTAAGAGTTTATCTTTCTTTGATTGGCTTTTCTTTATCTTTTATCAATTATAGTCGTAAGATGATCGCTGTGCGACGCCAGTTCGTATTTCATAGAAGGGAGTAAGCTACGAAAGTTATGTCTATGATGGAGCCCAAATCCTGATTTGCGATATGTGTTTGCCCGGCCGCTGTTTGCAATCCCTATTTTTAGTAAGGCAAAGGTCGTTTTCTGGCGTTGGTGAGTCTGCTACGACACTATGTTGCCCATGCATTGAAGTCACCGCTACGACCATTGGAATTTTACTGCGTGTGTTGGCCGCTAGATTATCTAACATTCTCTGATATTCACTCTCCAGCTGGGTCATGCACAACAGCAGTAGAGGTAAGTTTCATTTATGTTTCTCGTACGAAGCCCAACGCCTGTTCACCTGTTTCGTGGAAGGCGTGTTTTCCACATAACCAAATTACCACTTACTTTGTTTCATCACAGATCCGAAAATTGTCGTCGAGAGTTTTGTACAGCTCTCTTTGCCAAGACGATGGCCGTTCTCTCGTCCTTAGCAGTGTGTGTTAGGATATACTGAGCTTTCTACAATCTTTCAATCTGTTCTCTATAATAATGGTTCAAATCAGCATTATCTTCGTGAATTTCTTTTTGTAAACGCTACATGCTTGACATCTTCTACTTACTTATTTACGATGGCACTATAGCCCAAATCGTACCTTGTCCTCCTGAATGCTTTGCCTCCATCCATCTCGATTGATTGACCGCTTTCTACAGTTAGAAAATCTTAGCAATGATTTGCTGTCTGCTTCAATCGAATCCTCTCGACCGATCTTTGTCCATAGACTTTCCCTTTTAGTGTGCGTTTGGGAATTCTTCCGTCATCCATCCGCTCCATATGACCAACCCATTGGAACTTCTTAAATTTGATGAGGTGAAGTGTCAACTTCTGGATTGTCGAAGATGGTATACAATCCTTTATTATATCGCATTCTCCAGATCGAGTCTTCCCTTACAGGTCCAAGGATTCTTCTGAAGATCTTTCTTTCAAAGGCGTTAGGTAGTCTTTCGGACACCTGAGTTAATGTCACGTTTCGCTGCCATAACATAGCACAGGTCTTATGATCATTGTATATAGCTTAAGTTTTGTGTTCCTGTGTACGTTTTTGTTTTTAATTATTTTAAGTACCGAATAATACGTCTTGTTTGCCATCATTATCCTTCTTTTGATTTCGATGGGTTTGCTTTCATCCTGACATATAGTTGTCTACGTTATAGTCCGCTACTGTAATATTTTGTCTGATTGGAGTCTTTTTCCAAGTTTGTGTCATAATTATTATTTTGTTTACAATAATACGTAGTCCAATTTCCCTTGCTACCGAGTCAAAGTTTTCAAATACCTCCTTAGCACTCTCCAGAGATCTTGCAAGGATATCTATATCGTCGACATATGCTACTAGTTGTGTGGATTTGAAGCATAGTATTTGCTTGGTGTCTAGCTAGGGTATAGCCTCGCAGGTAGTGTGTTAGTCTTGTAATGCGAAAATCGTGAGTTCAAATCCCGGTCGGCGCAATATATAATTCCGGCACATTGCCTGCTTGGATATATCTTGGTCCCCTCAATCTAAGAAAATTAAAAAATTCGTAGAAAGAGGGTTGTGCGAAGGGCTAACAACCCTTCCATAATAAGTAATGAAAAATGTTAAGGAACCTGAATATCAGGAGGCCAAGGTCTGATTTGGGCTGTAGCGCCATTGTAGAAGTAGAAGTTTACTTGGCGTCAATGGGAAGTTTCCGAACAATATATTCGAGTGTCAAATTGAAAAGCTTTGGTGCGAGTTCGTCACTTTAATTAAGGCCATTGTCTGAGTTAAAACTGGAAGTCAGATCGTTTTCTACTCTGACTCGTGACAAAAACTCGGTCATTGTCATTCTTGTAAGCCGAACCAGTTTCGGTGGGACTCCATGCTCCAACATGATCTATTAAAGTACTTGACTGTCGATACTGTAGTATGCTTGTTTGAAGTCAGGAAATATCTGGTGCAAATCTATATTATATTCCCAGCACCTGTTTAACTGTAAATATCTGGTCCGTGGTCGGCCGTCCAGCCCTAAATCCGCCTTGGTATTCATCAATTGCTTTGTCAGCAAAGAGCTTAACTCTCTTTTCAAGAATTTTGGTCAAGGTCTTATAAGACTTGGCATCTTCTGGGCGATCCTTTCTACAGAACATATATCATGGTTCCTTGTCCCAGCTCTTCGCAATATTGCCTTCTGTTCCACATTTCTAACAAAGCTTGGAGCAGTCTTCTCCATTTTTGCACTATGGCAATTGCTGGCATTTGAATTATTTTATAAGTAGCGCTCGTTCGCAAATGCATGAGTTGACCCAGCCGATTTTGATTCTTCCAGTTTCTAATAACTTTCTTGCGTTTTTTCTGCTATTTACGTTTCGCCGTAATCCTTTCCCAGGGATGTGATGTCTGCCTGCAAAACTACTGCAACTCCAACCAAGGCTTTGATTGCTCGCTTATGTCTTCTTTTGTGGTCACTTCATCAACTTCTTTAATCTTGGTGATTGAGCTGTGCATGAAGGTCCTCACTCTCACTTGCTCTATTATAGCTTCGCTTATGTTGCCTTTGAATTTGGGAATCATGTCTCATATCTCCTTAAGTTGAAATTGTTGATCTCCTTTTTCTATCCTTCCGATCCTCAATACCGCCTTTCCAACTGCTTCCAATATAGAGTATGTTTTCACCTTACGCAGTATCAGCGAAAAAGTAAGTTTACCTTTCGCTTCGATGACAATAACGTCAGATCTAGTTTGCCTCTTGCTTTTCCTTGACGATCTTCTATTAACGATTGCTTGCCGTCTAAAGTGGCGTTAATTTACCTATCACTAGTCCGAGGGACCTCTGCGACGGTTATCGCATCTTTCTTATAGCTTTTTGCTACTGATAGATCTTTTAGTTTCCGTTTTGGTTCCGGGGTTTCGCTGTCCGCAACCTGCCTCTTTTTGGTTCCACGCTTGATTTTAGCCTTGTTTAAGTTTAAGAAGAGTTGTTTTGCGGATCACCTCCTTTGCTTTCTCATCGTGTAGTTGAATCATCGAGACCTCGCAGAGAGCTCCGAAGCCTTCTGTGGCGCCTTTTATCGCCTGCTGGATCGAATCTTTTTCTGTCTTCCAGCATTTCCACCACATCACACGCTGTTTAATGCGTATCTATGAGTGTGTGTGTGCCCCAAGCATGTGTGTGTACGAGAACATAATGATAGAAAGCAGTTTATGGTCACAAACAATTGACGATCACAGATATTCGATGGTTTATTTATTCATTATTTTTTTTTTTTCATGCGCCAAGGAGTTGTACAAACTTTATTAGATACCAATTTCCCGTCCCACTGGTATGCACGATGCACATACCTGATTCTGACAGAGAACTGTGAGCCGATATACGTCTGCATACTAAACCACAGACTTCACCCACTCTCCCCGCAGTACTGCCGTTAGGTATTACTTCGCGGGGCTGGCTAGCATTCTATGCTGTACTCCTTATATTGCTTATGTTCTCCTTTCTCCCTCGATTCTTCGAAGATCCTTTTGCACGTTACGAGTGTGCAAATTCCATCCAATTTTCCTCTGATTCCATCACATAATCTATGATGAATGGTATGGCATATCTGGACAAAGAGGTAAGATATCATGTCCGAGCCTGTGTAGGTATTTGCGGTAGCCGCTGCGGTCTGATATGAACTGCGTGAGGTGATAGTTCCAGTCCCTATACACTCGCTTCGTCCAGACCTCAATTGTGAGGATTAGCTTAGCGTCCATTTGCCTTTTGTACTGTTGTCCCACCTGGTTTGTCACATAGCTATTGATGTAGCCTTATCCTTTTCTTTTATTTTTCTGACAACAGCTGCCCTTTGTTGGATCGAGGCTCTTTTTTCGTAAATACTTAGCATCTCATTCGCGACTATGTCAATAGGGATCATTCTGACTATGACATAGGCTGCTTCGTCCGATATTCTTTGGAACCGCTGCTTATTCTTATCGCCCAGAGCCTATACGTTGATGACATCTTTCTTCTTATTTCCTTTATCGCTAACGCCGCCGCCCAAACCGGAGCAGCGTATAGGAGGACCGAGCTGACTACTCTGAAAAGTAGAATCCTTCGGGCATAACCAGGTCTACTGATGCTTGGCTGTCTTCATTTGTGGCGACTAATTGCTACCGAAGTCGCCGTGAACTTTAAATTTTAATCTATTATCGAGCACATCTTCTAGATATTTAATTGATTCTTTGGAATCTCAATATTCGCGTACTCAATTTTCTTTTGTCTTGTTATTAGAACAGCCTCCGTTTTGTGGTCAGCTAATTATAAGCCGGCGGGCTCCAGCTAGTTTTTAATTTTTGATACTGCTTCGTTTGTTGCTGACAGTGGCTATGTCGTCTGCGAACCCGATTAATTTTACTCCTTGCGACACCGATAGTCGAAGAAATCGTACGTGATATTCCGCAAGAGATGGCTCAGTACCAATTCTTGTGGGACTTCTTCGGTAACATTGTAGTACTTTGACACTCATTAGTTTAATTCTTCAACTTCCTGTTGGTGAAGTAGTTTGAAATTATTCTCAATAAGTAGTATGGTAACCACTCTGCTGAGTTAAAGGCATTTTTAATGCCCAGTGTCACTACTGCACAATATTTCTGTGTCCCCCATCGCCATTTTTCTCCTTGTATCACCTCAGTTGCAGTATTGCCCACCACTTTTATGGCGTCAACAGTTGAACACGAAATCCTGAATGCGAACTGGTCGTCTAAGAGTGCTCCTTTCTCCTCTGCTAGTACGAGCAGTCTTGTTTGTAATTTGCTCAAGGATCTTTTCCATTGTGTCAAGTTTACTTATTGGGTGATATGATGATAGTTCTCCAGGACGCTTATTTCCTTTTGGTAACAGTACCATTTGTTTGAGTTTCCATGGTTCAGGAAAGACTGCATTTCTGCATCGTTGTTATAAAGATGTCGTGCCCCTTTTGAACACCAACTTTTACTGTCATATTTGGAATGCTAGTTACCTTGTTGTTGCCTATCTTCCTGCATGCCTCAAATAGTTCCTCCAACGTGATTGCAGGAAAGGACTCTATGCTGATCTTTCTGGCTATACACATAGTAGTTGGCCTTTGTGGACACAGGTAATCTACTATTTATCTTAGCATTATCGTTATTTGTGGGGACCTATGACCCTTCAGACTTGTTATCACCTTATCCTCTTTGTTAAAGAGATTTTTGAAACAAATTGCCTTACTGTTTAATCGCCTACTAAGGCCTAACTGTAGGTATGATTTCGCCACTTTGAAAGTGTCTAATCGGTCCCGAAAATCTGCTCATCATTTTGATCGTTGAACTCTGCGTCGGGATAGTAAGCACTTTGCCCTGAGTATCTTTATTTCTTCGTTCCAGTATGGTGCTCCTTTTCCACTAGTTATCCTTCTGCACCGCATGCTGTGATGATAGTGTGGGTGAGTTGTTCCGCGAGGATTTTTGCTGTTTTGCTACGAGTTGTAATGTCGGTGCTCATCACTTCTCCAAACGTGTCCCTGTCGAATAGCTTATCTTTCCAATTTGGGCCTATTAATTTAAGTCGTTTAGGGTTAGCATGTAACAATACTTTTAGGCCACATTTGGAACGTGTCCTCAAACTTTAATCTAATTGAGCACAGGAACTTTCTGTTCTTCCACCTGGAGCCAAGAACAAACGATTTTTTTGTATCAGCCACAACCGCGCATGCTCGACTGATTTTTAGTTCTCCATATTATGAAATAATCTGGAGCTATTTTGATAGCGAAAAATTTCGTCATCCAGTTTCTGATGAATTATCATTATTTAAGATTGCAAGATTCAAAAAGTTAGCTTTTTTGAGACCTATCCAGTGAGTCTATGTGTGTCTCAACAACAACTCGAGTCACCCTCAAAAGAAAATTGTTTTTTAGAATGATCTTCTATCGAAAGCAGAAGCTGTAAACATTTAACTAAAAAAATAAATTTGAAGTTTTTTTCTGACTTGATCGACAAGTTTGGTATGACAAAGTTGTAGAATATCTTGAACAATTTTTTTTTTATTGTGTTTTTGCATCTTGATGCAGAGTTGACGAGATAAATGATTTTTAAGTTATATTGAGCTTAAATGCGACATTGATATTTTCAGTCAGGTCAAAAAATATCCCGAGTAAAAGCTGTAGAACTTACTAAATTAATTCAAGAGCGGTGATTTTGACGTCGAGGACGGTATGGAGGTGAAAGAACACTTTTTTGTTGTATATTATTGTATATTATGAGCTGTTGAAACTGAGTGAAACCGTCACGAGAGATCACTATCGACTACAATTGATGCCAAACATTGAAAGAGAAATGGCCACAGTACTAAGACAAAAATGAGAAAGTGGTTTCGCTGCACGATAACGCTTGGCCACATGTTGTTTAGGTTCTGAAAACTTACATGGAAATACTAACATAGGGCATCCTACCCCACCCGCTCTATTCGGTAGTTATTGCTCTTCTGATTACCACCTACTCCGATCGATGACGCATGGCCTGGCTATACAGTATTTCTGTTCTTAGGAAGAAAAAACGGATCAATTCGTGGATCGATTCAAAAGGCACATCGCTTTTTCAAGATGGTATCCGACAATTGCCAGAAAGATGGGAGAAAGGAATGGCTAGCGTCGGACAGTACTTTAAATCATAAATACGTAATTATTTTTCGAAAGCCACGAATTTTTGAAGAAAAGGGCGGAAAGAAAGTTGCAGACACAATATTATTAACTATGCTATGATACTGAAAGCGTACAGCAAACCCCAACTTTTTTTTCCAAATTTCGCTCCAAATGTAGAACTTCACCTTTGCCTAATTATAACTTTCTAGATTTCTTGCTCTTAAATTAAAATGATTTCACGGACTTAAACAAACAAAGATTTTGATGTGTTTAGAAAATTTCAATCTAAAATACTGAAAAATGGGGAAATGAAGAAGGGGCGGTGCTCAGAAAAGCAAACATAATAAATTAACAAAAAAAGAAGTTTCGGGCCTTCAACCAGAGGAAGAAATGCAGTTTACGTATGCGCCCAAAATTGGATGTAATTTTCTCCATGCTTATGCAAACGTGCTAGAGGAGAGCAGATTTCAAAACCTTTGTTTGTCAGCCTCTAAAGCGTAGTCATTAAACTACTTTTAGCAAACTAACTTCTAAGTTTAAAATTTGAATTTGTTAAAATCTTTGACTCAAAATATTTAATGATCGAAGTCGCGTATGTTGGTAACACCAGCCCATTCTTGAGTGTTCCATCTTTCGGTATCTACCTACCTATCTTGCAACAAACTAAAATATAATATTTATTTCGTTGAAGCTGAGTACTTTCTATCTGCCCCGAATTAGAAATTCTATTTTCATAATCACCTATATTAAATATATTAAATTCCATTAAAATTCATATCCTGGTCATATCTTCTGACCTCATGATTAGTGAACGAATTGTTCGTCTAGGCAAAATCACAAAACATATTTTAATTACCACAAAGTGTGTACGAGCATTAAATTCCGTAATGAAATCTACGATCCTGACGTATCCAGCCATCACATGAGGAACTTCACAACCTCGCCGTCCTACCAAACCGCATCGGAATTTTTTAAGGCAAATAATATCGAGAGTCAGGATGTCGAAGAATGAAGGGGTTGCTGGCATCTTGTGAAAGTATTATCCCGATGCTGAATTCCATTCTACACCACGATGTTACCGAAGAGCACCAGAAATACATGCTCGTGTAGAGTACCCTTTCCTGACAAGTTGGAAATTCGCATCATATCCCTATAAAGGGGCGACCTTAAGACCAAAACGAGCGATGTCTGTAAAGATGGGAATCATCTCAATCCACTTTCCTGTAAGAGGATTGAGGCATAAAGAGTTGCAGGAGAAGGGGAGACATCTTTTGCCCGTAGATTATGTGATGTGAACGAATCCAAAAATATTAAGACATCTGCCTTTCTTCTATGACATTTTTTCTATCTCCCTTTTGCCACTAGTATAGATATTGTAGAAAGCGCGATGAGAAATTTCGCAGGACTTTAACTGCATGGCAGTAGCAGAAAATGATAAAATACTTTGCTCCAAGCACTTTTCCTAAATTAATTAGTTAAATTAAGGAATGTTACGATGGCTGCTGTATACGAAGCTACGACATTATTTTATATTTTGTTAGTTACTTGATTCTTACTTGAAACACTCAACAAAATTGTATACAGATCTGGATAATCTCAACAGCAAATTATAATGAGTCGGAGCGCAAATGTCGCAGGCACACTTAAATTTTATGAAAATATTAAAAGGTGTTGAATTTCTCGTGCGAAAAATAACAAGCTTAAGGCTTATTCAGAAATGAGTTCGTAAAATTTTAAAAGGGCCATATTTTCGACTAATAATTCGCCACAATTTGATCAACTTTTCCACTTAGTAGCATTACTCAATCGATTTATAAAGATGGCGCCAAACAATTATTTGAAGGAATGTGAATATTCGGGGTATTTGGAAAAATTTTGGAAGGTGAATTTATAAGGAAATCATAAATAAGACCGCTGATCAGATAAAAATATCCTTAAAGTTTTATATTCCTATTGTTTCGTGATTCTTCGCTCTATCAGACCCAACACAAAGCCACGATGATTAAAAGAAAAACGAGGTGTACCGCCTGAACCCTACTAATCTGGCAGACTAATTTGCCTAAACACCGATGATATGCGAAAATCAAATTTTGAGTTATTTCACTGGCATTACTTTTAATTAAAAACCCAACAAGCAAATATAAATTTTCTGGCTAGTTCCACCAGGCATATTCCTCTAACCCAAGGATAATATGCGTGCAGACCAAGATTGATTACTTCCATGTATATGACATGAGAAAAACTAAATCTGCTCCTATAAGACTGTCACCAGCACACACGATAACCTCTTACACATATATAGTTCTCCTCATTATATGGTTGATGAATAGTATCCTGTATGACTTTTTCGTCAACCTGGATTATTTTTTAAACAAATTAACAGTCCTTTTCTTGTTTTCCTCTAATCACCTACGAATGCCCTGAGTTGGAAAGGGCTTTCTTCTATACTTCATCAACAAAAATTAAAACACATTTATTAACTAACCAACCTTGTTGATGTTTTTTTAATGGTAGTTCTGTGTCCATAGGATTGAAACAGAAAGAATGGTTTAGGCACCCTCCTCGAAACAAATGAACGAACCGCAACAACCATAAATCGTCGTAGCTAATTGAAATTAAATCAAATCATTCGAGTGAAACCGCCCCTTCTTATCGATTTCGATCGATTCCCGAGCCAGGTCGAGTGGAGACTTGAGGTCATGCCCAGCCGTTGCATAAGACAAATTAGGCAAATTAATATTTAATCTTGAGAACCATTCCTTTTGGCATAGCATAAAATCGAGGACATGTTAATGATCAAACTGTCCTTCCGTTTATCGATATTAGTGCGGTTCGTATGTCCTTTATACAAATCAAATGTGGATACGCATACCGCATCTGTCACCTGCTTCGGATTACTTTGGAAGTTTATGTCATCAAAACTTACGAATTTTCAACCATTAAGGACTCATCAATTTTTGTGCCTGGACATTTTCCGTTAATTATTTCATCGTCATTTTCAAAATTTCTAGCCTTATGATGAGATAAATAAAAATGTATTAGAGAGTTCGTTGTCGTATTCGAAATAGTTGATGCGGTGGAGCGTGTCTAACATTGTGTGGTCATGGCGCTTTGCCCTATGGCACACCCAGAAACCCATTATGGTATCCTTATTGCCTTAATTGAAATTTATTGTAAATTCCCTTACCGAAAATTGTTACATTACGTTGGTCCGACATAGACTTTGCGGATTTCACAAATGAATTATATTGAAGGGCTCGGCAAGCAAAAGAAAAAAACTTTTAGATATGTCTGACGTTGGAAATGAACATGAGAAAAGTGAAAAGTTATTTTTTTTTTAAGTTCAACGGACTTTGATCTTTTATATTATGCTTGATGTAGGTTTTTTATTCCTGTTCCTGAGAGTGAAGGACTTCCATTTGGCATTTCCATCTTACACGGTTTGCTGCAGTTGTTTTTGTGCTTTCCCAAGTGTGATGCGATTGTCCTAGTATTTTGCATTGTTAGTCTGCAGGAGCTTTCTGGCCCGTGGCCATCCAGGCTGTCCCGTGCTATTATAATGATATGCTTGTGATACTTAATCTGCTTTCTGATGGTATGACCAATCCGAAGCCATTTATTCCTCCTTATCTGCCTTATTATTTGTGCGTCGCTGGTTAAGATCCAGAGGTCTTCCATAGGTTGCTGAAGATACTACTTGATGAAAATTTGCGGATATTGAGGAATCATGAATATTGAATATCAAATGGGACTCACTTCCATAAATTAGGAATTATTTTACCCAACTGTTCAATACTCTTAGCTTTGCTTTCTGGATATCTGCGTAATTTTGCATAATGGTTGCAATCGTCCATCAGATTTTGTGCCACCCTCTGTTTTCATTGAGCTAGAGCGTAACTCAGGGAGTAGCAAGTTGGTCTATTCGACGATTGGGAGCTCAAATCTCGTTCGACGTGTAATTTCAGCACATTTCTTGCATAGGTATGTTTGGCCACCTGAATCTGGGAAATTGAAAATTCCTAGATAGAGGGCTGAGCGAAGGGCTACCCTTTCACAGTAACAAATAAAAATTTTAGGGAACCTGAAACCCCCGCAGGAGGGTAGTTTTAGGATGAGGTTTTACCATTCATGCAACTATCTTTGGAGAATAGTGACTCCACGTTCCTGAGCTACACATCCCCCTGTTGGGTGGGGGCAGTAGAATTCCTGATTGCCCTAAAAATGGCAAATGGACACTCACTGGATCATGGGCTTATCACCCGTGATCTTAAAACCAAACTGATACGAGAAACGGATACAGCGCCTCGAATACGGACGGATTCTACGGAATTTTGGCATTCAAAAACGGACTATGATTGGCTTTTGGAATGTCCGAACATTGAATGACGGGGGAATGACTGAGGTCAATCGGTGCTTTGACAACGCCAATCAGTGATCGGCCGTGAAATGGAGCACTATAACATCTAAATCTTGGGATCGAGTGAGGTCAGGTGGACAGGATCAGAAGAAAAACGAACCCCAAGCGGAAATACCATTCTGTACGTTGGTCCTGAGAGTGAAGCCAAAAATGGCATGGCGGCCATTCTTACACCGAGAGCGAGAACCAGCCTCATCAACTAGGAACCAATTTCGGATTGGATTATCGTTGTCAGATTCAGGGCCAGTGTCAAAAACGTCACAATTCTTCAGTGCTAAGCACCAACCAATACCGCAACACCTGCTGACAAAAAGGAGTTTTATAGCCAACTGAGTGCCACCTTCGATCGTGTTCCAAGAGGTGATATAAATGTCTCAGCAGATATGAATGCCGAAGTTGGCTCTGACAATACTGGACTAGAACACGTAGAACACATGGTGACCATTGGGTCGACGCGTCACGACCTTGGATTAAGAGACCTGAAAGCGTCGAATTATTTGTGGAGTTTTGTAGTACTCGACATATGGTCATCGGAGGAACCATTTTGCCACAAAAGAGTCACCATAAATCATCTGGGGTTTCCCCTGCTGGTATTAGTCAGAGCCAGATCGACCATTTGGCTATAAGTCGTCGATGAAGAAGATGTCTCCTCGATGTGCGAGCGAAACGTGGAGCTGACGTAGGGAGCGATCAACTCTTGATGGTTGCCTGCTTGAGATTGTGAACAGCAGCTATCCGGCGACTACAGATCCTTCAAATGAAGCGCAAGCTTAATGTGTATAAACTTAGAGACCCTAACAAAAAATGCGAGTACACGACCATTCTACGCGAAAAGTCATCCACATTGCTCACACTGAACGCCGATTAGGAGGCAACCAGAAACACGTTTCTAACTAGTGCAGAAGAATCTGTGGAAAGTGGTAAGAAATACTGGATATCGCAAAACACATGGGACAAGTTTAGTGATCGGAAAAAAACCAAATTGACAATCATCTCTCAACCCACTCCTCAATTAGGGACGATCCTCCAGATAAAGAAGAGATAGTATCCGTAATTTGGACAATGGCGAGAAGGAAAGCTCCAGATATAGACGGGCTACCAACCGAATTTCTTAAAGTGGACCCGGAAATAACAGCCGATATACTCCTCCCACTCCTTACTGAGGTGTGAAATGAAGGAAGATATCTGACTGAATGGAAGGAAGGCGTCATTAAGAAAATTTCAAATAAGAGCGATCTTCGAAATTGTGGCAATTAGCGTGGTATATGTCTACTTACTGCCCTATCGAAAATCATGGCTAAGGTAATTCTCAATAGGATTAGTGATGTCGTGTCTTGAAGTTTATCAGGCAAGATTCCGTAAAGGCTCGTCTTGTACCGACCACACAAATATCCTACAGATAATATTGGAGCAGTCAGCCAGGTTCGTCACTACATCTTATGTTTGTGGACTTCGAGAAGGCTTTCGACAGCGTTAAGCGAGTTTACATATGGTATGCTTCACGTAGGAGAGGTATTCCAGATAAGGTCATAGCTACGATTAAAGAGTCCTACGAAGGTGCAAGGTGTCGCGTCTTACATAGAGGAGAGCTATTCGAAAGCTTTCCTGTGCGAACAGGTGCCAGACAGGGCTGCATATTATCACCAGCCCTGTTTCTGGTGGTAATAAATGACATGTTGAAAGCTGCACTGGAAGGTGGGGAAGCTAAAGGTCTTCTCTGGAGACTATTTAACATCTTAAGTCACCTTAAATGCTCGGTCATTGCATTTTAAATGCAAAAAGGCGTAAATATGCGTAAAGTCAATTACATGCACAAAAAAAAAACTGATCCTACCACAAAAAAACAAAGTGGAGGATATTCTAAAATTCAGCAAGAAGGATATTAGTACTCTAGTCGGCCTAATGACGGGGTACAGTGGAGTAAACAAAATATGGGCTTAGCTGAAACCGATATTTGTCGTCTTTGCCTCGAGAACTCAGAAACGACAGTACACATCATATGCCACTGTGAAGCAGTAGCTAGGAAAAGACACAGTCTTCTTGGAAAGGGTTTCCTTTCTACGGAGGAACTAGCCAATATGGCTCCCTGAAAGATTCTCAAACTAGCTAAAGCTATTGAGATATAATAGGGTGAACGCACAATAGACCAAGAAGGTCGCAGTACTCTCACGCGTTCCCCTAATAGTTATAACAATAATACCAGGAAACTGCGAACTTTCGTGAACCAATGCCTCCGACTAATTTAGGGAATATTCTGGCCAGAAGTGATCTCCAACAATGAACTTTAGAGTACAGCTGGACAAAGTAAAATAGGCATTGAGATTTAAAGTCGGAAGTGGCAGTGGATCGGCTACCCTTTGAGGAAACCAGAGCGAAATATCGGCAAACAGGCTCTGGATTATAATCCTCAAGGAAGACGTCGGGTTGGTCGACCATGTAACACATGGAAGCGAGCAGTTGAGCAGGATGCCAGAGGAATAAACAAGTCCAGGCAACAGCTTAAGGCCGATGCTCAGGATCGTGCCTTGTGGAAGAGATTTGTTTTTATCCTATGCCCCTATACGGGGTCTTAACAGGAATTTGAGTGAAAAAGATATGTACGAAATGGACGAAACACCTTGGAACTACTTTCTCTTAAATAACGTTTTCTTATTTATTTAGATTAACACAAAAGCCAAGAATAACTGAAAATGTATACCTAATAAACTCTGCTTGGATTTTGAAAAGAATCGTCACAGCCGGCGGCTTCCATATATAACAATTTGACAATAGGAGGTAAGTTTTTGTTATTAAAAAGTCTAAACAAAAATTAAATCTGCATACAGAATAACTAGAAACTTTAAAATAAAAATTTTCTTGTAAAATATCAGAAAATATGACTTTACAATTTTTCCTCCCCATAACCTGTCATATTTTCTAAGGATAATTAATCAAAAAGCATTAACAGAAAATCTGACATAGCCTCGGAACAACCTTGACAATTTCGTAATTGGTATACGTCCGTTATTAGATTATAATCGAAACAGAGAGCCGCATAATTTTGATTGATGAGTATTTAATTGATTTCCAATACGGATCACCAGCAAAACCGATTTAATTAGGTTTGAATCCGACAGGTGGGTGCGACTGTAAAGATACACTGCACTATAAAAATTAGAGATTTTCTGCATACTGTTCGGTATTTCAGTACTGCGACTAAAACTAATTTCCAGCACGGACTTTCGACTTTCCAAGTCTTGACAATTACAATAATTAGCTTTTTGACTATTTGTAATTAGAAAAAAAAATTAAATAAAATATTATCCAGAGGATATTCTAACTTTCTTATAATTATTAATGTGGCACATTTATGTAATTAGTACATGCTTGAAAGTAGCTATCAAAGCTCTAAGAACTTATTGTTCTTGTGATATGTAATTATTTTCACATATTTTTTTTTTAATTAGAGCATACGTGAGGAAATATTTCATACGAAAACCAATACAGGCATGATCTACTAACAATTTGCATAACATTTTCTGCATGAAAATCAACTAAATATAAATGGGTAATTAAATCACCTTTTAACATCATATTCTCGTATACACCGTCGGTTCGATTCAAATTCTCTGACCTGTAAGTGGGCTGGAAAAAGGAAGTATCCGTATGGCTATGAGCGAAAGAAAAACTCGAATATTTACATTCAAAAATTTTAAATAACAATTTCACATAAGCCGCAATATGACAAGACATTATATCCTGAACTATCCTTGTTGCCAGTGCTGAGCGCTAGCTGGCAAGGCACTACAAGTCCTTCGAGCCCATTTTATACATTCGTGTAATTTTGTTGCAATTTTCAGGTCGTTAACGGAGCCCGTAAGGAAGTCGTCGTCGTCGTCGTCCTCGCGTAGCGATATGATGGGTTGCGAGACGAGAAAATTTCGATGTAAATTTTTTAATGATGGCGTTAAGTCCTTTTATTGTACTAAAGGAGCTATAGTGTGATAACTGTTCGCGTTGCCAGGAAATTGTACCGTCACATTAGCTCCCAAGATATGAAATGTTCTATATTAGACCTTATATCCTATTGGTGGCGATAACAGTCCAGGACGCGATTCCATTTGCCAGTGCCGTCTCGGAACGATGCCTGGCCTTGCGTTCGTCCTGCATCGGTCCTCGGTTGGCTCTGCGTTGTTTGTCCAATTCTCATAAACTTGTTTATAACACTGCTCTTCGGAATGTTAATGAAATAAAACTGTTGCAACAGTTGGACTCGTCCTGATGGCCAGTCATTACGACCAAGAGGAAAATTGCTCATGCATATAAAAATATAAAAAAAAATCATTTCAAGGCAGGATATTGCTTGGGGATTTGAAGAGGAAAATTTATTTGTTTATTGTGAGTGCTTACAAGTTTTTTATGATCACCAAAAATTATGGTTTTAATTTGCTAAAGAAAATGACTGATTATTTTTTTTGAGATTACGTACATTCTTTAATGTTTAAAGTCTACGGAGGCCATCAGAAATACAGACGAAAATACAAACAAACAGACATTTCTGGTAATTGTTCAATTATATTCTTTGAATACAATCAAATAAAATTATTAGTTTAAGGAAATGTCTAAATCCAACCTATTTTCATGATATCTTACTAAATCCGGCTTAATGCACCCGTGCCTTTAATTAAATCTGATATAACCGTTGAGAACTATTATCTAAGAATTTCCGGTAAAAAATCTCTCTTAAACTGTCTCGGTCTATTAATATTTTACATTTACATGAAACGCTTTCACTTCGCTCAATAAATAATAGATTTCAAGCTCATAACATAATAACAAAATCTTATTGATAATTTTGAATGACATAAATGGCACAATTTTCTACTTGAATGGGTGCATATTTCAAGCTTGTAGGCTATTTAGTTGGATATCATATAGGCACCTGCAGGGTTAAGTCTGTTGAATATTCTGTGAAAGCTTCGCTTCAACGATGCGCTTGATAGATAAACTTCTATTAGAAAGTGGGACTATTATTTCCTTGTGGGGAAGTTTCAACGTACGACAACACATATGGGGATGCATAGAATTTTCTTCCACATTAAGATAAATATGCCCCATTTTTAGATTTTACGGCTGAAAAGCAGATAGATATCCACACGAAGTCAACATGGAATTGAATATTCCTTGTCGTATTTGGATCGTTAAAAACAAACATAAGAAAAAGATTTAAATAGATTGGGGTTATGTAAATTTCTTTAAATTTATTTTTCCTGGTATATTTTAAGGGCAGAACTCTCTAAAAAATCGATTTTTTTTATTTCCGATTAATAGTGTAGACTGGATTCTGAATCGATTGTCAAAAACCGCACCCCTTCGGATGAGTAGAAGTGTTTCAAATAATGATGGAAACTTATGGAGTCATGCATATTGGCGCAGTGCTTGTAGAATAGTGCTCGGCTCACTCTCCAGTCGCACCGGCCCACTGATCTAATCACCACCTCCCACATCCTGACAAACCAAGTTTTTTTATGAACAATAATTTTATATTACTACATTATTTGTATATTAACATTTGTTAAATAGCTAAAAAAAAACTTTTATTTAGTTTTTTTCTTCTCCTGAAAAGTAGTGTTTTTATTATTTAGATGCACTTTTCTAAAAAACTACACAGCCTAACTACTTTAATTATTTTTTTTTTTTTTTTGTGGCACTACTGGCTATCAACAGAGTAACGGGTTTTTTTAGATTTTGTTTATGATTTTTGTTAAAAGGTTTTGCTTGCACGAGAAAATTACTAAACTTTGAAGCCATATATAAAATCCCACATAAATTATTTTTAATCACCATTTACTCTATTTGCTAAGTTTCGAGTAAAATACATGCCTGCAAAATTTTGACGAAATCGACCAAGTAGTTCCTGAGAAACGTAAACTTCAATTTGCACTGAAAATGCTGCCCTTAAATGTCTTAATGAACATTTTTATTAAGAAATCTAAAAATATTAGTTACTTTATTGTGTTGAAGCGCAGCCGATCGGTATTTCGAGGCCAATTCTCTCTAACAGGCTTTCAGTCCCACTGTAAGTTTAATTTAAAACCGTACTGCTCAAAAGAAATTATGATATTTACTTATCTTGAAGCTAGCTAGAAATGGGACACCTTCTATTTATGCCCATCAAAAGCATTAATTAAGTTGTATGTATTAGTACAGAATTTTAAATAATTCCAACCTTAGATCCCTTTTCCACGAATAAAATTAAGCAGCCATTAGAGAACACAATATCCGATTAAAACTAATTAACAGTAGTGATTTACATACAACAGCCGGTAGTATCCTATTATCTCATGCCGGATTCGAAAAACCTATATAATTCGTACAAATGATTTTTACAGCCGCAACTATTATTTGAACGGTTTGTTCGTAATTTACTACCGAATGGCACGAAAAGTGTTGGGCCCAGCATACAAACGTACTTGGCCTGCACGCTTCTAATACTCCACTTGTTTAGCAGATAATCTCCAACCGAATCCTGTCTACGAAGGACTCTCCGATTTTCGAATTTAAGTTGAGCTGATAGTGTTCCTATCTCGAATCATCATGCATGCAATGAATCGGCAATTAGAAAATTACTGGATATATTGCGTGGCTTAATCCTATTACGTTCGTATAGTCGAAAAGTGTTTCGATAAACAAAAAGAAACAAAATGGAAAGAAGCACGGGGGCACTAATCCTGGCATTCGGAATTCGGCCTATGCGGGGCCGTATTTTGCAAGGTCCAGAACATTTTTTTGGTTATCCACGGGGCGTTGCTATACAATACAAGTTAGATGCCATCCGCCATAGAGCCATTGTTCCTAATAGGCATTAAAGATATATCAGACTGTCTTGAGTAATAAACTCAGGAGCACAACATAAGAAACGTCAGGTAGTCAGTTACGAGGAATAGAACAGGATGTAAAAATTTATAAGGTTCAAACTTAGCACGCTATTCGGCCATATAAAGCACATTCCCGACATACTAATAATGGTGCCCGTAGAACACTAACTCGGGCTTGCTAAATAATTAAATACCGGCAAGGAAAAAAAGAATGGCGAAGAAACCATGCCTCCCAGAGAGTTCGTATTCTGACAGCAACACCAAACTGATGAAATTGTCGTATTCTCACCACCTCCCCTTAGAAAATCGGCTTCCATTCCCAACATGACATCTAATAAAACATTTTAGACACTTGACTTATCTAAGAATCGTCTTTCCGTCAACAGTTCTCTAATGTCTGACATCTAGAAGGAACCCAAGTACGGCCTCATTCCGTATTAAAGATTTGGGGTGGCCAATAAATAACACTGTAGTTCCGTACTTTTCCATATGGAGGTAGCCACCCATATCGTATCTATTGGGGCAATGATTATGCGTCAGACGTCCTGTGCCGACCTTGCATGTCCCGGTAACATTAAAACGATGGGTGTGGGCTATTTAATGAGATTAACTTGCTGCGTACAAAATGACAAAGCTGATTAGCACGAAGAGAAGGGATTTATTACATCATTCGTTCACCTAGATAGCTCTACGCTACGCATGATAAGCTCCAACTATTTATATGTTATGACGAGTAAATTGTTCGAAAATTATGCCATAGGGTATTTTTCAAAAATCTAACAAGAAGAGAAAGGAGAGTAAAGTATCGAATACAGCAGAATAATTAGAGTAAGAATCCACATGAGTAGAGCAATAAGCACAGCAGCGTACCTAGTAAAAACCACTGTGGAGCTCGCAGTTTAAAACCGAATAGAACTGCGGTTGGGCTGATATAAGGAAATTGTGTATGGGCAGTGGTAAAAGAAGTGACGTTATTGAACTCATTTTTTTCACATCATCTTAAAGTTGCTATCACAAAATTAAATAGGTACTAAGAAAATTAATGTTTTCGATTTAGTGAAATTTTTTTAGTTTATATCGAAGGTGGAAGATGAAGTGGGGATTTCTTAGTGATTTCATTCAGGATAAACTATAAACATCATACAATTGAGATAGCATTCATACTTTTCAAGACAATCGACTTTTACTTTATTGTTCTTGTAATAAAGTATTATGATCGACAAAGAAAAAAAAATGAAAATGTGCTATCCTGAAATTTTGTTTGTTTTTTCGCGTTTCATAAATAAATTAGCTTAAAAATTCAAAAATAAAACATAACAGGACTACGATTGGACCTAAAGCCCAATCGTGCGATACTCTAGACGAAAGACATTTTTTTTTGGATTTTAATAAATTTTATCCCCTCCACCACCGACATTGAACTCATTTTTTCGCATCACGCTAGAGTTGCCATCAAAATGTTTTATACAAAATTTAGGATTCAAAAATTTAATAGGTACTGAGAAATTTAGTGTATTGCATTTAGTGAAATTGTGCAGTTTGTATGGAAGGTGGTAGAAGGAGAGGAGAGTTCTTAACGACTTGTACAGAAATAACTAAAAATATCATGTTTTTTCACATGTTTTAAATTGCAGATCAGTAGCATTCATAATTTTCAGGAAAATCTACTTTTTGTTCAGTTGTTAAATTGTGTCAGATTGTATGGGAGGTGGAAAAAGAACTGAAAATAATCGTCTAATTTTATTTTGGTCTTACTAAAAATTCCAAATAAATATTTAGTGCACAGTTTCAGCTCGATCAATCTTATACGTATTGAGTAAATTAGTTTATAGTATTTCATGAAAAAGTGCAGTTTCTATGGGAGGTGGTGGAAGGAAGAAAAGTACTCAAATAACTTTTATACAGTAGATTTATATTATCATAGAAGTAATATATTCCAAATTTCAGATCAATAGCATTTATGCTTTTCGAACAAATCCGTTTATTATCAAATTGCGAAATTGTGTCATTTCGTATGGAAGGGGGTAAAAGGGGTAAAGCTAATCATCAAATTTTTTTTTGGTCGTACTAATAATTGTAAATAAATTTTAGTGCACAATTTCAGCTCGATAAATTTTATACGCACTGAGTAAATTGATTTAGAGCATTTCATGAAAAAGTGCAGTTTGTATGGGAGGTGATGGAAGGAAGAGAAGTACTAAAATAACTTTTAGATTGAAATCATCATAAAAGTATTAAATTCCAAATTGCAGATGAATAGCATTTCTACTTTTTGAGTAAATACGTTTATTGTCAAATCGCGAAATTGGGTAATTTTGTATGGGAGGGGGTTAAAAGGTGTGCAGCGATTTTGTCCGTTCACGAACTTGACCTTACTTTTTGGTCAAAAACGACGTGTACAAAATTTGAGATGTCTCGCTCAACGCGTTATCAAGCTAGAGAGAAGACTGCCGGACACACAGACGGACATTCGGTTTTGAGAGTTTTGAGTAATTATATGAACTTCTGTGCCACTCATTTTTTTCTCCGAGCATTATTTCTTGGCGTTACAGACTTTATGACAAACTTATAATACTTTCAGATTTCATCTAGAGTATAATAAATCTGTCTGAACGCCGTACGATATCCTTAAGCGCTCATTATTTAGTGAATTGTTGATTCGATGAGTGAGCTCCATTATCTAAATTTTGGGGGTAAAGTCCAATCATATGAAAAGGAAAAGAGCTTAATGTACCGGAATATATAGTGACTTTTGTATTGGAGGTGGTAAAAGCAGAGAGGCAGACTTGTAATTCTTATATATAGCACCGAATATTATATGCAAAATGTTTCGCGCTGAATTTAAAGTGTGTAGCTTTCATAATTTTTAAGGAAATTGGAAATTGTCGGGGATTTGTGCGAGAGGTGACAGAGGAAGTGGAAGGCTTTACAAAGATTTTGTCAGTATTCTTATCGGCGAACTTATCAGCATGCTTTGTTTCAATTTAAATCTCGACAACTTTTATATGTTCAAGGGATAATATTGAAATTTGTATGGGAGGGGGTAGAAGGAGTGAAGCGAAGTTGATTTTTTTTTAATATTTATAGCAATTATTTACGGAGAAATTCAGGTAAAATTTGTACTTTTTCCAGTTTTAATGGAAATCGACATAATGCATTTACCAAAATTATGCTTTTGTATGGGAGGGGATAGAAGGAGAATATGGATCAAAACAAATTTTTTTCATCATCATCAATGGCGCGACAGCCCAAATCGGGCCCTGGCCTCCTGAAGTCGTCGCCTCCAATCGTCTCGATCCAAAGACCGCGTCCTCCAGCTGCTAACTTTTAAAATGGCTTTGCTGTCTTCATCAACCGAGTCTTCCCATCGCTTGCGTGGTTTGCCTACTGGCCGGTTACCACTCGCTTTGCCTTTAAGAGCACGTTTGGGGATTCTTCTGTCTTCCATTCGCTCTACATGGCCAGCCCACTGCAGTTTACGTAGCTTGATGAACGTTGAAGCTTCTGGCTCGTCGTAGAGTTGATACAACTCATGGTTGTATCTTATTCGCCATTCCGTTCCTTCCTTCACAGGTCCCAAAATTCTTCGGAGGACCTTTCTTTCGAATGCGTTAACTGCTTTTTCGGAAGTTCGCGTTAATGTCCACGTCTCGCTGCCATAACAGAGCACAGGTCGTATAACAGTTTTATAAATCCGCAGCTTATTGTTCCTGTGCACTTTCTTGGATTTCATTATTGGAAGTACCGAATAATGCGTCTTATTTGCAAGTATTATCCGTCGTTTGATTTCGTCTGTTTCATTACCGTCCTTTGCTAGATTAGCCCCAAGATATATGAAGTTGTCCACACTCTCCAAATTATATTCCGCAATTGTTATGTTTTGTCTGATTGGCGTTCTCCTTCTTGTTTGCGTCATTACTTTTGTTTTGCTTTCATTAATGCGCAACCCGACTTCTTTTGCGGCGGAGTCAAGATTGACAAATACCTCCTTAGCACTAGGGAAGGATCTTGCTAGAATGTTAATGTCGTCAGCGTATGCTACTAGTTGGGTGGACTTGAATAGTAGTGTCCCGTTGGTGTCGACTGGGATTTTTCGGACGACATACTCTAGTGCCAAGTTGAAAAGCCTAGGAGCTAGACCATCTCCCTGCTTTAAACCACATTCCGTTCGAAAGCTGGTTGTAGAATCGGTTTGTATTCTCACTTGGGAATTCCAAAGTCAAGCATGATTTGGTACAGTACGCTCCTGTCGATACTGTCGTATGCTTGTTGAAAATCTACGAATATTTGGTGCACGTCTGTGTTATATTCCCAGCATTTCTCAAGCACCTGTTTCACCGAGAATATCTGGTCTGTTGTAGATCGTCCGGTTCTGAATCCTCCTTGGTATTCGCCAATTATTTGATTAGTATAGGGCTTAATACGACGTTCAATTATTTTTGTCAGTATTTTATAGGACGTACACAACAATGATATACCTCTGTAGTGCTCACAGCAGAGTTTGTCTCCTTTCTTGTAAATTGGACATATAACGCTTTTTCGCCAGTCGTCGGGTATGATTTCCTCTGTCCAAATTTTGCATATCATGTTGTATAGTATTTCAGCGACACAGTTTCCACCGTTTTTCAGAAGTTCAACTGGTATTTCGTCAATTCCCGGCGCTTTGTTTCGTTTTTGGTCACATAGGGCTGCTTTGATTTCAGCAAGCGTGGGTGGTGTCGATGATGGTTCATGTTCGTCAGTTGAGGCTTCAATTGAAATGTTGTTTGTCGTTATCGGTGCTACTGGGATGGGATTCAAAAGATGTTCAAAGTATGAAGCCCATCTCCTTTTGATTTCTTCTGTGTCGCTGATGATATTGCCCTCTGCGTCTTTGCAGAGACTGGTTTTTGGTTTATAGCCCTTTTTTAAATCTTTTACTATGGCGTATGCGTCCCGCGTTTTATTTTTTCTCATGTCGTCGTCCATTTTTTGTATCTTGTCATTATGGTACTTCCTTTGTTTTCGTCTGCAGGTCTTTTTCGCATATCGCCTAAGCTCGTCATATCTTTCTTTTTTGGCTCGTGTTGGTCGTTCAGTAAAAATTTTTTTTACATTGAAGATATTCTACTGTTATAAGTTGGTCAATTTTTAAGTCGATAGCTTTGGCGGTTCTTAAGAAAAATAATTTAATTGAAAGTATGAAATTTCATGAAATTTTTATATTAGGGGGTAGAAGGAGTGAGGTGAAATTGATGATTTTTTCAAAATTGCTTGTAATTATAATTAAATTAATTTTGAAAAAAATGTATTTTCATAACTTTGCTAGTTGCAATCAAAATCGAATAAGTGCATTTTAGAAAATTGTACATTAGTATGGGAGGGGATAGAAGGAGTTAGGGCATCGGATCAATATTTTTTGAAGTTAATTACCATTAATTATTATTTTGTACTTTGACTTAGTTTTCAAGTTGATAACTTAAATAGTTTCGGAGGAAAATCAATTTCTTTATATTTCATGAAATTTTTATGGGAGGGGGTAGAAAGAGTGGAGGGATATAGTCTATTCACGTACTTAAAGTTTATTTTTTGCTGAACTTGGCATAAAATGATAGTTTAAAGCGCCCGAGAGCTATGTTGTAGACAGACAGACGGTCACTCTGAGTCAAGATTTTTGAGCGATAACAAATATTTCTGTATCCTTAGCAAGTCTGTGCAAACATTATTTCTTAGCGTAAGGCAAACGCAATATACTCTCGCATTTCATCTAGAGTATACAAATACACTTGCTAATATCTTCTCTACGAATACAGATAGAACGCTGAATTCAAAAATATTGGTTTATGGAAAAAGAAGCAAAAATAGAAACGTTTATGTATCAAGTGAGGTCCGAAAATGGGGGGGGGGGGCGGGGGGGTAAAACAAATTGTCAACCGATTTTTTCTTTCAAAGGATTGTCTTCGAAATTATTAAACGCAAGAAGTTCATATTTTAAGAGCCATATAGGGCAGTTCCACTATTATTGACCTTGAGGAGGCCAATGCTTGTAATGGAGAGGGTAAGAGGGTACAAAGAAAAGCTAATAAAAACTAATATCTCGACTATCTCGTAAGCTATCTAATTAAAACTTGCAACATATGCATTTTATACTATACTAGCGGGATATGGATCAAAATATAACATTTGGTCATAACAGTAGCAGGAAGAAATCAGAAATCAGTTTATTGCCAAATTGCGAAATCATGTCATTTGTATAGGAGTGCGTAGAAGCGGTAGAGGAATTTGGCTCATTAACGACCCTAAAATTACTTATTTCTTAGCGTGGCAAACTTTAGAGCAAACTTATCATACTCTCATATTTCATCTAGAGAATACACTATAAAGATAAGAACAGAAGAATACATCAAAAATGGAAATAAACGCATCGTGTATAAACTAGATGGAATCTAAGAGTAGTATAAGTTTGATCCAAAGTTTGTTACGCCAAAAGATGCTGCTGGCATAGAGTCGCCAAGGATATAGAAGTATTTGTTGTCACTCAAAAATCTATCCCTTAGTTCTCTAGCTTGAGAATGCGTTCGACTAGGAAACTCAAAGTTGGTACACGTTATTTTTGGTAAAAAGGAAAGAGCAAGTTTGTGAACTGGTCGAATCGCATTACTGAAAATCGACACAATTTCATAACTTTATAATAAGTCGGTTTTCTTGGAAGATTCAAGTGCTATTGATCTGAAAGTTCGAATTTACCATTTTCATAAAAATATTTGTCTTAAAAAAAAAAATAAAAATTTCCCGAAATTCAATGGGCCGCTTTTCACTATCAAAATTTAGAACCTCAAATTTAATACAAAAGTTTGTTTTTGAAGCGGTTACAGTAAGATGTGATCCTGCTACCTTTTTTGTTCACCTCCCATACAAAACGACACAATTTCACAACCATATAACATGCCGATTTTCTTTGGAAGTATTATGGTCACTGGTCTGAAATTTAAATCCATTTTTATATCGATTTTAGATACCTCGGTAAATATAAATATACATAAATTGTTAGGGTGTAGCCTAGTGTGTAGCGTGTTGATATACAATGCGAAGGTCGAGAGTTCAAATCCAAGTAGGCATGTAATTCTACCATACTTCTCGCGTGGGTATATCTTAGCCAAAATGCGTAGATAAAGAATTGGGCGAAGGGCTTACAACCGATTTTCAAGACATTGATGCTCCAAACAAAAGTAATATACTCCAGTAAGTATGTTTCTGATATGGAAAGAAAATCAACATTTTACATTTATATTTTATCCTGTCATATAAAAAGAAACTTCTATATTGTTAAAAAAAGGGCTTTCCACAAAATTCTACAATCCTTCACTACCAGATGCTCTTTTCTAGACATTGCAAAGACGCACATGTAAAAAATTTCAGTCTGATAGACAACTCGTTAAAGCGTTGTGGATGACGAATTTCGAAATCATAGGGATCCGTCGAAAGAACATGCTATCGGCTCCTGGGCAATATGCTCATATATGTATATTTATCGCTCCAGAAACCTTCCCCCTTAAATGACTGCATCGAAAGATATGCCCTTTTGAAATCCGGACAGAACTGTCTTAAAAAACTTTATAGGAATTCCTATTTTGTTTGATTCTCCTTTCCTACACCGGTCACTATATTGATTAGAAATTCTCTTACAAAACTGACATTTTGCAAATTATGCCTGGAGAATATCTGCAAATTCATGAGGGCATTTCGTCGAAGCAATTATCGAAACGGGAATGTTATGAAATTTCTAAATTAGCCCAAATAAGTCATTACTCAGAATTCAAGTCTCACCATGCAAGAAAATGAAGATAAACGGTGTCAAAGTCTGGCAGAGATGTCACAATGTCCACCTACGAATTTACCATCCACAATTCGCCATTCGTGGAGTGGTAAGTTCAGTGCTTTTCTTTTGCCAATTTCATCCGCCCTAACATAAATTGTTCTCCCAACATTTTTGTTTGTGTCATACTTGGTCACAGATGTGCTTCATAGTGTTATTGTTGTTGGAGACCATGAATTCATAGTATAGTCTTTGTACTCGCGCACTTATTTGCATCGATGTAGGTAGGTAGAGGTAGCTAGACTATAAGCTGGTCGGTTGTGATGCCCCAGGATCTTAGAAGAGACTCTTCGGTGAACCAACCGAAACATTCTATGAAGCTTTGAAGACTTCTGGCTTCCACATTTGCCAGAATACCGAGACTATCAAAGAAGTGTGCGTCAAGCAGGTATCTCCTTTTATTAGATAGCGTAGGGCAAGTACATAACAGATGAAGACTCGTTTCTTCCTCTTCCTCATCCTCGCAGTTCCTGCAAAAACCATTAAGCAGAATACCAAGCTTCTGAGCATGTCTTCCCATCGGCAGTGTAACGACTCCTACTACGGAGCTAATCATCTGCCTGCTTAGTGAGATCAGTCTATCAGATCAAGCATTAGGCAAATCTGTCTGGTAGTATTACATGTAACACCGTTTGCCTATCTGTCGTTTGCTTCGCTATTTGCATCCAACTTAAGCTGCAGCTTACCATATACGTTGCGGAAGACAGCTTCTCTTTCTCAGATTAAATCTGCAAGGTAGTTCCATACCAGGGCCTCGTTGGGCCTGCAGATCCTCAGAATGGCCTTTGCCTTGGTACCCAGCACAGGCAAATGTTAAATTATTTAGCCATCTCCCTTAGAAACGCGCGACAACCAAGAACAGTCTTGGATGTAAACATGACTGATTCTAGGCATTTATTAGCGCCCTGGCTATAAGTGAAGATGCGACTATCCTTAGTAGATACTACATCACACTTAAGCCAACCCAAGGTTTCTTCTATCGCCATCATTTTTGCTTGGAACATACTACAATGATCCGGAAGAAAGGAAATTACTATCAAAATCAAATCTTGGTAGAGTGAAGTCAGAGTTTTTGATTAAATTCTCGAAATCTCTCAGAATTAAGGAATGACCAGTTTAAATGCAGGCCGATTTTGCTTAAAGCCGGCTGGCTCTGTTTGCAGCCAAGTTTACCAATAATATCGATATGTAGCAGATAAAACAGTTCTTCTAATGATGCAGTGGGGCTGTTCTCAGAACCCCACTTATGGACAAGTAACCATATTTTGGTAAGAATACTTAAGCACACGTGCAGCAAAGATTGGATATTTCATACGAACAATCTCTATTACAGAATCGATACAGAAGGATTAAGAAACTTACAATTAGTGGATCGTGCTTTGAAACGATTTCAGAGTATTATAAATTGTCAGTTGTCCTGAAGCCGCAAAAACTTTTCAACAGTACTTTAGGTAGCCCAAATTTTTAAGTGTTTCATTAGCGTTAATAAATAATAGCGATTGTTCCAAAATAAGGTCTTAGTGATTTGTATACTTAGAGTTAATAATAAAACGACTACAAATAAGATTAGAATCCAGTTAGAGTGGCAATTGTGAGACACAATGCGGCACTGTGTTTTTTAAGCAGTCTTCAGTGTCGTAGTGGGCAGCGTGCTTGCTTCACAGCCAATATGTCGTGGGTTCGATTCCCACTACAGGTAGTAAATTTTCTTAAACACGAATTTTTCAGATATAAAGATGAGGTACAAGTAGCGAATCGTGGATTTTTTTAAAATGCACAAAAATGAATTTTATTAATTTATTATGCGTAAAAACGATAGATTTAATAACTTTAGAGCGCGGATGATACTATTTTTAGCAATTTTCCGTCTGGAAAATGAGGAAAATTGCATTTCAAAATCCCAATTGATTTTTGGGTATGGCATTACTAAATAATGTAAATGTAGTCGAAGAACATGGAAACTTTAATTCGTCCGTGTTTACTTACACGCGACAAGTAATTTTAATTTTTTGCCTTCCGGAAGAAGATTAACAAACTGATTAAGTTTTTATAATATATATTATCTTATAGTTCGAGTGATCGTGTATTTTGACGAAAATTCCACCTAGGAAAACGAAAAAATTTCCATTTTAGAACCTTAAAAATGAAATTTTGAAATTTAATTTTCCTCATTTTCCAGGTGGAAAATCGTTAATAATAGTATCACCCGCGCTCTAAGATTACTAAATCTATTGCTTTCACACATAATTACTTAGTACAAAAAATATTTGTGAGTTTTAAAAAAATCCACGATTCACTACTTCTTCCAAAAGTGAAACAATTTCACTTCAAGAAGGTCTGTATACTCAGTAGATGGTTTAAAATATACTAGCTTCATTACTCGTTACGGTCATTCTCACTCCCCTTCCCCGACCTTCTCAAGCCTTTCCTCCATAACTGTGCTTGTGCATTGCATATATTGCCTATAGCACAGGACATTCTGTAAAACAAAGCATTGAATTCAACTTAATTTCTATCACTGTAACTATTTTTTTTACTATTGATATTTACACGGTAAATGCAGCGCAGGACTATCCACCCTCATCCCTCCCCTTTTCAACTATCCAATGAATACTTGGCAAGCCTCACTCACCCATAAGATCACTGTTAAGCCTTTATCGTCATGTACAGTAAAGTATAGTCAGTCCTTCGTTATCCGAATATCAAGACTATGAATTGCTTGGCCGCCCCACGTGTTCCCATAAACATATAACATTCAGTGTTTTTAGGTTATCATACACCGATAGCTTAGAGAGAGGAGAGCCGCCAGAAACTCCCTCGTGACCTTATGGCTAACCTACCCTATACCGTCTTGACTGTGCATCCAGTGCATTAAAGGAGGCCCCTAAGTTAAGTTCGTTGCTATAAAAAACTTAACTGGACCACGATTGGGTATAAGGCCCAATCATGCGATAATCTAGAAGAGAAATGTTTTGATTTTCAAAAATTTTGTATGGGGAGTGGTAGAAGGAGTGACGGTATTGAACCATTTTTTTTACTTCATACTAGCTTTGCTATCAGAATTTTTTATTGAAAATTTAAGCTTCGAAAATTCGATCGGTACTAAGAAAATTTTGGGTTTAGGAAATTGTGCAGTTTGTATGGGAGGTGCTAGAAAAAGTGGGGAGTTCCTAGTGAGTTTTGAGAAATAATTATAAACATTTAACATGTTCTTAATCTCAGATCAGTAGCATTCATACTTTTCAGAAAAATTTTCTTTTTTCAAAGTTGTGAAATTGAGCCAAATTGTATGGGAGGGAATAGAAGGAGTGCAGCAAATCATCTAATTTTTTTGGGTCTTACTAATAATTCTAAATAAATATTTAGCGCACAATTTTAGCTCGATAAATTTTATACGTATTGAGTAATCTGGCTTATAGTATTTCATGAAAAATTACAGATTAGATGGGAGGTGGTAAAAGGAGTGGAGGGGTTTGAATAATTTTTATTCTATAGATTGAAATGGTTATAAAAATATTGTATTCCATTTGAGATCAATGCCTTTTATACTTTTCGAGAAAATGAGTTTATTGCCAAATTTCGAAATTGTTGTATGGCAGGAGGTAGAAGGGGTGGTTGCGATTTGGCTCGTTTACGAACTTGTCCTTAACTTTTTTTTTTGTAAACGACGTGTACAAAATTTGAACTACCTAGCTCAATGCGATCTCGAGCTAGAGAGGACACGGTCGGACAAACGGGCTGACGGATATCCGGTTTTGAAAGTCTTCAGTGATAATATGAACTTCCGTATCGCGTTACAAGCTTTGTGGCAAACTTATACTTCTCTTAGATTCCCTCTTGAGTAAGTTAGTTGGCCATTGAAATTGAAATTCACTGTAAGTCTATATAGTAGCCTAATTTTGTAAACTCAAAGAACAAACAATTCCAATATTATATTTTTCGATAAAAGCATCTAAATGAGAGTAGAAATCTATCTAAATTTGGCAATATACACCTACATAAGTTCATCAATTGACCTTTCGGCAAAACGAATTTTACTAAAACTAATGCGATTGACTGCACAATTTATGAAAGGATTTCCACTGAATTCAATCAAACAGTGGCAAAATTGGTAAAATTGGCTAAACAAACTAACGATTTCAAAATTTAGCTATGAATTCAGTAAACCTTATTTACCCTTTGTAAAACCAAACATCAATACTTAAGCTATTTTCCGTCTCTTTGTCAATTTCCATTACGATTTTGCCTAACAAAATGACATACTAGTGTACTATTGTTGGCTCTTGTTCTTTACGAATATCCTAATAAACTTTGACCGAATAAGCTTGCGAACAGTATGGCTCTCTATGCTATTACCGAATTACCTCTAAATTGGATTCCCATCGGAAATTTACAGTAAATCCTGTTTTCAAGGAGGTCCACAAATAGGACAACAAGACTTCCCAGTCCCGTGCTGGCTGTTGAGCAATACATACACAGGCCGGTATATGTCAGATAATATGCTCTACAGCCGAATAATCCAATTCAAAAGGATCACCTGCCATACACCAAATATCAACGATACGTTGACTCCCTCCCGCCCGATTGCTCTACACAACTTCCTCCGCCATTGACTCCTTCTTCTGCTTGAACTTTCCTGTAACTCAATTTAATTCCGACTAGAGGACTCAGCCAGACTCCAAAGCGATATGCCGATCTGAAACCCAGAAGGCCACAATCCAAACATAACTTGACACAGGCATTGGGAATCGCCCAGTTTCGACATTCTAGCGCGGAGTCGTGTAGACTTTTATATTCGACACATATCGTCGTCCCTGTACGCCTTTCGGGACATTTGGCTATTCCACATGTATACAGCAGCCTGCCGGTGAAAAAAAATAACCAGGATAAAATATATCTGTATGTAACCCCAGGTATGTACTTACACATATATTTGAAAAGCCACATGTCACAGAAAAACGCCCGACAAATGAAAAGCCATAAACTGTTAAATTGTCTGCAAAATGTCACCATGCTGAAGTTTAATCATGGATAAAATAAGCTTCCGCCGGTGAAATGCAATCATTATATTGGGTGTCGGGAACATGCTTTCGCTCCTTTCCTGTGAGTTTTTTCCGATTCGAGCCTGCAACATATGCTCGAAATTTGGAGATTTTCGAATTCCACTAATATGGCGATTATCAGGATTTTCCAACATGAATGGTTTTTGTTTTTCAACTTACTGAATTATAGTGGTTATAGTGGTTATTACTCCCGTATTATGAGCTAATTCAGTGATAAGACGTATACAACCGGTCAAGATTAAAAGATTGAGTAGTGGATTTAGTTATTTATAAAAATATCGAAGAGAGACAAATACTATCATTTGCTCTCGATTTACATGAGAACAACATTTCTTCTAAAACTTCTACAATGGCAGTACAGCCCAAATCAAGCCTTGACGTCCTGACCTTTTGGTTACTTAACATTTTTCATTATTTATTGTGGAAGGGTTGTTAGACCTTCGCACAGCCCTCTATCTTCGAATTTTTCACTCTCGTAGTTTGAGGTAACCAAGGTATACCCAAGCAGGCAGTATGCTGCAAATATGCGTCGACCAGGATTTGAACTCACGACCTTCGCATAGTAGACCAACGCACTACCCACTAGGCTACACTCTAGCCTACACCTCGAACAACATTTCAATCTATTTGAAATAGATTATTATTAAGTCATAAATAAATAAGCTATTTCTCGCTACCAGATGTAAGTCATGCACCCTACGTGTGATGATCAGAAACCTAAATGCCAAAGCCACACCTATGAAAAAAATTGGCATCTTATCATGTTTACATCCTTTAACAGTTCTTGGAAATAACTTAATGCTGCTGTGCAGGGCCGAAACTTATGAAAGAAAACATTTTCTGTCCTACGCCTCTAAATAGCAAATTTATTGATCACATTTTTCAGCAATCATGTCAAGAATTTTTACAGCGTGGCTTAATATTGCTTTGGCCATTCCATCTTAGCTTTATAAAAATTTTTTGCCGCAGGTATTTCTCCAATGGATTTGGGAAATTAATAACTGCCTCAGTACTCCGAGATTTCAACATGCAATCTAAACGTGGTCGTATCCAAACATTTTAAATGGTAATAGGTCATTCGGAAAGAAATAATTCGTTGGAGAATACGTAAAAGTTTAGAGGCAACAAGGGCAACATCAAATATCTTCTTCTTCTTGAATGGCACTACAGCTCAAATCGGGTCTTAGCTTCCTGATCTCCAGTACGTCGACCGGGATTTGAAATACTGACGTTTGCATTGTAGACTGTTGTAGACGCTACCCACTAGGTTCCAACCTAGCTTCAAAATCAAATATCGGCTGAACCCAATTCCATGGGTATTCATATTTACCCCTGCAAGTATGAAATTTTCCGAAGTCCAAAGTAGTCTACCATCTAAGGTCCCATTAAGAGACAGCACTGGAATATTACGTTTAAGATTAAATTCCATTCTATTTTTCAGCTCAATTCCAGAATTAAGTTGATTTCGAAGTTCAGAGAACCGAATAACTTCCAACGATAGGAAGCAAAAGTACTCGTATGCTTGTTAGCGCATTCATATTCATAAATGTTATTTAGAATATTTTCATTTACAAAACTATGAGTTGGATTGAGAGCATACGATCTTCTAGATCGTTGACAAATACTAAGAAAATGTTGGGAGAAAAATGAGAACCTTGAGGTTTTTCGGAATCGCTAGGAAAGGATTAAGAAGATGCGCCATGAAATACCTTTGTAAAGGAAACTAAAATATTTTTATTTGGCAAAGATAATCGGCAAGAGTGACCTGGTATTCGGGTACTTTAAATTTTAAAGATCTAAAGGTACCAACAAAATTCGAATGACACAATATAATGATTCACATACACAGCGAATGCGATCGCAGAACGTTACATTCAAAGGGTACTATGAAAGTTTTGCAATGTGAGGAAGAAAAAGTTGCTGGAAGCTATTTCTTGCTGCATGTAAAACCGTGTAACCAAAAGTCTGTAGGCTCAATTATTTATTTGCAGTGATAGTTTCAAGTTCTTTCAATGGCATCCTGGTCACGAAGTAGGGTGCGAGAAGTTTTGCGGTATAACTTCACGCGTGGTTTAAATATTTTAAACGTAGACCAATGCTTAGAAGAAATGACTCTTGTATTTGGTGGTGATTGTCCACATCGTGTTTAGGTGGTTCAGAAAATTTCAAAGTGGAAAATTCTCCTTGAAGGACGCTGACGGTGGAAAACATTACTGCTGCGAGGAAAATGCTATACGAAAACTGATGAGTGATCTACCAGTAGAAAGAGGATACCTTGGGCTTAAATACTCCAGAAATTCATTCGATTCTGCATGATCATTTGCATATGAAGAAACTGTGTTTTGGCTGGGTGACCTGGTGCCGGAAAATACTAAAAATGTTTGATAAGGGAAAATCTCGGTATGTGACCAGTATCATGACAGATGATGAAACTTAGCGATACTATTATGATGTACCGGCTAAGTCTGTTATGATGTACCGGCTAACTCTCAGCTAGGGTATGGCCTAGTGGGCAGTTGGCTTACAATGCGAAGATCGTGAATTCAAATTCCGGTCGACGCATAATTCCAGCACACTACCTGCTTGGGTATACCTTAATCACCTCAATCTACGAAAATGGAAAGATTGAAGGTTGTGCGAAGAGCTAACAACCCTTTCACAAAAAGTAATTAAAATCTTAAGGAACCTGAAGGTCAGGAGGTCGAGGTCCGGTTCGGGCTGTAGTGCCATTGTAGTGACTAAATCTCAAAACAAAGTTTAGGTATTTGATATTAAGGTTACACACGTAGCAGTTAAACATTTTCGATCAGTTAAGAAAAAGTGACGACAAAAGTGACAGCTGTATTTTTGAAATCGACTGGAATTTTGGAGCATGTTGTCCTATATTCGCAGAAGACAGTCACAACTGAGTATTAAATTAAGCGTGCCTGCCTAAAGTCACCAAGTCATTGAAGAATCTGCGGCTTAAATTAAGAGCGGACATCTGGTTCCTACTTCATGAAAATGCTCCAGCTCACCGTCCTAAAGCCTGCACCATATATTTCACCACTACTGGATTGAAACTTCTTCAGCATCCTATGTGCAGTCCAGATCTTGGTCGCTGTGACTTTGCACTGTTCCCACATGTGTAAATGAAACTGAAAGATATTCTGTTTTCAAGTGATGAGAACCTTCAGAGGAATTTGGAAAACGACTAGACCGTACTCCATAGTGAAAATGGGCACAGCTGTTTTAAGGATTGCTTTCGAACAAAAGAGAAGTGTATTGTCAATGTAGTGGGACTTACTTTAAAAAAAAAATAAACAAAACCCGTCTTGTAAAATTTTCCTAGTACCCCCGTTCATCCGAAAAACAATATACTGGCTTCATACATTCGTGTTCTAATAACAATCGTAGTTATTATTTCAACTGGTGTGTTTTGACATACGAATATACATAACTGTCGAAACAGACCAGTTGAAATCTTGAATTTCTCGTTTTCATTAATTGGAATAGATACATTTTTTTGTCCTTTGCGTTTATCCTTTCAAGTTTTTTTATAGGTGTAATATCGACTCGTATCCCAGCACGGACTCTAGGTAACCGCAGAGTCCTTATTATCACCATCAGATTTCCTTATTGCAAGGAATTGCCATAAATCGGTTCCAAATTAAGATATGGAGCTCAATTATCCTCTGGCTCATCATTTAGTGAAGGGATGACACAAACAACAACATCCCTACACCAAGTACATTATTTGACCGTTAGCTTAAGAAAGAGACTTTTATGTCAAACTCCATCAAAAGCTTTTCCAATGTCAAATGCGAGAACTTAACTTTCACAGTATTTAAGTATTTAACGTTTTTTCAAGTCTGAAAACAAATTTATTGGCATTTTGCCAAAACAAAAGCTGCATTAGCGATCGTGGGTGAGCTGTTTATGCATGGTGTGGTTTGGGATTATACTTGCTGAATTACTAAATTGAATTGTACTCAAAAATAATGGCGTTTGCATGGGAGGTTGTAGATGGAGTAGGAGAATTTTCGTGAAAGTTGCGGATTGGTCTTTATACTTTCAGATTTTATCCAAGACAGGGGCTACCAATATGTAGCCCACCGGCCAAATGCCCAGCTTCTGAATATTCATTAGTTGCCAATCATTAATTACCACATCATTGAAAAATAATAAAAAAAATTTAATTTAATGGCAGAACCAACTCTACCTTAGGGGCTAATGGGGTGAAGCTAACTGGGGATTATTATTTACAAGTAAAACTAAAACTACTTTTCTATAGCAAAGAACTTGAAGAAATTAATTCTTCCTCCAATTTTAATCTAAGGAAAGAGATCTCTTCCAGTCAATGCAGAACTGCAAAATTTTTTTTGGGCCACCACTGTATATTGCAATAATATTGGCGAAATGAGTATTGCATTCAAATCTATACTACTTTTAAAAATCACCACACTTTTAGTCACCTTCGCAAACAGAATAAACAAAATAGCTCTTTTCCGTAAAATTAAAATTGCAATCAAACATTCTGCAATCGAATTATCGTTTAGATTCAGCTTACCGGAAGTAAGCTCAATTTTACAGGAATAAATTCTAAATATACGCGAAATTAAGGACATTCAGCAAACTGTCAGTTTCCGAAAATCATATTTTCATTTGAGTTACAATTTCAGACAGGATACATCGTAAATTGCTTTCGAAATGTCCATCCCTGGACATCCAGTACGAGAACTGAAAACGACGAGTACATACCGAGACATAACATATGTTGGTCTCGTCAAGTTACACATACTCCATCCTCCTATATAATGTACTACATAATCATGTGTATAGGGATATAATACGAGACACAGGACTTCTCTGGTTAAGTACGCCTTCCAGATTTCAATTTGATTTATGATATATCGCGTTACTAGAAATCTTCTTGTGGTCTAGAATTACAGCATTTCCGAAACGACCATTAGAAATAAGCCTGAACGTATCGGGGTCCTTTAATATCGTGCAGTATTTCACATATGATGTCCTTTATTTTTATTGATTACACTTTTTGTTTGTATCGTTCCACGACAACGACGAAAATGTCAACCGCACTGTGTGGAATTTATTGCGGTTGTAATTAGTTTAGGACCTGTGGTTTTATTAATTGGAAAATAATATTTTTGACAATCTATTATAAGGTTACTAATTGTTTGGTTGACTTTAAGCAATTAACCTGCCATGTTGTTTTTCTTGCGGAAATTTCACGAAGTAAATAGTCGTATGAGTTATTGCCGAACAAGACTTTGATTTATGATCGAATTTATGAATTTCGTATTTTCACTTTTTTCACCAACAGCCATGTTGAACTGTATGTTTTATGTCGCTCAATGACATTGAATCAGGTAATTGATTACTTTTTCCGATATTGTTTCTAAACGATTCTCTTCGCATTGCCAGGTAATAGCTTATTTCATCAGTACTTGGTAACTGAAAATTTTTCTAAGCAAAAAGTTCAGGTTTTCATAAATTTATTGAAAGGTTAAAATGCATAGTTCAAAAATTATCATTATTTTTATATTGTAGTACAAGCCAATTTCATTTCAAATAGTTTAAAAATAATGATAACATGATAGAAAAAAGAAAAAAATTTGGAATCCGTATCTCAGAAAATAAGTTGATGATTTAATTTATTTTCAAACCAATTTATTATTGTGTAATAGGAATTGAGCGAAAAAATTACGTTAACATAGTATAAAAAATAAATGAATGGCTTAGTATAAGTGATTCTGCTAGCATTAAAAACACTCACAACTACTGTTAAATAAAATCAACGATCCAGTATATCCATCCATGACGCATAATACAAATCCCTTCTGCTCTATCAAAGGAGAAAAAGGAAGAACCAAACAGATATGATGGTTATCTTCCTTTCAAGATAAAATCGCATTAACATATTAAAGTCAGCTTTTATGTCAGAACTGCAATCTTTCTAAGATGACAACTTTTTGCCCATTTATCCATACACTCGAACGAATACGAATATCATTCCGAAACGAATCCTTTTTGTAAATCTAAATAATTGATTTACGTCAGTAGCAATGTTTTACACCCTCCAAACCATCCTAATATCAAACAAATCCAGCGCACAATACGATCCACAATGTTTCATTCTTGTATCTACCAAAGTGGAGCCCACAAACTTTTTTCCCCCATTTTACCGATTGTTGAAAGTGTTCGGTCAAAGACGAAAAAGGACCCGATTCGAATGGTTAAGGATTGGGTTAAGTTAAGTCACTATCAACCACCACCACTACCGGAACAGTCATCCACTAGGGTGATTGTAACGTAACACCACTATACTCGAAAATATTCAACAGTTTTTCGTGGTAAGTCGATATGCAAATGGGAATAGGTTAAACCAATGTTTGTCATCCGGCGTAAGGGATCCAACGACAGGAGTTTTTCACGAAAATTATTCCTGATGTTTTTGTGTCGTGAATCGGACCCAAGCGAATATCAGATCAGATTTTGTTATTTGTTTTGTAATGCGATTAGATTTATGGAATAAAGAAATAGTCGACGGTTTATAGCGATTCGGAAAGAAACTATGGAAAGTTTTAGAATTTGATATGTTTTTTTCATTGAAAAAAAACTGTTTTCTTTTGATATCCTCGGTGAGTAATTATATTTATTTTAAGGTTTAGTGTTAATTTGAAGGGGCCATACTGTATTTAGCTCACTTTAAAAAAGTTATAGGTAGTAGTTATGAAAATTTTGCATGTCTCAATAAATTTTCCATTTCAAAATTTTAAATAGCGCCATCGGAACCAAAAATTTCTAATGACGAATTTTTCGGATGCTTCGAAAAATCGCGTCGCTAACTTTAGTGCATTTTACTAACCATAAAAATATGTTATTGCTATTGTCCTCATTCTACAAATTAAGGCAATCTCCTCCAGATCTAAACAGTACTTTAAACCACTCATAAGCTCGGGTTAAAAAGAAATTCGACCTGGAGTCGCTATCATTCTAGTAAGTGCTGTTTAGAAAAGAACAAATGTGTACTCTAGCGATCACCGATCGTCTTGGCTCCGAGCTTCGTATAAACGGCAACATGAAACCAGAAGGCGATATGACGAGGAAAATTGAACGAGACATGAAGGAGCGGAGCCGCCCATGTTGATCTCCTGCGAATTTTAGATCGTCTCTTGCTAAATGCTTGCACTTTCAAAAGTATCAACAACAAGCTTAAACCATAACAGAGCTACGATTACAGGTAAGCCCCAATCATGCAATACTCTAAATGGAACGAAAGTTTCAGTGACTTTTGAATGAGATTTTTCTGCCATTTCAGGAACCTATTTATAAAAGTATAGTATGTTTAATTAGAGCATCATTGTATTGAAAATTGGTTAACGCGTATCTCTAAACCTCATTTATGGATAGAAGGGGGAGAGACACTTAAATAGATGTTTTAACTTCGGATCAGTAACCTTTATACCTTACAAGAAAATCAACCTGTTATGAAGTACTGAAATTGTGTCGTTTTGTATGGGAGGTGATTGAAGGGATGATATTTTTTCACATTTCACAATAATCACTACCAAAACAATTTTGTACTGAATTTGAGCTTTAATGGGTATTAAAAAAAATGATACATTGTATTTAATGAAATTATACAGTTTGTATGGGAGGTGGTAGAAAGAGTGAGCGGATTCAAGTTTTTTTTTTAATTAATATATATTTATCATGATAATTGTGAATTTGAAATTTAAGATCAGTAGCACTTATATCTTCTAAGAAAATTGACTTATTTTAATAAGTTTTGAAATTGAGTCATTTTGTATTGGAAGGACTAGAAAGATGAAGCGATTTGAACATGATTTTCATCTTACTTCACCAAAAATAACGCGTACAAAATTTGAGTTGCATTGCTTAATGCGCTCTCAAGCTTGAGAGCGAAAAGGCGGATAAACGGACGGACGGGCAGTCGGACATCCGGTTTCGAAGCATCAGAGCTACAGCAAATTGCTCTGTGTCCTTGACGATTCTGTGGGAGCATTATTTCTCGGAATTAATAAACTATAAAACTAAACTTATAATACTCCATCTATAGCTATTGGCTTCAATAGACTCCCCTGAGCAACGTCTAAATATCGGAGAGCTCTGAATTTACTATAGATATTTCCATGCAAGATGGAACTTTATTCAATGCCCACGAAACACTCGCTAAACTGCACGATCACACGAGTACACTGTGAAGTTCTTGCCGTGACGACTTCTTCTACTTCTACAATGGCGCTACAGCCCAAATCGGTCCTTGGCCTCCTGACATTCAGGCTCCTTAACATTTTTCATTACTTATTGTGGAAGGGTTGTTAACCCTTCGCACAACCCTCTATCTACGATTTTTTTATTTTCGTAGATTGAGGCTACCAAGGTATATCCAAGCAAGCAATGTGCTGGAATCATATATTGCATCGACCGAGATTTGAACTCACGACATTCGCATTACAAGAAAAAAACTCTTCAATGTTCGTCTTATTAATGTCTACGCCCCAATGGAAAACAAAGACAGCGAAGTTGAAAACAATTTCTATAGCATCTTAGAATTGAGATTTGACTCCTTTTTATTGAACGATATAAAAATAGTATTAGGCGACTTCATCGTATACGAGCAAAGAGGAGAAGAGACTTATATACAATTGGAAGGTACAGTCTCCATGATATAAGTAACGACAACGCCAAAACCTGACTTATTTCATCAGCAGCAAAACTTTATTGTAAATTCGAATTGCTTGCCGCATAGTGATATTCATAAGAGAACGTGGGTTTCATTCCAAGGACGAATTTTCAATCAAATACCACGTTCCAGTCGAGAAAAGGGCGGCCTGAATTCTCGACAACTACCATCTTTGATGTGTACATCTTATAAAATCTTGACGAAATTTTTAAAAAGGGAATTAAATCCTATGCTGATTGTATAATTGGAGAATACCATGGCGAATTTATAGAGCTGGACGATCGACAATGGACGAGATATTCTAAGCTATAGAGATACTAAAAAAGTGTACATTTATTAAAGGATGAAACCGAGCCTATCAAGATTAAAAGAAAAATATTGATAGCGAAAAGAAGGTATTATTCGGTTATTCCAATTAAAAGCAAAACGTACCATGGGAAACCCAAATTTAAAATATATAAAACGATTATTGTACCGAGAAATTTGACCAAAGTATAACGATGTAAATGAAATTAGCTTTGAAAAATTCATTGAAACTTGAGAAAAAGAAAACAAAATTTTTGTCGAAATTTCGCTTTACACCTTCTACAACCTCCGATATAAATTTCACGAAATTTCAGAATTTAATTAAAATTGCTGTTGCTTCCAAACTATCAAAGCTATCGACTTGAATTGATCAAAATATACGTGAAATTGCAAATACTATCAACGTCTAAAAATTATGTTCCAATCAGTCTACTCCTTCTACTTCGAAAAAACTTTACATCGATTTTTATTAAAACTAGAAAAAGGATAAATCGAATTGTAGACGTAATGCAATAATATCACTTCGAATATAAGCTTAAGAAATTGCCCTTCGAATATTTGAGAGCTTCCGATTTAATTATTGAAAGTGAGAAGTATAATAATAAGCAGTTTCGAAATCGTGGTTGAATTTTTATTTTTTCTGTAAACGAGTAACAATTAAAAACATAACAGAATTATGATTGGGCTTAAAGCCCAATCACATGATACTCTATATGAGATGGAAATGATTTTAATATACCGGAAAACATGTCATATCAAATTCTTTCGAATAGTGAATAGAGACTTTTGCATGGGAAGTGGTAGAAGCAGAGGGGGAAATTCGTATTTCTCGTATATGATACCAAACATGGCATGCAAAATATTTTTTGCTGAATTTAAAGTTTTTAGTTTTCTTTATTTTTAAAGAAATTGGTCATAGTTTTCCTGAAATTGGGGCATTTGTATGGGAGGTGGCAGAGGAAGTGGAGCGTTTAAGATGATTTTGAAATTGCTTATCACCATTCTTATCCCCACGCTTTGATTCAATTTCAAAGTCGATAGCTCTCATATACTTGAAGGAGAAATGCTTTTCTTGAATTTATAATACAGATATTTGTGTGGGAGGTGGTAGAAGGAGTGAAGCGGAGCTGATAATTTTTTCACACTTATTTTAATTATTATGAAATAAACTCTGGCAAAATTTGAAGTTTGTACTTTTTCTAGTTTGAATGGAAATCGATAAAATGCATTTAACAAAAAACATTTGTATGGGAGGGGGTAGAAGGAGTGTACAGATCAAAACAATTTTTTTTCGCCTTATTAATATTTCTATTTTTAATATCAAGTTGATAGCTTAAACAGTTTCGAAGATAAATAATTAAATTTAAATTTCAAAATTTCGTGAAATTTGTATGGGAGGGGGTAGAAGGAGTGAGGTGAAGTTGGTAATTATTTTTGAAATAAATTGCAATTGTAGTAGAATTAATTCTGACAAAATTTCGTCTTTTCAGCTTTAGTAGTTTCAATGAAAATCGAAAATATGTATTTTTAAAAATTGTTCATTTGTATGGGAGGTGGTAGGAGTAAGAAAACTGATCAGTATTCCGTGATATTAATGACATCTATATCATAATTCTTTGGCCTAAATTTCAGGTGGATAACGTAAATAGTTTCAGGAAAAATCAATTTATTAATATTTCGAAATTTCATGAAATTTGTATGGGAGGGGGTAAAAGGAGTAGGGGGATGTAGACCATTCACGAACTTAAAGTTACTTTTTTGCTAAAAATGACACACAAAAATGTTTAGCATTATAGCTCAAAAGTAGTGGGTATATGGCGGTTCTGGGCCAGGGTAATGCAGTTCGATTTCTCCTTAGCGACACTAGCGCCACGAGCGGAGGTGGCTAATAGCAATACTAATTAGTGGGATGGGGTAATGCAGTTCGTTTTCTGGGGTGGCCGATAGCAATACTAATTAGTGGGGATCCAAACCGGTAGTTGGACTTCGAGAAGGCTTTCGCTGTTTCTTTAGAGATGGCAGTAGCAGTACCCCTAACTGACTCTTTTTTGAAATGCCAAGATTGATAAGAGTTTTATAAATTATGCCCCTAACTGACTCTTTTTTTGAAATGCCAAGATTGATAAGAGTTTTATAAATTATGTCCCTAACTGACTCTTTTTTGAAATGTCAAGATTTATAAGAGTTTTATAAATTATGCCCCTAACTGACTCTTTTTTGAAATGTCAAGATTGATAAGAGTTTTATAAATTATGCCCCTAACTGACTTTTTTTTTGAAATGCCAAGATTGATAAGAGTTGTACGAATTATGATTCATATATGATGAAATTGATATTTACATTGATAGGAATGAACACGTGGGTTATATTTTTAGTTGGACTTTAAGAATGCTTTCGTTGTTTATATTGTGAAATAGGTTTTGATCAGCTTGTTTAGTTTTATGAATTAGGTGTCATATACATATGATGAAAATTGATAGATTGTGTGTATGGAGATTGTTATTGTTATTAATAGCGTGATATTTTTTTTTATGAAGTCATCATCGAGTAGGAATAATTCTTTCGAATTGTTTATGGTTTAGAGTATTCATATGATAGGTTGTTTACATTTTTTTTGTGTATGGAATTTTTTTGGTTTACGAGTGAGATTGATATGAAAATTTTACCTCAATTCGCTAACATTTATGATCATTTTTTTTGATGAACGAGTTCAAGGTCTAAGATTTGTATGAAAATAACTTGTATTTGTGGTAGATGAAGCACTTGTATGGTTACATGGATATAACGCTGTTATGCAATAGGGGTAAGCTTTGTATGGGATGTTGGTTAGTGATGATGTACTGACGTTCCATGACGTCATCAATTAGGGTTGCCATAAGGTCATCGATTATAGTTTCATGACGTCATCATCAATTGGGGTTGCCATAATGTCAAAAAAAAAATAATAAAAAAAAAAAAATAAATAAAAAAAAATTAAAAAAAAATTTAAAAAAAAAATTAAAAAAAAATAAAAAAAAAATCAATAAAAAAATAAAAAAAAAAAATAAAATCATAAATTTACAGATTCGCATGACAATGTTCCTATGCCTAATACTGATAAACCCGATTAATGGGCTATTTAACGTACACGAACTGACAGGATTTACAGAAATACAACTTAACAAAGTAGAAATAGTGACCAAAGCAAATATTATCATACACATAATTGACATAAAAGAAATTTTAGACGTAATAAACGAATTTTCAACCAATACAGCTAATTTTAACGGAGAACAGAAGAACTTACTTATTACAGAATTAAAACAATTGACAAACAAAATTAAAAATATTTTAGGAATTATATAGAAATAGATAGAAAAGTGCTTTATTGAATATAGTCCGATGTACAGCAAAATGGTTATTTGGAACGATGGACGAACAAAACAGACTAGACACATAAAATCACATGAAGACGACAGACGAAAATAATCATAGTCTCATTACCGTAATAAACCAACAAATAATTATAAACAACAATTTAATGAATCTTTCAGACAGCTTAAAAATTGAAAAATAAATATATAGAACCATATCAACTACAACAACAACAACTACAACACTATAAAATACAACCAAACAACCATACAAACACCTGATACCAACTTGTACCCATATGATACCAATTTACCTTATTAAATTTTACTATAAGTTAAGAAATAAAAAAGAGTCTTGTGTGTTGTTATACTTGTATACCAAATTCTGATTAATATGCATATTTCAAGAAAAAAAACAAACTGAATGATGGTTTTAAGCATATTTATTGTCAAGATATTTTTTTTAAGTAATAAACATAAGAAAATTATGATATGTATCGGTTATATTATATATAGAATAGCTATTTCTTTAACAATGAAACAGTTTTCAGATCCTCTAAATTTAATATTTATATTATTACTTCAGCTTTTCTCAATGCTTCAATGATGGCAACAATCTCGTTGATATGATAAATATCTCCCGCCTGTAGCGCTGATACAAGCAATTGTAACCGGTCCACCAATTCATTGGGGTCATCCCAAGAAATATACTGTTTTGGTTCGATTGATGTTTGTATTAAATCTCCTCCTCTATGAGTTAAAAGTTTGTTAATAATTTTTGTATATTTATAGCTACGGTTTCCATTTATTTGTCCTTCGCTGGTATAGTGACGTCTATAGGCATTAGTATCGAGCAGAATATTTCTATAATTCTGTAAATCATCTTTATTGTACAGAGTCTTATCTGGAACTTTCATAAATAGTAGCTCATATATGCCCGGAGTACCCTCATAGGTTTTATCTTTTATTAATATTTGACTACCATCGATTGTAAAAATCGAGTTTCCAATTTTCCATTGTTCATTTTCATGATAAACACCATAAGTACTATCAATGAAATCCGGATTATTTACAAATATATTTAAATATTTTGTAGGTATTTCATCAAATTCTCGCTCGTTCATATATTCAATGAGTTCTTGCCGACCTGAAGGAGTTGTCACATATTTACGTATGCTTCTTACATCCGGAGACTTTAATGGTGTTTCAAAAGTATCAGTTAGATTAAGCTTTCGTCCGAATTTGGGTGTTGGAGTTTCAAAGTCTACGTCACTTTCACTATCATCTGTAGATTGAGTTTCCATGTTTTCTTCTTTTTCAGGTTCATATTTACTATGATTATGATTTTCTACATCTCCTTCTCTTTTAGGCTCGAATTTACTGTGTTCATACAGTTTAACTAATTCTTTAAGAGGTCTTGTGATTGGCTTAAAAGTTTGTTCTTGTCGAGTTTCAGCATTAACTCTACCTATTTTGAATTGCTTATATTTTTTACGTAACTCGTTACTAGACTTTATAATTTGTCTAAGAATATCTTTATCGGTCGACTTCTGCATTTTTCCTTCTTACACAACAACAACAGATTAACAGATATCGTACTGCTTTGTACAGCTTTAATACTGCTTTAATACTGCTTCTGTACTGCTTTATACAGCTTTAATACTGCTTTAATACTGCTTCTGTACTGCTTTGTACAGCTTTAATACTGCTTTAATACTGCTTCTGTACTGCTTTGTACAGCTTTAATACTGCTTTAATACTGCTTCTGTACTGCTTTGTACAGCTTTAATACTGCTTCTGTACTGAGGTGTACTGCTTTATACAGCTTTAATACTGCTTTAATACTGCTTCTGTACTGCTTTGTACAGCTTTAATACTGCTTTATACAGCTTTAATACTGCTTTAATACTGCTTCTGTACTGCTTTGTACTGCTTTAATACTGCTTCTGTACTGCTTTGTACAGCTTTAATACTGCTTTAATACTGCTTCTGTACTGCTTTGTACAGCTTTGATACTGCTTTGTACAGCTTTAATACTGCTTTAATACTGCTTCTGTACTGCTTTGTACAGCTTTAATACTGCTTTGTACAGCTTTAATACTGCTTCTGTACTGAGGTGTACTGCTTTAATACTGCTTCTGTACTGAGGTGTACAGCTTTAATACTGCTTTGGACAGCTTTAATACTGCTTTCAGTTTTTAAATATAGTTTTTCAAACTTTTTTCTCATATTACTGAATCAAAGTCTTCATATTGATTATATATAGTTGTATTTACTTGATATTGGAATCAATATAGGAAATAACTTCTCTTGGCTGCTGAAAGTGAACAGAATTCAAAGCATATATACAGTATTCATATAAATTTAGAAACATGACTGTTGAGTGTTGAAGGGGAAAGTATAGATTTTTTTTTTTTTTTGATTTTTTTTTGTTATTCGAGCCTCAATGTGATTACAACCAACTATACAACCACACAGCTGTACAACCAACTATACAACCACACAGCTGTACAACCAACTATACAACCACACAGCTGTACAACCAACTATACAACCACACAGCTGTACAACCAACTATACAACCACACAGCTGTACAACCAACTATACAACCACACAGCTGTACAACCAACTATACAACCACACAGCTGTACAACCAACTATACAACCACACAGCTGTACAACCAACTATACAACCACACAGCTGTACAACCAACTATACAACCACACAGCTGTACAACCAACTATACAACCACACAGCTGTACAACCAACTATACAACCACACAGCTGTACAACCAACTATACAACCACACAGCTGTACAACCAACTATACAACCACACAGCTGTACAACCAACTATACAACCACACAGCTGTACAACCAACTATACAACCACACAGCTGTACAACCAACTATACAACCACACAGCTGTACAACCAACTATACAACCACACAGCTGTACAACCAACTATACAACCACACAGCTGTACAACCAACTATACAACCACACAGCTGTACAACCAACTATACAACCACACAGCTGTACAACCAACTATACAACCACACAGCTGTACAACCAACTATACAACCACACAGCTGTACAACCAACTATACAACCACACAGCTGTACAACCAACTATACAACCACACAGCTGTACAACCAACTATACAACCACACAGCTGTACAACCAACTATACAACCACACAGCTGTACAACCAACTATACAACCACACAGCTGTACAACCAACTATACAAACACACAGCTGTACAACCAACTATACAACCACACAGCTGTACAACCAACTATACAACCACACAGCTGTACAACCAACTATACAACCTCACAGCTGTACTTGGTTGATTGTAATCACATTGAGGCTCGAATAACAAAAAAAAATCAAAAAAAAAAAAAAATCTATACTTTCCCCTTCAACACTCAACAGTCATGTTTCTAAATTTATATGAATACTGTATATATGCTTTGAATTCTGTTCACTTTCAGCAGCCAAGAGAAGTTATTTCCTATATTGATTCCAATATCAAGTAAATACAACTATATATAATCAATATGAAGACTTTGATTCAGTAATATGAGAAAAAAGTTTGAAAAACTATATTTAAAAACTGAAAGCAGTATTAAAGCTGTCCAAAGCAGTATTAAAGCTGTACACCTCAGTACAGAAGCAGTATTAAAGCAGTACACCTCAGTACAGAAGCAGTATTAAAGCTGTACAAAGCAGTATTAAAGCTGTACAAAGCAGTACAGAAGCAGTATTAAAGCAGTATTAAAGCTGTACAAAGCAGTATCAAAGCTGTACAAAGCAGTACAGAAGCAGTATTAAAGCAGTATTAAAGCTGTACAAAGCAGTACAGAAGCAGTATTAAAGCAGTACAAAGCAGTACAGAAGCAGTATTAAAGCAGTATTAAAGCTGTATAAAGCAGTATTAAAGCTGTACAAAGCAGTACAGAAGCAGTATTAAAGCAGTATTAAAGCTGTATAAAGCAGTACACCTCAGTACAGAAGCAGTATTAAAGCTGTACAAAGCAGTACAGAAGCAGTATTAAAGCAGTATTAAAGCTGTACAAAGCAGTACAGAAGCAGTATTAAAGCAGTATTAAAGCTGTACAAAGCAGTACAGAAGCAGTATTAAAGCAGTATTAAAGCTGTATAAAGCAGTACAGAAGCAGTATTAAAGCAGTATTAAAGCTGTACAAAGCAGTACGATATCTGTTAATCTGTTGTTGTTGTGTAAGAAGGAAAAATGCAGAAGTCGACCGATAAAGATATTCTTAGACAAATTATAAAGTCTAGTAACGAGTTACGTAAAAAATATAAGCAATTCAAAATAGGTAGAGTTAATGCTGAAACTCGACAAGAACAAACTTTTAAGCCAATCACAAGACCTCTTAAAGAATTAGTTAAACTGTATGAACACAGTAAATTCGAGCCTAAAAGAGAAGGAGATGTAGAAAATCATAATCATAGTAAATATGAACCTGAAAAAGAAGAAAACATGGAAACTCAATCTACAGATGATAGTGAAAGTGACGTAGACTTTGAAACTCCAACACCCAAATTCGGACGAAAGCTTAATCTAACTGATACTTTTGAAACACCATTAAAGTCTCCGGATGTAAGAAGCATACGTAAATATGTGACAACTCCTTCAGGTCGGCAAGAACTCATTGAATATATGAACGAGCGAGAATTTGATGAAATACCTACAAAATATTTAAATATATTTGTAAATAATCCGGATTTCATTGATAGTACTTATGGTGTTTATCATGAAAATGAACAATGGAAAATTGGAAACTCGATTTTTACAATCGATGGTAGTCAAATATTAATAAAAGATAAAACCTATGAGGGTACTCCGGGCATATATGAGCTACTATTTATGAAAGTTCCAGATAAGACTCTGTACAATAAAGATGATTTACAGAATTATAGAAATATTCTGCTCGATACTAATGCCTATAGACGTCACTATACCAGCGAAGGACAAATAAATGGAAACCGTAGCTATAAATATACAAAAATTATTAACAAACTTTTAACTCATAGAGGAGGAGATTTAATACAAACATCAATCGAACCAAAACAGTATATTTCTTGGGATGACCCCAATGAATTGGTGGACCGGTTACAATTGCTTGTATCAGCGCTACAGGCGGGAGATATTTATCATATCAACGAGATTGTTGCCATCATTGAAGCATTGAGAAAAGCTGAAGTAATAATATAAATATTAAATTTAGAGGATCTGAAAACTGTTTCATTGTTAAAGAAATAGCTATTCTATATATAATATAACCGATACATATCATAATTTTCTTATGTTTATTATTTAAAAAAAATATCTTGACAATAAATATGCTTAAAACCATCATTCAGTTTGTTTTTTTTCTTGAAATATGCATATTAATCAGAATTTGGTATACAAGTATAACAACACACAAGACTCTTTTTTATTTCTTAACTTATAGTAAAATTTAATAAGGTAAATTGGTATCATATGGGTACAAGTTGGTATCAGGTGTTTGTATGGTTGTTTGGTTGTATTTTATAGTGTTGTAGTTGTTGTTGTTGTAGTTGATATGGTTCTATATATTTATTTTTCAATTTTTAAGCTGTCTGAAAGATTCATTAAATTGTTGTTTATAATTATTTGTTGGTTTATTACGGTAATGAGACTATGATTATTTTCGTCTGTCGTCTTCATGTGATTTTATGTGTCTAGTCTGTTTTGTTCGTCCATCGTTCCAAATAACCATTTTGCTGTACATCGGACTATATTCAATAAAGCACTTTTCTATCTATTTCTATATAATTCCTAAAATATTTTTAATTTTGTTTGTCAATTGTTTTAATTCTGTAATAAGTAAGTTCTTCTGTTCTCCGTTAAAATTAGCTGTATTGGTTGAAAATTCGTTTATTACGTCTAAAATTTCTTTTATGTCAATTATGTGTATGATAATATTTGCTTTGGTCACTATTTCTACTTTGTTAAGTTGTATTTCTGTAAATCCTGTCAGTTCGTGTACGTTAAATAGCCCATTAATCGGGTTTATCAGTATTAGGCATAGGAACATTGTCATGCGAATCTGTAAATTTATGATTTTATTTTTTTTTTTTATTTTTTTATTGATTTTTTTTTTATTTTTTTTTAATTTTTTTTTTAAATTTTTTTTTAATTTTTTTTTATTTTTTTTTTTTTTTTTTTATTTTTTTTTTGACATTATGGCAACCCCAATTGATGATGACGTCATGAAACTATAATCGATGACCTTATGGCAACCCTAATTGATGACGTCATGGAACGTCAGTACATCATCACTAACCAACATCCCATACAAAGCTTACCCCTATTGCATAACAGCGTTATATCCATGTAACCATACAAGTGCTTCATCTACCACAAATACAAGTTATTTTCATACAAATCTTAGACCTTGAACTCGTTCATCAAAAAAAATGATCATAAATGTTAGCGAATTGAGGTAAAATTTTCATATCAATCTCACTCGTAAACCAAAAAAATTCCATACACAAAAAAAATGTAAACAACCTATCATATGAATACTCTAAACCATAAACAATTCGAAAGAATTATTCCTACTCGATGATGACTTCATAAAAAAAAATATCACGCTATTAATAACAATAACAATCTCCATACACACAATCTATCAATTTTCATCATATGTATATGACACCTAATTCATAAAACTAAACAAGCTGATCAAAACCTATTTCACAATATAAACAACGAAAGCATTCTTAAAGTCCAACTAAAAATATAACCCACGTGTTCATTCCTATCAATGTAAATATCAATTTCATCATATATGAATCATAATTCGTACAACTCTTATCAATCTTGGCATTTCAAAAAAAAAGTCAGTTAGGGGCATAATTTATAAAACTCTTATCAATCTTGACATTTCAAAAAAGAGTCAGTTAGGGGCATAATTTATAAAACTCTTATAAATCTTGACATTTCAAAAAAGAGTCAGTTAGGGACATAATTTATAAAACTCTTATCAATCTTGGCATTTCAAAAAAAGAGTCAGTTAGGGGCATAATTTATAAAACTCTTATCAATCTTGGCATTTCAAAAAAGAGTCAGTTAGGGGTACTGCTACTGCCATCTCTAAAGAAACAGCGAAAGCCTTCTCGAAGTCCAACTACCGGTTTGGATCCCCACTAATTAGTATTGCTATCGGCCACCCCAGAAAACGAACTGCATTACCCCATCCCACTAATTAGTATTGCTATTAGCCACCTCCGCTCGTGGCGCTAGTGTCGCTAAGGAGAAATCGAACTGCATTACCCTGGCCCAGAACCGCCATATACCCACTACTCTCAAAGCTTTCGAGAGTTATGCTGTCGACAGACAGACGGATAGACGGACAGACGGACAGACAGACTGACGGACAAACGGTCATTCGGCGTTGAGATTTTTGAGCGACAACAAATATTTCTGTACCCTTGGCGGGTCTGTGCGAGCGTTATTTCGCAGCGCTACAAACGGTAAGGCAAACACAATATACTCTCTCTTTCATCTAGAGTATAAAAAATAAAGGTAGTTAACTCTTTTATGGAGGTGTATCAGACTATATTGCTTTTAGACCGTGCTTACACGTATTTACATATATTCTTGCCAAGTATCATTGAAATGCATCGAGTGTTTCTACGGAAATCGAAAGTCCGTTCGATTATTCGACAAACTTTGGGGGGGGAATGCTTGAAATGATCTTCACTGCCAATAAAAAAAAATACGTGTCCCTTAGAATTCCGAGCACTACAACATATATGAAAAATGCCAAATGTTTCCTTTTGAGTGCGATGTATTACCTACTAGTTGGCGTAACTCAGTCGAGAGAGCCCTCCTAAGTTTTTGGATAAGTGATTGTACCGAACTAACGATAGGTCCCTATAAATTTTTGGAAATTCGTATATTTTTGGTATATGAGGATCTGAAGGGATTAGTTTGGGATATTTTCACGCTAATATTGGATTTTTCTTGATGGATATGATTAATTCCTGGTGGAGGGCAGTGGTTGGATCTCTCTTTAATTTGGCATAGAATTCTGTTTGTCGAATATCTAGTATCTTCTCCTCGTATTGTTTCTTGTTCTACAGTTTCATTTCCTTTGTCGGATCGCACAATCGCTATCTCCTTAATTTGTTTACGCTTTCCGTTCTTTCGGGGGATATAAGTAGCAGGTGGAACTACTCGCTAGATGATGGGAGAGATCTCGTTTCAGATTTCAATGCTTGAATGCTGGCTCGATTTGCTGAATGATTTTGTCGGTTGCAATATTGTCGGAGTAAGCGCGAAGTTGAATCCTTTTTTTAACGCATTCACTTGTTCTTTGTTTGGCATTGATGAAAGTTTGACAACTACGTTGTTGCTTCTCGTCTTGATTGGATGTTAATTCTAAACTCTTGAATTTCCCGTTCTGTTTCGTTTTCTTCTTGGTGAATTCAGCTTCTAAGGTTCTGAAATTAAAGAATGAAAATAATTAAAGGTATCCTTCGGAAGAAGCTATAGAGGAGGAGATGTAGGGATAGGGCTTCTTTATTTCTTTATTAAGGTAGTCCAGATTATCTCTCTTGAGTTTGGTGTTATTCTTCAAGAACTACTGACTCGCTTTCTTTAAAATAGCCTTGCTTTGAAGGTTGTCACATGTATCGATCAGTTTAATAGAGACCGAAACGTCACGAATAATAAATCGTAACAGTGCAAAATCAGGAAATCTTTTCTTTCAGTTTCGTAATCGTCCAAAACCTTCAACTTCTTCCTCCCATACAAATGTCACGATTTCAGAAAAATATTGTAACATTTCAATTTCTTTGAAAATTTTAAAAGCTGAATTATAATCACTTCAACATTTAAAAATACTAAATCTCACGCACTCCTAGTAACACGTCTAAGAAATATGAGATGACATATTTTCTGGTGCATTAAACTCTTTCCTATTTATTGTAGAGCATTCTAATCATAAATCTAAAATGTTTCTTATTTATTTGTAACATATGATATGTGAAAAATATAACAGAACTACGATTGGGCGTAAGACCCACTCATGCAATACTCTATGATTGAGATTTTTTTAAAAAATTTTGGATTGATGATTTCAATCTATGGAAAGTAATATATTCTAAATTTCAGATCAATACCTTTTATACTTTTCGATAAAATCCGTTTATTGTCAAATGGCGAAATTATGTCATTTTGTATGGGAGGGGGAAGAAGGGGTGGAGCAATTTGGCCCGTTCACGAACTTGACCTTACGTTTTTGTCAAAAACGACGTGCATATTCGAAATTCAACACGTTCTCGAGCTCGAGAGGAAACGAACGGACGAACAGACGGAAGAACGGACGGACATCGGTTTTTGAGATTTTCGAGCTTTATTTCTTAGCGTTACAAACTATGTGGCAAACTTATATCTCTCAAATTTCATCTAGAGTATAAAATATGTACGGAATTTCGTATACCATATTTAATTAGTTAAATTTCACAACCTTCAATTACTGAATCGAATTTGAGATTGCTACGAATCAATTAATTAAAAATTGATGCGTGCGCAAAAAAAAAAAACATTGTGATAAAGTTGAACAAATCAAGAACTTTGAAAACTGGCGATTTTATTGTTGATTTATCAGTTTACAATTGTATGCAAGAGTGAAAATTTTATAGCTCCAGGAAATTTTGTATAGTTGGTCCTTACTTAATTTCATTAAGAATCATGTTCAAAATCTTAAAATGGTGCAAAAATAGATAATTAAAAAAAACTAGGAATTTTTCAAAAATGTATCGTCGCTTAATAACTAAAACCGCCTTTCTCCAAGCTTGACGAAATTTATTTTTTTGCACAAAAATAATTATTCGAAGTCTATTAAGAAACAAGGCTGTCAAAAATTCAAAACAACGTGATTGACAGGAATTTGTATAAATTTTCTCGGATTTATGTTAACTGAAATTTTTCTTCCACTTTATTAAATCAACACGATTCAAAACTTATTTTTGAACAAATGTGAAGCTATATAATTACAAATTATTATTTAAATTTGAATATCTTCTTCTTCAATGGCACTACAGCCCAAATCGGGCCTTTGCCTCCTGACCTTCAGTTTCCTTAACATTTTATTTGATATTGTGAAAGGGTTGTTAGTCCTTCAAGCAACTTCCTATCTGGGATTTTTTCAGTTTCTTAGATTGAGGCGACCAAGATGTACCCACACAAGTAGTGCGCTGAAATTATACGTCGACCAGGATTTGAACTCCCTACCTTCGCATTGTAGACCAACACGCTGCACACTATGTTACACCTTAGCTAAAAGCACGGGTATAATTTTTATTAAATACCACCACACTTGACAGCGAATAAAACGAATTAAGAAGAGTAGAAATTCAATAAAGAAAACACTCTTAATTGTATTATTTGACCATCCTTAATCATTTATCTACTAAATTAAACGGGAAACTTCCAAGTTTTACTCAAACAGAAATTTGACAGAATAATCTGCTGCTTAACACGACGTAAATAATCGAATAAATTGAAGGTGTCTGTCTGATCAACACTCTCCAATTTGTAACCGTTCCACGTCAGGGATATCCAATTGCCCGAGTGTTTATTTTTCATTAAAAGGCCATCAAAAATCCAAAGAGGAAAGTGAACAAATATGTTTTTTTTTCTCGTTCGTCAGGATATTTTTTTTTTCCATATCCTGGCTTGTTGCCTCCTCTTTCAATATTATCGACTTATCGACAGGTCGATAGCTAAAGCAAATCAAATCGAAATTTATATTTATAGCGTCGGCTTTATTCATCTAGCTTTCGAAGTGATTCGATGAATCTTAGCCGGGGTCCTTCATAGCGACCAAAGCTATGCGATGCTTCCTTTCATACCAAACGGAACGTGAAGATTTTTCACGTTCGTTCGTCCTGTTGGAATTTTATAAGCGTTTCTTGGCGGAATCTTTGCGCTTCTCCTAAAAAGTCATTTTCTTCGCGAGCTGAATACAAATGATCCGTTTGTACACGGAAAGTCATTATCGTTTGATTATAATTCGTTCGTTATTCGCTATGCGAATTCTATGCGCGGAGCGTGAAAGAGTCAATCTTTACGTTCGTATCATGTAAGTTGTAAAAAGCTGATGCTAAGAATTGCAATTTTATGAAACAGGATTAAGAATATGTGATTGAATCAATGCGTTAGTGTTTCGTAAAAAAAATGTGAAGAAAATTATAATAACGGACGTTTCGGGAGTAAATTGGATTTTTTTCTCGAAATTATATTTATGAGATTTCTCACGGTATTCGATTTTCTGTAATAGAAATAAATTTAGATTATGATGTTCTTGGATGAATATAAAAGTACATCATAAATGGCAATGTTTTCTATAAAAAAGTGAGGAAAAATAGAATTACATTTAATCTGGTGAGTGAAATTGATCAAGAAATCGTGTGAAAGTTTGGAAATAGATTAAAATCTGATGTCAAATTTGATGGTCAAAATTTTGCAAGTCGAGCTCCTGATCATCGGCAGTTGATTGTGGCCACAGATTTTTTATTGTTGTAGCCTCTTTTTACTCTAGATGAAATCTTAGAGTGTTATAAGAAAAAAGGCTAAAAGGAAAAAATTAAAGATACGGAAGTTAATATTGTAGTGCGCTCGGAGTCGCTGAATTTGAAGTAAAACAAAACTAGTTCACTTTTAATGAAATAAACACAAACTTTATTAAATTGGCTTTCAAAAAACACTTTAATATTTTTTGTACACAATAAGTCGCTCGGATTGTCTGGACTTAGAGTCAAATGTTCGCTCGTTGTATTCTAAATGCCCCAATTTGTATCTTCTCACTGTCTCTTATTCGATGATGACCTCAAATTGTTCCGGGAAATTTCCTTCGTCTCTGATGGCACGATCCTCCAGGCCGATTTGTCTGCTGTCTCTCGATGGTGTTCAAACAACGATATCTTTTTGAACATAGAGAAGTGCTTTACTATGGAGTACTCGTATAAGGCTATCTCCTCTGTTCTCTCTTACTCTATTAATGAATCCATCTCTATGGCAGTAACCACAATAAAGGATCTAGGAGTGGTCTTTGATCGTAAACTCGAATTCGTCAATCATTTCTCTGAGATTTCCAATAATGCATACAGCCTTGCTGGTTTCATCCTCCTCATCGCATCAGCTGCTCTCCTCTTTTCCACTCTCTTTCGTAGTATTTTAGAATACTGTTCCATTGTTTGGAACCCTCACCATTCTTGCCAGGTTGGGGCCATCGAATCTGTTCAGCGTAGATTCACTCAAACCCTTTTCTACAGATTAAGAAAGCCTTACAATGACATACTTGAAGTACTTCACCCACAGCCTCTGCATTTAAGGCGGACCTTCCTCAATGCTTGCTTCCTCTTCAAGCTTTGCAACCGCCTGCTCAATATCCACCTCTGTGACGACCTGAATTTTAGACCAGGAGTAGTCTCAACCAGGAATTCAGACATCTTCTATCCTCCTCGATATATACCATCACTCTCCGATGCTAAGAATGCAAATGAACCATGATCGACTCCAACTTGGTTCGTTAGCCTCTTCTTTCCCTTTATTTAAAAATGGAGTTGAAACTATCATCTTTAATGTTTAAGTTTTTCCTTTGTTACTCTTTTATTTTCCGCTTTTGTTTAATTGAAATTGTAATCTTTTTGTTCAAGAACTCAGATAAATAAATAAACAGGCAGGACTAAAAATAAATGTGCGAAAAACCAAATACAGTGATCTCCAACGACAATCTTTGGAGTACAACTACCCAGACTAAAATAGGCATTGAGATTCAAAGGTGGAAGTGGCAATGGATCGGTCACACTTTGAGGAGACCAGAGCGAAACATCGCCAAACAGGCTCTGGATTATGATCCTCTAGGAAGACGTCGGGGTGGTGGACCATATAGCACATGGAAACAAGCAGTTTAAGAAGAGGCCAAAAAAATGGGCAAGTTCTGGAGACAAATAAACGCCAGAGCATCGCCTTGTGGAAGGAAACTGTTTCTATCCTATGCCTTTGGAGAGGACGGGCCTTAACCGGAACTTGATTTGATTGATATAAAGCTTTAGTATTCGCATTTAATTGCTTTTCAAATTTTGGCAGTCCTTCTTTCGCTCGCTCCTTTTATACCACAGCACAGTCATTCTAGAAGATTTTCCGCTATTCCCAAAATGTGCATTTTAGAGATAGAGACAACGTGCAGTTTACTTATCGGTCAGCTTTCATGTCCTTAATCCCAAAGTCCTTAAAATATAAATAAAGACCAAAAACAACAAGAATTTCAATTATTGTTAACTGCCTTATAGTAAATTCCTCATTTTTCTTATAATAAAACGAAAAAAGACACTTCTTTCAATTACTTCAACTATTGCTACCTAATCAATCCGTACTGACAATATCATTTAATTTTAAAATCAATTTGATTTCGCACGCATATACATAAACATCACAGTACCAGGATACGATTTGTTATTCGCCAAACAAATTTCATTTAAGGAGCGACTCGAATAAATCTTTGCAAATAAATCGGTCCGTAAGGGTGAAATTTAGTCTCGGTAGCGATGCGAGAAATCCATAAAAAGGAGCGGAAAAAAAACAATGTCGGTTAAAATTCATTTCGTTTATCAGAAAACAAATATTGATGAGTTGCAATTCGCTGAACTGATCGAATGAATGTATTGGACTTGTTAACGAAGCAATTTTTTACATAGCTTATACAATGCAGATACGAGTATGCTATTCTGTATCATGTAAGCATAGCGTATATATGGATGCTATTTAGCTCTTGATTTATAACGAATTAAATTACATGATCCTTAGCCGCCGGGAGTATGTTAACTCGTAAGTGCCTAGCATTTGTAAGTGTTAAATTTATCGGTAATTATTTGTCACCAAGACACATTAAATTCTCGAGTAACACGAATTTTGAGATTTGGTGTGCAATTAAAATTTTCGCTTAGATTAGATTTAGACTTCAACAAAATGTGATATGTTGGATTGTGGGTGCGCTGTACGGTAACGGCTACGTAGTCTTAATTTTTTTCCTATTACTTTCCTTCTCGCCAGTCTCCAATTAATCTTCATTGAAAATTTTATAGTTTTCACACTTAATTAAGGGTAGTGCAACTCATGTATCAGCAATCGTAAGTCATTACTAGCAATTTAGCTATACTTCTGAATTATAAATCGTACCATACATGTTTTATACAGACATGTTTCATCGATGAATTTGCAGTAATATTTTCAGGATTTAATTGGAATTTAAATATAGGGACACTATGCATAGAAATGTTGTTATTCAGCAATTAGTTTTATTTAATTTTAGACTTCCTCTCTAATGGTTCAGATCACACTTTTCAACTATTCATTGTACAACGAAGATACTGCTTATTAAGTTCCAAACCTATCGTTTAACACTATTGGCATCTTTTTTGAATGAATAGTGGTTGTTACTTTATGTAACAACTGCTTCTGGAAGTATTGGAAAGGGATAACATATTGGGGAATGAAAGGATCATACCCAAAGTGGCGACCAATTGTGGAAAGTAAAAAGTAAATTAGTGAGCTGAAGAATTATGAAGGAAAGCATTTTGAACACATACATTATATTTAGGAAGGAAATATCACTATCGCTTAGAATAAATTTGAAAACCTTAACAAAATTATGATTGAGCGTAATAACCAATCACTTGATACTCAAGATCAGGCCAGTGTTCAGAGGGCGTGACCGCCTCGGGCGCCATCTTGAGGGGTCGCCAAAGTGCCGCACAGGTAATGAGAACAGAAAAGGTAAAGCAGTAGTGTGTACAATGAAAATATAGGGATGCGAAGTCATTAGGTAAGGAAGGACGACTACACAACACAAGATACTATAAGATGCTCATAGCAAACCTGTAGTTCTGGCGTACTGCAATAGAATTAGAATACGTGGGCTCCAAAATACCTCACACTAAACAAAATATCGCAGTAGCTATACGGCACCAGAAACCAAATAAAGAGAGCAGCAAAGGGGAAACACTGCCATAATGTGATAGTGATACGGGGGCGCAAAAAGATCCTCATAATTTCTTAAAATTCTTTTTCTTGATAGAAAGTTTAAAAAACACAATGCTTCAAATGAGAAATTAATTGTTTTCGACTTTTCAAACGCAGGTGGAAGAAATTGCCAAAACATTGAATGTGAGTCTCATATTTGATGAGAAGAAGTTCCAGAAGGTTCAAAATTGAATGCAGCCGGCATGTTACGAATTGATGCTTATAATGTAATAATCGAGCAACTAAACTGGCTACTCGAAGGACTCATCATTTGGTTCCAGGACTGGCTTGAGTAGAAAATCAACAATGTCAGAATAAATCATATAATTTTAGATGAACAACACATAAGGTATGTGAACTGCTTCTGCTATCTATGAAATATTATGGCAACAAACTGAGGCGCAGAAACTGATGTAAATAACAGACTTATCAAGGCGAGAGTAGCATTTCGGCGTTAATATCGGATATAAACTTTTTAAAACATCAACAGTTAGGTTGTCTTCCAGAAGTGTCTATGATTAATACGCAGAATATTCTGGAAAAACATCTCCAGCAACATAGGCCTCTGGATCTTAGCGGAAGGCAAATCTTTAACGAGACAGATCAAAGAGTGGAAAATAGAGTTGAATTGGGCAACTATAAGAAAGCAGTCCAATATTACCACAAGATCGGGATTAGAGTGGAATTCTTAAGGTATGAGATGACCGGGACGACCAAGAAACATCTGGAGATGGCCAATACTCCAAGAAGGACACTTGAAAAGGTTCAAGATAACAGATAACATATTGTTACATGCCAACAGACATTTTAATACAAAAGGATGCATGATGGTATCCCCTAGTAGCTAAACGCTGCTAGTTACTGCACTATCGCCTATTTAGATAACTTAGTCATCCAAATTAGTGAGACATAACCTACGACTTTAGACGAACTGATGCAAAGTTTATTAAACCTTGTTACCGGTTGGTCCAATTGGTGTGGATTGAGAATCAACCCTGATAAGACTACGCTAATACTCTTCACAAGAAGTCGACGTTTAGGAAATTTAATGTGCCATTCATCGGGAGAGTTCTTCTAAGTCTTTTAGATAGGGTAACTTATCTGGAAAACGTCTTGGACAGCAAACTCGGATGGCGACTGAATGTCTTAGAAAGAATTAAGAAAACAAATAGTGCCTTCCTCACACTTAAAAAGCTTTTAGCAAAAAATGGGGACTGAAGCCAAATATGGTAAGGGGGATGTAAATCAGTATAATACTACCATCATCATCAATGGCGCGACAGCCCTAATCGGGCCCTGGCCTCCTAACGGCGTCATTCCCGTTGAGTTCGTCCCTTTCGAGGCTGTTCTTGAGGTTTATGGACAGTGTTTTTTTTCCGGTGATGCATTGTCGTCGCCTCGCCCAACCCCCGACCTGGTGGACCAGTCCTACTTACTTATTACACCCTGGTAGAAAAAGGGTGGGAGTTTTCAGCTAAATATGACATCCGCGAGTTCTCACAGCTATGCTGCGATTCAAACTACTCGTATATCATATTTTTACCTACTTCCTAAGACTCACTGATGTTACTGGCCATTCAGGTTAACTCCATACTCCCTCCTCATTCCTCAACCAGGCTTGGGACCGGCAACACTGTAATTTTGGAGAAGGCAGGCATTACGGTGGTGAGACTTGACATTTTTAAGTAATGGCTTGGGACCAATTTAAAAAAATCTCATGCCACCTTTCTTGAGCGTATGAAAAAGGAATCTGCTTTTCCAAGCTATAATAGTGATACATTGCAATCAAAGATGGACTTTGTGAAGCACTATGTAACTCGACCTGGCAGACAGCAATGGACTGACAATCATGTCATGCTGAATGATGAGATTGTGATATTTACTGATGGTTCGAAAATGGAAGACGGAGTAGGTTATGGCGTCTTTTCTGAAAACCTTAATCTACAAATCTCTAGGCATCTACCAGAATATGCCACGGTCCAATCGGAGGTAATGGCTATTGCGAAAGGGGCGGAACTGACCTTACGTGTAGGAGTAAATGATAAGCGAGTTAGTTTTTACTCGGATAGCCAAGCTGCACTGAAGGCCCTCTCCGCTTCCAGCTGCAATTCAAGATGCTTGAACCATTGTATGGACATGTTGGAAGAATTGGAAAAAACCTGAACTTTGCGAAATTGTTGGGTTCCGGGGCATATACCTGGAAATGAAAAAACAGACTAGCAGGCCAGAAACGAATCTCCCGCTGCCACTGTTGAGGAAACGGACAATGTTGGCATTACCTTACGAGTCTTGAAGACAATCTACGCTAACAAAGTGTGGGAAAGGGAAAATCTCAAATGGTTAAAAAGCTAGTCGTGTAACACTACGAAGATGTTTTGGGGTGGGTTTGATAGAGAAAAATCAATAAAAATTTTGAGACTCAAGAGAAACTCCCTACGTGTACTAGTAGGTATAGTCACGGGCTCCTATCTTCTTAGGAAACACGCTCGAAAACTTGGCCATACAAACGAGGGCATTTCCAGCGGCTGCGATGAGGATGATGAAACTATAGAGCATTTCCTCTGCCATTGCCCATGCCTCCGAACAATTCGAAGACAAATTCTCAGAGAGTACTTCTTCACCGAGCTAAATGATCTCCAGTCTCTTAAACCAATGAAGCTCATTAGTTTGACAGGCTGATAAAAACACGGAAGCGTAACGCCCAACTGGTGGCCTACATATATTGGTATCCCACTCTTCCACGAGCCTTACCTAACCTACTGTTATGGTCAGCATCTTTGAAAGTATGATCCGCAGAAGAATTTGTCGTAAATACGAATCAATTTTCTTATTGTTTCTAAAGTAAGAGCGGCACCAAGTTTAACTTGTACCCAGGCGCTAGGTTTCCTCTGCATGGCCCTGTACAAGATCAAATAAAAAGAGCTTAATGCGTATTTGTTGCAAAATTCTTCATTTCCATGGGAAACTGTGGAGTAAGGGGGATCGGAACAATATTTTTCAGCGTTTATTGCATTCCTATCGTTATATTTTGGTCATATTTTCAACGTAATAATTTTAAAATTTCTGTTCAAGAAACTGTATACAGGCAGCGATGAACTCATATCCAATCAGTTGGATCGTGTGCTATTAAATTCGATTGATCACCACAGGCTAAATTTTGAATAATACATCTCGTATGTTTGAGTTGTTTTCTATCCCTTATTTCAATATTGAGTTGAGGATAGGGTTCAATTATAGTGACGGCTTCAGCGAAGGAGTGGAATTGAAAGATTTTATCCAGTCTACTGTCATCTAAAAAGCTGTAAATTTGGTTGAGTATTACCGACAAAATGTTACTAAAGAGAAGTAACAAGATATTGGAGATAAAACGCAACCTCTAGGGTTACTGAAATCGATATAAAACGGTTTGGAGGATATGCCATTGATTACGACACGAATCGAGTAAACAAAACCCTCTATCGAGGGAAGTAACCTGTGACTGTGAGTGAGAGTCTTGTGCCAAACTCTGTCAAAGGCTTTAGCAATACCAATAGCAAGTACTTGAATGCACGAGTTCCGTAGTTCAGTTAGATAGAGTAAAAGATACCCAGGGGAACGTGCGAAAATAAACCAGTACTGACGAACATACCGATAATGGTTATTCTCAAGGCAATTAAATACAAAATTTGCGATTGACAGCTGTTTCAATTCCTTTCTACACTACTGGTGTGTGGAGTCTATAGTGCGCTTAATAACAATGTAAAATAAATTTTTCTTGAGGGTAATGGGGATGATTTGTGAATATTAAGCACCTTCAATATCTTGGAGTTCAAATTCGTCCGAAAGTGAATCGGTGATATTTGGAAAACAAAGTTTAAAGGTTGTGACATAGTCTATTCTGTTGATGGCAGCCTAGATTTTCTTGTGAAGCTCGTATTCAACAGATTAGCTTCATTAACATATTACCTAATAAGTCAGCCGCTACCTGCAAAAAAGTGTAAAAGATGTTATGAAGATTCGGTTCCATATTTTAATAAATGACCAAAATGATCCGAAATCCTTTGTGGTTTCAATGATCTATTTCATCTTCAGCTGGAGGTAATAAATGACCAAAGAGATCTTGAATTTTTTGTGGTTTTAAATTTCTTTTTATCTACGACTGAAATGTATCTACAGCTTATTACCTTTTAGAATTGCTCCTGTAGTGTTTTGGCACGCTGTATCACAACTATTTATGATAATTCAAAGCAAAATTTCAAGGCAAAATCTCTTAAGTGCTCCCCAACCTGCTATTTTGTAATATCAAATAGTTCTTTTAGACATCCGCACATCGATAAGTGATCAGGATTGCAGAAAACAAGATATGATCATTATTACTAATTGGAGATGGAGAGAGTATTGCAAAGTTTCGTTTGCCAAGAAGACAAGAAGTAGGCTCAAATACCAGCTGTTCTAATCCCTTGATGAAGACTAACAGCTCCGTATCAAGACCTTGTTGATCTGTAGCAATAGAATAATTGAGCCAGGCAATGTTATGAACAATGCAATCATTTGCGATAACGATTTCAACATTAAGAATTGATCACTTGGGTTAAAAAAATGATCCAATTCATTTCTTGTGCTGGACTCCTTTCCGTAAAATACAACAGCAATAAACTATGTGGCTTCGAACGTAAAGTTTTATCCAACAGTGATTGAATTCTAGCTTGAAGCATTTCCTAATTGAAAAACTATTTGGAAAGCTACGTCTTTGCGTATAAATGGCGATCCCATGCTCTCAAAAAAGTTGGTCACAGCCGGATACAGTGTGAAACAAATTCATGAAGCCCGAATCTGGTGAAAAATATTTTAGTAGGAACTGTAATATGGTATGAAAAAAATTAGAACAATGCCATCACCCATTTTTCCACCTCAAAAATAAAAACAATTTTTCATCGTAGAATGAACGTAGAACGAATGATTGGGAATTATCCGCTATTATATTTCAATCAAGACAGTAAAACAAATAAGCAAACTGGAAAATAGTCTTTTTCTTCTTCTACAATGGCGCTACAGCCCAAATCGGACCTTGGCCTCCTGATATTCAGGTTCCTTAACTTTTTTTTTTTTTATTACTCATTGTGGAAGGGTTGTTAGCCCTTCGCACAACCCTCTTTCTACGAATTTTTCATTTTCTTAGATTGAGGTGACCAAGGTATACCCAAGCAGGCAATGTGCCGGAATTATATTTTGCGCCGGCCGGGATTTGAACTCACGACCTTCGCATTACAAGACCAACACACTACCTACTAGGCTATACCCTAGCTTAGAAAATAGTCTTAGTAGTTTTAAATAGCTTGTGGCGGCTTATACTACATCGCTACTAACCGACTAAGCCGTGGAGTCTAGATAGCTCAGTGCCCAGCACGGTCGCTTTGCAACTTAAAATCGCCAGGTTCAAATCTCACTACATGCACGATATTCCCTTAGCGTGTAAGGCAGCGCCTGCTTACACACGCCTTGCTGACGAGTCTGTCGTAAACAGGCCCGGGACGAAACGCAACACAGTAGCCGCTCATTCGCTAAACGCTTACTAAATATTCTGACATCACAAATTACAATAATAATATTTGCATTCGTTTCGGAATTTATGTAGCCCCATTTAACGAATATTTGAAACAATGCGTTGCCAGTGAATTGAAAATCAAAGAATGAAAATGAATTTGGTTGATCAGGCTGAGCTCTAAGAAGTAGTAACTTTTATGGAAAGTAAGTGACTTTCGTTAAATAGAAATTCAACTTACTTTCAAAATGCTTTCAGTACAATATGAATGTAAAAGTCCAAATTGAACATTTTTCGTCATTTTCCATAGCTTATGCATCAGAAACCTCAATATTTATTTCTTGTATCAAAGGGTTTTCAAAAACACCTACCAAATCTAATTTACTTGACTACAAAAATGCGAAAATATTAACCTTACAGGCATTATGCTTCTTAATAAGTATTGCAGACACAATATCCATAGCGAAATCAACCTATTGTAATAATAATTAAAATTAATAAAACTAGTTTATTTGATTTTACACAATTTCACCTTCTATACCTTAGAGACCTGAATTGCACTACGACAACAAAAAAAAAATCATTAAAAAGGAATTCAATTTACCAAGTTTACTTGGCATTCCCGGAAGTACTACCCACTTCCCTGCGCCTTAATAGAACTGAAGTTGAGTTACAAACAAAAATAATCCTCATTGAGAAAGGGAGTCCCGGTCTCAAGTATTTATTATCCTTTTGTTAAATGAAATTGCAGGTGAATATTTTATCGCTTGTAACATATCAAGCGTTGTCGTCTTGTGAATAACTTGCGGATTGTACGGCGTTTACTATAGCGAAGCAAGGTGCCACCCCGGTGAAATTTATTTCTTTTGAAAGCACCTTTTGTTATACGGCAAAATGCGTTTCAATCGACGAAGAAAACAGATTTTCGTGGTTGCTGTTTTTTCCCAGTTTTTTTTTTTCGCTGCCTTTTCTTTCCTTTTTTTTCAGCTTAACCTCACTTTTCATATAATCCGATTTTTTTCCGTCGGATTTTATTAACTTTGTTGGCTTCACCGCCTTAGCAAGTTTTGTGGGTAGATTTCGTCCTCGGCGAAGTATGTCAAAGGTGAGATCCATCTTGTGCTCTTAGTCCTTTCTGTACGACGTGACAGCATATGAACTTTGGCCATGATACCTTCTGGAACTGTTTTATGCGGGGAAAAGTAAGAAATTCGTCTTCGGATGGTGGTGATATTTTCTGAGAAGGAAAATTGGTTCTTCGTGATCCTTGCCCATCTGTTATTAATGTCCCTTTTCTTCTGTAGACATGCAAGGATAATTAAACTTGGACATAAATAATCAACTTCTGCGAAAGTGTATGTCACCGGAGACATATGACCACAATTACTTTTTGGACGTAATTTTATGTTGCTGTAGATCGTTAACAGGCTAAATTATTCGCAAAGCTATGGAAATAGATTTCATCTGTTCAATATTATAGTGAAATTCTTGCCAGCGTTTTCTATTTGCCAGCATCATATCCGCGTTCGCATTGTAGAAAGTACTTAACAACGCGCAATCATTTTCATATGGCGTAAGAATTATACCGTCTTTGCATATTCATTTCTGCAAAATTTCGCATTCCATGTAAGCCCCGAACTTTTGGAAATTCTTTGCGAATTGTCAGGTGAAAATCAAAAGGTGAAATGAATATTACATAGCATAACGAATTCTAAGAGATTTCCTTCAATTAAATACCAACAATCTTTGTGGTTGTTATCTCTTGAAAAGACTTTTCCGTTCGTTTAATTTGCAATGCAATGTGGAAAACGTCGGGTATCTGTGCGATTAAATAATCACGTTTGTAAGGATTAAGTGATGAAATATGAATGAGAAACCTTTCGTTTGCAAAGCATCACAAGTGGATTATGAAAAGTTTTCAATTGTGAATATAATTGTGTGTTGCGTACGATAGTTCGTAAAATTTATTGATTTTTGTTTAGAAATATTTTTGAAAAATCTTTCAAAAACAACTGACACAAATACTTACAGAGTGCCATTGTGTGGTGTATAAATGTTTGTAACAATTATACACAACAATCCTCGGAGACAGAAACAAATGTGAAATAACCTGAAAGTCTTAAACATCTAGACAAATGAGATTATCCAGAAACGGACCCATTACCAAACATCCAACGCCAACAACAATTTGGAACAATCCATCAGATAAATTAGAAATTATTTCCGTCATTCGGTCATTGGCAGAAAATGTCCGAGGTCATAGATGAATTACTAGTTGAGCTCCTTAAAGCGGACCTAACAACTGATATACTCCTCCTATTCTTAATTGAGGAGTAGGATTGAAGAAGATATCTGGCTGAAGGAACCAGAATGTCCCAGTCAAACTGATCAGTTTCATAAAGGTCTCAGCAGAGACCGAGACATCACACATAATAAATCAAACAACGAAAAATTCGGAAATGTTTCGCTTTAATTTTTCAACACATCACTATTTAATAATCTGTCGTCTTAAGGGGACGTATATACCGAAAAGGCGTTTTCTTTGAAGATGAGGTAATTTCGAATCGAAAAATGCGAGTAGTTCAAAAAAGTAGTAGTGATAAATTGGCTGAAAAAATAAAATAGTTGAAACGAAATCGAGTCAAAAGTTTTGAGATCGCGCCTGCCCTTCTACCCCCTCCCATAAAAAAGTATGATTTCGATCAATTTCAATAAATCAACTAATAACCAACAAATTAAAAGCAACGAACTTGAAATTTTCTACGAGAAACGAAATAAAACTGCACACATATTTTACATCACAAATTCCCTTACCTCCTCTACCCCATATAAATGTTTAGTTTCGTGAAAGTAAAAAACATCAAATTCAAAAGTCTTTCTTAATCACTCTAACCTGCATTTTAACTTTCCATGCATCCTCAACTTGTCCCAAGAATAGTAAAGTTGCGTTCGACTTGTTGGTAGCTTATTTTTATTCATGACATAGAACGTAGTATGCAAAATGTTTCGTGTTGAACTTAAAGTTTGTAGCTTTTATAATTTTCAAGGAAATTTGACATTTTTTTCTGAGATTGTGCATTTCTGTGTGAGGTGACTGAGGAAGTCGAAGGTTTTGGGTGCATTTATATGGGAGGTGGAAGAAGGAGTATTCACATGAAAACAAAATTTTTCAGTGTTATTGATATTTCCATTATTGTACTTTTCTTAAAATTTCAACTTGATAGCTTAGACAATATCGAAGAAAAATAATTTAATTGAAATTTCGTGAAATTTGTATGGGAAAGGGTAGGAGGAGTAGGGAAAAGTTGAAAATTTTTGAAATTCGATTACAAATATAATAAAAATAATATTAGCAAAAATTCATCCTTCGAGATTTATCAGTTTCAATGAAAATCGACGAAATGCTTTCTGCAAAATTGTGCATTGGTATCGGAGGAAGTAGAAAAAGTAAACGGATGTTAATGACATACACAGTTAAAAGAAAAGATTTTCGGATTCTACACTGTTACGCTTTATTATTCGCGACGTTTCGGTCTCTGCTGAGACCTTTATCAAACGTCTCAGCAGAGACCGAAACGTCACGAATAATAAAGCGTAACAATATCATATCCAGAAATTTTTCTTTCAATTCGAAATACACTGTAAAAATATTCACCAAACCATTAGATATTCTTCTACTTCTACAATGGCGCTACAGCCCAAATCGGACCTTGGCCTCCTGATATTCAGGTTCCTTAACATTTTTCATTACTTATTGTGGAAGTGTTGTTACCCCTTCGCACAACCCTCTTTCTATGAATTTTTCATTTTCTTAGATTGAGGTGACCAAGGAATACCCAAGCAGGCAATGTGCCGGAATTGTATGTTGCGCCAGCAGGGAATTGAATTCACGACCTTCGCATTACAAAACCTACACACTACCTACTAGGATATACCCTAGCCTAAATATTCACAGTATTAATCTTTCAATTAATTTTCAAGTCGATACTTAAACAGTTTATGAGAAAAATCAATTTCTTGAAGGATAGAAGGAGTGGAGGATGTGGCCCGTTCCCGAACTCAAAGTAATTGTTTTGCTAAAAATTATTTAAAACAAATTTCAGCAAGATAGGTCAAAGCGTTCGAGAGTTATGTTGTAGACAGGCGGACAGACAGACAGACAGACAGACATACAGACAGATGGACACATAGAAGGACAGACAGACGGACAGACAGACGGACGGAAAGGAGTACAGACAGACGGACGGATAGACGGTCACTTAGAATCGAGGTTTCAGAGCGACAACAAATATTTCCCTACCCGTGGCCACTCTGTGCGCACTTTATTTCTTAACGTTTCTATGCTCTCAGATTTCGTCTACATTGTCAATGGTGCGACAGTCCGATTCGGGCTCTGACATCCTGAAGTCATCGCCTCCAATCGTCTCGATCCAAAAACCGCGGTTTCTAGCTGCTAATTTTGAAAATGGCTTTGCTGTCTTCATCAACCGAGTTTTTCCCATTGCTTGCTTGGTTTGCTATCTGGCCGGTTACCACTTGTTTCACCTTTCAGAGCACTTTGGGCATACTTATCTTTTCCAGTCGCTCAATATGGCCAGCCCACTGCAGTTTACGTAGCTTCATGAACGCTGAAGCTTCTGGCTCGTCGTAGAGTTGATACAACTAATGGTTGTATCTTATTCGCCATTCCGTTCCTTCCTTCATAGATCTCAAAATTTTTCGGAGGACCTTTCTTTCGAATACGTTAACTGCTTTTTCGGAAGTTAATGTCCACGTCTCGCTGCCATAACAGAGCACAGGTCGTTTAATAGTTTTATATATCCGCAGCTTATTGTTCCAGTGCACTTTCTTGGATTTCATTATTGGAAGTACCGAATAGTACGTCTTATTTGCTAGTATTATCTGTCGTTTGATTTCGTCTGTTTCATTGCCGTTCTTTGCTAGTTACTCTCAAGATATGTGAGGTTGCCCACACTCTCCAAATTGTATTCCGCAATTGTTATGTTTGTCTGATTGGTGTCTACAGGATTATTATTATTATTATTGGATTATTATTATTAATTATAATTTATCCATACTGATATATCTGGTATTAATTTTCCGTTGTCACGTTCAAGGCAAGGAAATTCATTTTTGATATCATCTGCATTAGATCTTTACTTTTACACTGTATGGACGGACATACGACGTATATGCAGAATATCCATGCGTCGTACATAAATGTCGTGACACAATGCAAATTACAGCATACGAGCCCTGGTCAAATGTAATCACCAATGACAAACTTTAAAGTAGAACTAGACAGACTAAGATAGACAAAAATGGCAGTGGATCGGTCTTATTTTGAGAAAACCAGAGAAAATCATCTCCTAACCCGGCAAACAATTTAACTAGCGCTCGCAAATAACGATCATAAAACGAGCATGAAATGATACAAAACAAATAAACTGCGTCATGATCTTAACCAAACCAAGCAAAAAGGGTGGCACAGCGTCGATCTTGTTATGTATGTTGTGTATCGGGAAACACATACGACCGTACCCACATGTGGTCAATGTTTACGTATCGGAAAATAACACAAGTATACCCACGTTAAACTAATGTTTGCGCATCTGAAAAACTATACAAGCAAACATGGGTATTTGGTTAATGTGTTACGAAAACTTCCTAAGCCCATCATAAAATTTAGATGCACTAAACGATGGGAACTAAAATTATATTGCTTTCCCATATGCTGAACCAGCAAATTATAAGTTAGGATAACTTCTTAGAAATTAAGTCAGTGATAGGATGTAAGCAGACGAATAATGTAATTCTTACGAAATAAAGTTATTTTTTAAATAAAACTTCTACAGTCGAATTTTATTAGTTATACAAACAATCTTCATTTCACCGTGCGCATTAGCAGAGCCAAAAATTATTTAATGTCGATATTTCAAATTATTGCAAACGCAAAAGGTGGAAGACTTAGAGTTTGCTGAGAAATTCAGGTCTGCTTGTGGTGTGTGTGTTCGTCAAATGCTTAAAGCTATAAGCAACACAAACAGAAAAAGTTTAAAAAGTAAAGTTCTTCAATAAATCGTTAATGTTTCATAAATAATATCGTTTATGAATCGTTAACGATATTAATTATTGAATTAAAATAAAAATCATTAAAGACACAATAATGATTCATTAAAAACAATTATGTACTTGCTTATATATTCGTTCTTGTAAGCGTTTTACGATTCATTAATTCATTGTTAAAAATAAGGCATTAGCGAATGTCCATTTAGTCCGCTTGATGAATCGTTAACGACGCTCGTTAACGATCAAATCGCTTGTTAATATGATTAATTAACGATTCTTTAATGAATTATTTTGTTTGCTGGGAAACCTTAAAAAAGGCGATAGGTCAAGCACGATGATCGGGATCGAATACAACTTATTCTGTGCTTTTTTCAACCGTAATAGTAAAAAAACAACCTTCAATTATTGATTTTTTTTTCAATAAAACGTAAAGAAAAATATTTCAAATTCCTCTCATAATATAAATCATTACCACACAAATCCCATCCACTAGTATTATTTGGGAACTATGAGCAGCGAGTGGCTGCATTGTTCTTAACTTTTGCAAAAAGCACAAACATCTGACAAAGACAGAGGCAAATAGTCGTCCAACCATATATGCCATCCTTGCAACCAGATTGCAGAGTTCAAAGGCAAGAGCATCGATTCTGCTAAAAAGTTCATTTGTTTGAGAACCGAGGATAATACAAAAATTTTCCAATAAATATTCAACTAGTTGTGAAAAGTTGGCCATTGTCAACGGGAATGGCCACAACAGAGTTCTGTTCCTGGTTCCTCCGGTTTCGCATCTGGAGCCGACCTAAAGGACGAACAATACTCAGGCAATTTACACAGAGAAACTATAAACCTTCCAGCTGAGACAATGAAAAGGTTCGCAGAAGACAGGGATGATCCAGAATCTTTTTTTTACGGCGGGGACGAAGTGTAAAGAGCAATGGAAAATAGTTTACTTGCGGAGTATAGAGGTTCCGTAAAGTTTTTCAATTTTTTTTTTTTCTATTTTGTTTTTGTCATCCCCGAAATGAACCTTCTTTCTATTTTCGGCAGGATGCTAAATAAATTGCATGCAACAAGTTTGTGCTGCCAATGAATTTCAATGAAAGATTCAAAAGGTTTGGGCTGAACCTTAAGAAATTTATGAGAGGTCTGCTGAGGACGAATGGATAACGGCTGTGCTATTATCGTATTTATTGTTATGAGAAGGATACGAAAAATGGTTGGAAAATTAGGTTTATACGTGCATTATTTATTTAAACGACGCCGAGTCAATTTAAGCTGTTTATTGTGGTGAAATGGGTTTTTATAGAGTATAATTCAGGTTAGGCTATAGTCGATATAAATTGTTGTGATTTATTTAAAATTTTATTGTAGTTATAGGTGTTATAAGAGCGTGATAGCTTTAGGTTCAAAGGCAATGAATATAAAATCAGATGCGCAGATACAGAATGGAAATCTTTGGGGGAAAAGTAAGAAATTTAATGTTTTTGCTGACCTCGAAAATTATCGCATTGGATTGGTTTAACTTATTGATTTGGTATTTCGTTTTTTTATTCCAGGATAGTTATATATAGACTTGCTAAGAAAACGTAAAAATTTCGGAGTGCACACAATCGTAGGCATTTTCATGACCACTAGTATTGAAATTTGTCGCCTTATCGCTCCACTACATAACTCTCAACTCTCATATTCAGAGGTATAAGTTTCTATCAACCCAAATCACCCATATGGTAATGAGTCCACGATATCGAATACTCAGTAACAAGTAATTAAAACCAAAGACTTAAACCGTAATGAAGGTTGCGATACAGAATAAAGTGTTGATGTTTTCTTTCAAAAGGGTTGTGCAGAGAAATCGAAAATTTTCTATTTATTTTTCACTAAATAACAACAATTTAATTTCTTTGACCCAAGTTTAATATTTTTCATTAACCTTTAATGCCATAGCTTTGATTCCAATCCAGGATTCCCTAACGAATCCATCGATTTCAGATGGTTTTGGATCGAATCCACTCCCTCCACCTTGAAGTTCCATGGTAATCGAAATTGGGAAACCAGCTTGCGCGAAGGCATAATCATCACTACCGCCAGCAGCAGCATACAGGACACGAGTTGAACTTCCGTAAGTCCATTTGCCACCACCAGAAGCACGCATAGCATCAGCACCAGCACCAGAAACCTCATCCAAGTCTTTGTAGGTGTCGGGAAGATCGCTGCAAGAAATAATGAAACTACGTAGAAGTAAATCCCCTTTTGACCGAAGTAGATTTTTATACCTAGTCCATCCCCATGGATAAAGAATGTTGTTACCAAACGAGTGGAGGGTTAGATAGAATTTACCAACTCCTTTCAATGAAAGCAAAATATCGCGAAGTATTTGTGTTTCAATTTCGGAGAAAGCCTTCGATCCGCGGAAAATTTCGGAGCAAGCATTTGTATCAGCACCAATTTCACCCCAGTGGAAATCGAAATTTCTGTTTGCATCCGTTCCATAACATAACAATCCCTTCGAACGAGTCTTCCTCCACATACGTGTATTAGTATGACTAAACTCATAACCATCCGGATTAACAACTGGTAGGACTATCCAATCGTAGTTCAGCAATAAGTTCTTGTTCTCGTTAATATTCTCAACAAGTTGATGGATAATATAAAGAGCGGTAGCTGGAGCGAGCCATTCACGCGCGTGAATGCCAGCATCGACAAAGACAACTTTCTTGTTAGGTCTTCCGTCACCGTTGGTTATCCGAATGAGCTTGATCGTACGGCCTTCGTAGGATTTACCGACATCCTGGACGGTGGCGTACTGTGGAAAGTTATGAGCCAACTCATCAAGATAGTTGTTGATAACAGAATGACGGTAATATTGAGTGAAGTCAATGCGAGCCGATCGGCCACGTCGCGTTTGTTTGCCTATACCGTCCGCTTCAATTTTTTCAGAAACATCATCAACGATAATTTCGTAACTCATTCCACGAAGCAGCAAATTCGATTCGAACTCGCTTTGTTGCATTGGAGCGACCATGATTTGGGCAGAACGGTTTAAAAGGCGCGAAATATACAAACCATCGTATCCTTCATAATGCAAAATTTCGTGTAAGAAATCCGATTCACTCTGATCCTTTGGACTGATCTCGTATACTTTGTAACTAGAGAAATACAAATTGGTTTGGGAATTATTCCACAATATTGTAGGATGAATTGTTAAATATTTACCCTTGATATTGTAAGGCAGCAGCTGAACCGCATACTAGCAAAACAGCACTGATTTTCAAAAGCATCCTTCTGCTTATCGGAAAACAGGCGAACTAAAAACGTAAAAAAATTCATTTGCTTTTATATTGCCTTCATATCGAGTTTATTAACAAGTGGAAAATATATGTACAGAAGTGATTGGTCATTAGGCGAAATTTTCCTATGCATGGTTTTATATTCATTACAGTCCAGGTTGTGTTCTTATCAAAATCGACCGTGAAATTGTTTTAGAGGTAAATATTGTGTTCTAACATTTATTGCGCTAATTATAAAATTTCTTTATTCAATTAACAAAGAACTGGTTTAGACTCATTACGAAATTGGTCCAGATATAAAAAGAGTAAGACTGATACTGCAGATTTAAAGTACCGCAATGCGAGATACAAATACTAAATACAGCCATTTTCTGACCCTAATCTTGAAACTGCGTAAAAGGGAAATCCTCAAATTACGTAACTCCATTTCTTGCCAAAATTAAAATTGAGAAAAAATTATCACTCAGGTTTATTTCAATAGGCAAATATGCAAAATTTTCGGTCGATAATTTCCCGAAATATACGTTTCTAAGCTCTCATAGTTTTTGCATCCTAAACTTTATAACTCAAAATCTGCAACACTTCAGTTTAGAAAAAGGTTAGATTTGATTAGATTGATCATTTTGTAGTTAGGAGACGCACATACAGTCTAATCTGATTTCTATTAACTTGTAGGCATTCGGATGTTCTTCTAACTAATTTTTTTGCATAAAAATTATTAAGTGAAGGGAGCACTTTAAATCGAGCCACATTGGGATTTTTATTTTCGTAGTACTGAGTTGTATCCTGCATAAAGAAAGTGGACTAACGAAATGATATTCAAACCCCCCTAATAATTTAACTTGTTCATTTCCACTTAAGCCTCTACGTCAACTGGAGTTCAAATGAGGGTATTTGATAAGGCATTTGAGGGTATTTGATAATGAAGACCGGACTCATTCGAAACAGTAGCTTCGGCTTCGAATTTGCGAAGATTTATTTGTAATTTAGGATGGCAGGAGTAGAAAAATCAATGTATATCAAGTGTAGCAAAATTTCTCATTAAAGAACGCAAAATTACATTCAATGTGAAGGTGAATGTTTGAATATATGGCAGGTGCCCATCCAGCAAGCAATTTAACAATCGCTCGCAAATAACGTTTATAACTCGTTTTAGGGAGCGTGACATAATAAAAGGCAAAAAAACTACGTGATGATCTTAGGCAAATTGACCATATAAACAAGAAGGGTCACAAGACTTCAATCTTGTTATATACAAGCAGTTTTCTTAGCACTATACGCATTGACAGTGCCGAAACTAATTTGGTGATCGTACACGAGTGAGAACAGAAATAGAAAAGTCATCTGCGATCTTCTCTTGTTTGGCTTTCAAATTTCAGATCATTAATAAATCGTGGTGAATGTTTTCACAGTGCATTTCGAAATGAAAGAAAAGATTTCCGGATTCTACACTGTTACGCTTTATTATTCGACGAATAATAAAGCGTAACAGTGTAGAATCCGGAAATCTTTTCTTTCATTAATAAATCGTTAATTTTTCATAAATAATATCGTAATCTTAAACGATATATATTACTGAATTAGAATAAGAATCATTAATGATACATTAATATTCATTGATAAAGATTGTATACTTGCTTATATACTCGCTTTTTGTAAGCGTTTTATAATTCAATAATAAATCGTTAAAAGTAATTGTTTGATGAATGCCATAAATAATATTGGGTTTAGAATCCTAATGCTACAATCTGTTGAGAGTAATGAAATTACTCTACGTCATAACATAGGATGTCTCGTTCAGCACCCAATCTTTCACACTACTCGTGATAAGATGTGGGTACTATACTCTTCGTGCTCATAACCTCTGTGTTGGTTCCCCTTTACAGGGTGTCAGGGTCCATGCACCGTCAACTGCGGACTCTCAAACATACATTCTACGTTCCAATACTGAATGTGGTTTGGGTGGGGTTTGAAGTTAAAGTACATTGTAATCCGATCTTTCACTTTATTTGTGCTATGAAACGGGTACTGTATTCTTCAAACGAATTTGTAATGATCGTCAAGGTAGTTTCGAAAAAATTCGAAAAAAGGGCAGGGTAAATGAGTTATATTAAATATTATTAATAATTATGGGGAATTCGCACGTCGCAGGCATATTTGTGCAGAAGATTCCAAAAGGCTTTGTTCAGCGAATGCAGAATGGTAATGTAATGGGTTGATAATATTAAAAATAAGATGGGTTGATGATATTGTGTTAAAAAACCAAGAATGGGATGAATTGTGTTAAAGTAAGATGGGTTGATAATATAATAAGGTTATTAATGTTGGTGTACTGATCCTCTTATTTGAAATATTCTGATACAAAGTTGATTAGTTTCCCTAAAATCCAAGACGTATGGTTGCATTGTTGTGCGCCATCACTTTTAGAATTTCCTATATTTGGTTGGTTGGCTTTACGCGTTTCGGACCCAACCACGGGTCCACATCAGAAGCCTTTGCTAATAATTCTAACTATGTCCGCTTCATGAATCGTGAATGTATCGTTAACGATCAAATCGGTCGTCAATATAATTCATTCGTCACTTTCGTCTTTCTCCACCTAAATTAAATTGATCAAACTTTAATGTTTTTTTTTCTCCACACAGCTGTGCATTGCATTATAGGGTGACTCACTAAGTTGTGCTCGCTTCCTTAAAAAAAATTAACGATTTTTTAACGAATTATTTTGTTTGCTAGGTAGGTGCATGAACACTGATAATAGCATAGATGAAAATCACATTGTAGACCAATACGCTGCCCACTAGACTACACTCTAGCATAAAAATTAAATCAACATAATTAATCCATTATTAATTATATAATGTAAAATAATTAGCCCATTGTTATCGATGGCCTTTTTCCGTCTTTCTGGTAGAGCAATGATTCCATCCTCGTAGAACTTCTCTAGTTCAACGCCGACAAGTGGTTTTTGCAGTAATTTTTTTAATACAATTTTCCATATCCCATATAGGGAGTTTTGAATAGTCCGAAATGAATGGCAGTCTGAAGGGGCAAGGTCAGGGCTATAAGCCGGATGAATTAAAACTTCCCAACCAAGCTCCTTCAAGTTTTCTCCATAGCTTGATAGCATGCGCGAATTCGATGAAGAAATTTTTTCTAACTTATTATAATTCATGCGAAAACCACTCGCCGCCCCAGCAAACAACAAATTAATTTGTTAATGAATTATATTAACGAGCAATTTGATTAACGAGCTTTGTTAACGAGTATTTAACAATTCATCTAGCGGACTAAATGGACATTCGTTAATGAATTACTATTCACTAATGAATTGTAAAACGCATACAAGAAACGAGTATATAAGCAAGAAGGTAATCGTTATCCATGGATCATGAATGTGTCGTTAATGATTTTCATTTTAATTCATTAATGAATATCGTTAACGATTCATAAACGATATTATTTATGAAACATTAACGATTTTAAAGCTTTTAAAGCTAAAGAAGATCGCAATTGCTTCATTTTATTTGTCTGATTCTTATGACTTTTGAACATTTCACAGACACACACACAATCACACGCGGACACCTCTGTAAACTTCAATTTTTTCACCGTTTGCGTTTGCAATATTTTAAGATATCGACACGAGATATTATGAAATATCAACACGAAATAATTTTTGTGCATGGTGAAATGAAAATTGCTCATTTTAAGATCGTTATTTACGAGCGCTCGTTAAATTGTTTGCTGGGAAGAGTTTTTACTCCACCCTATATGTATAATGCAAGAGAGAAAATGATAAATAAAGAATGTGATTTTCTACGACCAATATATTTATATTTATTTATTTATTATTTTATGATATGTAGTTGCATTTAGTTTTAATTATCATCGGGGCCTTATGATTCCTAATTTGTTGCAATTTGTATTACTATAATATTTAACAAATTAGTATTAAATTCTTATTCCCATTTATTTTATTCTTATGTTTTATATTATTACTTTTAGAACTATTAACATTATATTTGGTCTCAGAATCCATGAAGAACCATGACAGATTTTATGTTATGATCGATGGTAAGGGAACTAGGGTGAAGCCTAGTTGGTAACGTGTTGGTCTGAAATATGAAGATCGTTAGTTCAAGTCCCGGTCGACGTATATTTCCAGAGTATCTACGATTAAATTAAATAATTCGTAGATAGAGGGTTGTGCGAAGGGCTAACAACCCTTCGTCGATATGTAAAGAAAATGTTAAGGAAGCTGAAGGTCAGAAAGAAAAAGTCCGATTTGGGCTATACTTCCATTGTAGATTGAAACATAACGAGATGACAGCAGGAAATTATTTGAGGCGAATTGGCGTATGCGGCGAGTTTCAGGTTGAGAGAGAATATATCGGTGAATGTGTAGATGCGAAGCGATATTGATGATTAAAGTTTGCCACTTCGGAAGGGTGAAGTTAAGCGTATGCGAGAATCAAGCTCAGCTATGTGGATATCGTGGAACGGGTGAGTGAGTGAGGTGAGTGAGGTAAGAGCTGGCTAGATTAAGGGATCTGAAGAGAGAGAAGACTTCAAAAGTATTCTATTGGGTCTCAATGCGTAAAGAGGTGATAGGATTCGCACAAAGCGCTCCCGTTGCTGCTCTGTACCGTTTATTTATTTAGATATCCAGTTTATTCATTTTGGTGGTCCAGGAGTAGGTAGTGATGCCATGCTGTAGAATCCCCTCAGTTAGCGTTTTTGATAGTTGCGCTGCAACCTCTAAATGAGAGCCCTTTATTATTGAGTACAGCATCTTATGGAGATCGTGAATGGTTAGAAGCGATTGGAAAGCTGTTCGAAATGGGCGTTCAAGAGCAGGTTGAATGTGAACATGATTCCAATAATACGGAGTTCCTTTTGAAGGCAATTGTTGGAGTCGTCGTTGTCAATGGATCGAGATTTGCAGGACGAATTCCGGCAGATGTGGAGGTTGGTATAATTCCGCCATCTCGCTAGGCCCAGAGATTGAGCAACGGACGGATGGCTTGGAGTTAGCTCTACTCTGCAACCGTTGTACCTGTTGTGCAAGGATGTAGAAATTGTATGCGAAAGCGCCAACAAAGTTTACATCGGAATAGGGTACGGAGGCGTAGGAGTAGGTTGGCGTTTTCGTAGTAGTGCACTCCGCGTATATGATAGAAACCGTGCTGCTCTGTCTCCTGGTATTTCTCTGCTGCCATGGTAATTTTTTTTGCCAAATTCTTCTACACGACTTTGAAGAAAACAGTCAGAAATCATATTGGATGGTAGCTGTCGAAAAGATGCGTATTCTGACAACTTTAGTGGATCGGTATTAGGATAGCAGTTTTTCATGATTGTGGAAGGATGCCGATTGAAAGGATATTGTCATGTAGGAGAAGAAGTCGCAAATTGAATTCAGGTTTATCATAGCGTACGTTATCATATCATCTCCGGGTGCCGTGTTTTTATCAAAGCTATGCTTGTGAATCAATTCAGCCCTTGGCGCTTGGAGGCATTCATGCGTCAGAAGTTGAGGTGGAAGTAGATTAGAGGTAAAATTGAGTTCTACTTGGATGAAGTGAAGAGGAGAGGACGAGTTAAAGCCGTACTTAATCCATTTCGTAGCGAGTAAATTTCATATTTGGTTAGAATCGTATATAATAGACGATTGATGAGTGAAACAAGGAAAATTTGCTCTAATCGATCTCAGACGTTTTACTTTGTTCTAGTGGGTGCGGAATTTGAGAGTAGGGTCTAAGGAGCTAACGAACGTTTCCCAGGAAGTACGCTTGGCGACTTAAGATTTCCGTCGTGGTAAAGATTGTGACTTGCGGTAAGCAACGCTGTTAGAAAGAGTGTGAAAATGCTTAAACTGTTTCCAGCCAATATTCTTAGATTAAGATGAGTTTATCAATACGGGGAGTAAACCAGGTAGGTCATCTGCAAGAACTTTGGGCTGGGTGGAAGGTAGTTGTAGACAAAGAGGCGTCAGATCGAAGTATTGTTTTAAGTTTCCTGATTGGGATTGGTGGACTGTTGCGAAAGCTATTGGGTGGTCGATTCCAAGAGTTCCGAATTGGCTCAGTTTTCTTTGAATCGGGGTTTGTCTTTTTTAGCGTTTAGGATGAATGAGTTTAGCTGAGCCATTTAGGATATGTGGATGAAATTGTGCAAAATATTCACCACTCCCTGGTGTTGGGTGTATAATCCAAACAAGATCATGAGTGGCAACGGAAACATCAAGGATCGTCATGGTATTCCTGGTGGTGAAGTGGGTTAGTGAACCGTCGTTCAGAATAACTAGAATTCGTCATCGAAAAAGTTATCCTGCATGTACCAGAGCTATGCAAAGAGCCCTATAAGGTATTCGCCGCATTAAGATCACCTAGCGCTAGGTGGTGAGCTTCTGGAGAATTTAGTACGTAATCAAGTATTTCGGGTGCAACGCGTAGCTCTGTCTTGTATAGCTATAGATATCAGATATAAGGACAAATGATTGGGTGGCGATAGTGATGGTGAGGTGTAGGACCTCGGTGTTTGAAGCAGAGATTTTGGGAAGGATGGGAATAGTGCTTTTGATGAGGAAGTCAATTTCGCCTCGGTTATTTGTTTATCGTTTGCTGATGGACTTATATTGCGAGAGGTGAAAGAGTTGGGTGGTGTATTGAATAATTTTGGTCTCTTGGAGAACGATGACGTCTGGATTTTAAATGGATATACTATGTTTATTGTTAACGTAATATTGAACGTTCCATTGAAGGATGAGAAAATTTGGGTGATCAATGATTGGATTCGAGATTGATATAATATTTTTCTTGTTTTGCATTTAGTTTTACTGTGGTGCGTTTAAGTTCTGTAATGTCGTCTTTTAGTGTAATTTCGTAGTCCCTGTTTTTGCTATTGATGATTCGAGTATTATAAATTATTAAATTTGTTGGAGAGGTTGATATTGGTGCTGATGATGCTTTTTTTGTTGTAGTAGGTAATGTGTTTTTATGTAATTCTGATGTTAGAAGAGTAGCTGGTGTGGGTGTTGGTTAGGAATACATAGGTCACTTTATTTAGTTTCATTTTTTTATACTCTAGATGGAATCTGAGTATTATAAGTTTGCTCTAAGGTTTGTAACGCCAAGAAATAAGGTTCGGAGAAAAAAATGAATGATACAGAAGTTAATATTATCACTCAAAAATCTCAAAACCGGATGTCCGTCCGTCCGTCCGTTCGTGCGCTCTCTAGCTTGAGAACGCGTTGAGCTAGATAGTTCAAATTTTGTACACGTCGTTTTTGACAAAAAAGTAAGGTCAATTTCGTGAAGGGGCCAAATCGCTCCACTCCTTCTACCCCCTCCCATACAAAATGACACAATTGCGCAATTTGACAATGAAGAGATTTGCTCAAAAAGTATATAAGCTATTAACCTGAAATTTGGAATATATTACTATTATCATAATATCAATCTACCTTATAAAAATTATGTGTGTCCTACCCCTCCTTTCACCACCTCCCATACAAACTGTACTTTTCATGAATTATTCCAAGCCAATTTACTCAGTGCGTATAAAATTTAGCTAGCTGAAATGTTGCACCAAGTATTTATTTAAAATTTTTAGTAAGGTAAAAAAAAATTAGATGATTAGCTTCACCCCTTCTACCCCCTCCCATACAAAATGACACAATTTCGCAATTTGACAATAAATGGATTTACTCGAAAAATGTAAAAGCTATGAATCTGAATTTTTGGATATATCACTTTCATAATAATATAAATCTGCAGTAGAAAAATTATTGGAGTCCTTCCTCTCCTTCCACCCCCTCCCATACAAACATCACTTTTTCATGAAATGCTTTAAGACGATTTTCTCAGAACACATAACATTTATCGAGCTCATATTTTGTAATAAATTCTTAATTAGTATTATCACTAAGATCAGAAAAAAGTATTTGATTAGCTTCACTGCTTCTATCCCCTCCCATACAATATGGCACAGTTTCACAACTTCACAAAAAATTGATTTTCTTGAAAAGTATGAATGGCACTAGTCTGAAATTTAAGGGATGTCAATTTTATAATATTCCTAGTCATTTCTGAAAAAATCACTAAAATCCCCCCACTCTTTCTACCACCTCCCATACAAACTGCACATTTTCATTAAATCTAACTCACTAATTTTCTCAGTCCCCATTCAATTTTTGGAGT